>CM045772.1:113214180-113814180 GCA_025200525.1 Camellia lanceoleosa | reverse complement strand
CTAAATATTAAATTAAATCTCATTTTCCAAAATTAATGGGACTAATTAGTATATAAGAAAACTCCTAGGACTAATTGGATCACCATTCTTGAATATGAGATTTATAGGTAAATTTTCCTATTAAATTATGATTTTTATGTGTATATATGATAATTTTTTTTTCTTCTCTTGAAGTTAATTAATTTGTTTAAAAATGTTAAGTTGCAACTGTCCCATAATACGTGCAAAAAGACCCAAAAATACACTATAATTTTTTTTATTATAAAATATTAAAATTTGAGTTTATGTGTATATATGATAAATGAAGAGATTTATAATTGAACAAACTAAAAATAAAACAAAAACACAATAAAAATCAAACAAAATAAATAATAGACACATGACAAAGTTTGAATATTATACTTGTAGAACATGCCAATGAAATGCACTCCTTTGCTTATATATATGATATAATATTTTATTAAAAACTCACATACATATGGGATTCATGCGAGTCCCATATGAAGAGGGTCTCACACCAATATAAATATTATGTAAAATATTTATTCGGATCCCTAACATTCCTGATCCCAATATTAATGAAGAAATTGAGTGGCCAGAACTATTATTAGGAAGAAAATACATAGGCATATATAATAAGTGCACAGAGGATCTACTACTACTTGTTATTGCATTTCTTGCAAATGACCATCGAATAAATTTTTTCAGTTTAGGCGAACCTGCAACATTTAAATATCATATTAAGAATTTTACATACATACTTACAGAAACACCAATATCCATATGTTGGCTTTTTGACTTTTCGAAGGGTATTTTTATAAATGCGAGCGTGCCAGCAAGGATCAATCAGTCCTTACAGAAATTATAATTGCCAATCAATTATCAGACGATTGTGTTTTAGTTCTTTCAGCCTCAATGAAGAGGACTTTTACTGGTGGCTTGACTTAGGAGAAATTAAGAGAAATAACAGTTAATATGAAGAACAATCGAAGTATTTTATTAAAACGAACACTTACAATAATCCAAACTCAGCCTCGAAGAGGTTTACAGCGACAGTCTACTTGAATCTACTTGAATCTACTCCTATGAATCGAAGTGCAGTGCTGATATTTAAAGTGCAAGTATTTAAAGAACAGGAAATGTAAAACTGGAAAGGACAATATGAAGTAAAAACTGGTTTGTATGATCTGAGTCTGGGGGCTCTTTTCTGAGGGCTTCCCTGCTATTTATATTTGTCAAAGATAACCTTCGAACTGCACTTCAAACCGTCGAACTACTCCTCCATGATCGCTGATTATGCTGCCTTAGAAGTAGTCCCACTACGTCATCTCTTGCAGTTGAACTTTCCTACTATATTTGAATTTGAATATGAGTAACCGTTGAAGCCACGTCATTTTATATCTCTTTACTGATCTAGTGCTACTCAGATCATGTGAGAACCAATATTTATTGCCACGTGTTCGATCAAGATCAAGGACCTGAATTATCTTCCCATAATACCCTTATTCTGCCACGTGTCAAACTGTGATTTGGCTTTTACAAAATATGTAGCCAACATTACCCCCCGCACTAATATACCTAATACTTGGAGATATTAGTGGATCAAAAACTTTTCCCGCGTTTTTGGAACGTGCAAGGAATCCATCTTTCAGGAAGCACAACCGTCACCTATTTGGTGATCATTTGCATTAACTCTCAACTTGTTTTGAACATTCCAATACCTTTAGCATTCGAACGGACTATGGCTCAATCAACTTCTCACTCTATTGATCAAGCATACGAAGAGCCATTGAGTAATGCTGTTTCCCCTCGAAAGAATCTCCACGTATTCATTAGCCACCTTTACCCGCCCTTCTATATTCAGGTCATGGAGGCTTTCGCAAATTATCAACCTTTGGACTACGAACACATTGCCCTTAATCCTTTGGTTTACAAATTCTGAATACAAGAAGTTCTTCCTCTAAACTCCCCTTGCACTTTGAGCGAACTACTCTCAAGCCTTTGCTTCAACAAGTTGCAAATATGGACTTGGGAAGTTCTTCTTCACAAACTTCTGCTTGGGATGAAGCTACAACTTCTTCATCTTCTGGGGTTTCGGATGGGATTTAGTCGGCACGAGTCACAGGACTTGAAGGAACGAATTAATCACCATTTTGTTGAGTTCATGACCCTTTAGATTTTCCTTCTTCGAAGCTCGGTGGTCTATCCTTATGTGCTCATTGACCTTCGGCCTTGTTTGGAGGAGAATTTGCTTGTGGCCTGGTACACATCCTCTATGCCCACAAGGATAATGCACACTGCCCGGTGTCTGGAAGAATCACAAGGGTATACCCCTTCATTTTTAGCCAAGAAGGCGAAGATTTGCTCTTCTGACTGGCTTGACTACATTAATGCCTTTGTTCCTTCCGCTCCCATGTCATCTCCCCTAACAGAAGCATCCACTTCTTCTTCTCCATCTTCTGGAATAGAAGCATCCACACCTTCTCCATCTTCTGAAGCAGAACCATCTACTCCTTCTTCTCCTCCCACTCTTTCCTGGACAGAGAAATTAAGGCTTGTCCTTCCCATGGACAAAATCTTTCCACCTTACAAACCTCCATCATCTCCAACCGGTGGCGGAAACAAGCTCAACTTCTGCTTGCGGCTTTCTCTCACTTGCCCTTCAATGTTCTTGAAGATGACATCCCTCTCAAGAACTTTCGATGGGCTTGTGATATTTTGACTAGGGATCATGTCCTTAATCCCATTGCCCAAGCAGAACTTCACATGTTCTTGGACCAACTTCGATTGCTCCACGGCATCTAATTCAAGGTCACCATCCAATCTTTGGATCAACTTTCATCTCTCCGAATACATGCCCAATACGAAGCAGAAAACTTCATCGAAGATTTCGATGACTTCAAAAATAAAGATTCTGCGTATTGGGATGATTTAGTTATAGATGAATTAGAACAAAAATTGAGGGAAAAGGCTTTCGAAACAAAGGCTGAGGAGCTCTACTATGAAGTGAGAGCACACCAACTTATGCAGCCAACATTAGAGGAGATAGAAGATATAATAAAAAAAGAACAAATATTCATTGATCATTGTTGGACAAAGTTCCATGATCTTGTTATTTATTCTATTCCTTATTTTTATGAGCTTGAATTTGTACCCAAATAGGATTACTTAATGTAATTGTCTTGGCTTTAATACAAACAAAGTCTTTCTGTATTTGACATTGTTTGACTCTGTTTCCTTTTGTCTTCAAAAGCCAACTTATAGCTTCGAATTGAACAATCTCAACCTTCGAATCTAGACACAATTGTTTAATAAAACGCTAAAAGAACGAACATGTCTTTCCCCAATTTATGGAATATAATTGACAATTCTGGCTGATATCATCTGGAATTAATGCTTTGAATTTTAACAACATTACTCCTCAAAACTAACTATAACCAATATATGGTCATGGTTAATATAACCAATCAATTTCAAATTGACTATTTTGCTTCAAAAAAGCAATTCCTTCTTATATATATATATATAAAACCAACGATTGGTTTTAATGCTTCGAACAGTGCTCATCCTTAGAGGATCTAAGGAATTGCTCCAAAAGTCGTTGCTTAATGATCCTCAAACAGGTCTTTAAACCTTTTGAAGTAGACCAATATTCGAGCATTCTAGCAATTTTAAGCATGTAATACGCTTCGAAGCCGACTTATGTATTTCGAAGCCATTGTTATTTTATTTTTTGGCGCCAAAATCTCATTTCGAAGCCAAATATCTTGCTTCGAAGCTGGCGTCAATATCCGGAATGTGCTTTTTCCCTCCAAAACTATCAACATTAGAAGTGACTCCTCGTATTCGTACTTTTAGTATTTAACGACTTATGCAATATATTTCTAGACATAAAAAGCTTTTCTTTTAAAACCCTCTTACTTCGTGTTTCTGAAATCACTTGCTCTTTTAACGTTCAAACCCTCATATCTTTCATTTCTCTTTACTTCTCCCTTTCCTTTTCGAAAATCATATCATCAATGGCCTCTTCTTCACCAGAAATGCCAATCGTAGAACGTGTGAGCTCATCCGTAGCCTTGAAAAGGCTCATTGATGTGGAGTGTGAGAAGTACAAGGCTGGGGGGAAAAGCGCCATTGACGGGCGTATCTTTGTCCCTCGTCGTCATGAGCGACAAGACTACGTGCTTGGGCCAATCTTCAAGGAGATCCCTATTGAGCTCCCAGCTCTGTACCCTCGTCTGGAAAACCAATGTCTCCTTTATGAAGGTGGTCTTGATTGGAGGAACTGGAGAATCAATCGCCCCCACCGATGTTGGCCCACGATGAGACCGGAGTGGCAAGAGTGGTATGATCGGGTCATCCCTGCGAGGACACTGGACCTTCAAGAGCTCTGCCTTCTCGATGCTCTCCGACTATCTAGGGTAACTATCCCGGAGGACCCTTTCTTAGTCCCTGCTGCTTTATGCTTTTGGAACCCTATCTTCAATTTCTTTCAATTTAGATGTGGGATGATGGCTCCTACTGTTCTTGATATTTGCCATCTACTAGGAGTATCCCCCATTGGTACCATTATTACACCAGACTTCCCTGATTTAACAGTCTCTTTCTCCCTCCCCTCTCTTAACTTATCTTCTGATGATTTTGTTAAAAGTGAAAATAAAAAGAGGGCCCGATGTGACAGGGAATTCTTTTCCTTCTTGTTATACTGGCTATGCAAATTCCTCTTCTGCACCTCTTCGCAAAGAATTATGCCTGAATTTGCTCCACTTGCCAAAGCCTTTGTTTTGCAAAAAAGGGTAGCCTTAGCCCCATACATTCTAGGTCATGTATACAGAGTTTGTTCCCCTTTTTTGTGAGAAGCCTTTAGATGCTAATCAAGGGGGGCCATTCTGGATCCTTCAGCTTTGGCTTTTTGCCTATTTCACTGAACTACAATCCAAATGCCTTAAATTTTCTGGGTTACATTCTCTCACCCATGGCATAAGACTAGCCAATGCTTCTCTCTATCCTTCTTCTTTTGCTTTTTATTTCTCTTTCTTCCATCAACTACCAGCCGCCCTTCCTATTCACCGCTTCCATCCCTTCGAGACCAACATAGGTCCAACTTGGTTGAGTCACTTTTTAAGTGACATGCTCTGTACTTCGCCTATTCACAAAGATATATGGGTCTCCCTTCTGCTTCTTAGGGAACTGTTTATTGGGACCACAAACCCCAGGGCTTATAAATATATAGCTGAACCTTATTGTCCTGCTCAATTTGCTAGACAATTTGGTTTCACACAAGGAGTCCCAATACCTCTCTGCAGCAACACCAATCTGAGCCTTACCAAAAGAGATCTGAAGGTTAGGAAATCAAGACTGGAGGAGGCAACCTTCAAATTCATGGATGACTTGGCTAGGTTTGAGTATACTCCTTTCATTCCTGAAGGCACTGTATTGAAGAGATACCAAAACTGGTGGGAAAATAATATGGAACTTTATTTAGCCATTTCACTTCAAAACCTATTGGAGGTATTAGATGTATCCAAGCCCAAAGGAACTGAAATTGTCCCTTCCTCCACTGTACCTCCTATAGCTCAATTCATTCCTGCTACCTCAACTCCTTCGAGGGCCACTTGAGCTGCTTCAAAGAAAGGTATATACTTTCAAATTCTCTCTTTTTTCCTCTTGAATCTTTTGTTTGTTTCCTTTATACTTATGTTCTTTGGTGCAGGGTCCCCGCAAGAAGAATCTCCGAAGAGAGCTGAAACTTTAGCTATGCTTAAAAAGAAACAACAACAGAAACAAAAAAAGGAAGCTGATCCTCCCTTCTGAAGAATCTGAATCTTTGGGAGAAGAAGCGGTTGAACAAGAGCAAGAGGTACCCTTACAAAGAACAAAGAGACAAAAGGTGGCTGCCTCCCCTTCTGATACAATTGAGCATCCTTCTCTCAAGGCAAACATTATAGTAATGGAGAAAGAACTAACCTCTGAGAAATCTGAACCCCAAATTGAAGAGAGGGAGATCGAACAGGAACCAGTAGTATCACCACCAAGGAGGAAAAGGAAGAAGGTGACTATTTCTGCTGCAGACTTGGGTGGGGACCTGCTTCATGAAGCAGCTGTCCAAACAGTAGAACAGGAACATTCTAAAGCAATAATTGTTTTTAAGAGGGCTGAGAGGAGACGGCAGCAACAGTTTCTGAGAGATGAAGCTGCTGCTGTTGATGTATTACAAAGAGAAGCTGCACGAAGACAACAAACTATCGAGCATTATTCCCTTCGCAGCTCTCCCATCAGTGTCAATACTTCTGAAACAAGTAATTTCTTTCATATTTCTGCTGTTTTTCCTTCATTAGCTTTTGTATTGAAGTTTGACATTGCTTCTGCATTTCTTCCTTTTGCAGCAACAATTATCTTCCCCATGAAGCCTATTCCAGTTTCAGTTGAAGTTGACCAGATGCAACATGTGAAAACTATCCAAATCATGCTCCCACTCTCCAAGCCTATATTTGATACGTCTTTTTTGAGTCCAAGTATCCCTGCGTCTCTTTTCCTTGGCTTAGAGCCATATCTCCCTTTTTTGTCCTTTGACCTACCTCAGCCCACTTTTCCTTCGAGCCTTGCTCTTTCTCCTTCTTTCACAGAAACTCCAATTGCTACCCCAATCCCAATGGCAGTTGATTCTTCCACAGAGGGTGTTAGTAGTTCTCCAATTCATGGTTTATTACCTATGCCTACTTCCAGCCCCTCTTCACTTGATTCGTTGGTGGCTAAGACCATAGAGGCTGCCAAAGATGCTCCATCCATTTCTCCCATCCCCATGCAGTCCCCTGTGTCTTCCACCACAACACTCTCTATGCCCTTCATGTCTAGGGATGAGGTAGACATCTTCGAAGGAAGACTAGCTAGTCTCTTCGACATACCTTCTACTTCTCCAACATTTAGTGCTGAAGCTGAGCCATTAATTTTGGCTGACTCCTTATTGGAAATTTTTGAGAGTCTTCCTTCCTCCAGCAGCAAGCCTCCTACACCTTTAATAGATCTGGACGTATGCCTGGAATTGCTGACTTCTTTTTCGAGGATCCCCTTCGAAGCTTTACAAAGGCCTATCATCAGGGATGGGTTCCTTCAATCTTTGTAACATTCTTTGCGATGCAGCATGAATGTCTCAAGTCATCTATCCCAGGCTGCAGCTACTATTGATTTCTATCTCAACATTTGTTATGCTGCTAAAACTGCGGATGAGAGACTAGCTAGGGACCAGAGTTTTGTTTCCCAAGTGCACATTGAGGTATCCACACTTAAGGAACAACACTCTTCTGCCTCTCACTTTCGAGTCCAACTGCTGGAGAAGAAAGCTCAGCTTGAAGAGGAGCTAGCCGCAGTAAACCAAGCCTTGGTTAGAACCGATACCAAATTGCACATCACCAACCAAGAGCTGGCTGATCGAAAAGGAGACATGGCTGCAGCTATTCAATTGTTTCCATCACTTAGTAATAGGAAATCCACTATACAAAAACAATTAAGACATTGTAATGATTTTTGGGCCAATCTGTGGCAAAATGTATTTAATTCTTTATAAAAGAACAAATTTTGTCTGTCATTTGAGCAGTCTTATGTTTTGTGCTTAATGTTTATTTTATTCCTTGTGTTTCCCAAATGGTTGGAAAATAAGGCTTTAAATATCTGCCATTAATCTTTTTGGGATGTACGTACCCATTCAAATTTCTCAAATGGTATGCTCCAAAAGGCAGAACTTTATGAATTTGATATGGTCCCTCCCAGTTAGGTGACCATTTGCCAAACTTATGACTTTTAATTCCTATTGGGAGTATTGTCTTCCATACCAAATTACCTTCATCAAAGCCAATGTGTTTGACCTTCTTGTTGTAATTCTTAGCTGCTTTCTTCTTTTGGAGAAGAATGCTATTTAATGCCAATATCCTGGCCTCATCTATGCCTTCTAACTCCAAGCACATACTTTGATGGTATTGCTCAGAATCTAACTGATCTTGGCATCTTACCCTCAAAGATTTAACATTAATTTCCACAGGTAAAACTACATCATGCCCATATACTAAGGCATAAGGAGTAACTCCTGTGCTCGACCTTGGGGAGGTTCTGTAAGCCCACAAAACATCCAACAAAAGGTTATGCCAATCCCTAGGATTATCCTCTGCAACCTTTTGTATTCCTTTTTTCAAGGATTTATTGGACGATTCAGCTTGACCATTGACTTGTGCATAATAGGGTGTGGAATTAACAAGGCTAATTCCAAATTCTGCCACAAAGGACTTTACCATTCTCCCATCGAACACAGTCCCATTATCTACAGTAATGGTTTGTGGGATGCCAAATCTATGGATCAAGTCTTTAATGAACCCAATGACCTCTGTTTGGTCTACAGCCTTATATGGTTTGGCTTCGAAGTTTTCTTTTCTTTTGTCTTGACCTGTGAAGAACTCTTTCCACTTTCTTTCAAATCTTGCTGGTACTGGGTATACCTGCGCTGAATCTTCCTCCTTTGTGATTTGGAAATAACTGGAACCATATTTGGTTCCTTTGTCTTTGGATGTTTCAGCAATACCCAGTTGTTCGGAGCCACCAAAGGAGGCTTGGCCATTCTGCCTGTGATTCCAATATCTCTCCTGGTAGGCAATTCCCTAGGTTTGTTTTGCATTACAAACCAATCTGGAACTCCAGGTACCCAAGAGCTTATTGATTCAGATGTTAAATCACCTTTTTCCACCTTCGAAGCCATCTTCGAAACTGGTTGTGGAGGTAAATGCTTGGTTCTGGTCTCATGCTTCGAGCTTGATTCTGGCCTTTGATGGAGGTGGCCATTTTCTGTTCTGTGTGAGGTTGGTCTGGAGGGCCAATCTCTGGCTTTAGTCCCATAACCTGAACTCCTCTCCAATCTTCTTTCATAATGTTTGCTCTCCATTCTAAAGTAGTTAAGGGGCCTAGACTCATACAAGGGCCTTTTGCCTTTAACATTTATTCATCAGCGCAGCTCAACCACCACTCGTCAGCCTATCACTAGCCGGGTACGGCCTTTTGTTGTAAGCGTTGGTTGATTTAGGACGTCTCTGAACATCCTTATAGTATTGCTTCCCATCAATTGGAAGCCCCTTCAACCATTTGTAGCTTAGTCTACATCTGGGACACATCCTCTGCATTACAGCTGCTTCCAAGGAATCGTCATCCAGTATTTCTTCATCAGAGTGTTCCTTCTGATGTGAGAAACCTTGTCCAATAACTGGCGGGTTTCTAGTCTCCTTCTTGGCAGCTGTCTGGTTGGCAATATGCATTTGCACATTGACCTCTTCCAATTCCTGCAGAGATAGATTCTGAAAGTTTGGTACAACCACATTAGCCGCGCTTTCTCCAACTTCTGGAAACGGGTTACTGTCAATTCCCATGGCTTTCTCTGTTTTGGCTGGGAACTTCAGACTTCCTTTCCGGATTTGCTCTTGGATCCTGTCTCAAAAAACAATGCAGTTTTTAGTCGAGTGAGACCAAGAATTATGCCATTTACAGTATACTTTTTCTTTAAGTTCATCAAGAGATGGCAGTTTTACCCCTTTTGGTAACTTAAGGAAATGGGTTGCAAGCAAATGATCAAAAATGTCATCCGCTTTTGTTAAATCGAAAGAGTACTTTCTGTGAAAGTCTTTCTTTTTAAACTGTTGATCGATGGTTGTATCTTTATGAATTAATGCTTCACAGATTACAAGTTCTTTGCCCACAATCTCTGCTGCATCGATCTCATAATTGGGATCTCTATAGTATGTCTTATACGAAGCATTATTTCGATCTTGTTCCTCCTCTAGTAATGCTTCATATTAAGACACCTTATAGGTTAATTCGACCAAATCCCTGAATTCAGTTGAGTCAAACTTCTTTCGAAGCCTGAACTCTAAACCGTTTTGAGCCAATCTTACAAATTCTGGCTCTGGAAGGATGACTCTACATTTATTTCGAGCCCTTTTAAATCTGGCAATGAACTGAGTAGTCTTTTCTTTAGGCCTTTGACTCAATCTTGCCAAGTCTGCCATGGACACCTCTGGCTCTGATTGGAAGAATTGGGCATGAAATGCCTCTTCCATTTGTTGCCAAGTTTGAATGGAGCCAGGTGTAAGGTTGATATACCATACGAACGCTCCCCCAGTTAAAGAGTTTGGAAATAATCTCAGTTTTATGTAGTCATGATTAGTGAATTCACCACATTGAGCAAATCCGCAATATGCTCTCATCGCTTATTGATTTCAGCCCATAAAATATGGTAAAATCTGGTATTCTGAATCCTCTTGGGTATTCATGTACCCTATCTACCCACTCTGGGTATGATTTTTTGTATACAGGAGTCTGGACCCCCCGAGCCATCGGTCCACACATCTCCCTAACAATATCAGCAATTTGGTCCTTAGGGACCATATTTTGGGCTTGCTGAACCACTACTGGAGGGATAAACACAGGGTTTGGTGGACAAACTTGTGCTTGTGGTCCTCTTGGTCCAAAAAGTGGTATATTTGGGACTGGTTGCCCCTGTGGTGCAGGTTGCTGTTGGGGGTATGGGTAACCTCTTTGAGCCTGTCCAGCGAAAGGACCTGTGAAAGGTGTTGGAACAGGTATTGTGTCCCTTCCATTTGTGGGAAAACCTTCCAACCCCCCGGGTAAAAATTCGAATAAGGGATTATTATACCCCCTAGTGCCAGGTATGGCTTCGAACATGGGATTTGCCACCATTCTTATGCCAGTTTCTTGTACTTGGCCAGATCCACCAACTTGTGTGGCTTCATTGTTAAGTATTGAGGCATTTTGGCCTACTATAGGCCTTGAAATGGGTTCATACCAAGACTGAGGTGATGGTCTTTCATAGTTCTGAGTACTAGTCTGACCATTAATTTGTCCATTAACTTGCATAGGCTGTTTTTCTTTAGCCAATCTTTGTTGAGGGACATTTAAAATTTCCTCTGTATGTCTTGTATTTGTTGGTTGGTGGTTATTCATTCGATCCAAAAAGAATGTTGCCCACCTTTCCATTGTATTCATTAATTGTTGTCCCATAGCATCTACCAAGCCATCCCATGGATTTGTTGGCTGAGTAGATGGAACGGTGGATGGCCCAATTCCTTGGTTTCGTCCAATATTATGAACATATGGTCCTTGTCCAGAAGTACTGGTCTGTTCGACCAAAGGTTCTAATAGCATAGGAGTCTCCACAGGATGTGTTACCACATTCTCCTCTGGATTAGGTATTTCTACCTCTCTTTCTACGCCTTTTTCTAGGCGTTCATTTTCTCCTTGTCGTCTTCGTCTAGCCATTTTAACAAGTCCCACTGGGCGTGCCAAAAATATATGTTGGCTTTTTGGCTTTTCGAAGGGTATTTTTGTAAATGCGAACGCAAAGAAGGATCAATCACCTCATGAAATTATAATTGCCAACCAATTATCGACGATTGTGTTTAGTTCTTTCAAATTTCAATGAAGAGGACTTTTACTGGTGGCTTGACTTAGGAGAAATTAAGAGAAATAACAGTTAATATGAAGAACAATCGAAGTATTTCATTAAAACGAACACTTACAATAATCCAAACTCAGCCTCGAAGAGGTTTACAGCGACAATCTACTTGAATCTACTCCTATGAATTGAAGTGCAGTGCTGATATTTAAAGTGCAGGTATTTAAAGAACAGGAAATGTAAAACTGGAAAGGAAAATATGAAGTAAAAACTGGTTTGTATGATCTGAGTCTGGGGGCTCTTTTCTGAAGGCTTCCCTGCTATTTATATTTGTCAAAAATAACCTTCGAACTGCACTTCAAACCGTCGAACTACTCCTCCATGATCGCTGATTATGCTGCCTTAGAAGTAGTCCCACTACGTCATCTCTTGTAGTTGAACTTCCCTCCTGTATTTGAATTTGAATATGAGTAACCGTTGAAGCCACGTCACTTTATATCTCTTTACTGATCTAGTGCTACTCAGATCATGTGAGAACCAATATTTATTGCCACGTGTTCGATCAAGATCGAGGACCTGAATTATCTTCCCATAATACCCTTATTCTGCCACGTGTCAAACTGTGATTTGGCTTTTACAAAATATGTAGCCAACACCAATTTTCTTTTATGTTGATGGGATGGCAAATATGCAACAAAAGCTTATAATGTATACATTTGTGGACATAAACTCAACCTTAAGATACCATTTGAAACTTATCATTGGCAATTGTAAAACAGAAAACCTTTGGACATAGAAATTGTGATATAGAAATGACAGAGAAAACATTGACTAGGTGGGCAATGGGCACACCTAGTCTTGTGAGGTTGTATTTGAATTAAGGGTTTAAAAAAAAGATTTGTGAAGGAAAAGTAAAAGAAAGGAAAATTTCAATGAAATAAAAGTTAGTTGTTTCTACATTTTCATTCCTTCTATAAATTCTCCTCAAATCCTTTTTCAAACACAGGTTGAGTTATGCCGTTTTTATCGCAATTTTTTTTTTTTTTTGAAAAGACTTCCCTCTAGTCCAATAATTGGAGTCAAGGGTTTATTTTTTAATGCCTATTAACAGATTATTGATGTAAAAAATTAAGTTGATCAAATATCAATGAGTACTTGATTAGATCACATTTATCTTAATAGTCTGTTCACAATATTGTACTTACCATCAATTTTTTAAAAGACAAACGTTCCAATCATATAACCATTGATGTTGGATAAATATGAGTTTCTAAATAAATGATCTACTTCAGAGTTACTAGAAGTTGAATAGTTCGTATTACTGAAGTGGGCTCACAACCTCTTAATTGGATCCTCCAGTCCAACTCTTGAACTGAAGTGAAGCTTGGCCCAATTTTCTTTTTGGGTCATAATCCAAGCCCAATATAAATAGGCTTTTAAGGGCAAATAAAGAAAAGAGGCTGAAAAAAAAAACAAAAGTTGGGTGCACAAACTTGAGCACCGAATAAGAAGAAGAGGCGGTGTTCGCAAAAATTACCCAACTCATCTCATCTTTTTGTTCTGTACACAATTTTATATCTCATTTTTGGTCCACATAAAAAAGAGTTCTAAAAGAAAATTTAATCACGTATATAGAATAGAAATAGATGTATATGCTTTGCATTTTTTTTACATGGATAAATTAAATAAGATTAAGATATGATTTTGGGGATTGTGATATACCAGAGTCCAACTTACCACAATTTTGTTTAGTACAACCATAAGAGCAAGTAGGAGGGGCACTGATGATACTCTTATTGCAATTGTTTCCTATTAAACAAGGACACACCCTATATCCACTGATAAAACGCATTGTACTAAACAACCTACAAGATATGGCTCTTTTGCCCTCACAACATTTGTTGCTATCAATGATAATGTCATTATCATTGCCACAACTTTCAAACTATTTTGAGCCATTTCTATCTGCCTCTATCTCTCTAGCTAAAAATACCAAGTTTTAATGTTGGAAATGTAGACTATGCTACACTCTATTTATGGGCCCCCCAAAACAGAACAAGAGTGAGAATTAATTTTTTTAAGTGCTCTAGTCACTACAAAAAAAAGTCACTTTTAGCGATTAAAATATTGGTTGTCAATGACATTCTGCGACCAAAAATTTTGGTCGCTACGTTTGTCGCCAAAACCCTGTCGGGAAAGGTCTTGGAGGGTTTTGCCGACCAAAAAACTTTTGGTCGACAAAAAGTAAGTTTTTAGCGACCAAAATTTTGATTGCCAACAATCAATTATATTTCTTTAAAATTATACATTTACTGACTAATATTTTAGTCGCCAATAGTCAAGGAATCGCCGACCAACACTTTTAGTCACCAAAAGCTTCAAACGTGAAAAGAAAAAATAATTCATTGTCGAACAATTTGATCTGCTTTTGCAGAGACTCAAACCGCCAACCTCCTGCACCATAAACCTTATGCACTACACTTTTCTCACTACACCTCTATAGCACCACATGATTGTATATGTGACATATATTATTTATATAGTACATACACCCATATTAATATAAAAGTATATGTATAAAAATAATTATTTTACTACATAATTTATGTAAAATAAACTATTTAGTAGCAAAATAAAAATAAAAAATTAACTTTTAGCGACCAATATAATTTTAGTTGCTAAAAATTATCACTTTTGGCGACTAAACTTATTTTTTTGTTGCCAATTGTAGACTTTTGGTTACTAAAATTTTTTTAGTTACCAAAAAGATTTATTTTTGGCTACTAAAATTTTTTTAGTCGGTGAAACTCATATAATCAGCAACCAAACTTATTTTTAGTCGCCAATTGTAGACTTTTGGCTACTAAATTGTTTTAGTCGCCAAAAAGTTTTACTTTGGGCTACTAAAAATTTTTTAGTCACTAAAATCCATATAATCAGCAGCCAAACTTATTTTTAGTTGCCAATTGTAGATTTTTGGCTACTAAAATTGCTTAGTTGCCAAAAAGCTTTACTTTTGGCTACTAATGCTGTTTTGGTCGTTGAAAACTATACTTTGAGCGACTAATTTTTTTTTAGTCGGGAAATTTGGTCGCCAAATGTGCTTTTTCCAGTAGTGGTCATGGAACAAGTCCTCAATCTTATTCTATGTTTATTATTATTATTATTATTATTATTGTTAGTATTATTATTAGGGGTATTTACTTGTAAATCCTAATAAATAGACTTATTGTCTAATAGGTCTTATGAGAAAATTTGTCATAAAAAAATGTCACTAATTGTAAATTTTAGCGACAATTTATAAAAATTATGACAAAAACAAGTCACTAATTGTCAAATTTTAGCGACATATGTAAAAAATTGTCACAAAAAAATTATTTTTAGCAATAATTTTATTAAGATTTATTTTCAATAGAACTTGATGGGAATTAAGTTTAACTATTAGGACCTATTGGTAGTTTACCCTTATTATTTTTCTTATTAGAGAAAGCTTTTCTCATACCATTTTTCAAGATTGAACTATTTAGGCCAAGTTTGGCAAGTTGTCAAAAAGTCAAAAAGTTACTCAAAAAGTCAAAAAGTTATCACTATTCACTAAAAGTCAAAAATTACGGCTGTACAACTCCCAATCCTAATTTTTCCCTACATACTAATTTATACAATTTTTTAATACACATTTTTTCATAAAAAGTCCAAAAAGTCAATGTCCCTTTTAATTTTTTCAATTTAAACCTTAATTTTTTTATTTGTTTTTAATCTAAACTAACAATCTATTTTAGTTAATTAAAACTAATAAAAAAATTAATAATCTTAATCATTAATTTCTCCTATTATTATTTATTTCACAGGTTAGAAACCTGAAACCAAAATAACTCTAGAGAATGGACATGAAAAGCATAGGGTGTTGCAGACTTTCCATTTCCTGATTAGAGCATCTGCATCAAACACATCAAATCCCTTTCTTAGCTATTCTATCAAGAAAATTCACTAAACAAATACTCCATCAAGCTAGCCTTTCCAATTGCCAAATCTGTTGAGGCTCAAATCCTCTCCACAAGTAGCTAGTCATCAAGCCTCAACAAATATATTTAAATAATAAAATATTATACTAGCATTACACAACTATTTTTTGAAATTTAATTTTGTTCACATATTTGATAAATGTATAAACCAACCAACTCTTTTATTACTTAAACTAATGGGATATTTTAAATGGTTATGTGTATGAACAAAATAGTTTCTCTTGTACAAAATTGTAAGCATACTGAAAAACCAAAAATAATTGAAAAAAAAAGTTATATTGAAGTGGATAAAAAATAGAGATGAAGTGATATTATTTATATTACAAAGATATGTAAAAAAACACACATTGAAAATGTGTCGGTTTAAAAATATTTGATCAAAAGTTGAACTATTGAAAAATATTAGTTTAAAAAAATATGACTTTTAGAAAAAAGAAAAAAGAAATAATAAAATAAAAATATTTAAATAGAATAGAAAAATAATAAAGAGTTTGTTGGAGGATGTATTTAAAAAAGTGATTAGCTAAAATAGAAAAGCAACTTTTTAGCTAAAATTTGACTAAAAATTTGACTCTATTGATAAAGATGCTCTTACAAAGCAAGCAGATGACTGAGTCCTGAGTCTACTTATAATTGCTAATCAGCATGTTTGGCTTTAATTTTTTGGATTTAATTTTTTAAAAATTGATTTTTTTTTTATTTTTCATGTTCTTTTTAGTGAATATTTTTAAAATTTTAAGTAAATTTTAAAATTTTTTTAAATGCACCTTACTTAAATGTATCTAAAAATTAAAATATTTATAAAAAATTAATAAATTCACAAGAATACAAAAAAAGTATTGAATATATATCTATATATATACATATATTATATTTTTGGTATTTTGTGAATTTTCTAAAGATTTTTTTCACAAATATTATATTTTTTAAGTGTTTTTATGTTAGGTGTATCTAAAAATTAAAAAAATTGCTTAGAATATTAAAAAAAACTCAGTAGAAACAAAAATAAATAAATAAATAAATAACACGAAAAATAAAAATTTCCATTTTCTAAAAAGTAAATCCTGAAAATCCAAATCAAACAAACTTAATACAATTTGGAAAAATCAAATTGGATTGTGCCACTTAACTTTTGTCTAGTGAATTCTAATAGAGTCCCATGCAGTTGAGGTGTTGTATTTACACTAATAAAATAAAATTAGTAATAAAATTAATTTTCAAGAATGAAATATTTTAACTGTCAAAAGTACAATTGTTATTTTTTTAGATAAAATTACACATTTAATTCTAATGAATTACTATCTTTTTTAGATCAAATTTTTTGTCTTAAAAAAAATCCTTTTTGGCAACCAAATTGTTTTGTTTTGTTTTTGTTTTTTTTTTTTTAGATGGTCAAATTATTTTGTTCTTAAATGTGAATTTATTAGTGACATCTTAAAAAATTTGTTAGTAAAGTTTTTTTTTTTTTTTTTTAAACTTTTTGAGATAAGCTTTTAGTGACAATTCTAGTAATGACAGAAATTGATCTCTTAATATTTTTTGTAACAAAATTTTCACTTTTAGAGGAAAAAACAATTTAGTTCCTAAAATCCAAGGGTTCGTTTGGGATGTGGGTTTTCTTTTTGACTTTTTAGCTATTCTAATCTGGGGCTAAAATAACCTCGTTTGAGATGAACTTTTTGATTTTTTAAATTTTTGTGAGAGAAAAAATAAAATAATTATGATTTAAATATGATAACTTTTAGGCTAAGACTTAAAAAAATATTTTATCTTTTTATAACTAAAATAGTCTAAACCCACGCCAAACCCACATGCCGAACGACTACCAAATATGTTTGCGGCGGGTAGTTGATGCAACTTTCTCCAAGTCCAGGAACAGTTTGAGTTCATAATGCTAAACCCAAAATTAGAGAATTACTCAGTACACTTTGGATTAATGCTCCATTTCATTTATTAATGGACACTTTTCATATTATCTTTAAAATTTCAATACAAAAGTAGTTTATTTTATAATTAGACCAATAAATTATTAATTTGGAGCCACACTTGGACTTGCTTAAGGAGAACTAAATAATTTCTCCCAAAATTGATTTTGTCACAACTACATAATAATTAATGTGTTGTGGGAGTATTGATTCTAATTTTAGCACTATCATTTATCTGATAAATTAATGTTGAGCCTTTTTTTATTTTTATTTTTGGCGTTAACAAATCTTATTCTTGACAACAGGATTCCATTCCATCTTTTGATCATGTTTTTGATTTTCGAAAGCACAAAACCTCATGATCATACTTGTGTTTCCTAAGTCAAGTTAATTTTTTTTCCTTTTATTTTATGGGAAAATTATCAATGTATTATCAGAAAATTATTACAGATTCATGATGAAGTTTATGAATTTAATTATTAATGTGTATAAAGCTTACTGCTTATTTTTAATTTTTTTTGAAAAACCAATGCTGAAATGAAATTTTTCCTCATTTGATTGAGGTTAGAAAATGAGAAGATAACAAATAGATCACTGTTATTCATAAAAATAAACATGTACTTACAATTTCATTTCTTTTCATTTTATTTTTTAATCTTCGTTTAAATATTGCCCTAGAGATATAATATTTGTATACTACCATCAAATTGTAGTCCTCGAAAAATCGAAGTCTGCAACATGTAGAGCTATTTTTTATTTTTTATTTTTTTCTGATACTCCCCATTTTAGGAGAGAAAAATCAATACACATCTTTGGCAATTTTTATTTTTTATTTTTTAAAAAATAATATAATTGACCACTCGATTGAATAATCACTACAACATATAAGTACTACAAAAAATTAAGGTTTTAGAGATCAAGATTTAGGAACAATATTATTTTTTAGGGACCAAATAATTTTGTTGCGTAAAGTGTTGTTATTATATTTTTAGCAACAAAAATTGGACATTAGTAATGAATTATTATTCTTTGTGGACCAAATTTTTTGTCTCCAAAAACAAACAATTTTGACACCAAATTATTTTGTCCCTAAAAGTCTATTTATTAGTGACATTTTCAAAATTGTCTCTAAAAGCCTTATTTTTGACTTTTCAGGATAACCTTTTAGCGACTATTCTCATGACGATGAAAATTGTCACGCCCCAATTTTTATTACTCGAAGTATTACCAATTTCATTTACTTAATTCCATTTCAGAGATAACTTGCGGAAATAAACTCGTATATTCAACTCGTAGAAGTGAATAACATTGCTCTCATTCGTATGCAAGTAAATACAACATGAGTAAACTAAATAAATTGCCCTTGGGTTTACATCATTAAAAGTCAAGAAGAAGGGAATAACCCTTTTACATAAATGGCATTCCGCCAACACAAAAGAGGCCCCGTGGCCAACAAATAAGAAGATCCAAAACCTTGTAGCACATCCTGGATATCACCTGAAAAAGATTCAACAACGTGGGATGAACATATAGTCCAGTAGAGATCTCAACATGGTCCTCAACAATAACAACTTACAGATAGCTATGATCATGAACTCTCATTCTCGTACTAGAATAGTAATGTGACAGTTTAATACAAAATATATATATATATATATATATGTATGAACCTTTTTCGAAAACAACCATTTCATTTGACGCTATAAATGATTCATCTTTCCTTTCCTTTCATTCATTACCCCCCCTTCTCACTCTTTCATACATAAACAATTACTTAGGAGATAAATTCACTAAGACCACTACTCTTTTCCATTTTTCACACATACAACAAATGTGCCTTTTCAAAACATATTTCAAAAATGTTCGGTTTTCTTCACACTTCCAAAAGACAAAAGGGCATTTTAGTTCAATCCCGATTCTATCATAGTTATACATGCACACTTCTATAAAAAGGGAGATAACAACGCAATTACATGCATAAAATAATTCAATGAGGCAACTCAGCCCTCCAACACTGTAACCAATACAATCCACAATTTTTCCAGATACACTGAAACAATAACAACACAACTTTGCTTTACTAGCTATATGCATAGTAAGCCAAAGATACACTTCTCACAACAATCTACCAGTTTACCAGGCGCTAGCTGGAAGGGTACGGTACCTTAGATTATCAACGCGTCAGTTCTCCAGGCGCTAGCTGGAAGGGTATGATACCTCTGATTATAAGCGCAAAGTATATGTGTGGAGTCCATCCCCTATCTTCTCACACACACTGGAGTACAACCCCTCTCTTCTCCCCAACCAGTATACAAATATAATGTAATTTAGCATTTCATCACATACGATGTTCAATCAACAATGGTGTAATACATACACAACAATTCAACGCAACCGTATCATCCTCCATCGATGACCAAGACAAAATCTCTAGATGCATGCATATTGTACATCTATTAACAGACCCAACTAATATGAGATTACAAAACTCAGCAACAACATGAACATGGTAGTTAAAGCGATACCCCACGCAAGTGTGTTCAACACTCAAGATACAACATTCCACTTTTCTTATACTTGTTTCAAAATACCTTTCCCATTTTACAAAATGAATTCCACTTCCTTTGTTTTCACAAAATCATTCCCATGGACACAAGCCATAACTCATTTTAATTCACTACATTCTTTTCAAAGCCATTTTAACTAATTATGCAAATTAAGTCATAATCAATAAATTAAGGTTTTTCCTTCCTCTTTCTCAATATTGACCAAAAAGGCGCAATTAACATCAACAAACCACAATAACCACCATTAAGACTCAAAATACCTACGTATTTGCCCAAAGATCAAACCCCTCAATTAATTTATTAAATCAATTAAAAATTTGGGTTTCCTCTCCTTTCAACAACCACATGCTAATTAACACTCCAATTAGCCCAAACCACAACTAATGATAATAAACCCAAATTCAACAACCAACCCAAGGTTCAATCCCATGATTTTCACAAATCCAACATGATACAATTTTTATGCAATACAAAAACTACCACATGTCTATCTATAGACGAAGTATTGAAAAGAAACAAGGAGAATCCCTACCTCAAATGGAGAACTCCAATGGAGAAGATGAAGGCCAAAAACCAAAGTGCTCCAAATCACCAAACTTTTAGATTAAAAAGAAGCCCTCAACCGACTCTACCTTTCTTACAAAGGACTTAGTATAGATTTACACTAGAGGGAGATGAAAACCAAGAGAGAAGGTGTGTAGGGAGAGAGAGAGAAACTCTCAAGTTATTCATTCAATGAACTTCATTAAATTGATTAATGTATCTCATACATTCATGATACATAATGCATCCTCTATATTAATGAATTCATTATATAAATTAATGTATCTTACATATTCATAATAGATACATAATGCATCTCTAAGATTCATTCATAATAAATCCATCACATTCAATGTATTAGCATTAGTCTTCTATACATTGTATATATACAAAGAGTAAAGGATGGAAACGGGAATAAGACAACAACACATCTACGGAACCGAGTTCGGAAAACAATTAAAAAAAATAAAAATAAATAAATAAATAAATAAAAATAAAGGAAAAACCGGGATCGCTATAAAAATTGGTCCCTAAATGTCTTTTGTAACAAATTTTTCACTTTTAAAGACCAAAACATTTGGTTTCTAAAACTCTTATATGTTGTAGTGAAGAGTTTTAAAAATTAAGTGTTTTTCCCCTAAACCTACAAATTTTGTTGCAAAAAATATTTGGAAATCGATTTCTATCATCACGAAGATAGTCTCTAAAAAGTCGTCCCAAAAAGTTTTAAAAAAGATTAGCACCAAAATTTTGAAATGTTGCTAATAAAAATACACTTTTAGGAACAAAATAATTTGATCCAAAAAAGGTCTATTTTTCAAACAATAAATTTTGGTCTCAAAATGTAGTGATTCATCACTAAATATCCAATTTTGTCATTAAAAATATAATAATGATACTTTTGATCACTAAAATATCTTATCCTTAAAAAGTAATTTTATTCCAAAATTTTTATCTCTAAAACCTTAATTTGTTGTATTGAGTATTATTAAATATTTGATATATATTGTTGGACACATTTTCTAACAACTTATGCTTTTGAAAAAATTGGTAATTTAGCATAGTATTAGAGCTTTGGTTGAGAAAGCTCTTGAGTTCAAGTCTCTTTATTAGTATTTGGTATTATGTACCTATTTGGTTTCTCTTCTCTGTTTGGTTATTTGCTTCTCTTTGCGTTTGATTTTCTATTTGTTTCTCCACATGCACAAGACGGGATTACACGTGAAGAAACTTGTGCATAGTGTAGCTAACCTATTTGGCAATATGTTTTGGAACACAATTTAGTTCACAATTCCCATTGGCATCAAACTTTTCATTAGATTATGGTAAGATATTTTTTTTATTATTATAGACACCCCATTTTTGACCGTCCTCAAGACTCGGTTGTGCTTGCAGGTACATCCAGCCACAAGTTCGATTGCTCATCGGGTATTCGACTTTTGCGGCGGAACGCCACAGGTTTGAGCTTTCCAAACCCTGTATCCTTTTTGCCCCATTCTTGGACCTTGACTTGGTCCTTTAAGAATGTGTTTCTTGGTGCACTGTCGACCCCTTATTGGGCCTGTCAGCCTTCACTTTGTTGCTGCCAGCCATTGATTGAGCCTGCCACCCCTGTCTCAGCAGGTTTCACTCTAGATCTTTTGAGCCAGCTGGAATCCTTTCATCTCCCCTCCATACACGTGTATGGAGGGATGAAGCTCTTGCCAAGCTTCTTGAAGAAGCTTTGCATTGTTTTCCCTCTATATAAGGGGAGAGCCTCTCTCCTTAGCAGAGGTTCAGCCATTTTAGAAGAGATATAGCTCTCTCTCTATATATTTCTTACTCTCTCTCTATATTGTTGTGGTTTAGTCCATTTTTCTTGCACTTTTACACTACAACACTTAGAGATACACCACCACCATTGGACTGAGATTCTTGGGAAGGTTCCTTGAGCTCTGAAAGTGAGTTTTTGGCCCCGAGGTTGCTGGTTTCGAAGCTGATCTTCAAGGGTGAGTATTTTTCCCTTTTTAGCACTTTTTTGTACCTCATTTTGGCCATCCTTGCATAGTGTTTTAGGCCTTGCTTTCAACTGAAAA
Source organism: Camellia lanceoleosa (assembly GCA_025200525.1). Taxonomy (NCBI): domain Eukaryota; kingdom Viridiplantae; phylum Streptophyta; class Magnoliopsida; order Ericales; family Theaceae; genus Camellia; species Camellia lanceoleosa. The sequence goes on along the minus strand of CM045772.1, from coordinate 113,791,602 downwards.
AAGTCTTATTTTTAAGTGCTTTTGAAGTTTGTTTAAGGTCTTTTGGCTGTTGAGGGTCTTCAACCCTCTTGTTGGCCTTGTTTGGAGCCATGCCTTAGGGCCTTTGAGCTAGCCCTGGTTTGGCCTTCTAACCACTGAAATCTAGTGGATTTTTAGTGGTAGGCATGTGATTTTGAGGCCTCAAATCAGAGGGGGTGACCCCCTCTCTTTTGGTTTTTGTTTGCTTGCATTTTTGGCCTTCCAAATGAGCATGCCTCTCTGTACTTTTGAGGCTTGGTTCAGGCCCTTTTTTATGACTTTTAGGACCTTCCTTAGCAATTTCCATGGCTGGTTTGGTCACCTTTTGCATGCATCTTGTATGTGTGGTGTAATCTCATTTGTAGCTCATCAAAGTAGCATGTTTGCCTAGCTTGTGTTGAGTCCATTTCAGTAGGTTTTTGGTGATGTTTTACCATGGCTTAGATCTATTTTGGGTTGGTTTTGTCACTCCATGCATGTATAATACACTTGTAGTGTAAATCTCATAAACTAGCTTTATATGCTTCTTGCGTTAGCATGTTATCCTAGCTTATGTTGAGTCCATTTTAGCATGTTTTTGGTGATGTTTTTCCATGTCATGACTCTATCCATAGCTGATTTGGTCATCCTTTTCATGCTCCATATACTTGTAGAACAAATCTTGCTTACTAGCTTTATATGCATGATGTTTTGACTCATCATCCTAGCATATTTTGGCTTTGCTCCAGCATGATTTTATTCTTGTTTTGGGCTGTTCTAGGACTATTTTGGGCTTCCATGGCCATATCACTTATGTTTTGTATAGCTATAGTGTAAATGCTTAGGCTAGCCTTGGGATTTGAGGCCCCTACCATGCCATACAAGTGATGTTTGCATGCTTTTCCATCATTCTAAATGTTATTTTAGTACATGAAATGTGGTCATACGCTTGCATTTGACATGCCTTTAATGCCTTGGAGGCTTGGCTGTTTACGCCTCAAGAATGAACTTTTGTGCATGCCATTAAGCCTAAGCCTTTGGCTCATCATATCAGTGCATTTTTGGTCTTTTTATACCATGATGTAACTCTGTTTTATGTAGTCCAAGTCATGCCATGTTTGGTTTCAATAGGTGTAGTGCATTGCCTCTTCTCTTTTGTAGCCTTGCATGCTTCATGTTTTTGGCCTTGTGTTCTAGCTTGTGTTGGCTAGCTTCGAGCTTGTTTTTGGTCTTGTTTGGACTTGCCTTGGGACTATTTTAGGTTCCCTTAGCCCTTTGGGGCTAGCTTTGTACAGCCATGGCTTAAGTCCCTTTGCTAGTTCTTAGCTTTTGAGCTTCATGCATGCCATGCTTGTGTTATGTGTATGATTTGGCATCATTCCTAACATCATTTCAGAGCATGTAGTATTGTCATATTTGCATGCTTTTCACTCCTCAAGTGTGCGTAAGAGTTGCATCTTTATGCCTTAATTCTTGGGCACATTAGCATGCATGCTTGTCTAGCATTTTGTACCATCAATTCAGCACCTTTTGGCCCCTGATTTTGGCATAGTTGAGGTCTGCTCATCTTGGTTTAAGACCATCCTTGCATATTGTTGTATGCTTGCTCCATCTTTGCATGTTGTCGCATGCTAGTTCCATTACATGTTATTGTATGTTTATTACACTGCATTTTGCATGCTTAAGTCATTTTGCATGATTACATGTTCGAGTTAGCATTGTGCATGCCATCCTTGCATTGCATTGTTGTTTGGATTAAGTGTTAATTCGAGCACGAGAAACGAGGAACGTTTCATACTTCAAGTGATGAAACATCTCTCAATTCTCGGTCGCCAACGCTCTTGATTATCCATGATAGAGTTCTAGGCTTTATGTGTTTATTTGTGCATTCATTTCATATTGATTTGCACAAGTTGGATTTTTGGCCATCATGCATCGGGATGCGTGATTGATGGTCGTAGATTCGACTATGCCTCCCCCCTTGATGTTTCGAGGTGATATGGGGTGGCATAGTATGTACATACCCTTGGGAGACCCTTTATTTTCTCTATTTTGTGCTCTGCTGCAGCTTGGTGTCCCAGCACATCAGTGGTCGGCAGTGCCTTGCAGATGGCCAGCAGTCCTTCATTCTTGGCCGACAGTGTGCCATCTTTGGCCGGCAAGTGGTCTGCAGCATCTCTCCATGGCCGGCAGGCCACTGATGCACTCCTCAGACTGGTTTTGGTAAGTTCCAGCAGCAAAGTCTCAAGGACACCCTGCAAACAGAGCCTCTAAAGAGCAACCGGAGAGCTTACCGGGACGAGAACCGAGCATACATGTTCACCTTCTTCAACTTGCCCGGGGCAGCATTGTTTAATTGCTTACTTGTTAGTTAGCATTTGGTTTTGTAATTTAATTAGTTAATTTATTAATTAATTAAATTTTTGTAATAATTAGTTGTAGCTAGTTATTCATTCGGTTATGTCATAATTAATTAGCTCATTAGTTAGTTAATTAGTTGGTTTGTGGACCCTCCGTCGAGAGGGCCAATTTTGTAATAAGTGTGCGTGCGTGTGTGCATGTCTTCCAACCTCCATTTCTTTCTCCCTTAACCGCTTTCAATGGTTAGTTCTAGGTCATGTTTCAATTAGCATCCTTATGCTCGCATGTTTGCATCCATTCATCTGTCTAGCATCTTTATGCTTTGCATGTTTGCATACATTCATTTATCTTGCATGCACCGGGCTCGGCGCATCATACTAACTGCATTGTATTTCAATTCCAATTTGAATACATGTTATCAAATGTCACATTTTCTATGCCATCTTAGAATAGCCAAGCCTATTTCTAGTTGCATTTCGCATGTGTTACATTAGCCATCTTAACATGAACTAGAATCATGCATTGATTACTAACTAGTTTCTGTTTTAGCTCGGAGTACACTGTGAGTGTTTACGCTTTAGCATACTGCATGTGTGTTAATGTTGCCATAATAGCATGCTTGCCATGAGGCTATCTACTTAATTGATATAACTGCCTGAATGCCTGTGGGTGAAGGTTGGATTGCTTGAATTGGAACAATTCATTGAAATCCGCATTTTAGCCTACTTACGAGTAGCAAACTTCAAACCATTTTCCAAACAAATGGATATGCAATGTTTTGTTCTAAATTAGGCGATCTAGTCTATACTTGTGTGTTGTGCGCGTCACATAGTAAGATTAGCTAATTAACCGGAATAAGAATGCATGTGTTTTCAAAAACGAGATATCATGTTTAGTAGTGGCCAATCTTTGATCGGGCAAGCGGGGGTGCTCATAGCTGACCTTCCCCAATTGTACCCAAGTTCCCGAGCCGAGGCAACTTTGGTGATGACGGACACATGGCCTTAGGCATGAGTCAGGGTTTCCTAAATTTTCCCAAAATAAAATATTTAGGTAACGACTCTGTATCTGGCAAAGCAGTCCATGTTTGGCACTTCTTTCTTAAAAATCACTTTTCCAAAACGATTTGCCAGATTTAGACTCTTTGGTGATTTATCAATCTCACATTGCACATTGTGAGATCAGATTAAGAACCGTGACAATTTGAGTCCGAACTGTAGGATGAGGTCCTCGGGGCATATCTACAATTATTATTGATCATATTTTATTATTTAACAGTGCATTTCCAAGTACATATATAGAGTATATTGAATTTATAAGATGGTTCCATTCCATCCAAAGTTGGAGCCCAGAGTGTCATAGAATTTGAGGAAGAATCTTATAGGAGGAACAGACAACTTGGCTTCTAGTATGGTTGAAATTGCAGCACTAAGCTTCTTGTTTACATCTAGGTTAAGACCTCCAATGGACACCACTTCACCATAGGCTACTGGGTCTTCAATCCCACCTAAAGCAATGGGGACTGAACTCTTCAACATAACCCTCACATGAGCCTCTGGTTTTCCGATGAGATCGACGACGGCGAAAGTGGCTTCTTTGAGTATAGAGGACATATCAATGCCCTCCAAGTTCACGTTAGTAGAGAGGTTCAAGCAAGGCATCTTTTCTTCTCCCTACTCAAAAACCCTAGCTCTCTTTCCCTTTTGAATTCTTTATTATTCAACCAAGTTGATTCATGAATTTATAGGCTCTAACCTTTCAGACTCCGGTCTAATGGTTGTGTAGTTTCATTTTGTAATTTGAGATTATGGTTTAATTTTTTTTTTTTTTTTTGGATCGGCAAAAAAAAGAAACTTTATTGATGGAATAAACAAGTACAAAGTACATAGCGAATTACATCAATAAAGAAAATGAAGGTGTAAAAGCATCACAATAGGCTAAATCATCCCAACGAGGTTGGCACTATCTAGCTCATCCTATCATTTGCTAGCACCCCCAGAGTTGGTGAGAGACCAACGAGAAGAGAGACCACCCAACACGACAACAAAAGCACAAACCAGTACAAACATTCATCAAAGACAGACAAACAGCGCAAACAGCCATTTATCAAAACAAACCAACCAGCACAAAATCCCCAAAACAGCAACAAGAGGCAGAGCATAGCAAAACAGCAGAGCATTGGCATATACGGAAGCAATTGTTGATGTTATGAAGGCTGAATCAAATAACTCCACTACTGAGACTACTACTGATTGAGCAGATGTTGCTACAGAGGTTGCAATGACCATAACTAATGATTAATACTCTTAGCATCCTCTGCTGTTTTGTGATGGTCTCTTCTGTTATGGCCTTTAGTCCTACATAGGTGAGGGTAACACCAGGGCCCATTAGCAGAAGACCTCCAGACAACTCCACACTAGCTTAGCCACCATTTCTAAGGAAAAATAAGACCTTGCCATGCATTTGTTTGGTAATTGTATGAATATGAGAAGAGATGTCACACTACAGTTCCCAAAGCACTTCAACTGATTTGCCATGCATTTGCATCTTCACCAACTAAATTAACTCTCAACTGCAGCAGCATACACACACTAGCCTACCTTCACCAGCACTGCAAATCGACACTGAGAAACAAAACAGAACAGACCAATAGCATTGCAAAAAAGAATTTAACATATAGCAGTCCATAGTTGAGTAGAGCATACCAACAAAAATAAAGCCTGAAACAGACCAAAGCAAAAGAGTAAAACAAACTGACAGACTGAAGCAGAAGAATAGAGCCTGGGTCAAAGTAGCAGAATTTGAAGCAACACTGAAAAACAAAGCAAAGCAAAGCAAAAAACAGCAGCATTGCATAACAACCCATCCTTTCGCAACAATAGCATGCCTTCACACTTGAATAAGGCAGACCAGCAAAATAGAACTTGACACACAGCAGTACAGCGGCAGCAGTGCAAACTCTGAAGCAACAGTAACATCAGTCTAGCTTCAGCTCAACCATTAAAAACAGACAACAGATGACAGGGTTGGAGTCAAACAATCAAAGAAATCACTGCAAACATCCAAGACCAGCAGCAGTCACACCCTGCATTTAGCTCTGTAATACAAGCCTCACCAAGCCAGACTTAGCACAATATATGGCAGCATCAAACATTAATAGCATACAGCTCAGTAAGCTAGTTATTGAGATTCACTCCCATAGACGTGACAAGGCACATTCCCTCCAAAAGGCTAGACTCACCAACCATTGAAAGCAGATAGCAGCTGACAGGGCTGGAGTCAACTCCTCTGCCTAAACCAATATTGAAACCATACTGAACCAAATACATAGAAGAACCACTACGGCTGAACAAAGCAGATCAATAAATTAGAACCTGAATCATAATCGACAATAATTGAGCAAAGCAGACCAACAAGATATACCCAGAACCAGACTAAAGCAGTTTCACACACCAAAGCTAGCAGAAGAACAAATGGACAATAGAAGAAGATGAAACAAAATCTGAGGCAGAACAGCTGCAATTCTACTACAAGGCCCTACCAGACACACTGCACACAGCTTCTATAGCGATCCCGGGTTTACCCCTTGTTGTACAGTGATCCAGACATATGTCTGTGGATGTTAGTAGTTGATTATCATCTAGTTTACATAATTCCCTACCTTGTATTTGAGTTATAAGATATGCTGGGCAGGTTTGTTACAGGTTGGTTAAACTTAGGAACCAAAACTAGTTGTCCAGATTTTGGCCTGTTCGCTCGAGCGGATCTTTCGACGCTCGAGCGGGGATCTTGTTGTTGCTTGTCCGCTCGAGCGGGGGTTTTGACGCTCGAGTGGGGAATACACCCATCCAGTATTTCCTGTGTAGTGTTAGACGCTTGAGTGGGGAATTGGCCGCTCAAGCGGGAGGTTGTGAGTGACGCTCGAGCGGAGAGTTGGGCGCTCGAGCGGGGACCTGGTATGTCGAGATTCTGAGAGTGTGCATCCACCGCTTGAGCGGGAGTTTGGCCGCCGGCGGAGTTCAGTGGCGCCGAGCGGGGTTTCCACGCCGAGCGGGCGATCAAGTTAAAGCTCCGTATTTTGACATTTTAAATCACTTTTTCACATTCTCTTCTCTCTCCTACTTTTCCAAAAACAACATTGTTGAGCTCCTCACTCTAGAACTCTACCTTCTCTCTAGGTATTGATCTAGTATGAGTGATTTGCTCGTCATTGGCCTTTACAAAAGTTGTATTGATCGTCGAGGGCTACATTTTAATCTGAAAATTTTGGGATTTGGAGCACTTTGGTTTTGGTCTTCATCTCCGTTGGAGCTCAAACTTTGAGGGAGGGATAACCTACTCCTCTTTATGAGCTTTGTCTTTAAATTTTGGTATTTTGAGATGTTGGGAGTTGTTGTGTAATTTTGAGAAGGTTTGGGGCTTTTGTGTAATTTTTACAAAAGTTGGGTTTTATTTATAATGAACCTAGAGGCATGTTTGGTATAGAGACATGGAATAAATGTTGAAAGATTGATAAAAAATGGAACCTAAGGGTTGTAATGTTAATTATGGAAAATGCCCTAATTACATTGTTTAATTAATTGGGATATTTAATTATGAGAAATGAGGAATTGAAGTGGAAATGTTGAGATTGGAAGTGTACGGGATTAAAAGGTGTAGTTGAGTTACTTATCACTCACCAAATTGAAATGTTGATTTTGTATCCATTTGTTGCATTTATATTCTGTATAGAAATAATTGATTTGGGCTATCGGTGGAGGATAGTCTTGATTGTTGTAGACAATGCATGATGATTAGGCAAACTAAAATCGATCATTGAAATGTGTCATTGAGTATGACGGTTAAAAGAATACATTAACTTCATGTATCGATTGATGTGGATAATGGTTGTTTATATGCATTGTATTGTGTTGGAGCAGATAGGGGATGTACTCCACGGTTTAGAGGATGATAAGGGATGGTCCTCTAAACCGGATGTTGTTTGGGAGAAGATAGGGGATGGACTCCATGGATATAGCTCATATGCTTATCTAGTAATGTGTTGACACAGCTCATACGCTTGTCTTTGGAAGTGTGATATTGCTCTTAGGCATATCTATGGAAGTGTTGATATAGCTTACATGCTTATCTGTTAATGTGTTGATATGGCTTATATGCTTATCTATTAATGTGTTGATATAGCTAATATGCTTATCTTTAATTTAAATGGGAAGATGTTTAATATGAGTTACAGTCTCATACGGGTTGTTTGGCCAGGTTCTGAGCCATGGTTATGAATTGAGGACTGAAAAGAAATGGAAAATGAATTGTAACATGGACTTATATGTCATGAAACTGCAAGATGATATAAGTGGATGTATCAGTGTTGGCCATCTATCAACTGCTAATCTTTTAGTCATTGTTCATAGTTGGTTTAGTGTATTTCTATTGGGTTGTGGCTCACCCTATATGGGAACATTATTTTCAGGTACAGGTAGAATGCCACCTCCAAGGACATAGCTTGGGAGGCTGGAGGCGGACAGACTTTTTGTTATCTATCTTCTTTTGATGTATTACATGTAAATTCAAGCCAAAGGCTTAAGGTGTATATGAGTTAGTACTCTTTTTTGTAACCAAGTGTTAATTTGGAAAGCTGTAAGCCCTTAGGGCATTTGCTTTTGTTGTTAACATGTAATACCTTTTGTAATGAAACTCAGATGAATAGAAGAATGCGAATCTTTTACATGTCAATGAATGTCTTTATTGATGGGTTTGATGTCGTTGCTTTGAGGGCGTTACAGCTTCTAACTTGATGAAGATTAAACACATACTCATCCACTGTGTACCCTTGCCCAACTGAGTGAGTTTTCAACCAAAGGGCCACTCTAACTTTAATAAGCACACATAGATCTTCACAGATAGGTTGTAGGCCATTGAAAAGATAGTCATTCCTACACTTCCAGAGGGACCATAGACCAGCAATCAGGATTACTCTCCAAATTTGCTTTTCCTTTTTCTTAGCCTTCCAACCCAACCACCAGTGCATTATCATAACCACTGAGCTAGGGGAAACCCAGAGCAAACCCCACCACTTAATTAGATTAGACCAAACTTTCCAAGCAAAGGGGCACATCAGCAGAATATGATTAAGAGATTCAATCTCAGTCTGACAGAATACACAGTCAGAGCTAACTGTTGCACTAAGGATGCCAAGTCTATGTAAGTGGTCATAGGACTTTATCCTCCCTTTCCAAGCCAACCAAGAGAAGAATTGGGCTTTAGGAGGGGAGGGGTTGTGCCAGATCAGCTCAGGAATTACCAGATTAGGACCATTCAAAGATTCACACCATTTAGCAGCACTTTTGACAATGAACATACCTGTAGGGTCAAATTGCCACCATAATGTATCTATTGATTCCAATCTCAATGCAGGGCCCTCACCTAAAACAACCTTTAATCTCTATAGTTCATCTTCCTCCCATGCTAATAAGGGCTGTGTGCAGCTGATATCCCAATTGTTGTGATATCTAATCCTAGTCCACTGCAATTTCAAAGTGATACCTCTATCCTCTAATAAAGAGTAAAGTCTAGGGAAGATTATGGTTCAATTTTTATAGAGATGAGTTTGATATTTATGAAATTTATTTCTTCCTATTATGACAGTTGTATGTAATTGATTGGGCTACTAGTGATTATTAGTCTGGGATACTTTTGTTTGGTTTTGATTGATTTTTAAAATTTTGATTTTCGATTTTTTGTATTTTTGTTTTAGTGAATTTTTTTAATATTTTAGGTAAATTTTTTACTTTATAAATGCACATAACTTAAATGCACTTAAAAAGTAAAATATTTATAAAATTCAATAAATACATAAGAATACGAAAATGTATTTTTTTTATTATATATTTTTTGTATTTGAAGAATTTTTTAAAAAATCCATAAATATTATATATTTTAAATGTATCTAGGTTAGGTGTATCTAAAAAATAAAAATAAAAAATATATTGAAATATTAAATTTTTTTTACTAAAAAAAAAAACACACACACACAAAAAATAAAAAAACTCAATTTTCTAAAAAGTTGGCTTAATTTTTTGAAACCAAACAAGGTGTTGTTAGGCTAAGTGATTAGTTGATTGAGTTCGTTGTCTAAACTCGTGAGGTCTATCATGGATCTCATTTTAATAATTCAAATCGTTAATTTTATAGAAATTTTCGTGTATATCATCTAAGAAAAGTTTAATTTCTCTCAAATTATCATTTCAATAAAGGTTAAGCTTGATAAATCCATTTTTTGAAGCTCAACTCTCTAAAACAACGCTATCTCTTAACCATAGATTTGATGTACATTTAATATCATAAAAAAAGTAATCTACAAAATCAAAGTATAATAAAGGGGAATTAGTTAAGAGTGGAGGAGAGAAAAAAATTTATAAATACATGAAAAGTGTAAATAATTCTGTGGTAGGGTGCAAGTGAAAAAGTTGTTAGTGTACAAGTTGCAACCCATCATGTTTTTATAATTTTTTTCCCCCGATTACACTGTTAAGTGATTTCCCTGTATAAAATTGTGAGAATTATAGATTTGAAGTATCTATCATTAACAGCCGTGCTACGTAGCTCGAATGTACTAGGGCTCGACTGTCCCGAATTTTAAAACCAAGTCGTTTGAATTTATTTTTATTTTTTTTCCCCTTTTCTTCTTCCTTTCATCTCTTCTTCCTTTCCACTCTCTGCTCTATTGCTCTCATCTTCAAAAATATGAAAATGAAAATCTAAATCAAAATCAACAAAAACAAAAAGGTGTTTGGCACCAACAAATGATGTTGTCAGTTACCAACTGAAATCAAAATCAAAGAGACAAACCCACAACAAACCCAAAAAAAATCAGTTACCAACATAAATGATAGTTTGTAAATTCAAACCCACATCAAACTCAATAACTCAAAATCTCACATGAAAATCAAAACTAAACAAACAAACTCAAAATCAAAAATCAAATCCACAGCAACAGACAAACCCACATGAAAATCTAAATCTAAATCTAAATAAAAAACTTAAAAAAATCTCACAAATTATCAAATCTACACAAATAAAAAAAAATCAAAATCAAAATAAAAAAAAATAAAAAAAAACAAGGAGGAAAGAGAAGAATAAAGGGAGGAGGAGAAGAGGAAGAAGCCGCCGTCGCCATCACCGTTGCTCTTCGTCGCCATCGCGTCGTTGCTCTCCAGCCTATTCTCTCTCTCTCTTCTCCCTTCTCCTCTCTCCTTTCTCTCTTTTCTCTTCTCCCTGTTTAAAGAGAGAGAAAAAAAAATTGAAAATGATGTTGTTTTGAATTTTAGGCTAATCGAGCCTTTGGCTTTTCGAGCTCTCAAGCTTTATTGCTATCCATAAAATGAAGTAATTTACAAAATCTAAGGGTATGTTTGGAATGGGATTTTTTTGTTTTTGGCTATTTTAGCCACAAAATGACAAAATAGACTAAAAAGTCAATAAGACAAAATGTCATATCTAAACCATAATCATTTCATTTTTTTTCTCACGAAAGTCAAAAAAAATAAAAAAGTCCATCCCAAACGAGGCTTTATAACCCCTAGTTGAAATATTAAAATTTTAGGTAAATTACATTGATACCCCCCTGAGGTTTATGTTTATTAAAGTTCCCCTCTCACCTTTTGGAAATTACATCCCCCTCCTTGAGGTTTAAAGTTTTATTACAGATTGCTCCCTCTAGCAATTTAATTTTTTTAAATACCAATTTTTCCCACGCTAGGTAAATTACATTGACACCCCTCACATTTTAGAAATTACATTCCCCTTCCCAAGGTTTAAAGTAGCATTACCAATTGCCCCATCAGTTAGTATTAGTTGAAAAAAAAAATTCATTGAAAAAAAAAATTATTGGAAAAAAAATTATAACGCCCTCAAAATACGATATAAGTCAACCATTCATAAGATCCATGAACATAAGAGAAATGTTATATTTTCATTCATCAGAGTCTTCTTTACAAAAGATATTACATGCATTACATTCTCATAAATGTTTATCTTGAAACTATAGCATGTAATCTAATTGATAATGACAAAATCCCTACGGGCTTACAGCTTTCCAAGTTATCACTTGGTTACAACAAAATGAGAGTCCTAACTCTCTTATATATAAAGCCCTTGGCTTGAATTTACATTAAACACAAAACAAAATATGCAAAATGAAGCCTTTAGCCCCTAAACCTCCCAAGCTATGTCCTTGGAGGCAGCATGTCACCTGTACCTGAAAATGGTGTCCTGAGTAGGGTGAGCCAAAGCCCAGTTGAGATATGCTAAGCAATATATGAGAATTAACTAAAATATTAGCATCAGATAAATGTGCAACATTTTTAACCAATACATATCCTTATTCATGAACAATCAATATTGACATTCGTATTTCAATTCATTTCTATTCATTTATCCAAATCAATTCTTTGACATAGTTCATTATTATTTAAACAATTCAAAACGAGACTACATCTCAGTTATCAACACTTCAATAACCAACATCATTTAACACTTCCATTTTCTTGCCATTTTACGGAATCACATCCGAGGGAACCATCACCCATAGATATATAAGATTTCGGGATTTTCACCTTAGACACTCCGGACAACTTAATTATCAATGGAGTCCATACCCTATCTCCTCCCAAACAATGATACATATACAATGTATTTAAACATGTTGACATATACAATGACTAATCAAATCACATATTCAACAATTTAGTCAACCCGTCATATTCAATGACTTAACTCATAACTAGTTTCAATTTACCTAGTCATCATGCAATTTTTACAACAATCATAACTATCCTTCACCAATAGCCCAAACTGATATTTCTAAATAGATAAACAAATCTATCAACAGATAAATTATCAACTTTTCATAGGTGTGTGATTTATCAAATCTAACTACACCATTTAATCACATATTTCCTGAATTTCATAATTCCCAAGTCAATTTTATTATTTATACAAATAGTTATTTCGACTCAACTTAGGGCAATTTTCTCCCTATTTCAAACAAGTCCAAATCTCACCATTTCAATAATAAAGGGTCTCACACACAAACCCCCAAGGTTACTTTGTAATTCAACATAAAACCCCCCTTATTGTTTAGGGTCCAAACCTTTAACTTTTGCCCAAATCATCCCAAATCCCATAATTTATACAAAATGACAAATATCTAGGTTAAAACTCATATTAAAAAGTAGAATATCCCTACCTCAAATGTGGAGCTCAGAGTGGAAGAAGGAAGAAACTTTGAAGATGACCAAACTCCACCTTTTTTGGATCAAATGGAAGCTCACACAATACTCGACCTTTTTAACAAAGGGACTAGGGTAGAAACTCTTAGGTTCTAAGGGATTTGTAGAGAGAAGTTGGACTTTTAGAGATAGGGGTAGCCGATCTAGGGTTTGTGGGTGAAAAAGAGACCATAAAGTGATATAAAATCATGCTGCTACGATCTGATATACGCAGTCCTCGCTCGAGCGAAAGAGTCATCGCTCGAGCAACCAGACACAACAGTGACCTCACTTGAGTGCAAGAAGTCTCACTCGTGCGCAGAATACAAAGCTTCAGGTCTGCCTTGGACGCAAACGCATGCCTGAGCGTAAGAAGTCTCGCTCAAGTGAAGAAACAATTTCACAAGGCTCGCTCGAGTGACGCACTTTCACTTTCCCAGAAAAGGTGTGTCTGGGAGAAAAACCTGAAGACCCTCATTTCTCGTTTGAGCGCAAGAAAGCTCGCTCGAGCGAAGAAGCAAATACACAAGGCTTGGTCGAGCGAAGAAGTCAAAACCTGGGCAGCAACCACCTATACCAACACACAACCAACATGTTCCAAACTCACCCAACAAGTCCCAAAACTCAAATTCAAAGAATTAAAGGAAGGAAACAAGACATAGACAATAACATACAATCATGGAAATCCGAGTTCGGAACACAACAAAGGTCGGGGTAAAACTGGGATCGCTATAAAAATTAATTGAAAAAAAAAATTTGTTAGTCAAAATTTTCAATTTCTATTTAAAAACCAACATAACATAAAAATTACACTGACACCCCTTGAGGTTTATGTTTATTACACTCGAAGGATAAAAATTATATAAAAATGATAATTATTTTTTATTTTTAATTTCTTAACCAAATTAATTTTTAATTTTTAAAAAAAATTTCTACAAATCAAATCATACATAGTCTAAGAATCTTTTGATAAGTCATTTCTTACATTGGTAACTTATTTAATTATTTGTTAATTTTACAACATTTTTACCATCTGAGACCTGTTTGGTAACTATTTCATTTTCAGTTTTCAATTTATATTTACAAAAATTTTAAAAACTATCATAAAAAATTGTTTGATAATTTTTTTGGTTTATAAATGGTTGTCTCAATTTGTAAATTTGAGGAAAAAATGTAAATTCAAAAAATGAGTTTCCGTTGGTTTTTAAAAAGAAATTTAAAAATTTGACTAACAAATTTTTTTTTTTTCAAATAATTTTATTTTCCAATTAAATTATTTTTTCAATGGATTTCTTTTTTCAACTAATACTAACTGAGGGGGCAATTGGTAATGCTACTTTAAACTTTCGGGAGGGGATCGTAATTTATAAATTGTGAGGGGTGTCAATGTAATTTACCCAGTGAGGGCAAAATTAGTGTTTAAAAAAATTAAATTGCTAGAGGGAGCAATCTGTAATAAAATTTTAAATCTCAGGAAGAGGGATGTAATTTCTAAAAGGTAAGGGAGAAACTGTAATAAACATAAACCTCAGGGGGGTGTCAATGTAATTTACCCTAAAATTTTTTACTAAAAATAAAAAAATAACACAAAAAATAATAAAACTCAGTTTTCTAAAAAGTTGGCTCAATTTTTTGAAACTAAACAAAGTGTTGTTAGGCTAAGTGATTAGTTTGATGTAAGGATTGAGTTAGTTGTCTAAGCTCGTGAGGTTTATCGTGGATATCATTTTAATAATTCAAATTGTTAATTTTACAGAATTTTTTGTGTATATTATCTAACAAAAAATTTAGTTTATCTCAAGTTGTCATATCAACTTGGAAGAACATTTAAGTCTGATAAGTCCATTTTTTGAAGCCCAACTCTCTAAAACAACACTATCTATTAACCATAGATTTGATGTACATTTAGGATTATTTTGGAAAGATGGTTAAAAGTTCGCTTTTTAACATTTTTTTTTGGTTTTTTTTGAAAAAATATGTAAAAAAATGAGAGATGATGTGACTTAAAATGGGCTAAAAGCTGGAAGATGGCTTTTAACATCTTCCCAAAATATCCATAAAAAGTTAATCTATAAAATCAAGGTATAATAAAGGGGAATTACTTAAGAGTGGAGTAGAGAAAAAAAAAATTACAAATACATGAGAAGTGTAAATAATTCAGTGCTAGGGTGCAAGTGAAAAAATTGTGAGGGCACAAATTACACCCCATCATGTTTGTATAATTTTTTTTTTTCTTCCTGTTACACTGTTAAGTAATTCCCCCTATAGTAAATTGTGAGCATTATAGATTTGAAGTATCTACCATTAAAATGAAGTAATTTACAAAATCTAAGTATAACAAATTGGGCGCTAATTGAGATTTGATGCTGTATTTAAAATCATAAAAAGGCAATTCACAAAATCTAGTATGATAAATGAAGGGTGAAGTACCAATAAATCTCAAAATGTGATCTTGCGAATTGTTTAGTCTTTTTTATTTTTATTCTTTTTATTTTTATTACTATTATTATGAACTCAAAGGTCCTATTAAAGTGAAAATTACACAAAAGGGTAGTCATTTACATATTTGGGTTTCTCAAAACATAAAATTGCATATTTGGGCAATCCACATTATAGAGGTTTTGGATTTTCCCTTCTCTTGGAACAAATTCCACATTACGAACAAAAACGTAACAATCTAATGTAACACCCATATAACGTAACACATCAATGTAACACACTAAAAAACTCGTTGGTGTACTTTTCCCAAACGTAATAACATACCACTCTAAAAAAACTCTTTATATTTTTTCCAAACGTAACAATATAACACTCTAAAAAAAAAAATTTAATGTATTTTTTTCAAACGTAACACTCAAATGTAACACACAAAAGAAACTCCCTAGTGTACTTTTTCCAAACGTAACACTCCAATCAATGTAATCCTAAATGCAACACTCTAATGTAACATACTCCAATGTAACATATAAAAAAATATTAAAAAGCTATTTAGTGTACTTTTCTCCAAATGTAATACTCACAGTTTGAAAATTATAAATTTATCCAAAGCTTACTAATGAATTTTTGTACTCTTTTTGAAATGATTTAAAGAATCTCACATCTTTTTTTTTCTTTTTTTTTTTTTTCTTTTTTTTTTGTAGTAGTAGTAGTAGTAGTAGTAGTAGTAGTATATTAGAATGTATAATTTGCAGCACAAGGAAAAAGCACAACAAAGCTTGCAAAACTAGTGGTTAACCTTATCACCATGGATACTTTGAGTCGTTGTGGGGACAACACAGTCCTTGAGGCACTGGAGAGCGCATTCATAAGCAGTGTGAGAAGGTATGATGTTGCACAAAATGAAGCATCCGACGTAGCAATCCATGAAAGGGGTTGGGGATTGCCCTTCTACTACTCCCATCCCAGAAACCACAATCACCATCATCATTACCATCACCACCATTGCCCTTAGTCTTATTGTTCCTCTCTCCATCTCTCTTTTCCAAGAAAATATGATAACCCTAAAACTCAGTTTCACTTCCTAGGGTTTATATACTAAGAACAAACATTAAAAGAAGTACAAAATACTAGCATAGTATATAAGAATTCTGTTCAAAGAAAATAAAGTTTCAACATGTGAAGTTATTGTGTGACATGTGATGCTTTTTTGTTTTCTTTGACAGGGTTATACCTAAAAAGGTAAAATGACACCACAACCACTTGATTGGATATTGGATATGTATGTGCAAATGACGTGTATCATGAGACGATATATCTGTTCCAAAATTTTTATCTCCTGCCTTTTTAGGTCACACCTCCACTGATAGGACCAGCGACGACAGAAATAGGACCATTAATGCCCCCTCTAGCAGTAGGGAGAGAGAGGCTCCAGCACGCGGCCAAGGGAGACGTCGAGAGCCTATCATGCGCGATGATGATGAGACCAATGAGTCCGAGGAGGCTGGAGATCAACATGATGGGTCATCCGCTAATAGAGATGAGGTTGAGCCAGGTTCTGATGCAGAGGATGACGACGACTCCGGTTTCGGTTCTGCATCAGGTTCAAATAGTAGTGTAGATGGAGATAGCTCTGCAAAGTCCACTCCGCTGAGGAAGAGGATGAAGAGGGCCTCTAGAGCTTGAGCTAGCCGGCGGTGATTCATGTGTTTTTGCTTTGTTTCTTTTTTGCTAGCAGTGTTAGCACATTGTACAGCTTTGGACAGTTTTATTTTCTTTAAAAACTTCTACTCTTTGCAAAAGAAACCATGATTGGAATGAAAATAGCTTTTTTGATGAAAAGGTGTTGCATTTTACATTTTGAGCATCGCATTGCACCATTTTACACAAAAATGGGATTTTGATGGAAATTGGATACGGTACATTATATTGGCAACCTCTTAATCAGGTAACGAACCGACCAACACATAATAAACAGAGTAAAACAACTCAATGAACAATTAATGCAACAACTCGATAAACAAATCAAATACAACTTGATAAGCAACCATAAATTGATAAACAAAGTGAAATAAGTCGATAAATAAATTGAAACAACTTGAGAGCAACTCAACAAAACTACTAAAATAGGACAGCAGAAAACATCAAGAGCAGAACAAAACATAGGTTCTCAGTATTCTCAACACACAAGAAGACCAAAAGAATTCTGCTGGGCACAAACAGGGGCTGTCGGCCACTTAGTGATGACTGTCGGCCACCAAAAGTGGCCGGTCAACTACTGTCTTTCACTCGGTGATGTAGGGAGTCTCTAAATTGCTGCCACCTGTCTTTCACTCGGTGCCTTATCTTCTACAAAAGTTTGGGACTTCGTAGTTTCTTCATTCCAGCTCTGTTTTTGCCATAGATGGAGCCATTCTTCACCGAAAAACTCTTCGATTGGATCGCAACTTTAGATGGCTCAAAAAAGCTAAATTACTGAGGTTTCGGCATAAATGCACTATTCCCGCTAAGTCGTACTCCACTGTGTTTTCCGTTCCTTCACGCCGTAGCTAGATATTGAAACCTGGTTACACATGTTTTCAGCTTTTGAGGACAAGACATATGCCCCACAATTGAAGAATTCCAAGTTCTGATGGAATCCCAGCGTGACGAGGAAATCCTGCCCCAGTCCCGTTTTGGCCACATCTAAGCTTTAGGACAGATGTGTGGGCTCACTTTGAATGAGGCCCGATCCTTCGTTCACAATGGGGAGTTGGACATTCCTAGCCTCATTCACCGATTTTCTGATGCCGGCGACCGCGACGACCGTCTTTGGCAAAGTTTCAACAGCATGCCCTCTGTTTGTGTATGTTGGCTCATTTTCTTCTTGCCCCTTGCTTCAGAGGGTCTAGCATTCACTTGATCGAAGTGGCCCAAGGCTTGAAAGAGGGCAAGAGTTGTATTGACTTGACACTAGCTGAGACTTTGATGGGCTTGGACACCTTCCATCGGTGGGAGACAAACAGGTTCATAGAAAGTCCACTACTTTTGCAAGTTATGTTTCCCACCCTATCTCACATGTATTTCTCACATCACTCGGCACTCAGGCTCTGTTTTTCTCTCAAAACCTTTTCTCACTTTTTCCACTCAATGCACGCTTCTCTATTCTTTAATCTATCTTATTTTTCATCCCTCCCCAGATATGGCTCATGGATAGGTCGAAAGTAGTGGACTCTTGCCCTGCATACTCAGCACGAGGCTATTTCTTTCGCCAACAGGTAGTTGATTTCCCGAACGAGGGGTGGTGGTGCCACTGGATGTGCAATAGGTCTACTGTTGACATTGCTTGGCATTGCCACTGGCTTGATCTGGTCGAGATGAGCTATAGCATGGCCCGACAGCCTGGCATTTAGTTGATTGGCTTGACACATTGTGTTTTCTACTTTCCATTCCAGTTCAGGCATCAGTTCGGACATGACCAGATTTGCCCAAAAGAGGGGGTAGAGTACTCGGCTTCATTTCCAATCCAAGGTTCTCAACTAGCTCAATATTTCACTGCATGGAGGACAAGAGAACTTCTGGCTCCCGCTCCCAATTTCAGTTGTGCCCTTTCTGGTGAGTGCATAGCTTGGCTTGAAGATGAGGCGCAAGCTGGGCTTACTTTAGCATCTGAAGCTCCCACAAGCTCTGGGAGGAGACCCATGAACACCTGACTCATCAATGCCCCAAGTTTATTGCTTTAATCTGTACTTTCCAGTTTTCCTTTTGAATGTAATAAAAGCAACTTTGATTTGTATCAAAAGGTAGAGAACTCTGTATTGAAATCAATGAAATTGGAGTTGTGGGTACTAAAAATTTTCCTTTTGGTCCAAAAATGGTCGAAGTTGTAAAAAGATTAATTTGAGCAAAATCAACTTTTATTAAAAATTTTCAAAATCATTTTCGATAAGGATCACAACTAGATACACTTGGAATCTATCCTTGAGATGTACAATCCCGAATCCAGCGAATGGAAAGTTGCCCCTTGTTTGAATAACACTGTACTGTACTGTAACCAGCTCTCATAGTGAAGATCTCAACCAAACTCTTGGATACAGAAAAGACAAAGATGACCCGGACAGTCTCATGGACACAATTGATTTGGAAGTGTTTATGGTTGGACTTCAGAATGAAGTTGCCTACGTATCCCAAAGATAGGAATCAAGCCTTACTGTAGAAACCCCATTTTTGACCGTCCTCAAGACTTGGATGTCATCGTTTGAACACTCGATGATCATCCATGCTCGTGTTCGTTTTGAGTTCCTGAAGGTCTCAGCCGCGCGCCTTGCCTTAGGATCTCTCAACGTGTCTGTTTTGTGCTTGATTTTGGACCAAGGACTTGTGGTTTTGTTTCTAAGGGAATAGGGTGACTTGTTGGCCATTCCTACAACCCATCGGCCAAGCCTTGTGCTTGTCAGCCTTGTTTCCTTGCCATCAGCCATAAGTGGTGGCCGATCGGCACTCTTTTTGGTCGATTAGCCATATTTTCTGGCCAAGACCTTTCTATCTTCTTTTTCAGATATTTTCTTGCCAGCTGTGATAGCTAGTGAGCACAGTTTTCATCCTCCATATGTGTATGGAGGAGGGATTGATTCAAGTCCTTAGCTTGCTCAACAAGCTTAGGAATTGAATTTCTATAAGAAGGGAGACCCTTCTCCCTTTCCAAAGGTTCTAAAAAATTGAGATAGAGGTTATATATCACTCTCTCTCTATATTTTATATATATATATATATATATTTACCATTGTTTGTGCTTAAAAGTGTAATTTCTTCACACTTTTGCACTAAAGCACCTACTAGAACACCATACTCTTGTTACTGAGGTGCTTGAGGATTTTGTTTGAACGCTAGGTTTGGTTTTTAGCTCAAAAAGTTGCTGGAGTTACCTCTTTGAAGTGGTTCTACAAGGGTGAGTCACTAACCTCTTTTTAAGCTTTGTGTTCATTGCTTACTTTGCCTCATTTGCATGCTTATTTTGGCTTAACTCTTAACTGTGAAAAGCTTCATTTTCATGTGTGTGAAATGATTGTTTCAGGTCTTGTTGGTGTTGGGGGTGATCTACCCCCTTGAGTGCCTTCTTTTTCCTTGTTTTGGGCCACCCCTTTAGGCTTTTGTTTTTGTCTTTGCATGACCTTTCTACCACTGCATTCCAAAGGAATTTCAGTGGCGGAAAGTGTGTTTTGAGGTCTTAAATAGGAGAGGGTCATCCCCTCTCCTTGTGTCTTGTATGCTTGTATAGATGGCTCATCAAAGTAGCATGTTTGTCTAGCAAGTTTTGGTTCCAGTTCAGCAAGTTTTTGGTGTTGTTTTAGCATGCCTCAACTCTGTTTTAGGTTGGTTTGATAGCATCTTGCATGCTTCACATACTTGTAGTGCAATCTTGCATGCTAGCATAACATGCATCATATGTTTGGACCATCATTCTTGCATGTTTTGGCTCAACTCCAAGAAGCTTTTAGCCTTGTTTTACCATGCTTAAGCTCTAATTTGTGTTGTTTTGGTCATGCATGCCATGCTTTGTATAGCCATAGTGCATTCTAGCTTGCTAGCTTTGAGTTTCCAAGTCAGTAGCATGCATTGCTTGGACCATTTTCATGATTTGGCATCATTTCATATGTGATTTCAGTCCATGTGTTGTGGTCATACACTCAAATCTTTCACTCTTTTAATGCTTTGAGGAGTTGGTTCTTCATGCCTTAAGAATGAGCCATTGCGTATGCCATTTTGCCTAAGCTTGTAAGCTGCCATATCAGTGTGTATTTGGTCTCATTATGCCATGATATAACTCTGATTTTTTTTGTTGAAGTCATCTCATGCTTGGTCTTGATAGGTGTAGTGTAATCCTCCATTTTGGCCTTGCATGCTTGTTGTTTTGACCCTTCATGCTAGCCTATTTTAGCTTTGGTCCATGCATGCTTTAGTATCATTTTGGCATGTTCTAGGACTATGTTGGGTAGCCTTGGCCATATGCTTCATGTATGCTTAGTTATAGTGCAGTGCCTATGCTAGCTTCAAGCTTTGAGCCCTCTTGCATGCCATACTTGTATTGTTTGGTTGATTTGGTGTCATTCCATACATGATTTTAGAGTTTTTAGTGTTATGACACTTCCACATTTGTCACTCTTTGAGCACCTTCGAGAGTTGTGTTCTTATGCTTAAGTGATAGGCCAATGCATGTACATGCATTTTTCTTATTTTTCATGCTATTATTTCATCCTTTTGGCCACTGTTTTGGACTCTCTTAGGTCTGTCCATATGCGGTTTAAGTCCACTAAGTGTTGCATTACATGGTCCTTGCCATTGCATTGTTGTTTGCATATCGTTGCATGACATTATAATTTGCATGTTATAACATGTTGTTGCATACTTGTTCCATTGTATTGTTATTGCATGTTTGAGTTGCATTGCATGGTGCTTGCATGCTCATGTTGCATTACATTGTTTGCATGCCATTAGCTTTGTTAAGTTGTGCATGCATTGCATTGTGTTTGGTTTGGGTGTTAAGCCAAACGCGAGGAACGAGGGACGTTTCATACTTGAAGTGATGAAATGTGCCTCAATTCTCGGTCGCCAACCCTCTTGATCATGCATGATAGAGGTTAAGGCATTTGTATATTTTTGTGCATTCATGTGATATCGATTTATGCAACTCGGCCTCTTTGGCCATCATGCATCGAAATGCGTGATTGATGGATTGAGAGCCGAGCACTACACACCTTTGAGCCTTAGACATGATAAGGGGTGTAGTTGCACACACATTTTCTTGTAAATACATTGCCATGCCTTTGTTTGTGCTCTGTTGCAGCATAAAGGAGAGTTTACAGGAAGACATGGCCGATCGGCTATCAAATGTGCCGATCGGCTATCAATAATTGGCCGATAGCCTCAAAATTGGTCGATGACCATTATCCTTTGGCCGATGGCCACCCCTCTTAGCCGATGACCTCTCAACATGTCCACGAGGTGGATCAGAAGTGTTTTGGAGATTGGCATAATTTTCAGAAGCCTAAAATAGTGCAAACAGAGGCAACATGAGGCATGGTAATGATTTCCGAGCGAGGCAATCGAGCATGCATCTTCGAACTCTTAGAATTGAGCCGAGGCTTTGTAATTTGTAATTAGCTTTGCTTGATTAGTTAGCTTTTGAATTTGTAATTAAACTAGTTAATTTGTTAATTAGTTAATGTGTTGTAATAATTAGCTTAGTGTTAGCTAGTTATTCAATTTGATTATGTAATAATTAGTCTAATTAGATAATTAGATTAGATGCTTAGCTTAGTGTACTCATTTGGACCCTCCGTCGAGAGGGCAAATTTTATAATAAGTGTGCGTGTGTGTGATGCATGTCTTCCAACCCCCATTTCTTTCTCCTTTTTACTTATCAGCTTTTGATGGTTAGTTTTAGGGCATATTTCAATTAGCATACTTATGCTTGAATGCGTGCATCATTCATCTGTCTTGCATGCACCGGGCTCGGCGCATCATACAAACCGTATTTTATTTCAATCCCTATTTGAATACATGTATCAATTGTTGCATTCACATGATATCTTAGAATAGTCGAGCCTATCTTAGTTGCATTTTTGCATGAGTTGCATTAGGTATTATTGACATAGCTAGGATCATACATTGATTACTAATTAGCTTCTTTTTTGGCTCGGAGTACACTGTGAGTGTTTTCGCTTTAGCATCCTTGCATGTATATGAGTGACTGCCATGATAGCATGCTTGACATGAGGCTAACTACTTACGTGATTAACTGCGTGAATGCTTGTGGATGAAGGCTTCATTGCTTGAATTGGAACAATTCATTAAAATGCGAGTTTTAAGCCCACTTGAGGTGGCAAAATCATGTTTTCTAAGCCCACTCGAGGGTGGCAAATCCACGTCTTAGCCTACTTGCGAGTAGCACCTTCAAACCATTTTCAAACAAACAAACATGAGATGTTTTGTTCCAATTCAGGTGATCTAGTCTATACTTGTATGTTGTGCGCATCACGTAGTAAGGTTATTTAATAAATCGGAATAAGAACGCATGTGTTTCCAAAAACAAAATATCATGTTAGTAAAGGCCGATCTTTGATCGAGCGAGCGGGGGTGCTCATTGCATGA
Source organism: Camellia lanceoleosa (assembly GCA_025200525.1). NCBI lineage: Eukaryota > Viridiplantae > Streptophyta > Magnoliopsida > Ericales > Theaceae > Camellia > Camellia lanceoleosa. The sequence continues at coordinate 113,768,413 of CM045772.1, read as the reverse complement.
CCTTCCCCTCTCGTACCCAAGTTCCCGAGCCGAGGCAACTTTGGTAATGACGAACACGTGGCCTTAGGCACAAGTCAGGGTTTCCTAAATTTCCCAAAATAAAATATTTAGGTGGCGACTCTGTATCTGGCAAAGTAGTCCATGTTTGGCAGTTCTTTATTAAAATCAGTTTTCCAAAACGATTTGCCGGATTTGGACTCTTTGGTGATTTATCAATCTTGCATTGTACTTTGCAAGATTAGATTCAGAACTGTGACATTGAGTCCGAACTGTAGTAGCTAATGAACAAAACGATTTCGCGCCTTTGCACGCGAAGCCGTGACGTTCGGACACGTCTACACTTACGTAGTCCGGTTCAGGTTCACTCGGGTATTAACGCTTTCCTTTTACGCTCAACTTTTGCCAAGGCCGCCCTTTTTGGATTTTCAACCTTGCGAGCTCAATTTTTTATTTTTCTAATTTTTTGTGCTCTAACTTTTACCTAGGTCGCCCTTTTGGGTTTTCAGCCTAGCAAGCCACTTAGGAATAGTATTTCTTCAACTTGTCCACGTTGATTGGCTGGGAGAATTCAAGGCTATCTAAGTCTATAAGAATGACAGCTCCACCAGACCAGATAGACTTGATGATGTAAGGGCCAGTCCAATTGGGTCTAAACTTGTCCCTAGGGTCATAGATGAGAGCTCGGTTGTCTTTGAGAACCAAATCCCCTTCTTTAAGATTTTGAGACTTAACTTTCTTGTTAAAAGCCCTGGCAATCCTACGTTGATATCCTTGAATGTGGTACAGTGCTTTCAGTCTCCTTTAATCAAACAACATTAGTTCCTCGAACCTGCTCTGCTGCCAATCCGTTTATGCTATCTGGCACTCAGCCATAACCCGCAGTGATGGAACCTCAACTTCAATTGGCAAAACAGTTTCCATCCCATAAACAAGAGAATACGGAGTTATTCCAGTAGACGTCTGAATTGATGTTCTATAGCCCCAAAGAGTAAATGGCAGTTTGTCTGGCCAGTCCCTGTAAGTTTCCACCGTCTTCTGTAGAATGTGCTTGATGTTCTTGTTGATGGCTTCAACAGCTCTGTTGGTTTATGGCCGATATGTGGATGACTTATGAAAAGCCACATTGTATTTCTCCAACAAGTCGATCACTTCCTTCTTAAAGTGGAAACCATTGTCTGAGATGATCTCATTTGGGACCCCATAACGACAAATGATATTATTCTTGATGAACTTAGCTACATGCGACGCTTTCAGCACTGCGTAGGATTGGGCTTCTACCCACTTTGTAAAATAGTCTATCGCCACCAGGATATACTCATGCCCATTCGAACCTTTTGGCGTAACTGCCCCAATAACATCAATTCCCCAAACTGAAAATGGCCATGGTGAAGTCATGTTGTACATCATCGATGGCGGGATATTCATGCGATTCGCATGAATTTGGCATTTGTGGCATTACTGAACAAAACCGATATAATCCTCATCCATGGCTGACCAATAATAACCATGCCTGAGAATCTTTCGGGCTAGCATTACTCCGCTCATGTGCGATCCGCACTCCCCTCCATGGATGGCCTCCATTAGGCGCTTCGATTCTTCTTCATAAATACATAGCTTGTGCATTCCCAGATGGTCATGTTTGTACAACTTACCCTCGCAGATGATAAACTAAGCAACCATTCGCCATATTGCCCTCTTCTCTTTGGTATTTGCCCCTAGTAGATAAGCCTCCTTTTCCAAGAAGTTCGAGACATCATAATACCAGGGGTTCTGATCTTGTACTTCATCAATTTCAGCTATCAACTCGTAGGCCGGCACATATCTCTATTCAATAATGATCAGACGCATCCGAACTCCAAAAGGGATGTCTATCATAGAAGATAAAGTTGATAAGGCATCAACGAACTTGTTGTTCTCTCTTAACAGATGCGTGAAGGTTAACTTCTCAAACCTAGGAATAGGACATCTAGGGTTTGGTGATAGATTTTCATTCTTTCTTCTTTAACTTTCCAATCTTCTTTTGCTTAAGATACAACCAAGTTCGAGTCCCCGATGACGTCCATCCTTTTTGCCCTTAGTTCCAGGGTGGCTTCTAAGCCAACGATACATGCCTCATATTCTGCTTCATTGTTCGATACCTTAAACCAGAGTTTGAAAGCTAAAGGTATGTGGGAATCATCGGGTGCTATCAGCAACACCCCTATCCGATAACTGTACTAGTTAGACGCTTCGTCAAAATACATACTCCAAATCTCTTCCTCAACCTGCAGAATGGCTTCATCTGGGAATAAGTACTCTACGGCTTCGTCCCCTTCCACTGGGTGATCTGCCAAAAATTCCGCTACATCTCTCCCCTTAACAGACTTGCGAGTCACGTATTTCAAATTGAATTCGGAGAGAAGAAGCAACCAACGAGCTAGCTTACCTATATGCGCTGATTTCTCAAAAAGATATTTGATAGGATCTAACCTCAAAACCAGAATTACAAAGTGAGCTAATAGGTAGTGCCTCAACTTCCTGGTGGCCCACACCAAAAGCTAAACAAGCCTTTTCCAGCTTTGTGTAGTGGGTCTCATATTCTAACATCTTCTTACTCAGGTAATAGATGGCTTTCTCCACTCTATCTTCAGATTCCTGCGCAAGCATGCAACCCATTATCGTGTCGGTTACTGACAGATACAAAATCAACAGCTTCCTTAGCTCTAGCAGTGACAACACGAGCAGGTTCTGAAGGTACTGCTTGATTTGCTCAAAAGCTACTTGGCATCGGTCATCCCATTGGAATTTATTTCTTTTCTTCAAGAGACCAAATAGTGGTTCACAAGCCAAGGTTAATTTTGCAATAAACCGTCTTATGAATTACACTTTACCCAGAAAGCCTCACACCTTCTTTTCAGTCCTTGGTGGTGGCATTTCTAGGATGGCCTTGATTTTGGAGGATCAACCTCAATGCCCCTCTGTGTAATCAAGAACCCCAACATTTTCCCTACTGTGACCCCAAAAATGGACTTCTGTGGGTTTAATCTCAACCGATATTATCTGATCCGTTAGAAAAATTTCTTCAAGGTAGTGTAGTGGCCTTCTCTTTCCTTAGACCTGACAATCATGTCGTGCATGTACACCTCAACCTCTTTGTGGATCATATCGTGCAAGATAGTGATTGCAGTCCGTTAATAAGTAGCCCCAGCGTTCTTCAAACCGAACGGCATCATCCTATAGCAGTAGGTTCCTCATGGCATGGTGCAGGCAATCTTCTCTCTGTCCTCGGGTGCCATCAAGATCTGGTTATACCCGGAAAAACCATCTATGAAGGAAAACAATGCATGACCTGCGATGAAATCCACCAATTTATCAATGTGCGGTAGAGGAAAGTCGTCCTTCGAACTAGTTTTGTTCAAATCTCTGAAATCCACACATACCCAAATTCTGCCATCTTTCTTCGGTACCGGAACAATATTGGCCAACCAAGTTGGATACTTAGATACTAGCGAAAACCCTACGTCTATCTGCTTGGTGACCTCTTCCTTGATTTTCAAAGCCCAATCGGGCATAATCTCTGAAGTTTCTGCTTGACGGGTCGGGCCTCAAGGTCAAGAGGGATCCGATGCTGTACAATCTCAGGATCGATTCCAAACTTGTCTTCGTAGGACCACACAAAAACATCTTTGAATTCTTTTAATAAAGTGACTAAGCGCTTGTGTTCCTCTGAAGACAACGTGGATCCGATTTGGACCAGACACGGATCCTTCTTAGTACCCATGTTAATTGAAATGATTTCATCAACAAGGGGTTTTACAAACCTCTCCTCCTCTCGATCAACCAAATGTTTTAGAACCAGAGGAATTCCTTCCTCATCGTTTTCATCAAAATTTTGAAAGTCATGATTAATGCAATACACAAGTGGCATAGAGAAGTACTCAGAAACAACAGCGGCATTCTCATTCACATTCAAAAGTTCCAGCTCGTCCAATTTTTTGGTTACAACCGACTCAAAAGAAAAGGAAAAGGACGACCTAGAAAAAACAATGGAATCCGGGTTATCAACCCCAGGAATACCGAACTTCGACTCAGAAGAACTGGAATCTGATTCCGACTCACTACCCGATTTAGAACTACTAGACAAAAAGCCCTCCTCTAGCTGCCAAGTGAGAGAGGGTGCGATAGATGCATCCAGAATGCCGATAGAAGGGTCCACACTTGGGTCCACCCCAATCATGGAAACGGTGAAGTTATCCCCCAAGCTCTCTGGTTTGATTTGAGGATCCGAAAGGAGACAAGCTAGCGCTGCTCCTATCTCAAATTCATTGCCGTTGGACTCATCCTCTGTATTATGTTTAGTCTCAGGAGTTAAGTCAGTCTGTTCTTCTGTGGCTTCATCCTCTTGTAGCTGTAGATCTCAAAGCTGGGCAAACGCCGCTTCTTAGAGTTCAACCATGGCTCAGGAAAGCCGCAAAATGGGAAGTCTTCCCCTTCCTGGACAAAGCAGTCATTCAATGTTCCTTGAATTGGTCTGTGCACTAGCTCATAGTGCTTCCCACTTTGCCTTGCTTTGGCTCTTCCTGCCATTTCCTTTTCCTTTCCTTTTCTTACCTAATCCTATTTGGTAGGCGTGTGACCTAAACCAAAGGTATGAGGGTTGTGTGGCACTTCGGCCAATGCAGCAATGCCTTTCCGGCTACTCCTTCCCAATCCCATTTCGGGTACATGCTGTAACTTGTTCATGAGGTAGACAGATTGAGCACTAACATGCAACCCTTCATCAGCAGCCAAAATATCTTGCACCACCTAGGTCTCAGCTAAGGTAAATCTAGATAGGGAAACATCTTCATCGTCGTGCACAATTTCCAGTACTAGCATAGTGACCTTGGGCAGAGGATGGATTGATGAGTTTCCAAAAACAATGCTACCTCCTTCCTATGGGGGGGTACTTCAGCATCTGATGTAGAGTGGAAGAGACATCTTTCACTTGGTGCAGCCACGGCCGTCCAAGGAGAAAGCTAAAGGTGGTCGTCCAAGGAGAAAATCAATGTCCTATTGTGCCAGGCCCACCTGTGTTCGGATTTGAACTGTCCCCATCACTTCCCGACTTGTATTATCATAAGCCCGAATTACCTGGACTGTTGGTACAAAGTCTACTGGCTTCATGCCAATAGCATAGGCCGTGCGTGACGGACACACATTAATTATAGACCCGATATCAACCAAGATGACTGGTATCCACTTCTCTGTACATTTAATAGAGATATATAGTGGTTTGTTGTACTCAGAGCCCTCAGACGGCATTTCCTTATCCGTAAAGGTCAAAGTTAGCGAGGCCCCTCCCTGGAAAACTAGTCCCACTAACTACTTAGGGGTTGTGTCGATAGAGAGCTTGGCTTTATCCATTGCAGACAATACAACTTGCTAATGCACGCGTGAAACCATGAGTAACCCCCAAATGGATATGTCCGCCTAAATCTTCTTTAGCTGCTTTAGTACAGCTTCTTCTTCTAGCAATTTCTCCTTTTGTTTCTCTGCCTCCTTATTCTTCCCAGATGCTTCTAATTGGTCCAGGTATGGGGGCTTAAAGTACTGCCCGCTCCTAGTCATGTGATCGACTTCCTTGGAATACCAACTATCATCCGGCAGATTCTATCCCCAATCTTCATCAGTATGGGCAAGACACAAATCAGCATCTTCCCACCATGTTCCTCCAGCAACCGACAAGCAATTGTCCTGTTCCGCTGTAAGTATTTCTACATCCACAACACAGTTAGTCCCCGCAGGGCCTTTAGCTTTTCTAGCCTTCTGATCATTCTTAGTTCCTTCGTGTTCGAACCGCTTTAGTACGGCCTCTTTCTCTGTATCAGCTGTACAAATGCTACTCAATTCCAAAGCAAAATTCTTAGTACCGGTGCTCTCTGGCAACTTTTCCTTGTCTTCGGCCGTTACGACCCCTGTAGCAGTTCTTACTTCTAATTGTTCTTGCTTAGGTTGAGATCCCTCATCAACATCCGGCTCATCACTGAGCCACCCCAAATTATCCACTGATCCATTCAAGTCAAACCAATTGATGTGCACATCTCTCGAATCTTGCTCGTCGAAGAATTGCAAAGTAACGATGTCCTCCTCAAGGTCAGCTAAGTCATCCAATCCCTGGTTCAGTCCATCCTCCCGAACTACATTAACCTCAACTCCCCTCGGCAATTACACCTTTGACTTGGCCTAATTGGCTGGCACAATATAGCGACACGGGTTGTACTCATCCCCAGATAAATCCACAAGGCCCTCAAGCGCTCCACTGACATTCCAATCCTCCATCAAGGACACCCTGTCTTCATCTTCCACAGTCACCACCAGTAGCTTGGGTTGGGATATGGGTACGCTCATCATGCACAGATCTGTGCTTTCTTGGATGAACAACGCTGGCTTGGGTAGGTGAGAGGGAGTGATGTATATACTGGGGTCGTATGGGATGGCCTGTGTTTGAATATGGTTTATTTGCCTAGGTAGAGGGGCTTAGTTATGTGGTAGAAGGGGTTTTGTAGTGACTTTTGGCTTTTGAGGAGGCACTATCACTTTGTTGTCAATGAGATCCTAAATCTCATGACGCAATCTAAAGCATAGGTCAATGTCATGACCATGCTGTTGGTGGAAGGAGCAGTACTTGGCCGGGTTATGTGTAGGAGGGAAGGGATTAGGCAATGGGCACGACTTTAGGGGCTTTAGATGCCCTTTTTTGATCAGGACCCTCAAGGCCGCAGATAGACACATATAGAGTGGAGTAAAAACCCTCTGGCCTCGGGATTGGTGTTTTACGGTTTGTGGGGTGGTTTCGAATGTGCTGGCAAAGGGGGTGGCTATTTTCAATGTGGTGGTGACCATACCAACATCAGAGGTCCTTGCAGCTGCATTACTACTTGTAGCCACATTGGAATTGCGTGTAAAAGCCCTCTTAGGTTGCTCTTTCTCATGGTCAATCAGACCTTGTTTCAATGCATCCTCTATCTGCACCTTTATCTCGTGGAGGTCGGCAAATGTTGACAGAGGTAAGACTATCATTTTCTACAGCAGCCTCGGTTGCAAGTTACGGACCACCATTCGGAGTTGGTTCTTCTCAGCGGGTCAGGTAGTCATCATGGAGGCCTTAGCCCTCCACCAGGTTACGAAATTGGAGAATCCCTCCTTCTGCTCTTGGCGAGTTGCTCCGAGATCATGAGTTATGACCTCGATTTGTGTGTTGTAAGAGTACTGCAGTATGAAGGCCTCAACCATTTCCTTTTAATTCCTCTTTACAGAATCCTCGAGTTTAGCGTACCAGATGGCTGCGATACCTGACATGGTCCGACCAAAAAGGGATAACTTCTGCAGTCTGGGTAGCCCATTGGCCACAAAATGTCTGAAAATAGCCGCAAACGGACCATAGGATCACCTGAGCAGTCGAAGTAGTCTATGTGTGGCATTTTAAATATATCCGGCAATGTCACTGTCGAATCTGTATAGCCATCCTCTATATCTGGGATTGAGTTGACACCCTGAGCTCGTTTAAAAAGCTTCTCAAGCTTGCTCACTTTCAGAGCAGTAAGGTCGACCTCAAACTTAAAGGGTGGCTCTGTTGGGAAGACCGGTGCTTTAGATGTCTGGGGTGGAATTGGCTCTGCCGGAATGTCTGCATTTTCCTGGACATTAGTAGTAACCCTAGGTATTGGAACCCTAGCCGGGGGTGGATGTGAAGCAGAAGTTGTTAATTATTGTGGTTATTGTTGCTGTTAAAGCCTAACAATCAACTCAACCTGTTGGGCTGCGATTTTCACTTGGCGGGTAGTATCCAGCTGCATGGCCTCGATGGTCTGTTGGAGTTGGTGCATCATATCCTCCATATTGACTAAAGGATGCTGATTTACTGGCGTGTGCTCTCTTTCTGAAGTGGAAGCAGAAAACTGGACTTCGCTAAATGAGGGTAACTACCGAACTGGTGAATTATGTCGAACTCTCCTCCATCTTGTAACTGAGGGTAACGAAGCAAACACTGGTTGCCCTCTCACAAGATTCCCAGATCGATAAAGCCGTCTTACTCTGGTCCAGAGTGCTTGGGGGGTAACTGTCTCGTCTGAAGCAATTGTGAAATACTACCTTGCAAAAAGAAAAACTAAAGCAAAAGAAACAAAAATCAGAAAACGCACAGCACCTCGGCTCAAATAGAAACAACACGCAGTCGTAACCATAAACTGGACAATTTGTACTCAAACACTGATTTCTGCCCCAAATTTCTACCTCAAAGCTAATACCCTCAAACTGATACCCAGACTTGCAACTGATACATACATTCTTGCAGAGTTTCACTCTTTAAAAGCACGTGTCAAACAAGTGAGAGCCAAAACACCCCTATGATGGGAGAGGGTTACCCTGTCCTAATTTCGTTAGGAACTAGGGGTTCGTTATGCAAGCAAGTGGTTTCAAACAAATCTACATTCGGGTAAGCAACTTGTCTTAGTTTGGAACAGTCTCTACGGCTTTCGATATGCAACTAGGCCGATTGGTCAAAAAGGATGCCTCAGTAAGACCACCTAATATACCTCTCACTCCTAACACCGAGAAGTGAAAGGAGGATCGAACGGTACAGCGGTAGTCCAAATCCAAGGTTTGTGTTCCCATCGTGGCAGAGCCCGCAACCGGTCAGCCTTATGGCATGCTTTTCCAAGCGAGCATAGGCAAACCGCTCAGGAATAGCAGATGGCAAACACTGTGACTTAGGTGCACCAATGCAAATGCAAATGCAAATGCAAAGAAACACACAAGTGTAAAAAAAAACAACATATCATGAGTTCGAGTCAAGTTCTCTAAATCCCTAGTAGAGTCACCAAAAACTATAGCTTGACTTTTTTGCACCCCCTTTTGAAGAGCTCGAATTGGTTCTATAGTTCGGACTCTTGTCACGGTTCTGAATATAATCTCACAAAGTGCAATGTGAAATTGATAAACACCAAAGAGTCCAATCTGGCAAATCTTTTTGAAAAACTGATTTTAAATCAAATAATACCAAAATTGAACTACTTTGTTTTTTGGAAAAATTTAGGAAACCGTGACTCATGCCAAAGGCCATGTGTCCGTTATCACCAAAATTGCCTCGGCTCGGAAACTTGGGTACGAGGGGGGAAGGTCATGAAATGAGCACCCCCGCTCGCCTGATCAAACGACTAATCATGATATGTCATTTTATAAACATTATGCGTTCTTATTCCAATTATTAGCTAACATTACTATGTGACACACACAAAAGCAAGTATAGACTAAAACTGTGAGAATTGGGACAACTCAACTTATGTTTGTTTTCGAAAATGGTTTGAATTTGCCATCCTTAAGTGGGCTTAAAACGTGATTTTGCCACTTCACAAAGTGGGCTTAAAACTCTCATTTGTTGAATCGCTCTAATTCAAAAAATCAAGCCTTCATCCACAGGCATTCATGCAGCTAATCATTTAAGCAAATAGCCTCATGGCAAGCATGCTATCATGGCAATATGGCAATCACACCCATGCAAGTATGCTAAAGTGTAAAGCTTACCGAGTACTCCAAGCCAAAATAAAAACTAGTTAGAAAGAATGCATGATCCTAACTATACAAGATACCTAATGCAACACATGCAATATGAAATTAATAGGCTCGGCTACTAATATGACATATGATTCGATTCAACTTGATAACATGCTTTGAAACACGTATTCAAATAAGTATTGTAATACAATGCAGTTTGAATGATGCGCCGAGCCTCGGTGCATGCAAGACAAATGAATGGATGTAAACATGCAAGCATAAGGTATGCTAATCGAAATATGATCCCTAATCTAACCATCGAAAGCAGATAAATAAAAGGGAGAAAGACGCGGGGTTGGAAGACATGCACACAAGCACGCACACTTATTACAACATTACGGCCTCGTGAAAGAGGGTCCAAATGAATAATCTAACTAACTAGCTATGCTAATTAAGCTAACTATTATAAACCAAAACTAATTAACTATTCTACCTAATTAATTATTACAAACCCAAAATTGAATAACTAGCTATACTAAGCTAATTAAAGCAATTAAACTAATTAACTGTCTAAGTTAATTAAATAATTACAACACTTAACACTTGTATGAATAAAGCGAATAAATGGCCTCGAGGCAAGGGATGCATGCATGCTTGATTGCTCCACCCGAAAATGCTATTGCCTTGCCATTGGATGCCTCTGTTTGCACTCATTTGATCTCTAAAAATTGTACCAACTCCCAGAATGCCTCTGCTCTAACTCAGGAGCACATTTGTGCAAAAACTCACTTCTGGCTGGTCAGCCACAAAAAGTGGCTATCAGCTACAACAACTGGCCAGTGGGCTACCTCAAGTGGCCGTCGGTTACTAAAACTGGCCAGTCGGCCACCACTTCCCTGGACTTCTTCTTTTGCTGCAACAGAGAGCAAACAAAGGTAAAGCAATGTATTTTCAAGGAATGTGCGTACTGTTGCCCTCCTTATCATTACACAAACTCAAAGAAGAGTAACACTTGGCCTTCTAACCATCAACCAAGCATTTTCAATGCATGATGGCTAGAGAGCCAAGCTTGTACAAGCCCAATGAATGCACAAACAATACCAAAACAACCACCACCCTATCATGCATGATAAAGGGTGAAGGTGACCAAGAAAGGTGGCATGTTTCATCACTTTGAGTATGAAACGTCCCATTTTTCTCGTGTTCGGATTAACATCCGATCCAAACACATGCAATGCAACACAAAGATGCTCAATCTTGCCTCTTTTACTTTGTTCATTTTGTTTACCCATTTTAAGTTACCAACTCATTCTTTAGTTGATTAAGTCCAAGGTGAGTGTCCTCTAATTGAAAGTAGGCTTAACCCACAAGCACCTTGAGCATGAAAGAGTCCTCATGTCGTTGGTTAGTAGAAACCCTCAAAAGAGGATTAAAACCATTAAGCACAAGTGTCTCGATTTCAAACTCAAGGCAACAAAAGGTTCAAAGTCACTTTCGAAACAAATGAAAGAGTGGAGATTGAAGGAAGATTACAGAGATTTCAGTGCCAAAATGGAGTGCAAATTGACACTAAAACATGCAAGCAACTCATGCAATTCATGTTTAAAGGCCTAAAACATTAAGCTAGTGAAGGAGATTGCACTACAACCACACAATACATGCCTCAAAGGACCAAACCAGCTCAAAACAGAGCTAAGACCAATCAAAATAGTGGCAAAAACATGTTGAGATCAATGTACAAAATACTAGAAAAACATGCTCACATGTTAGCTTGCAAACAAGACTCAAGAACAATTCTCAAAAATCAATGAATGAGTGATACAAATGAGCATATGACAGAGCTATATACACTAAAATTACATATAGAAAGACACTGTAACATGCAACCATCTCAAGCAAATCATGTTTAAAGGCCTAGAATGCCAAACTAGTGAAGCCATTTGCACTACAACTATGCAAAACAAGACTCATATGACCAAAGCAGCCCAAAACAAAGCTAAATTATTGCAAATCAAAGCCTAAAACACGCTTGAATTAAGCTAGGTTAAGCTACAAAAACATGCTACCATGTGATGCTAACTAGGCATGGAAGTAAGACATAAGGAGGGGAGGCTAACCCCTCCGTTTTTGGACTTCAAAACATGCTTTATACCACTGAAATAACTCTGAATTTCAATGGTTTAAAGGCCCAAAAAGTTTGATTTTAATATGCTAAAAGATGGGGCAAAAGCTCACACAAATAAGCAACAAGAATGGTGGACTACCCCTTAACACAAAATGACCTCAAACCATCATGTTAAGCCTCAAAAATCAAAGTTTTTTGTAGTTGAAAACTAGGCCAAAAACAGTATAAAAAGATGGCAAAACAAGTGATAAAAACAAAGCCTACAAGGTAAGTCTTATACCTCTTGAAACACAGCACAAAACAGGCACAATTTTGAGCTTAAACCACCTTCAAGAGCTCAAACTAAACCTCAAAGAACCTCAGCTCCAAGATGAGAATGTTTGGTTAAGGGTCCTTGTGCAAAAGTATAGAAAAATCTGACTATAAAGCACAAAATAAGAAGAGAGAGAGAGAGAGAGAGAGAGAGAGAGAGAGAGAGAGAGAGAGAGAGAGAATTCTAGAGAGTTAGAGAGGAAATTCTTATGCAAAATTTCTAACCCCTCCAAATGGGAGAGAGCATCCCCTATATATAGAAAATCAAGAGAAAGGCTTGCATTCATCCTTCTATACACATGTATGGAGATGCCTTTCAGTGAACAATAGCTAGTACAGCTGGCAAATAAATATCTAAAAAAGGAGACAAATGGCCATCGGCCACTCTAACTAGCCGACCGGCCACTTCAAGTGGTCGACAAGAACACAAAGTGGCCGACAAGGCCCCTCCCCTTTCCAGGCAAGAGGCACCAAGGTTTGGCCCAAAAACAAGCACAAAACAAAATGGGTTTAGAGGCTCAAAGACAAGGTGTTCCGCTGAAAACTTCGGGCGCTCAAAACAAGCACAAAGAAGCATAATCATCGAGTGCACAAACGGCGACGTCCAAGTCTTGAGGTCGGTTAAAAATGGGGTGTCTACAACTACCCCCCAAAAGACCTCCACAAATCTAGAGCACTCGTAATGTAGACCCCACACATACATGGAGGGCCAGGATCACTTTGGGGATGTGGGGGTCATCCTCAAAGCATGTTAAATATGAGAAATGATTGAGACCCCTACCCCCACAAATCTGGACCACTCATGATGTGGACTCCACACATATATGAGTAGGCATATACATAGAGGGCTAGAATCACTTTGGGGGTGTAGGGGTCATCCCCAAAGGGGGTCGCAAACGTTTTCCATTAAATATGAGCAAAGATTGAGACCTCCACAAGACCCTCACAAATCTGAACCACTCATGATGTAGACCTTATACATAGATGAGTAGCTCCCATACATACATGGAAGGTCAGGATCACTTTGGGGGTGTAGGGGTCATCTCCAAAGGGGGTCCCAAACATTTTTCATTAAATATGAGTAATGATTGAGACCCCGACAAGAACCCCACAAATCTAGACCAATCATGATTTGGACCCGATACATTCATAAGTAGGCCCCACACATACATGAAGGGCCCAGATAACTTTGGGGAGGTGGGGGTCATCCCCAAAGAGGGTCCTAAATATTTTCCACTAAATATGAGCAATGATTAAGACCACCATAAGACCCCACATATATGAGTAAGCCCTATACATACATAGAGCGCTAGGATCACTTTGGGAGTGTGAAGGTCATCCCCAAAGAGGATCTTAACATTTTCCATTAAATATGAGCAATGATTGAGACCGCTATCCCCCACAAGACATCTACAAATCTGGTCCACTCATAATGTGGACCCCATACATACATGGAGGTCCAAGATCACTTTGGAGGTGTGGAGGTCATCCCCAAGCGGGCTTCCAAACATTTTTCATTAAATATGAGCAATGATTAAGTCTCGTACCCCTACAAGACCCCTACAAATCTGGACCACTCATGATGTGGACCCCACACATACATGAATAGGCCCCGCACATACATGGAGGGCCTGGATCACTTTGGGGGTGTGGGGGTCATCCTCAAAGGGGGTCCCAAACATTTTTGTTAAGTATGAGCAATGATTGAGACCCCCACCTCCATAAGACCCTCACAAATTTGGACCACTTATGATGTGGACCCCACACATACATGAGTAGGCCTCACACATACATAGAGGGCCAAGATCAATTTGGGGGTGTGGGGGTCATCCCCAAAGGAGGTCCCAAACATTTTCCATTAAATATGAGCAATGATTAAGACCCGTACCCCCACAAAATCCACACAAATCTGGACCACTCATGATATGAACCCCACGTATATATGAGTAGGCCCCACACATACATACACGGCCAAGATCACTTTAGGGGTATGGAAGTCAACCTCAAACGAGGTCCCAAACATTTTACATTAAATATGAGAAATGATTGAGACCCTTACCCCCACAAGACCCCACAAATCTAGACCACTCATGATGTGGAACCCACACATATATGAGTAGGCCCCACATATACATAGAGGGCCAGGATAATTTTGAGGGTGTGAGGGGCATTCCCAAAGTGGGTTTCAAACGATTTCCATTAAATATGAGCAATGATTGAGACCCCCACAAGACCCCCACAAATCTGGACCACTCATGATATGGACCCCATACATACATGAGTAGGCCTTACACATATATTGAGGGCTAGGATTACTTTCGGAGTGTGGGTGTCATCCCCAAAGATGGTCACAAACATTTTCCATTAAATATGAGCAATGATTGAGACATGCACCCCCCACAAGATCCCCTCAAACCTGGAACACTCATGATGTGGACCCTATGGATACATGAGTAGACCCCACACATACATGGAGGGCCAGGATCATTTTCGGGGTGTGGGGGTCACTCCCAAAGGGGGTCCCAAATATTTTCCATTAAATACGAGCAATGATTGAAACCCCACCCCACAAGAACTCCACAAATTTGGACCACTCATGATGTGGATCCCACACATACATGGATGACGATGATCACTTTGGGGGTGTTGGGGTCATCCCCAAAAGGGGTCCCAACATTTTCTATTAAATATGAGCAATGATTGAGACCCTTACTTCCACAAGACCCCCAAAAATTTGCACCATATCCCAATATCGATTATACATTAAAATTCTAACATCCACCCATTAAATGATCATTATCCAAACACATAATAAAAATTAATTTGGTAATAAATAAATAAATATCAAAAAGATTTATTAATTTTACATAATTTTATCTTTGATGGGTAGAAATAATTTTTAAAAATTCAAAATTATTTTTTTTTATATATTTATTTTATCAAATTAGTTTATATTTTATCAATTAATGATTTTGCCATTGAAATTATGCAATGGTATGTTCAATTGTCCTTGTTTGGAATAAGATTCAAAATTTACGGTCAAATGTGTCATAATTGAAAAGTCAGAGACCAAACTGACACGAGTCCCAAACTATAGGGATTGTGAGTATAATTCGCCCTAGTTTAAATTATTGTTGTGATCCATAGGCCCTGTTTGGTAGAGCTGTGGGAAAGTGCTTATAGCTTATGCCTAAACAGCTTATAGCTTATAACTATGAACATAAGCTGATTTCTGACTTATAAATTAAGCATCTCCTGTCCCACTCAAAGAATAAGTTGATTTCTAACTTCCAAAAAGCTATAAACTATAAGGTAAACCAAACACATCAAAATAGCTTAAATTAAGCTGAAAGCTGAAATAAGCAACTTTTAAGCTGCACCAAACAGGCACATAATACGGATCCACAAAATGAAGTATGGACGCTTATGAAGGATAATGCATGTGTTTGGTTTTAATTTTCTGAATTCAATTTTTTGAAAATTGAGTTTTTTTATTTTCGTATATATATATTAGTAAATATCTTTAAAAGTTTAAGCAATTTTTTTAATTTTTTAAATGCAGCTTACTTGGATATATCTAAATGGTAAAATACTTGTTAAAAAATATTTTAAAAAATTAATAAATATACAAAAATATGAAAAATGTACTAAATTTTTATTTTTTTTTCTTTTGTATTTTTGGTATTTAGTATTCTTTTAAAGATTTTTTTCACAAATGTTATACTTTTTAATTATATTTACGTTAGATGTGTCTAAATTTTTTTTAAAAAAATGCTTAAAATATTAAAAAAATCAGTGAAAATAAAAAAAATATGAAAAACAAAAAGTATAATTTTCTGAAAAGTAAATTCTGGAAATGGAAACCAAACTGATCGAATGATGTTTAATATCATTTGTTAGGACCCTACTTATTGTCAATTCCACGAACATGCTTGGGTTAATCGAGTTGTAATGTTTCTTCTATTTTTGGTCTTCCCTCTCAAACGGGAAAAGTTGTACTCAAGCGGAGTTTCCACATTCTCAGTACTTTAGCTAGTCTGCAAAAATACTATGAGGATTGATTTTCCACTCGAGCGTAAGTTCCTATGCTTGAGAGTGCAACCTGGTTTGGAACATGCATTTTAGCGTCCCTGCTCGAGCGTTCATTCCTGCGCTCGAGCGAATTTTGCAATCTCAACAGCTATAAAACTGCACGTTGCTCCAAATCTATAGTACAACTTCCAGATCTTATTTGAGATTTTTAGGGTTTTCTTCTGGGGCTATTTTGTTAGGTTTCTTTGATGTTTGATTGAGTATTCAACTCATGGTTTGACAAGCATACATCAAAGAGTTTGATTGTTCATCATCAAGAGTGTTCTTCTTCTTCGGTGGAATCTGGAGATTTAAGTGTGGAGAATTCAAAGGAGTTCGAAGCTGTGCACAGTCGTTGATTTGACATGGATGTTGTGGATTCAACATCAAGCTAATCAATTCCGAGACGAAGGCAGTGGTGAAAGAGATACAGATTGTTGAAGACAAATTGATTTTGTTTGGATAATTTGTTTTAGTAAATTTCTATTCTTTATTACTTTCAGAGTGGATTGATTTGTGGCGTTTTGCCCGTGGGTTTTTAATCTTAATTGGAGGTGCTCCAATTGTGGTTTTTTCACATAAAAATCGTTTGTGTCTATTTATTGTTTTTAAAGCAACAATCTAAATCACTTTCGTATGTGCTAGATGATTTAGATTGTTTGTTTTAATTGTTTGGGATTTGTTGCAATTAATCTAGTCTGAATCATGAATCACATAGGTTTTTCAATTGATATCAGAGTAGGTCGCTCTTTGTTTTTTTTTTTTTCAAAACTATAGGAGTGTGATTTTGTGTAATTGGTGATATGGATTCAATTCGCGAAGGTAACTCGACCTATAGACCTTCGTTACTTGATGGTATAAACTATTCTTATTGGAAAGCTCGTATGAGAGCATTTTAAAATTTATCAATGAGAAAGTTTGGCACTGTGTGATCTATGGGTGGAGTGAACCTGTTGTCACCAATGATGGTGTTGATATCCCCAAACCTCTTGATAAGTGGGATGCATTCGACTATCAAAACTCGTTGTATTTGACACATTCGACACATTCCCCAAACCTCTCAATTCTGTCTTTTGCTCCTTCACACCCGAAGAGTTTCATCGTATTTGCACATGTGAGGGAGCAAAAGAGGCTTGGGACATTCTTGAAACTATTCACGGGGGCACTACTTCTGTTAAAAGGTCAAAACTTCAACATCTCACCTCCTCTTTTGAAACTCTTTTTATGCGTGATGATGAGACGTTCGATGATTTTTATGCTAAATTTAGTGACATCGTAAATTCCTGTTTCACACTAGGTGAAAAAATCCCTGAAACTAAGGTTGTTGGAAAAATTTTGAAGTCTTTACCCTAGAGGTTCCAATCAAAAGTTATAGCTATTGAGGAGGCTTAGGATATTGATACCCTCAAGCTTGATCAGTTGGTTGGAAACTTGCTGACTCATGAAACCCATCAGATTTCTAAGAAAAAACAAAAAGATGGTGTGGCTTTTTCTAGTGCTCATGAGACTGCTAAGACCCCTGAGATTGAGTTTGATCTAGAGTCTGAAATAACGGCTATGTTTACCAAACAGTTCAAAAAAAATTTAAAGAAAAAGAAGCCTAATTTCAAGGACCCTAGTTGTAGACCCAACTTTCTTCGCGCGCCCCCCTTTCGGAGAGGCGCGAATCGGTCTTGCTATAGTTCGAACTCCTGTCACGATTCTGAATCTAATCTCACAAAGTGCAATGTGAAATCGATAAACACCAAAGAGTCCAATCCAGCAAATCATTTTGGAAAATTGATTTTAGATTAAATAATCCCAAAACTGGACTGCTTTGCCAGATTACAGAGTCGCCACTAAATATTTTATTTTTGGGAAATTTAAGAAACCTTGACTCATGCCAAAGGCCATGTGTCCGTCATCACCAAAGTTGCCTCGGCACGAGAACTTGGGAACGAGAGGGAAAGGTCCTAAAATGAGCACCCCCGCTCGCCCGATCAAAGGATCGGTCTCTACTACCATGATATGTTATTTTATAAACACATGTGTTCTTATTTTGATTATTAGCTAACTTTACTATGTGGTGCACACATACAAGTATAGACTAAATCACGAGAATTGGAACAAAATAACTCGTGTTTGTTTTTTAAAATGGTTTGAAACTGCTACTCACAAGTAAGCTAAAGCGCGAATTTTCCACCCTCAAGTGGGCTTAAAACATGATTTTGCCACTTCGCAAATGGCCTTAAAACTCACAATCATCGAATTGTTCCAATTCAGGCAATCAAGCCTTCACCCATAGGCATTCATGCAGTTTATCACATAAGCAAATAGCCTCATGGCAAGCATGCTATCATGGCAACACTCACACTCATACAAGTATACTAAAGCATAAAACTCACAGGAGGATGCTAAAGCGTAAAACTCACAGTGTACTCCAAGCCAAAACAAAGACTAGTTAGAAACGATGCATGATCCTAACTATGCTAGATGCCTAATGTAACACATGCAATAATGCAACTAAATAGGCTCGGCTATCTAAGATGGCATATGAATGCAACGATTGATACACGTATTCAAATAGGTATTGAAATACGATGTAGTTTGAATGATGTGCCGAGCCCGGTGCATGCAAGACAAATTAATGATGCAAACATGCGGAGCATAAGGTATGCTAATCAAAATGTGCCCTAAACTAACTATTGAAAGTGGTTAAGTAAAAGGGAGAAAGACGTGGGGTTGGAAGACATTCACACACACACACACGCTTATTATAACATTGCGCCCTTGCGAAGGAGGGTCCGAATGAATAAACTAAGCTAATCACTTAATCTAATTAAACTAATTAGACTAATTATTACAACACTTTAACTAATTAAGAAATTATTTAATTAAAACAATCAACTAATCATGCAAGATATTTAAACTAGGTTGCCTTAGCTCTGCCTTAGGAAGTTAAGCATGCATGCATTCGGTTTCTCACCCCGAAAAGCCCGTTGGTTTGCTCTTGAGAGGCTCTGTTTGCAAGGTTGGCCAAGAACTTTCTGTTCTACCTTACCAATTCCATGCTGAGGATTGCACTAGTGGCCTGCCAGCCATGAGAAGCTACGATCGGCCACCTGCTAGCCAAAGATGTTCACTGCTAGCCAAGGATAAAGGCACTGCCGTCCATTGATGAAGCACTGCCGGCCACTGGTGTGCTGAATCTCCATTCTGCAACAGAGCTCAAACAGAGGAAAATGAAGGGTCTTCCAAGGGTATGTTTGTACTGCACCCTCTCATTATCATCTCAAAACATCAAAGGAGAGAAGCTATCGGGTCTAAGACCACCAATCAAGCATTTTCAATACATGATGGCCAAGAACCCAACTTGTACATATTCAATCAATGCACAAAAACAAGATTCAAGTCCACTACCTTATCATGGATGATCAAGGGCAATGAAGACAAAGGAGATTGGCTCATTTCATCACTTTGAGTATGAAATGGGCCAACCTTCCTTGTGTTCAATATAATGTCCGATTGAACACAATGCAATGCACACATAACATGCTTATCTAGTCATGTTTTACTTGTCCAATTCTTGTTTACACATTTTAACATTATCAAACCATTCTTTAATTGGTTAAGTCCAAGTCGTTGTCCTCTAATGAGAGAGGGGTCAACCAAAAGATGGTTTAAGACATGAGAAAGGTCATGCCTTTGGCTAGTAGAAACCCTCAAAAGAGAGTTAAAGCCATCGAGCGCAAGCCTCAATCTCAAGCTTAAACACAACCTTAAGGCCAACCAACCCTCAAAGCAAATTAAAAAGTGAAGAAATGAGGGAGGTTGCAGAATTTCAGTGTTGAAGTGGCATGAAACACAAGACTATAACATGCAAACAACTCATGTACAACATGTTGAGAGACTTAAGCATTAAAGCTAGTGAAGAGCACTACACCAGAGGCATGCAATATCAAGCACAAATGACCAAACTAGCTATGGACAAAGCTTAAACATGCCAAAACAGTGGCCAAAATGAGCTAAGATAGTGGCATGAAAAGCAAGAAAAACATGCTCATGTATTGGCTCATAAACAAGGCTCAAAGCCCAACTCTCAAAAGCCATAAAAAAGTGACAAAAGTGAGAGTGTGATAGAGCTATACACACTGAAATTACATGCTAAATGATGCCATATCATGCAAACAACTCAAATAAAGCATGCTAGAGATCTTAAAGCATAAAGCTAGTAAGGCAATTTACACTACAACCACGCATAACAAGATTCATATGACCAAAAGGGCTCAAAATAGAGCTAAAGCATGTTAAATCAGTGGCAAAAACACATTAAGATCAAGTCTCAAATAGGTAGAAAAACATGCTCACATGCTAGGCCATCAACACATGCAAGCAAGACACAAGGAGAGGAGGCCACCCCCTCCTATTTTGGACCTGAAAACCAACTTTTTACCACTGAAATTCCCCTGGAATTCAGTGGTTAAAAGGCCAAGAAAAGGTTATTTCAAAAGCTTAGAAAGAAGGTTCAAAAGGCTTTACAAGCCAAAGAGCAAAGGGAGGAAACCACCCCCTAACTAAGCAAGGCTCAAACCATGATTTTAAAACCTTAAAAACAGAGTTTTTTAGAGGTTAAAACCAGGCTCAAAGTATTGTAAAAGGATGGCCAAACAATGAATTAAAACAAGGCTTAAAAGAGTTAAGTTCTCACCCTTGAAGCACAACAACAAAACAACAAGAACTCTGAGCTAAAACCACTCTAAGAAGCTCAAACAAGGCCTCCAAGAACCTCAGCTCCAAGGTGAAGGTGTTTGGCTAAGGGTGCTAGGGAAAATTTGTAGAGAAAACTCACTTTCAAGCACAAAATCAAGAGAGAGAGGATTCTAGAGAGAGAGAGAGAGAGAAATTTTGCTCACAAAATTTTTTTCAACCCTTTTGCATGCAAGAAGATGACCTCTATATATAGAAGATACAAAGGCTTCTTGTAAAGATCTAGCCATCTACGTGCAAGCAGATGGGCCATTTTGTGCAAACAGCTGTCAAAATATCTACAAAATATCTATTGATGCATTGGTGGCCGGTCGGCCATCAATGATGGCTGGCAGTGGCTCATTGATGGCCTGCAAGCCAAGATGCATGGCTGGTAGGGCCCAATCATGGCCGGCAGTGCAACACAAATAACAAGATGGAAGGACCAAGACATGGTCCAAAAATGAGAAAGAATGGATGCAGCGTTTGGAAAGCTCAAACACAGGGCGTTCTGCCCATGAAGTTCGGCGCCGACGAGCAATCACACTTGTCCTTTGGATGTACGCAAGGACATCCAAGTCTTGAGATAGTCAAAAGCTGGGGTGTCTCTGATTTACCCTCTTTGTGAACTCGGAAGTCATGAAATGACAGGAGTGAATGTCAAAGCCCAGAGACGACCCGTTTTTCACAAGGCTGAAGACTTAGACAAATAAACAAGATAACAATATAGATGCGCCCGTAGGCTGGGGCAACATGCAAATGATATGCACGATGCCGAACATAACTTATGATTATGCAAAGAGGGTTGTATTGAAACATCTAGATGCAAATGTTACGCAAAGAAATGCTACAACAAACTCGTACATAAGCAAGTTAAGATAAACCAAACTACATTTCATGCAGAAAGGATGTAAGAAAATTATGCAATCTTAACTACGCCTCACACAGAGAAGGCAAAGAAACAACAACCGTCAGGCGCACCCAAGGCGGCAAACAAGATCCCAATGCGTGGCACACGTGAAGAGAGAAGTGGTGCAAACCTAAGGACACACCCTAGGTTCTGAATTAACAAAAGCACATAATAACAATTGAAACACATCCAACTATTATGCAAAAGCAACGAAGAGCGGTATAAGCATTGGGATCCGTCCAAATGCATTTAACCAAAGCATCATAACGCGCCACACGTGAGAGGGAAAAGGGAGCGGTGTAAACACCGGAGGGTGGTATAAACATCAGAACACGTTCCAATGTTTCTAACCAAAACAGAGAGGTATAAGTGTCGAACCACGTTCCAAACACTTCTAACCCGGGGGGAATAAACATCGGGCACGTGACCCAAGTGTTTTTAACCAATGGGGTGGTGTAAGCGTTGGACACACGTCCCAAACGTTTCTAACCAAGAAAGGTATAAGCATCAGATACACGATCCAAATGCTTCTAACTGAAAGGGTGGTATAAGCGTCGGGCACACAGTCCAAACGTTTCTAACCGGGGGGAATAAACATCGGGCACCCGACCCAAGTGTTTTTAACCAACGGGGTGGTATAAGTGTCGGACACACGTCCCAACGCTTCTAACCAAGAAAGGTGTAAGCGTCAGACACACGATCCAAATGCTTCTAACTGAAAGGGTGGTATAAATGTCGGGCAAACAGTCCAAACGTTTCTAACCCGGGGGGAATAAACATCGGGCACCCGACCCAATTGTTTTTAACCAACGGGGTGGTATAAGTGTCGGACACACGTCCTAACGCTTCTAATCGGAAGGGAGGTATAAGCGTCGGGCACACAGTTCAAACGCTTCTAACCAGAATGGAGGTATAAGCATCGGGCACACGCCCCAAATGCTTCTAACCGGAGTAAAGTATAAACATCGGGCACACGACCCAATGCTTCTAACCAACGGGAGTTGTATAAACATCGGGCATGCAACCCAATGCTTCTAACTAAAACAAGGTGTGGTGTAAACACTGGGCGTACCCGAATGTTTCTAACCAAAGCAAGGTGTGGTGTAAACACTAGGCGTACCAGAATCATTCTAACCAGAGCAAGGTGTTCAAAGGACAAGAATAATCTTACTTGGAATCCTTCTGAATGAACCGTACATATAATATCGTCTAGTTGCACCAGCTTCAAATAAACCATACATCCAATGTCATGCCTGCAAAAGAAAGAAACTTTGATAGGTACAATACAATACAAATACATATTCCATGCAAGATAAATAACTGTAGCACAGATGTTAAAGGCATGCTTCTGTGCACAGCATGCAAGAGACAAAATAGAAGCGTATTCTACGCAACATAATCAATGACGCATATTCAACGCAACATGATATTCCATGCAAACATGATAATGCATGTTCTATGCAACAATTCAATGCATGCTCCATGCAACGATAAAAGCAATGCACGTTCTATGTAATGACAAAAGCGAGTGTGTTAAAGATGACTCAAAAACAACTCCCGATTTACCTCTCGGAAGAGTTGCCACATGTTAAAAAGGATACACCTTGTTTGTGTTGATGAGCGATGACCGCTGTGCATTGGAAACACGATTTTGAGCTTCCGCAGAGGCATTTTGAATCAAACTTTGAGCATACCTTGCACTTATCAGAATCCAAGGACACAAATCAAAGGAAAAGAGGCAGGGCGAGCTTGTGGAGGCATGCTGGCCATCAGGGGAGGCTGTCGGCCCCCTGTCGGCCATCAATACAACACTGCTGGCCATCGATGGCAGATTTGGGCAATTTGGTCTTTTGACCCATGGGTCTTTAAGTACAAGCAAAGCCACTTCATTTCCTCACAACCCCTTGCACGAAATACCTCTCTTTTGCTCTCTAGCTACTCCTTCTCTCTAGATCCGTACGTTCCACGCATTTTCCAACACCCTAAAAACATTTTCTTCGCTAAAACCCTCTAGTTCTCTTCACTTTGAACCGATTAGAATTTGATTTCGACACTTCTTTCGTCATTTCCACCGTTCAAGGCTCATTTCTTTTGAGTTTCTCCCAAGGTTAGTACACTTTCTCGGGCTTTGACTTTCTTTGACTTCTTCCTCTCTCATAGGGTTGACTTTTTCAAAGTTTCACCCTTTTTTGCATTTTTGCTTACTTTTGTTTCTCTTACATCTATTTCAGATGGCAGATGATGTCCCTCATGACGGGGCCTTCCCCGCGCTTCCTTCGGTAGAGTTCATGGTGGACTTTGAGGCAGAGCTAGAGCCCGAGCCGGAGCCATTACCACCAAGCATACGTCCTTTTGACCCAGTGAGGTATCATCTGAAGACTCACGTAGTACCTACCGCGGGAGGCATCAAAGCCTTCACTAAATTCACTGAGGACGTGCCAGACGACCTTTTACTAAGAGAGCTTGTGTCTCACTTGACAGCTATCACTGTAGAGGTACGAACTTCGCTTTTCCGCAGTACTACCTCCAACTGTTTGCATTTCTTGCACTGCTTTGATTTGATTGCATTAACTGCCTTGATCTGACTGTATCTCATACATTACTGCTTCATATTCAACTGTACTTTTAACTGTACTTTCCACTGCATTCAACTGTACTCTCCACTATACTTTTATTGCTTGATCTGATCGCATCATATGCCTTGCCACAGGACGGATCCCGCTCCCTCTGAGGCTACGGCATGATGACAGCCCGGGATTGGTATGATGAGCTGCCAGCCAGGGTCCGTGACATTATCGACGAGACAAGCTTTGGTCTGTTCTGCTCCAGCCTGATGCAGGTAGTAGCGAGTCGCCCTCTCTTAAGGGCTCTCGTGGAGAGGTAGTGGGATACCACCAATTCCTTCCATTTCTCAATGATGGGAGAGATGACGATGACTTCCTACGACTTTGCCATGATCACTGGCTTAGGAATGAAAGGTGATCTGATCCCTCTCAACCCTGACATGGGATAGTGGGGGGCTGCAAGGACCGTATTGCTTGGGGTACGCTTACCGATACTTCGGGTAGGCATGGTCAGATATAGTTGGTTCAATGAGCAGTTTCGAGGAGATGAGCCCGAGACAGTTGAGGAGACAGAGCAGGATGCCAGGGGCTTCCTCATGTTCTTTTTCGGTACCACCTTGTTCTCAAATAGGTGGAATACCGTAGGCTTGTATCTACTGAGCGCATTGTTGGTACTCCAGCGAGTCCAGTTCTACAACTGGGGCGGAACCGGCCTCACTACTCTGTATGGATACATGAGCTCAACCTCTCGCATGTGTGGGACCTTGATCAGCGGCTACTGGCGGGCTTGGGAGGTACACAACTTAGTTCCCCCTTTTGCTTTACATTTTATTCTTAGCATTTCCTGTTTTACATTTGTTCAACACACATACTGTCTGCTCTGCATTCTCTATATCTGCACATATACTGTATGCTTTCTGCTTCGCATTTTCTATATTTTTTCATACACTGTATCAATCACATTTTCCTCGTAGCTGTGGGTGTACGCATACTTCCTAGCTCTTGCTCCAGAGCCTATAGAGGAGACCCCAGTGACAGTCCCGCTTTCTCGGGTATACGACGGCCAGCTCCGTCGTAGGACCTGGGAGAACTTCATGTTTTTCCATCAGTACTTCGACACGGTCACGGTGCATGAGGTAATCCAAAACAAAGTCATCCCACTTTTCAATCAACTTGATAGACACATTCATCAACACATTCATTAATTGACAATGACTGATCATCAGTTCATTCCCCCATTTCAGGTCACATGGCAGCCGTGGGATGTGATACCCTCGGGGCTCCGATTTCCATACGAGACAGCTAGGGTCGCCACTCACCATCATATCCTCCTCGAGGGCCCGATCTGCCGAGCTTGGTTCTTAGGTGAGCACTTCATACACCAGAGTTTAGGACTGCTTGCCCTATTCATACCGATGGTGCCTCCAGCATCTATGAGAGAGACACACAGACTTTCTGCTGAGGAGGTGATCTAGTTTATGGTACGGTTGGAGGTGGACTACTTTCGTGTGGAGGGCGACTACGTGACCTTCATCCAGATACATCTGATGCCGCCTTTGACCAGCGTCCACGAAGGTGAGAAAACGAGGGCTCCGGTTATGAGAGAGAGAGGTAGAGGAGCCAGAGCTGCCAGAACCCGTGGCAGGAGAGATCCTAGCGAGAGACAGGGGCCGAATGGCCAGAGCTGCCTACTTTACTGACTTATCGGAGACATTCTGGAGAGACTTGCCAGATCCCTATTGAGCCTGCACCAATCGGGCATGCGCTTGTCGGGGTTTGAGGCCCAGTATGTACCAAACTTTGCACTCTGCATATTTACTTCATTTCAATTATGCTTTATAGTATACTGATCCCTCCAATGCACTTGCAGGCACCCATAGAGTACACATGATAGGCCTTTGAGTTAGTGGCTTCCTTGACAGAGATGGTACAGACGAGCCTGGATCTGCTCAGCCTCTATAGGATTCCGGTAAGTTTCCTTCAGTTTGCACTTCATGTCATGAAGTTTTCTGCTGACACATTAACACTTCAATTGTTCTACGCTATACTGATCTGATACATTGCATTAAAACACTGCATTTATACACTGTTCCCATACACTGCGCACGGCATACATACACTACATTGATTTACTGCTTACAGCACATTATCTTTTGCATCTAATACACACCACAACTAACACATCTTAACAAACTACCCTTTTCAAATCCCTTTCCAGACCCCAGCTCCACCGGATGTCCCAGCAGGAGTCACTGCAGGACCTTCTGTACCTCCCCCAGCAACAGAAAGGAAAGGGAAACAAGCTCAGACATGCATCCGAGGTAGAGCCAGGGGCATCCGCAGCGAGAGTGGCCCCTCTGAGCCCATTCTGGGTGATGATGATGACGAGACGAGTGAGAAGGAGGGCGAGACAACGAGTCCACAGTCGGAGTCATCTGAGGATGGGGACGATGATGCCGGCTCTGATTCTGCTAGTGGCGAGGCTAGAGAGACTGAGGAGGACTCCGGTTCAGACTCTAATTCAGCTTCAGATAGCGGTGCCGATGATGATAGTGCTCCAGAGTCTGCTCTGCCGAGCAAGATGACGAAGAGGGCCTCTCGAGCTTGAGATAGTCAGCGCCGATTTAGATGCTTTTGCTTTGTTTTCTTTTTGCTAGTAGTGTTAGCACATTGTACAGCCTTTGGCAATTTTATTTTCCTTGAAAACTTGTACTCTTTTGCAAAAAGAAATCATGATTGGAATGAAAATCCAGTTTTGGTTTAAAAAGTGTTGCACTTTGTATTCTAAGCATCACATAACATCACAAAGCATGAAAATGAGATTGGCCTTTGTTTGAAAACTGCACACTCAAATTGCATTGTCTTAATCAGGTAGTGAACCAACTAACAACTGAAAGAACAAAACAACTGGATAAACAACATGAATACAACTCGATAAGAAAATCTCAACAACTCGATAATCAAAATACATACAACTCGATAAACAACAAAATGCAACTTAAACAGAGCCAGATGATTACAACTTGAACAAACATGCTCAAGCCCGAAAAGAACCAAAACAAGACCTCGAAAGGTGCCAATAACAGAATAAAAATGTTGAAAACAACTGAATCTTCACACAAGAGATTAGTGAGCATGAAAGGAAGGCTGCCAGCCATCAATGTCCCTTGCCGGCCATTGATGAGCTTCTGCCGGCCATCAATGAGCCACTGCCGGCCATCGATGAGCAGCACCTCCGAAACATTGACACCTTTCCTCCACTCACTGCCTTATCTTCTACAAAAGTTCCAGCTTCATGGTTTCTTCATTTCAGCTCCATTTTTGCCCCAAATGGAACTATTCTTCGTCGAAAAACTCTCCAATTGGATTGTGACTTTAGATGGCTCGAAAAAGTTGAATTTCTGAGGTTTTAGGCTAAATGCACTATTCCTGTTGAGCCGTACCCCACTGTGTTTTCCATTCCTCCATCCCACAGCTAGATGTTGGAATCCGGTTACGCACGTATTTAGCTTTGGGGGACAAGAGGTGTGCCCCACAATTGAAGAGTTCCAAGCTTTGATGGAATCTTGCCCCAGACTCATTTTAGCCACATCCAGGCGTTAGGAAGGATGTGCGGGTTCACTTTGCACGATGCCTGAGCTTTGGTTCACAATAGGGAGCTGGACATCCCCAATCTTATTTATCGGTTTTCCGACGTCGGTGACCGCGGTGACCACTTTTGGCAAAGTTTTCGGCAACATGCCCTTTGCTTGTGTATGTTGGCCCATTTTCTACTTGCCCCTGGCTTCGGAGGGTCTAGCATTCGCTTGATTGAAGTTGCCCAAGGCTTGAAAGAAGGAAAAAGCTGCATCAGTTTGACACTTGCTGAAACTTTGATGGGCTTGGACGCTTTCCATTGTTGGGAGACAACCAAGTTTGCAAGGAGTCCACTACTACTGCAGGTAATGTTTCCCACCTTTCTCACATATGTTTCTCACATCACTCGGCCCTCAGGCTCTGTTTTTCTCTCAAAACCCTTTTTCTTACTTTTCTCTTTATGTATACCTCTCTATTCTTTAATCTCTCTTATTTTTCATCCCTCCCCAGGTATGTCTGATGGATAAGTTAAAAGTAGTGGACGCTTGCCTTGCATATTCAGCGCGTGGCTATTTCTTTCGCCTTCGGCTAGTTGACTTTCCGAACGAGGGATGGTGGTGCCACTGGATGTGCAACAGGTCTGCTGTTGACATCGCTTGGCGTTGCCCCTGGTTTGATCTACCAGAGATGAGCTACAGCATGTCCCGGCAGCCTAGCATTCAGTTGGTTGGCTTGACGCACTGTGTCTTCTATTTTCCATTCCGATTTCAGTGTCAGTTCGACCACGACCAGACTCGCCCAGAGGAGGGAATAGAGTACCCTGCTTCATTTTCGCTCTAAAGCCCACAGCTAGCTCGGTATTCCATTGCATGGAGGACGAGAGAACTTTTGGCCGTCGCTTCCAATTTCAGTTGTGCCCTTTCTGGCGAATGCATAGCTTGGCTTGAAGATGAGGCGTAGGCTGGGCATACTTTGGCATCTAAAGCTTCCACAAGCTCTAGGAGGGGGCGCAGGAACACCTGACTATACCCCAAGTTTATTGCTTTAATCTGTACTTTCAAGTTTTCTTTTTGAATGTAACAAAAAGCAACTTCAATTTGTATCAAGAGTCAGAGAACTCTATAGTGAAATCAATGAAAATAAAGGTTGTGGGTACTGAAATTTTTCCGTTTTGGTCCAAAAATGATCTAAGTCGTAAAAAGATTAATTTGAACAAAATCAACTTTTATTAAAACTTTTCAAAACCATTTTCGATATGGATCAGAAACTGGACACACTCGGAATCTGTCACTGAGATGTACAATCCCGGATTCGATAACTGGAAAGTTGCCCCTTGTCTGAATTGCACTGCACTAGAGATCACAACCGAACTCTTGGATGCAGAAAAGACGAAGATGACCAAAAACAATCACATGGACACAGTTGGTTGGAAGTGTTTGTGGCTGGAATTCAGAATGAAGTTGCCTACGTATCCCAAAGATGGGAATCAAGCCTTACTGTAGGCCGCCCGAACTCTCTCCGCGCACCCTCTTTTTGGAGAGGGTGCGGATTGGGTTCATAGCTACTATAGTTCGGACTCCTGTCACGGTTCTGAATCTAATCTCACAAATCGTAATGTAAAACTAATAAATCACCAAAGAGTCCAAATCCGGCAAATCGTTTTGGAAAATCGATTTTAATCAAAAAGCACCAAACATGGACTGCTTTGCCAAATTTCAGAGTCGCCACCTAAATATTTTATTTTGGGGAAATTTAGGAAACTCTGACTCATGCCAAAGGCCACATGTCCCTCATCACCAAAGTTGCCTCGGCTCTGGAACTTGGGTACGAGAGGGGAATGTCCTGAAATGAGCACCCTCTAGACGTCCCCAAACGTCCCGGGAGAATCCTGTTTTGTTCATTGGGCTCACTACAGTTCAGACTCAAATGCCACAGTCCTGAATCTAATCTCGCAAAGTGTAATGTGAGACCGATAAATCACCAAAGAGTCCAAATCTGGCAAACCGTTTTGAAAAATTGATTTTTAGAAAGAAGTGACAAACATGGACTGCTTTGCCAGATATAGAGTCGCCACCTAAATATTTTATTTTGGGGGGAATTTAGGAAACCCTGACTCGTGCCTAAGGCCACGTGTCCGTCATCACCAAAGTTGCCTCGGCTTAGGAACTTGGGTACGATTGGGGAAGGTCATTTCATGAGCACCCCCGCTCGCCCGATCAAAGATCGGCCACTACTAAGCATGATATCTTGTTTTTGAAAACACATGTGCTCTTATTCCAGTTATTAACCTAGAATTACTATGTGATGCACATAGGATACAAGTATAGAGCAAATTGTCTAAGTTGGAACAAAGCATCGCATATCCGTTTGTTTTGAAAATGGATTGAAGTTTGCTACTCGCAAGTAGGATAAAACATGGGTTTCGACGAATTATTCCAATTCAAGCAACCCAACCTTCACCCACAAGCATTCAGGCAGTTATATCACATATGCACATAGCCTTATGGTAGGCATGCTATCATGGCAGTCATTCACACACATGCAAGGATGCTAAAGCATAAACACTTACCGAGTACTCCGAGCCAAAAAAAGAAGCTAATTAGAAATCATGCATAAATCCTAACTATGCTAAGAATGCCTGATGCAACACATGCAAAAATGCAACTACAATAGGCTCGGCTATTCTAAGATAGCATATAAGATGCAACAATCGATACATGTATTCAACTTGGGATTGAAATACAATGCAGTTAGCATGATGCGCCGAGCCCGGTGCATGCAATATAGATGAATGAATGCAAACATGCGAACATATAGATGCTAATTGAAACATGCCCTAAAACTAACCATCATAATCTGGTAAATAAAAGGGAGAAAGACGTGGGGTTGGAAGACATGCATCACACACACGCACACTTATTACAAAGTTTGCCCTCTCGCGGAGGGTCTGAATAAATAATACATAATCGAATTAACTAATTATTACACAACACTAGCTAATTAACAATTTAAACTAAGGAAGTGAATGAATTAGCATGCAAGCTACATGAAATGGACTGCCTCAGCTTTGTTCTGAATGTTGAAGGATGCATGCATGCTTGAGTCGCCCTGTCGGGAAATCCATCGCGATGTCTCAACTCGCCTTTGTTTGCAATTGAACTCAGAAACTTGCGCAAAGCTCCAAGGAGATGAAACTCCACCTTGGGAATCTAAGGGAAGGCTACCGACCAGCTATAGGCATTGGAGACCACCTACCGACCACCCTTGGTGGCGAAAACCAGAAAAGGTGGTCGGCTTGCCAGAAAACCTGGTCGGCCGGCCAGTTTCTTCTCCTGATTTCTGCATTTTCTGCAACAAAGGTAAGAGAGAGAGAAGGCAAAGTATTTTCAACATATGTGTGCCCGACCACTCTCCCTATCATTGCATCAGCTCTAGGAAGTGTAGTCTTCGATCCTCATGCCATCAATCACGCATCCCGATGCATGATGGTCGAGGAGTCGAATTGCATGACTTAATGTGAAATGAATGCACATGTAAACACCTAAAGCCGACAACTCTATCATGGATAATCAAGAGTGTCGGCGATCGGGAATCGAGGCACGTTTCGTCACTTTGAGTACGAAACATCCCTCATTTCCCGTGTTCGGACTAACTTCTATTCCGAGCACAATGCAACAAATAATGGCATGCACAATGCGACTCTAAGCATGCAACATAAATGCTATGCAACTAAGCGATGCAAACATGCAAAGGATGACATGATAGCATGCACAATGCCAATATGAAATGCAACATGGACAACCTAACAAGGCTAATGGCATGCACAATGCACAATGCTAATGCTCACATACTCAATGCAAGACAACATATGTAACAATATGGCAAGATGCGACTAGCATACACGATGCGAATGTCAAATAGCATACTCAATGCTATGAACTACAATGGCATACTCAATGCAAAATGGACTTAAACCAAAATGAGCAGGCCTCAGCCACACTCAAATCAGTGGCCAATGGATGATGACATCAAAGCAACAAGACACACACAAGCATTTCACAATGCAAAGGCTCCAAGTCAAGGGCACAAGATACAACTCTCCGAGGGTATGGCAAGGATGAAACATGGGACACAATGGCATATATTTCAGCTCTAGAATGGCATGCAAAATGGTCCCAAATCATGCAAACAACTCACCCGATGTGTGTTGGATGGCACAATTACCGAAACTAGTGAAGTGCATTACACTAGAGGTATGCAAAGCGATGCCCAAATGACCAAACCAACTCCAAATAGACCCTATGTAGGCCCAAAATTGTGGCAAAATGAACCAAGATGGTGACTTGAAAGCCATAAAAATGAAGCTCATGCGATGGCTTGCAAATAGGGCATACAAGCACAACTCGTAAACGCATTGAAGGAGTGATAAACATGAGAATATGGCAACCTTATATGCTCTGAAATCATGGTAGGAATGATGCTAAATCATGTCAAAGGCCCAAACAACGCATGCTAGTGGACCCGATATACAAAGCTAGTTAGCTTGATTGAACCATGACCATATACAACAATGCGTGAATGACCAAAAACACTTCAAACAGAGCTAAGGTAGCCCAAAATATGAATAAAATCAGTTTGGACCATGGCCAAAATATGCTAGAATGGGGGGCCAAAACAACATGCATTACAAGCTAGTGAACCATGATTTACACTACAACCATATGAAGCACATGAGAGGCTACCAACCCAGCCAAGAACAAAATCATGGCATGCCAAATGAAGGCCAAAAACCCACTAAAACATGATCAATGCATGCAAGAATGACATGCTCCTTTGATAGGCTAAAAGAGGGGTTATTCTACACATGCAAGAGACACACCCAAGGTGACAAAACCAACTCTGGACAGCGCCTAGGCAGGCCCTGAAAGTCACTGAAAAGGGCCTAAAACAAGGCTCGAAGGTGTGCAAATGAAGGCTCTTTGGAAAGGCCCAATATGCTAGTAAACAAGACAACAAGAGAGAGGGTCACCCTTCTCTAATTTTGGCCCTCAAAACCACATCTTCACCACTGAAAATCGACTAGATTTCAGTGGTAGGAAGGCCAAGAAAAGACTAGCTCGAAGGCTTTATGGCATGGCGCAAAACAAGGCTAAAACAAGCATGCAAGAGTGTAAATGACCTTTAATACCAAAATAGTCTTAAAAAACATCACAAGGACTTTAAAACAAGACTTTTTTTAGTTGACAACAAAGCTTAAATATGCATGCAAGTATCGCGTATAGAATGATCAAGATAGAGCTTAAAAAGAGGGAAAAGGGGTTACCCTTGTAGCTCAGCAAAACCAGCAGCCTTCTGGACCAAAAACTCAACCTTTGAGACCTCTGAAGACCCTCCAAGAACTCAGTGACAATGGTGGAGGTGTTAGGCTATGAGATGTGGTGCAAAAGGGTCAAGAACAACACACACTTTGAGGCAAAATATAGAGATATAGAGAGATATGTAAGCTTTTGCCTTAACCAAAAAATCTGAACCTCTCTAAAGGAGAGGGAGGCCCTCTCTTATAGAAAAACAAGAGGGTTCAAGCTTCCTGGAGAAGCTAAACAAGGCTCAAGATCCTCCATACACATGTATGGAGGATTCAGTCTGTGCCTTCCAGCTGGCACAGCTGGCAACAACTCACAGAGACAAAACTGGAGGGAGTAGGTCGACCAGTTCAGGTGGTCGGCCGACCACTTCCCCTGGTTATCCGACCAGTTCAAAGGGTTTAAGTGGTTGGCAGCCCCATTTGGTGGTCTTCTAACTGAATGCAAGCTAGTGGTGTGGTGGGAGACCAGCAAATGTGGCTCAAAAACCAAGGAGACCAGCTTCCTGACAAGGAAATCGACGGGCGGGAAGAAAGGTGGTCTCCAAGAGAAAAGGTGGTCTCCCACCCTTGTACCACCTCTCAAACAATGAAAACAAGGTCCCTGCCAAAAATGAACCAAGACGGATGCAAAACGAGGGTTCATGGGTCAAAACACGCAGCCAGGTGCCTCGAAAACAGGCTGTTAAGCATTGAAAGTGGCGTGCGACCACAAAGGTGGTCTCCCGGGCCACAGTGTCCCTCTAGAGAAAGGAATCAAGGTCTGTGCCAAAAATCGGGGCAAACGGAGAATGTTAAGCGGTCCCGAGCCAAGGCGCACGGCCGACGGCCTTGAAAATCGGAAACTGGTCTTCAAACGGGAATAGTGGCCTGAGACCACGAAAAGTAGCCTACGGCCACTGAGAGATGGTCTACAAGGCCTCTCCCTCTCTCTGGGAAGAGAAAACAAGACTTGGTTCGCAAACCGAGGCAAAGTACAAAAGGGTCCCAAGGTTCGGGGGTAAGGCTCTCAGCCGAAACTCCGAAACCTCAGAACGAGCACAACAAGCGCCATCACCGAGCGCTCAATCGATGACGTCTGAGTCTTAAGGTCGGTCAAATATGGGGTGTCTACACACCCGCACTCGCCCGATTAAAGGATCGGCCTCTATTAAACATGATATGTTGTTTTGAAAACACATGTGTTCTTATTCCGGTTATTAGCTAACTTACTATGTGATGCGCACAACACACAAGTATAGACTAAATTGCTCGATTTGGAACAAAATATCTCATGTTTGTTTTTTGAAAATGGTTTGAAGTTGCTACCCTCAGGTAGGCTAAAATGCGGATTTGCCACCCTCAAGTGGGCTTGAAACTCACTTTGATGAATTGTTCGAATTCAAGTAATGAAGCCTTCATCCACAGACATTCATGCAGTTATTGCAATTAAGCAAATAGCCTCATGGCAAGCATGCTATCATGGCAGTCACTTACACTCATGCAAGCATGCTAAAGCGAAAACACTTACAGTGTACTCCGAGCTAAAACAAAAAACTAGTCAGAAATCAATGCATGATCCTAGTTATGTTAAAATGCCTAATGCAACACATGCAAAAATGCAACTAAATAGGCTCTGCTATCTAAGATGGCATATGAATGCAACACTTGATAACATGCTTTGAAATGCGTATTCAAGTAAGTGTATTGAAATACAATGCAGTTTGTATGATGCGCCCAGCCCAGTGCATGCAAGATAAATGAATGATGCAAACATGCAAGCATAAGGTATGCTACATAAAGCGCGCCCTAATCTAACCACTGAAAGCGGGTAAATAAAAAGAGAGAAAGACGTGGGGTTGGAAGACATTCATACACACACGCACATTTATTACAACATTTGCCCTCTCGACGGAGGGTCTAAATAAAATGAAAGCTAACTAGCTACACTAATTAAACTAACTATTACAAACCAACTAATT
Organism: Camellia lanceoleosa; assembly: GCA_025200525.1. NCBI lineage: Eukaryota > Viridiplantae > Streptophyta > Magnoliopsida > Ericales > Theaceae > Camellia > Camellia lanceoleosa. The sequence continues at coordinate 113,733,294 of CM045772.1, read as the reverse complement.
AACTAACTGTTCTAGCTAATTAATTATTACAAACCAAATTGAATAACAAGGTAATCTAAGCAAATTAGACTATTACAAAGCACTAAGCTAAATTAATTATAGCACATGTAATTAACTACAACTAGCTAACAGAAGTGATAAATGGCCTCGCGAGCGAGGAAGATATGCTTGCTCGGTTGCGTCCTCCCGAAAATCCACTGCCTTGCCTCAAGACGCCTCTGTTTGCACTCTTTTGAACCTTTGAAAATTACACCGATTTCCAAATTGCTTCTTCTTCTTTCTGATCTCAAGAACACCTTGAGGGCAGGAATTCCTCCTGTTGCTGCAACAGAGCACAAACAGAGGCAAGATAGTGTATTTGCAAGGAAATGTATGCACTTCCACACTCTTTATCATATCTAAAGCTCAAAGGAGTATGGCACTTGACTCTCGAGCCAACAACCAAGCATTTTCAATGCATGGTGGCCAAAGGATCAAGCTTGCGCAAAACTCAATGAATGCACACATAGGACTCGAAAGGCCTCCATCCTATCATGCACAATCAAGGGTGTCGGCAACCGAGAAATTTGACATGTTTCATCACTATGAGTATGCAACGTCCCACATTTCTCGTGTTTAGATTAACGTCCAATCCAAACACATGCAATACAAACAACATGCTTATCTTGGCCCTGTTTTACTTGATTCATTTTGTTTACACATTTTACATTACCAATTAGTCCCTTAATCAGTTAAGTCCAAAAGTGAGAGTCCTCTAGTTTTGAAAGAGTGAATTAGTGGGATGCAATGGCATATATTTCAGCACTGAAATGGCATGCTAAAGACACTAAATCATGCAAGACATGTTAAAGGCCAAAAACACTAAGGTTAGTGAAGAGCATCACACAAGAGGCATGCAATATCAAGCACAAATGGTCAAGCCAGCTATGGAAAGACCTAAAAAATGCCAAAATAGAGGCCTAAACATGCTGAAATGATAGCCTAAAAGTTTAGACAAACATGCATGCAAGTTGGCTCACAAGTGAAGCATAAGGCCCAAACCTCAAACACAACAAAAGGGTGATAAATGCAGGAATATGGCAGAGGTATATGGTCTGAAATAACATGCCAAGTGATGCTATGCCATGAAAAAGGCTCAAATATGGCATGCTAGAGGTCTCAAAGTGCAAGGCTAGCAAAGCCAAATACATTATAGCTATGCAAAGCCAAGCATGCATGACCAAAACCACTCAAATCAGACTCAAAGCACGCTAAAACATAGCCAAAAATGTGCTGGAGTAGAGCATACACATGCTAGATCAATAGGCTAAAACACCGAATACACTAGGCTAGTGAACAAAATTGCACTACAAGTGCAAGGAGCTTGCAAGAGGCAACCAAACCAACCCAAAATAGAGTTATGACATGGAAAATAATGGCTAAACACATGCTTGAACTAAGAAAATTCAAGGCACAAAGACATGCTACTTTGTAAGGCTACAAGTAGGATTACACTACAAGTACAAGAAGCATGCAAGAGGTGACCAAGAAAGCCAAAAATACAGTTATGGAAGGTCTAAAAAGTGACAAAAATGAGCCTAAACAAAGCCACTAAGAAGTAGAAACACATGCTCTTTTGATGGGCCATCAATACATGCAAACAAGAGAAAATGAGGGGGGACCACCCCCACCCATATGGGACCTCAAAACCACCTTTCCACCACTGAAATTCCTCTGAGTTTTAGTGGTAAGAAGGCCAAAAAGAGATGGTTTCAAAAGCTTTAAAAGATGGCAAGAAGCTTAGCAAATAAAGCACAAAAGAGTGAGAGACACCCCTAACTCAAACAAAGCCTCAAACAACCTTTTGAAACACTTTAAAACAAAGGTTCTTTTAGTTGAAAGAGAGGCCTAAAATAGCATGCAAAGGTGGCCAAACTTGTGTGCAAAAATAAGCTTAAAAGAGGAAATTACTCACCCTTGAAGCACAACTACAAAACCAGCAACTTCTGAGGCAAAATCAGCCCTTAAGAGCTCAAATAAGACTTCCAAGCACCATAGCCTCAAGGTAGAGGTGTTTGATCAAGAGTCCCTTTGCAAATGCACCAAGAATTCCCACTTTCAAGCACTTTCAAGCACAAAAATATATATATATATATAGAGAGAGAGAGTGAATTTTTTTAGAGAGAGAGGCTCCCAAACTTTCAAAATGAGAGGACGCTTCCATATATAGCAATTCAAGAGCTTTGGATCGGAAATATCTGAGTTTGGAAATATCTGGAGCAATGCACAACAGCTGGAGTAAAATATCTGCAAAATCTGGGCTTTCTGGGCACAAGTGGTCGATCGACCACCTTTTGTGTTGACCAGCTACTTTTTCTGGTCGGCAAGAATGCCTTCTAGTCGACAAAGGCCATTTGTGGTCAACACACTCCCTTAGTGGTCGGCAGCAAAAACTAGTCCTAGTCTCCGACTTCAACCAGACATAATTCCTTCATACGGACTCCTTTTCAGGTCATTCTTGTGTCCAAATTGAAGCCCTGGAAGTAAGCTTTCCAATGGTAGTAGCCTTGCATCAAAATTCCAAGTGCACTAAGAGATATCCCTCTTTTAGTGAAGACTGCTCAGTTTCAATCCAACCGGATTGATGCCCAACTTCCAACAACCGTATCTCCCCCATACGGACTCGGCTTTAGGAGATTCTTGAGTGAAAAATGAAGCCCCAGAAGTCTTCTTTCCAACGGTTGTAGCCTCATAGCTGAAATCCAAGTATACAAATGGATAGGCCCGATTTAGCTAGGACTGCTCGACTCTCTCTTAACGGTTCATGCCCATCTTCTTTCCCAACTTGGTTTCTTCCCTCTTCTGCTATTTTCTTCAACTCCAAACCCCTAAACAAGGTGTTTTAAAATATTTTTCAAAGATTTCATCTCTCTTTCATTTATTTCCATTTTGTCCTTACTCGATTTATCAAAAAGTGCAACATTTAACAAAATGCGAGCGTCAAAACATCGTAGGAACCTATTTTCAAAAATATTTTGAAAGAGAGGGTTTTAAGGGCTAAAAAACCATTCAAAATAGTTTTGGTCCAAAAAGGGGTGTGAGGTTGGGATTTGACTTTCCTCTTGCCGAAGAAATCGACCATTTGCATAGCATAGCCTGCATCACTAAGTAAGCAATCAATAGTGCCCAAGTCTTAAGGGCGATAAAAAATAGGGTGTCTACACTTACATAGTTCGGTTCAGGTTCACTTGGGTTTTAACACTCTCCTTTTGCACTCTAACTTTTGCCAAGGCCGCCCTTTCTGAGTTTTCAACCTTACAAGCTCAATTTTTCTTATTTCAAAATTTTTTGTGCTCTAACTTTTGCCTAGGTCGCTCTTTCGGGTTTTCGGCCAAGCGAGCCACTCAGGGATAGTATTTCTTCAACTTGTCCATGTTGACCAGTTAGAAGAACTCAAGGCCATCTAAGTCCATTAGAATGACAGCTCCACCGAACCAAATAGACTTGATGATATAAGGGCCAATCCAATTGGGTTTGAACTTGTCCTTAGGGTCATGGATGGGAGCTCGGTTGTCTTTGAGCACCAAATCCCCTTCTTTCAAATTCTTGGACTTAACTTTCTTGTTGAAAGCCCTGGCAATTCTGCGCTGATAACCTTGGATGTGGTACAGTGCTTTCGGCCTTCTTTCGTCGAACAACATAAGTTCTTCAAACCTACTCTACTGCCAATCTGCTTCTGCTATTTGGCACTTAGCCATCACCCGCAGCGATGGAACCTCAACTTCGATTGGCAGGACAACGTCCATCCCATAAACCAAAGAATACGGAGTTGCCCCAGTAGAAGTGCGAATCGATGTTCTGTAGCCCTAAAGAGCAAATGGCAGCTTATCTGGCCAGTCTCTGTAGGTTTTTACCATCTTCTGTAGAATGTGCTTGATGTTCTTGTTGGCGGCCTCAACAGCTCCGTTGGTTTGCTGCTGATATATGGATGACTTATGAAAAGCCACATTGTATTTTTCTAACAAGTCGATCACTTCCTTCTTGAAATGAGAACCATTATCCGAGATGATCTCATTTGGGTCAATGTTATTCCTGATGAACTTAGCTACATGTGACGCCTTCAGCATTGCATAAGATTGGGCCTCGACCCACTCTGTAAAGTAGTCTATCGCTACCAGGATGTACTTATGCCGTTCGACTCCTTCGGAGTAACTGCCACAATCACATCAATTCCTCGGTCCAAAAATGGCCACATTGAAGTCATGTTGTACAGCTTCGACGGCGGCATGTTCATGCGGTTTGCATGGATCTGGCATTTGTGGCATCGCCGGACAAAACTAATACAATCTTCCTCCATGGTTGACCAGTAGTAACCCTGTCTGAGGATTTTCCTAGCTAGCATCACTCCGCTCATGTGTGATGCGCACTCTCCTCCGTGGATGGCCTCCATTAGGCGTCCCAACTCTTCAGCATCAACACACAGTTTATGCATTCCCAGATCACCCCGTTTATACAATTTACCCCTGCAGATGACGAACTGAGCTACCATTTGCTGTATCGCCCTCTTGTCTTTGGCATTGGCCCCCGGTAGATAAACCTCCTTTTCCAAGAAGTTCCAGATATCATGATACCAAGGGTTCTGATCTTGTACTTCATCTATTGCAGCAATCAGCTCGTAGGCCGGCACATACCTCTGTTCAATGATGATTGGACGCATCTGAACTCCCAAAGGGATGTTTATCATAGAAGATAGAGTTGATAAAGCGTCAGCAAACTTGTTGCTCTCTCTTCATAGATGCGTGTAGGTTAACTTCTCAAACCTGGGGATTAGAACATCCAGGGTTTGGTGATAGATTTTCATCCTTTCTTCTTTAACCTTCCAGTCTCCTTTTGCTTGAGACACAACCAGGTTCGAGTCCCCGATGATGTCCAACCATTTTGCCCCTAGTTCCAGGGCGGCTTCCAAGTCAGCGATACATGCCTCATACTCTGCTTCGTTATTTGATACCTTGAACCGGAGTTTGAAAGCTAAAGGTATGTGGGAATTTTCGGGTGCTATCAGCAACACCACTATCCCATACGCGTACTAATTTGACGCTCCGTCAAAGTACATAGTCCAAATTTCTTCTTCAACCGGCAGAATGGCCTCATCTGGGAACAGATACTCTACTGCTTCATCTCCTTCCGGTGGGTGATCGGCTAGGAACTCCGCTACCGCTCTCCCTTTCATAGACTTGCGAGTCATATACTTCAAATCGAATTCGGAGAGAAGAAGCAACCAACGGGCTAGCCTACCCGTAAGTGCTGGTTTCTTGAAGAGATATTTGATGGGATCTAATCTCGAAACCAGTATTACAGAGTGAGCTAACAGGTAGTGCCTTAACTTCCTAGTAAACTATACCAAGGCCAAACAAACCTTCTCAAACGGAGTGTAACGGGTCTCATATTCCAGCATCTTCTTGCTCAGGTAATAGATAGCCTTTTCCACTTTGTCCTCAGACTCCTGTGCAAGCATGTGGCCCATTGTCGTGTCGATTACTGACAGATACAATATCAACGGTTTCCCCGACTTTGGCGGTGACAACACGGGTGGGTTCTATAGATACTGCTTGATCTGCTCAAAAGCAACTTGGCATCGGTCATCCCATTGGAATTTCTTTCCTTTCTTCAGGAGACCAAATAGTGGTTCACAAGTCAAGGTTAATTTTGCAATAAATCGTCTTGCGAATTGCACTTTACCCAGAAAGCCTCGTACCTCCTTTTCAGTCCTTGGTGGTGGCATTTCTCAGATGGCCTTAATCTTGGAAGGATCGAACTCAATGCCCCTTTGTGTAATCAAGAACCCCAGCATTTTTCCTGCTGTGACACTAAAAGTACATTTCTGAGGATTCAGTCGCAACCGATACTCTCTGATCCGTTGGAAAAATTTCTTCGAGGCGGTGTAGTGGCCTTCTCTTTCCTTGGACTTGACAATCATGTCGTTCATGTACACCTCAACCTCTTTGTGGATCATATCATGCAAGATCGTGGTTGCAGCTCGTTGATATGTAGCCCCAGCATTCTTCAAACCGAACGGCATCACCTTATAGCAGTAAGTTTCCCACGGGATGGTGAAAGCAGTCTTCTCCCTATTTTCAAGTGCCATCAAAATCTGGTTGTACCCAGAAAACCCATCCATAAATGAGAGCAATGCATACCTCTCAGTGAAGTCCACTAATTTGTCGATGTGTGATAATGGAAAGTCGTCCTTCAGACTGGTTTTGCTCAGATCCCTAAAATCCACACACACCCGAATTCTGCTATCTTTCTTCAGCACCGGAACGATGTTGGCCAACCAAGTAGGATACTCAAATACTAACAGGAATCCTGCATCAATTCGCTTGGTGACATCTTCCTTGATTTTCAGAGCCCAATTCGGGCGTATTCTCCGAAGCTTCTGCTTGACGAGTCAGGCCTCAAGGTCAAGAGGGATCTGATGTTGTACAATCTTAGGATCGATTCCAGGTATGTCTTCGTAGGACCACGCGAAAACATCTTTGAAATCTTTTAATAAAGCGACTAAACGCTCGCGTTCCTTCGAAGACAACGTGGACCCGATCTGGACCAGACGCGAATCCTTCTCAATACCAACATTAATTGAGGTGATTTCATCAACCAAAGGTTTTACAAACCTCTTCTACTCTCGATCAATCAAATGTTTCAAAACCGAAGGAATGCCTTCCTCGTCATTTTCATCAAAGTTTTGAAACTCCTGATTAATGCAATAAATGAGCGGCACAGAAAAGTACTCAAAAGCCACAGCGGTACCATTCGCATTAATAACTTCCAATTCGTCAGATTCTTCAGTTATAACCGACTCAAAAGAAAATGAAAAAGATGACCTAGACGACACAACGACATCCGGGTTATCACCCCCAGGAATACCAAACTTTGACTCAGAAGAACTGGAATCTGATTCCAACTCCACAGACTCTGTGGAATTAGATTTCGGTTCACTACCTGACCCAGAACTGCTAGATAAAAAGCCTTCCTCGTATTGCTAGACGAGGGAGGGTACGATAGATACATCTAGAATGCCAGACGAAGGGCTCACAACCAAGTTATCTCCAATCATAGAAACTGAGAAATCAACCCGCGAGCACTCTGGTGTAATCTGAGGATCCAAGAGGAGACAAGCTAGCGTTGCTACCATCTCAAAATCTATGCCACTGGACTCATCCTCTTTGCACTATTCGACCTCAGCTGTCAGGTTAGTCTGTTCGTTGGCAACTTCATCCCCTGGCAACTGTAAGTCAAAAAAGATCTCAAAACCAAAGCGGCTCTCTGAATTGGTAGTGGCTCTGGAAAGCATAAGCGGAAATCTTTCCCCTCCCGGACAAAGCGTCCGTTCAGGGTCCCTTGGATAGGTCTATGCACTAACTCATAGTGCTTCCCAACTTGTTTAGCCTTGGCTCTTCCAGCCATCTCCTTTCCTTTTCTTACCCAATCCTCTTTGGTAGGTGTATAACCTAGACCAAAGGTATGGGGATTGTGCGGCACTTCGGCCAATTCAGCGATGCCCTTCCGGTCACTCCTTCCTAATCCCATCCTGGGCACATATTGAAGCTTATTCATGAGGTAAACAGATTGTGCACTAATATATAGCCCCTCATCAACAGCTAGAAGATCTTGCACTACCCGAGCCTCAGCCAAGGTGAACCCAGACAAGAAGACATCCTCCTCTCTATGTGCAATTTCCAAGATTGGCGTAGTAACCTCTGGCAGTGGATGTATGGAAGAGTTCCCAAAAACAATTGCTACCCCCATCCCATGGGGGTATTTCAACATCTAGTGTAAGGTGGAAGAGATAGCCTTTACTTGGTGCTGCCACAGCCGTCCAAGGAGTAAGTTGAAGGTGGCTGGAACATCCAGAACATGAAATTCGATGCCTTGTTAGGCCGGGAGAACCTGAGTTTTGATCCGCATTGTCCCCATCACTTCTCGGCTGGTGTTGTCGTAAGCCCAAATCACTTGGGCTGTTGGTACGAAATCTGCGGGCTTCAACCCAATAGCATAGGCCGTACAAGACGGACACACATTTATTGCAGATCCTGTATCAACTAAGACAATTGGTATCCACTTATCCTTACACTCCATAGAGATGTATAATGGTTTGTTGTGATCGAAGCCCTCAGGCGGTAATTCTTTGTTTGTGAAGGTCAAAGTTGGTGAATTGCCACCCAGGAACACTAGTCCCACCAACTGTTCGAGGGTTGTATCAATAAAAAGCTTAGCCTTGTCCATCGCTGATAGGACGGCTTGTCTATGCACCCGTGAGGCCATAAGCAATCCCCAGATGGAGATGTCTGCTTGAATCTTCTTTAGCTACTTCAGTACAACTTCCTCCTTTAACAGTTTGTCCTTCTGCTTTTCTATTTCCTTGTCTTTCCTAGATGCCTCTAGCTGGTCCAGGTGTGGGGGTTTAAAATACCGCCCACTCCGGGTAATGTGGTCGACTTCTTCGATGTACCACGTATCATCCGAGAGATTCTGTCCCCAGTTCTCATCAGTATGGACCAGACACAAATCATCGTCTTCCCACCACATTCCTTCTGCAACAGACAAATAACTGTCCGGTTCCACTGTAGTTGTTTCCGTGTCCACAACATATTCTGTCCCTGTAGGGGCCTTGGCTTTTCTAGCCCTCTGATCAGTCTAGATCCTCTCTTGTTCAAACCGCTTTAGCGCGGCCTCTTGTTTTATGTCAGCTGTACAAATGCTGCTCAATTCCCGAGCAAAATTCTTCGTACCGGTGCTCTCTGGCAACTCCCCTTTGTTATCGACCATTCCAGCCATTATAGTCGTTCCTGTTTTTGACTGTCCCTTTTCGGCTGAGATCCCTCATCAATATCTCGCTCATCACTAAGCCACCCTATATTGTCTGTTGATCCATTCAGGTCAAACCAATTGATACTCACATCTCCCGGATCCTGCTCATCAAAAAACTACAAATTAGCAATGTCCTCTTCAAGCTCTACTAAATCATCTAGCCCCTGACTTGGCTCGTCTTCTCAAACTACATTCACCTCAATTTCCCCCGGCAATTCTACCCTTGGCTTGGCCTAATCAGTTGGCGTAATAAAACGGCAAGGGTTGTATGCTTCCTCAACTAAGCTTGCAGGGCCCTCAAGCGTTCCCTCTTCTATCATAGCCACCACCATGGGTTCAGGTTGGGATATTGACATGCTCATCATGCATAAGTCTGCGTGCAGGATGAACAACGCCGGCTTAGGCAAGTGGGAGGGAGTGATGTAAATGCTAGGGTCGTATGGGATGGCCATTGTTTGGATCAGGTTTACTTGCCTGGGTGGAGGAGGGGGTTGGTTATGTGGTGGGAGGAGGTTTGTAGTGACATTTGGCTTCTCAGGAGGTGCTATCACTTTATTGTCAATGAGATCTTGAATCGCATGACGTAGCGTGTAGCACAAATCAGTATCATGCCCATGCTACTGATGGAAGGCACAATACTTGGCTGGGTTGTGTGCAGGAGGGAGGGCATTTGGCAATGGGCGTGGTTCCAGGGGCTTCAGATGCCCTTTTCTCATCAGAACACCCAAGGCTTTAGATAGAGACATGTAAAGCGGGGTGAAAACCCTCTGGCCTCGAGGTGGGTACTTTGCAGGTTGTGAGGTGGCTCCAGATGAGCCGATAAAGGGTGCGGCTATTTTTGGTGTGGTGGCGACCATTCCGACGTTAGAGGTCCTCGTAGGTGCATTGCTACTCGTAACTGCATTCGAACTACGGGTAAAGGCCCTCTTAGGCTGCTCTTTTTCCTGGTCAATCAGACTCAGTTTCATAGCATCTTCTATTTGTACCCCAATCTCATGAAGATCCGCAAAGGTGGGGAGGGGTAAGACAATCATTTTCTACAACAACTTTGGTTGCAGATTTCGTACAACCATACTTATTTGGTCTTTCTCAGCTGGCCTAATGGTCATCATGGAGGCCTTGGCCCTCCACCGAGTAACAAAGTTAGAGAAGCCCTCCTTCAGCTCTTGCCTAGTTGCCTCGAGATCATGAGTTGTGACCTCGATTTGAGTATTGTACGAATATTGGGCAATGAAGGCCTCGGCCATCTCCTCCGAATTCCTCTTCACTGAATCCTCCAGTTTGGCATACCAAATGGCCGTAGTACCTGAGTTTTTTAGAGGTTAAAACCAGCCTCAAAGTATTGTAAAAAGATGGCCAAACAATGAATTAAAACAGGGCTTAAAAGAGTTAAGTTCTCACCCTTGAAGCACAACAACAAAACAACAGGAACTCTAAGCTAAAACCACTTTAAGAAGCTCAAACAAGGCCTCCAAGAACCTCAGCTCCAAGGTGAAGGTGTTTGGCTGAGGGTGCTAGGGCAAATTTGTAGAGAAAACTCACTTTCAAGCACAAAATCAAGGGAGAGAGGATTCTAGAGAGAGAGAGAAATTTTGCTCACAAAATTTTTTTCAACCCCTTTGCATGCAAGAAGATGACCTCTATATATAGAAGATACAAAGGCTTCTTTTAAAGATCTAGCCATCCATGTGCAAGTAGATGGGCCATTTTGTGCAAATAGTTGTCAAAATATCTACAAAATATCTACTGATGCACTGGTGGCCGGCAAGCCAAGATGCATGATCGGTAGAGCCCAATCATGGCCGGCAGTGCACCACAAATAACAAGATGGAAGGACCAAGACATGGTCCAAAAATGAGAAAGAATGGATACAAGGTTTGGAAAGCTCAAACTTGGGGCATTCCACCGCGAAGTTCAAGCGCTCGACGAGCAATCACACTTGTCACTGGATGTACCTACAAGGACATCCAAGTCTTGAGGACGGTCAAAAATGGGGTGTCTACACTAGTTCAAAAGATAAGGGTAATGAAAAACCCAAAACTTTTCCATCAAAAGTTGCTCCAAAAACTGAAAAGAAGACTATGAAGGGGCAAGGTGTCAAGTGTTACGAATGTCAACGGTTTGGTCATATTGCTCTTGAATGTGCATCAAACAATAATCGGAAGAAAGTTTATACAATGACTTGGAATAATGAAAGTGGGTCAGAGCAAGAACCTCAAGAAGCCAAATCCGGTGAAGACGAACATAGTACTTACATGGCATTCTGGTCTACCGTCACTCAACCTCCTCCAAAGCTAGTGGAGTTTGCTCATGGTCAAAATGTGCACCATGCTCCTACCTTTGATGGGAGTAACTACTTATTTTGGAAGATTCGAATGGGGATGTTTCTTAGAGCTCATGACCCTGAAGGTTGGCAAGCCATTGAAGAGGATGTTGAAAGTGCTGACAATCTAATCAATCAAAGAGTTCTGATTGTCATTCGTGAAGTAATTTTTGAAGAAGAACAACAACAGATTGCTCACTGCACAAAGGCCAAAGATACATAGGACATTCTGAGTCAATTCCATGAAAGAGGAGAGTCATCGTCACCACCATCCACCAACTTTCATGCCTTGGTTGCTCAACTGGATGAGGTCAAAGAGAAAGAGAAGCAAAAAGAAGATGGAGATGATGACACCTCAGAAGATAGTGATGAGATCAATGGTGATGATTTACAATAAGCTTTTGAAAAACTTTACAATGAATCTTTGAATTTGTCCAAGATCAATGACAAACTGACTTTCAAGCTCAAGGCATGTGAAAACGAGAATGTCAAGCTAAAGGAAGAGATTGCAATAGCAAAGCAAGATGTCATCAAGATCTCTAATGACAAGCAAGACCCATGTGGAAAACTTCTACACTGTGAAACCGAAATGAATGAACTTCTGAAAATATATACCACATATGAAGAGAAAATTAAAATTCTTGAGATGTCACAAGTTGCATTAGAAGAGATGGTCAGTCAGAAAGAAGAAGAACTCCAAGATATAAGCGCCACGATTGATATATTGAACAAATGGTCAAAGACATTGGAAGACATCCTCGGGTCTCAGTAGATAAGTTGTGACAAAAGTGTGCTAGGCTGTGGTAATACAACAGTTCAAAAGGAACAGGCCTCCACATCACATAACATCAAAACTCAAACAAAAGGAAAGCTGAAGGTTCAACAAGGTGATCCCTCTCTTCATCAACCTAACGGAGGTAAGATCAACAAAAGGGAGGTAAAACCTAGTTTTATTTATCATCATTATGGTAGGTATGGCCACATTTGTTCTTATTGTTTTGAGTTGTTTGGTAAGGTGTCTCAAAAGGGTAGAAATTCTAATACTTTTTGGGTTAGGAGACAATCTTACATGTCTAGGAGGAACACCAAGATTCATGAGGGCGTTCACAACGCTAAGACATTTACCAAGACTGCTAGGCTTGATTTTGTTAAGACTAAAAAGATATGGGTGAGAAAGGGCGACTTAACTTGTTTTGTTGTTCACACTGCTTTGAAAGCACTTGACTCACACATGTGGTATTTTGATAGTGGGTGCTCTCGTCACATGTCTGGTGACAAATCCTACTTCACTTCTCTTGAAAAATATGAAGGAAAAATTGTTACTTTTGGAGATTGTGGCACTTCTAGAGTCATTGGTAAAGGCTCTATACGTGTGGCCGATCTTCCCAAGCTTAAAAATGCATTACTTGTTGATGGCCTTAAGGCAAATCTTTTGAGCATCAGTCAAATGTGTGATTCCCACCATGAAGTATTATTTTCAAAAAATAAATGTAAAATTTTAGATAAGAAGGGAAATACTGTCATGCATACGGTTCACACATCCGATAACTGCTATGGGATTATTACCACTAATGATCTCACTTGCCACTTAGCTATCATAAGTAATAGTGATCTATGGCATTAAAGATTAGGTCACATGAATTTCAAGCACCTAACTAAGATAGCCAACAAAGAGCTTGTGAGAGGAATACCAAAAATAGGTAAGAATTTGAACCATGTGTGTGGGCCATGTCAACTTGGGAAGCAAACTCGTGCCCCTCATAAAAAGGTGAACAGCTTCACAACCAAATGTCCTCTTAAACTGGTTCATATGGATCTTATGGAACACACTCGCACTGATAACATTGGAAGTAAAAGATACATTTTTCTTTAACTGTGGATAGTTACACTCGTTTTTCATGGGTTAATTTCATAAGAATCCGAACTGATGATGGTCATGGGTTTGAAAATAGTTCATTTTTGGATTTTTGTGATATGTATGGTATTAAGCATGAGATTGCTACTCCTATTACTCCACAGCAAAATGGAGTTGTTGAGAGGAAAAACAGAGTTGTTCAAGAAATAGCTAGGGTCATGCTCCTTGGCAAGAAAGTTCCTCCAAAGTTTTGGGCTGAAGCCTTAAATACCGCTGGTTATGTTGTGAATTGTGTGTATTTAAGGCCTAGCACGTTACAAACTCCGTATGAATTGTGGAGGGGATTCAAACCTAATGTAAAATACTTCAAAACTTTTTGGAGTAAATGTTACATTTTCAAATATAGAGAGCCCTTGGGCAAATTTGACTCCTGAAGCGATGAAGGTATTTTTCTAGGGTATTTAACCACTAGTAGAGTTTTTCATGTCTATAACCTGCATACTTTATCTCTAATGGAATCAATCAATGTGGTTGTAGATGGCACAGGTTCTCTTACTCTAGGAATACATGAGGAAGAAAATGGTGAGTCGCCAATCTTGGATACTGAACCACAGAGTCAAGAAAAAGCAGAGGGACAAGCTCAAGAAAGTGAGTCAGTACCAACTTCAATGGTAAGTCTGAGTCCAAAGAGTGCTCAAAGGGACACCACCTCTGATGCTTCTATCACAACTAGTTCAGGTTTAAAACCTTCAGCAAGGGTAAAACTGAACCATCCGGTTCAACAGGTAATTGGCAATGTTTCAGATTGAATGAAAACCCGAAAACAAGTTCGGGAAGAGGTAACTCACATGTGCTATGTTTCGTTAATTGAACCTAAAAATATAAAAGAGGCCTTACTAGATGATAGTTGGGTGAATGCTATGCATGATGAATTAGGTCAATTTGAATGTAACAAAGTTTGGACTCTTGTCCCCAGACCTAGAGACATGAATGTGATAGGTTCCAAGTGGATCTTTCAAAATAAATCTGATGAGAATGGTACTGTGGTCAGAAATAAAGCTAGGTTGGTTGCTTAAGACTATACACAAGTAGAGGGTGTTGACTATGATAAGACATTTGCCCCTGCTGTACGTCTTAAATCTATTCATATTTTACTTGGTGTTGCATGCTTTCTGGGGTTCAAACTATTTCAAATGGATGTGAAAAGTGTCTTTCTGAATGGGTACTTGAAAGAAGAGGCTTACGTTGAGAAACCAAAAGGGTTTGAGGACCTAAAATGTCCACGTCATGTCTACAAGTTAGACAAGGCACTGTATGAGTTGAAACGAGCTCCTCGAGCTTGGTATGATAGACTTACTACCTTCATTCTTGATAATGATTTCCAAAAGGGTAGTGTGGACAGCCGTTTATTTGTGAAACATACAAAGTCTCATATACTTGTTGCTCATATTTATGTTGATGATATTTTGTTTGGATCCACTGTTGATTTTCTTGTAAAATATTTCTTAGATTGCATGGCACATGAATTTGAAATGAACATGATGGGAGAATTGTCTTACTTCTTGGGTTTTCAAATTAAACAGTCTCCTTTGGGTATGTTTGTTTCTCAGACCAAGTATACTAAAAAAACCTTATGTCTAAGTTTGGTCTAGAGTCAGCTAAACATGCTCACACTCCCATGACCACTAGCCTTCACCTTTTCAAAGATTCCTTTGGTACTGATGTTGATCCTACCCTTTATAGGAGTATGATAGGGAGTCTTTTGTACCTCACAGCCAGTCGTCTTGGCATTGCATTTAGTGTAGGTGTTTGTGCCCGTTACTAAGCTTGTCCTAAAGAGTCTCATCTGCTTGCACTTAAATGCATCATTAAGTATGTAAATGGGACATTGGGGTATGGGATTTGGTTCACGACCGACACTACCGCTGAAATCACTTATTTTTCTAATGTCTACTAGGCAGGGTGTGCTAATAATCGTAAGATCACATCTGGAGGGTGTTTTTACCTTGGGAATAATTTGGTTGCCTGGCATAGCAAAAAGCAAAATGTCATATCTCTTTCGACTGCTGAGGCTCAGTACATTGTAGCATGGAGTTGTTATGCACAAATGTTGTGGATAAAGCAAATACTTCATGACTATGGTATAGACTAGAATACTCTCACTCTTTTTTTGTGATAACACAAGTGCCATTAACATTTCTAAAAATACTGTCCAACACTTTCGCACTAAACACATTAACATTCGTCATCATTTCATTCGAGAGTTAGTGGAAGAGAACCTTGTTATTCTTGAACATATACCCATTGAGCATCAAAAAACTGATATTTTTACAAAACCCCTTGATCTTCTTAGGTTTGAGTTCCTTAGAAAGACCTTGGGTGTAGTGCTCAGTCACTAGGGTGTTACCTATTACTTGAGTGGGTGAGAGTGATTGGTTTTATGTGTACTTGGATGCTATAATCTCTTTTTCATTGATTCTTGTCATCTTTGCATTTGGACTCATATGAACACCTCTTATGCTGCTTGCAAGATTTCATTCATCTTTGTTCATAGCTCATTCTGAATGCTCAAACTCATTGACTTCATGATCTCATTCTGTACACATCCTTGAGATAAACTGTTGCAAGGGTTTCCGCACAAGTGATCAAAGTTCTCTACGGACCTCTAACAGTGTCTCTCATCTATTTTCAGAGGAATTGACAGATACTGGCATATCATGTATGATGTTGAGTCTCTTAACCATCTATCGTCATTTTGCACTTTTACGGTTCCTTCCTCAGTTCATTGAAGTTTGCGCATTAGGAAAATGCTACCTCAGAGGCACTAACCAGGCCATCCTTATTGATTCTGTGCTTCTTTGGTTTGGTCTCCATACTCTTGAGCGTACATGCCACCAGTGAGTGCCCACAAGCATAAAAAGTTAAAATTAAAAATAAAAAAAAAAGGTCTCATTGATTGAGGGGGAGCCTCTGCATTTACTCAACAAATACCCCATGATTTCTCGTGGCTTGACTTTTCTCAGTGATGTTTAGTTACTCTTGCTGGAGGTCCAGTCATCCGATCACTACGAGCATTAACTCTAGCTCTATGGCCACTCAAGGATTGCACACACACACACACATTTAGTATGTGAGCTCTCATGTTTGTTTTCGATTTTTGCATTCCCATATTGCTTATGCTCATTGATCGATGTTTACCTAATTTGCTCATGATACTACGTTTCATATTGTCAAAATCGCAAGTTCACGGGTTTCACGGTTTGTGGATTATTTCATTCTAGTGTCACATTCTTGCTATTGTGCTCACTTCTCTTATTTCAGGTTTCACTCGATAGTGTGGGTGTTTTTAATCTGCTCAAAAGGGTGCATTTTGCCTTGTTGTTTTTTTTTTTTACCCATCTTAAGCGGTGAGAGTGGCACTCGAGTGGAAATGTCTGTAGCTTAACTTTTCATGCTCCTTTCAAAAGATGATAGCCCTACAGTTCGGACTCCCGTGGTCCTGAATCTGATTTCACAAGTGCAATATGAAATAGAAAAAACACAAAATAGTCCAAATTCGACAATTCTTTTGGAAAATTGATTTTGAAACAAAATGCTAAAAATAGACTGCTTTGCCAGATATAGAGTCACCACCTAAATGTTTTTAGGAAATTTAGGAAACCTGAGACTCGTGCCAAAGGCCACCTATCCGTCATCACCAAAGTGTCTCTGCTTGGGAACTTAGGTACAAGAGAGGAAGGTCATGAATTGAGCACCTCACTCGTCCGATCAAAGATCGGCCTCTACTAATCATGATGTGATTCTTATTTACATTATATGCTCTTGTTCTGATTTATTAGGCTAATTTACTATGTGTTGCACACAAATATAGGCTAATTTACAAAAATTGGAACATTTGATTTCAAGTTTGTTTTTGAAAAAGAGTTTGTGAATGTGCCACTTGAAAAAGTGGGCGCAAATATACATTTATCAAACTATCCCAATTCAAGCAACTAGCCTTCATCCACAGGCATTCAAACAGTTTATCACTTAAGCACTTAGCCTCATGGTGAACATGCTTTTGATGTGGCAATACTAACACATGCAATATGCTAAAGCAAATAAAAGCTCACCTTACCAAGGCAAGCCAAACAAAGCAAAATAATTAGAAAAATGCATGTTCCTAACTAATGCAATATGACTAATGCAACCCATGCGATATGCAATCTAAATAGGCTCAGCTACTTAACCTGGCATGTAAATCGATTTGATAGCATGTGGTAAAGCACATATTTAAAGAAGTGTAAGCAATAACAATGCAAATTAGAATAATGTGCCGAGCTCAATACATGCAAGACAATGGATGCAAGGCATGAGAAATGCTAAACGAAATATGATGCTCTAAACTAACCATCATAAGCAAGTAAATAAACCTATAAGGACCATTAAATCCAAAAGTGAGCTTTAAGTCCTCTAATAGAAAGAAACATCAAACAAAGAGTTGTTTTGGGCATGAAAGAGACACCATGTCGTTGGTAATGAACCCCCAAGAGGATTAAACCATTAAGCACAATACCTCAATTTCAAGCTTAAACAAGCAATTGGTTTGAAACAACTTTCAAAAAAAAAAAAAAAAAAAAAGAAAAAGCCAAGAAAGGAGGGAGGTTGTAGAGGTGATTAAAGATGAACACAAATATGGAAAGTAAGAAATAAACACTATCAACTCAAACAGGTTGGTAGCTAAAGCCTAAACCTCCAAACCTATGAGGATCATTACAATACAAGCACACTGTACAAACCATAAATGAAGTAACCAGCCTAAAACAGTCCTAAATAAAGCTAAAATAGTGTTGGAATTGAAGTCAAAAAAGCTAAAAGAGTAAGCTACAACATGGAGCAAGTTAAGCTAGTAAGGAAGCACAAGGAGGGGAGGCTATCTCCTCCATTTTTGGGACTTCAAAACAAGATTTTAGCCTCTGGAAAACTCTGAAAACTAGTGGTAAAAAGCTCAAAAAAAGTTGATAATAAGGTGGGAAACACAAGGGTAAAAGCCTATGAAACAAGGTTCAAAGAAGGGTGATCCACCCCTCTACCTTTAATGGCTTTAAACCACAAGTTTCAGCCCAAAAATACAGTCCCAAAATAGTCTAAAAATAGTAAGAAAAGATGAGGAAAAAGTAGTGTAGAGAAGGCCAAGGTTATATCTCTTGAAGAGGAATAACACTTTGTTTCACAAACCAAAAGTCTTTCACTCTCAAAGGTTGAAATTTGGACTCAAGAATCTCAGTAAGAAGAGCTCCAATATTGGTTTTGGAAGTGTTTGGGTAAGGTGTGTGTGTTGCAAGATAGAGATAGAGAGAGAATTTCAAGTTTTAGAGTTTTTGAAATTTTTTTGGAACCCTAATTTCCTTCTCCAAATTTTTCTAACCCTAAAACCAAGAGGGAAGGTCCCCTATATATAGAAAACATGAGCCTCGGTTGAAAATATCTATATAAAAACAGCTGGTGTAGTGTGGAAACAACTAGTAGAAAATATCTGCAAAAATCTGCTTTTCACATAAGTGGCCAACAGGCCACTAGTGGGGGACACTTGGCTAGCCAAAATGCTCAAAATGGCCAAATTTTGCACAACTAGCCGATAGGCCACTATTAGTGGTCGGCCACAAAACTCTGCTTCCAAGCCCGATTTCAAACGAGCATATCTCCTTTATCCGGATTCGGTTTTAGGTCATTATTGAGTCTAAATTGAAGCCCTGGAAGTATACTTTCCAATGGTGGTGGCCTTGAATCTAAATTCTAAGTGTGAAAAAGAGATATGCCTATTTTAGTGAAGGCTACTCATTTTTATCCTAACGGATTGATGCCCAACTTCCTCCTCAACTAGTTTTCTTCCCTCCCCTCCTATTTTCTTCAACTCCAAACCTTTAAATAAGATGTTGTAAAGATTTTTTTCAAAGAGTTCACCTTCCTTTCATTTATTTCCACTTTGTCCTTGCTCAGTTTACCGAAAAGTGCAACTTTTTCAAAGAAATGCGAGCCTTGGAACATCGTAGAAACATTTGGAAAAATATTTTGAAAAAGAGGGTTTTAAGGCCTAAAATAGTTTTGGTCTAAAATAGTTTTGGTCAAAAATGGGGTGTAAGGTTGGGATTTAGAAGCTCTTCTTGCTGAAGAAATCGAATGTTTGTACAGCATAACTTTCATCATCGAGTGATCAACCTAAGGCGCCTAAGTCTTAAGGGTGGTCAAAAATGGGGTTTCTACAATGTCACTTTTCCAGCACTTTTGCAGAGGCGACAAACTTCTGACAGGGTGTTTTTGGAGCTCAAGCGCATGATTCTTGGCTGGAGCGTGGCCACGCGTGTACAGGCTCTTGCTCGAGCGTTTAAACCCTCGCTCGAGCGGATTGGTTTGCTTTAAAAACCCAACCCTCAATTGTTCACTACATTTTACCCAAAATTTCATCTTTCTCTCTCCTAGGGTTCCTTTAGCGCTCCGTTTTCATCCACTCTTTGGGTTTTCGCATGGTGTGCTCATCTCAATGCTTTGTTTCACGTGCTTCAGGCATGCTTTCTTTCATTTGTGTTTTTCTTTTCACATTCTCTTGGTCGTGTCTTAGTTTTTTTGTTTTTTTTTTTTATTTTGTTTGGTGTCTGTTTTTGTAGATTTTTGGTTCCTACGTGGGTTAAGTCTGTTCTATAGTTATATTTTTACTGGTTCATACTCTATTGTGTTTTGGCATCTGCTTGCTATGGCCTTGAGTCTATCATTGGTTTGGGTCTTTTTGTTTTTCATCTACATTTGTTCTAATCTAATGTTACTCATTGGTTGTGTTTCTGCTAAGTTTTGCCACTAATGGATTATAATCTTCTGGATATTTGTCATTTGTCTTTAGTCACTAATGTTTTCTAGTTTCTAATCTTGTTTGTTTTTTTGTGGCAAATGGTTTGGTTATTGTTGAGTTTGGGGGTTGTGGTTGTAATTGGGTTGTTCTTTGGTTTAGACATGTCCTCTATCCAACGTTGGAAGTCCACTGCCACTCGCCCCTCTTATAACACTGACCGGTTTCCCTTGGCAGAAAAAGCCAAGTCGTTTCGAGAGTCTTTCACCTCTAGGACAATTCATCAGTTCGTTTTAAGTGTAATGTATAGCCCAACACTTTTGAGTCCATTCTCATTCGTCCATTGGTTGATCCATTAGGGGGTGACTTGGTTCTTTCTTTCTCAGGTCGTCAAAACCTTGATTGGGTTCAGGAGTTTTATTGTAACATCAATGGTATTGATGATATAGGCCCTTCGTTCAAGACCTGGATTAGGTCTAAGTCCATCACCATTACCCCCGATCTTATCTGTGAGCTTTTAGGCATAGGCGAGGTCTTTCCGTGTCACTATCATTTTCCTGTTCGACCCACCTATGACTTTGATGAGGTGGCCACTGCATTATGTGGCACACCCCGTACTTGGTTCAAGGGCGCCTTGATAAAACAACATGAGCTTCTTACCCGGTTCTGTTTGCTAAATCTCATTGTCTGTGCCAACATCATAGTCACCACTCATAGCTCCGAAATCAATCAAGAACAAGGCTTTGTTCTATTTTGCATTGATCAACATCAATCTATCAATCTTGCCACCCTCATTATTCAAAAAATGGTAGCCACTTTTGAGCAAAACAACTTAAGTCTTCCTAACGGTTGCCTTATTAACCGTCTTCTCACCAAATTTGAGGTTTCTTCTTTTGATGAGGATGAATTTGCTTTTCCTACCTGCCCATTCACCAAAAAGACCGTCTCTCAAAGTCAGTCTCATGTCAAGGGGGTTCCTTCAGGAGTGAGTAGTTCTGGTGCAGGTGCAGGAGATGGTCCTTTGGCTGAGGAGGCTGAGTATGACACTGCTGTTACAGGTGAGGCTAACGGTGAAGGGGAGCAACTTCCACCAGCTCGTTCTATCAGAGGCCAACTGCGTCAGTTTGAGTAGGCCATCGTTTCCCATTTTGATCGCTTGGAGGCCCAGATAAATATCTTTGATGCTCGGCTGACTGATCTTAAGACCACCATTGATGCCCGGCTCGCTGCTTTGGAGGCCTGTTCCAGCCGTATTAAGGAGTCTGTTGCTCAGTTTTCCAAACATATTGCTCAGATCTTGACTATGCTTCACCTATACCAGTCTCCGCAGCCGCCAGCTCAGTGATACTTGTTTTTCCCTCTCTAGACAGTATTTTGGACAGTGTATTTTTCTATGCACAGCTTCTTTTTTACTAGTTTTTGGTTGTTTTTTTTCTGTGTTTTGTTTTTTGTTTTGTTGTTTTTTGTGCTTGTCTCCGAGACGAAAAGGGGAAGTAGTTTTAAGGATTATATGGTTGGGCTTTGTGTATATGAATATTGGGATATGTTGGACTTTTTGGCATAGATAGATTTGGTTATACATATGTGGATATGTTGCTTATTCCTCTCTATTTATCTTTGCTATCTCATTTCGTTATATCTCATTTTGTTCCACAGTTTTGGTTGGTGGGGTATTTTGATGTTTTCCACAGGTGGTTTGTTCAAAAGGGTTCGAAGTGTTCTTAATCAAATCAGCTTGTGTGTTTTTGCAATTGTTGTTTTTTGTTTGATCGGGGATTTAATTTTGTTTGTTGTCTAGTGCGTGTGTTTGTTAGGAAACATTGTTAGAAAAGTTTTGTCCAGGAATTAACAAAGGAGGAGATTGTTAGGACCCTACTTATTGCCAATTCTACGAACATGCTTGGGTTAATCGAGTTGTAATGTTTCTTCTATTTTTGGTCTTTCCACTCGAGCGGGGCAAGTTGCGCTCTAGCAGAGTTTCCACATTCCCAGTACTTTGGCTAGTTTGTAAAAATAATGTAAGGAGTGGATTTACACTCGAGCGTAAGTTCCTGCGCTCGAGCATGCATCCTGGTTTGGAACACGCGTTTTAACGTCCCCGCTTGAACGTCCATTCCTACACTCGAGCAGACTTCGCGATCTTAGCAGCTATAAAACTGCAGGTTGCTTCAAATCTAGGATACGACTTCCAGATCTTATTTGACGATTTTAGGGTTTTTTTTTTTTTGGGCTATTTTGCTAGGTTTCTTTGATGTTTGATTGAGTATTCAACTCATGGTTTGGCAAGCATACATCAAAGAGTTTAATTGTTCATCTGCAAGAGTGTTTTTCTTCTTCAGTGGAATCCAGAGATTTAAGCGTGGAGAATTCAAAGGAGTTCAAAGCTGTGCGCAGTCATTCATTCGACATGGATGTTGTGGATTCAACATCAAGTTGATCAATTCTGAGACGAAGGTGGTGGCGAAAGAGATACAGATTGTTGAAGACAAACTGATTTTGTTTGGGTAATTTGTTTTGGTAAATTTGTATTCTTTCTTACTTTCATAGTGGATTGATTTATGGTGTTTCGCCCATGGTTTTTTAATCACAATTGGAGGTGCTCCAATTGTTATTTTTCTATGTAAAAATCGTTTGTGTTCATTTATTGTTTTCAAAGCAACAATCTAAAACACTTTCGTATGTGCTAGATGATTTAGATTGTTTGTTTTAATTGTTTGGGAGTTGTTGCAATTAATCCAGTCTAAATCACAAATCAGTAAGGTTTTTCATCATTGAATAAGTAATCTACCAAATCTAGGTATATTAATTCGAGATATGACTTTGCATTCAGAATCATCATAAAATGGTATTCTACAAAATCTAGGTATGATAAATTTGGAATTTTCTTTTTTTAGGGTAAGTGAGAGTTATTACCAAAAGAAAAATGCTATGAACCTATTCTTAGGAACTTATAATTTATCCCAAATGAGTTTATGTGGTAGAGATTAAATTGATTAAGTATGAGGTTTATGAGTAAAATGAATTTGAACAATTAATTTCTTTGTCTGGATAAACTCTGGGTTGATAAAAGTGGGTTTATAGTGTTATTGTTATCAAAAACATAGAAGCACATCGAGTGATAATAAACAAATATGACTTTTTATACATAATGATGTGGTATATTTTGTTTTAAAATAAAATATTAATAATGATTAGTTTATTTATAAAAATGACATTACTACATTATTATTTTTCTATTTTATTTTATTTTATTTTTTGTAAATTTTGAGCAAAAATCTTATTTAGGACTTAATGGAATATAAGTTCATAAAATGGGACTTGTGTTTAAATGTCTCTTTTAATTTTGTCAATTTAAACCTTAATATCTTGATTCGTTTTCAATTTAAACTAACAATCTATTTTCGTTAAGTAAAACTAATAAAAAAAAATTTAATCATTAATTTCTCTTATTATTATTTATTTTACAGGTTAGAAACCTGAAACCTAAGAGTGCAAAAATGTCTTGCGACCTATGGGCCCAAGCCGTTTAGGCCCGTTTGGTCTCGAGCGCAGCCCAAGCCCAAGCCCCTAGCCATCATTTTGAAGCCCGGCCCGTGGGCCCGGCTCGAGGCTCGCCTGAGGCCCAGTGTTTTTTTAGTAGAAAATAATAAAATTTTGGTAGAAAAAGTTTAAAAAAATAAAAAAAAATGGTTAGGCCTGCCTAACCCCGGCCCATGCATAAGGTCAGGCCTTCCGGCCCACCCAAGGCCCCAATACCATTGAGTCTGGGCCTGGGCTTAATTTTTTAGCCCGTGGCCCGGCAAGGCCCAACCCAAATTTTGGTAGAAGCTCGCAAGGCCTGACATGGGCCGGGCCTAAGCTCGGGTGGGCCAGGTCGGGCTGGATTTACACCCTTACTGAAACCAAAATAACTCTAGAGAATGGACATGAAAGGAATTGGGTGTTGCAGGCTTTCAATTTTCTGATTACAAAGCAAGCAGATGATTTAGTCCTGAGTTTACTTATAATTGCTATTAAAAATTTAAACTATCTGGAAATATAATACAATTTGGAAAAATAAAATTGGATTGTGCCACTTTAACTTTTGTCTAGTGAATTCTAATAGAGTCCCTGTGGTTAAGGTGTTGTATTTACATTAAAAAAAATAAAAATAAATTAGGAATAAAATTACTTTTCAAGAACGAAATATTTTAATTGTCAAAAGTATTATTGTTATTTTTTTAGACAAAATTACACATTTAATAATGAATTACTATCCTTTTGAGATCAAATTTTTTTGTCAAAAAAAAAACATTTTTTGGAACCAAATTGTTTTGTTCTTTTTTTTTTTTTTTAGATGGTCAAATTATTTTGTTCTTAAATGGGAATTTATTAGTGATATTTTAATAGTTTTGTCAGTAAAGATTTTTTTTTTTACTTTTTGAAATAACCATTTAGTGACAATTCTAGTAACGGAAAAAATTGATCTCTTAATATTTTTTACAATCACTTTTAGAGAAAAAATAATTTAGTTCCTAAACTCCAAATATGTTTGCAGTGGGTAGTTGAAGCAACTTTCTCCAAGTCCAGGAATGATTTGAGTTCATAATGCTAAACCCAAAATTAGATAAATTATTTAGTACACTTGGATTAATGCTCCATTTCATTTATTAATGGACACTTTTCATATTATCTTTAAAATTTCAATGCAAAAGTGATGTATTTTATAATTAGACCAATAAATTATTAATTTGGAGTAGGGGTGGACGCGAGTCACGGAACCTTCAGTCCGCCATCCGTCCGCTAGATTGGTGGATTGGAGAAAATTAATCCGCATTCGTCTACCAATCTGGAGGATGTGGATTGAGCGGATTGGTGGATGGATGTGAATCGGTTTGGTAGTTTAAAATTTTATAAATTTTCAACATATTTTAACTTGTGCACTTCGTCCAAAAAAAAAAAATGTTACAGTCAATGACTTAAAAAAGTATTACATTCACTACATGCCTCATCTAAAGAAAGAAAGTTTAAAACTTTAGAATATTACAATCATTGCATGCCTCATCCACATATTACAATCACAGCATGCCCCATCTACATAAAGTATTACAATCTGTGGTTTTGAAAATATAAAAACAATTCAAACCACCAAAACGATGAAAAAAAATAGTAATAGAGATTATATGCCTCTGTATTGTTACATCTATATCTGTTTTTGAAAACAAAAATCAACTAGCATATATCATCTTTTTTATTTATTATTTTTAGAGTTAGATTTAAAAACCAAAAAATATAGATAAATAATACATTTATTTTTTTCAATTCAAAAAATATATTCAAGTTGAAAACACTTTTTCAACGGAATATATTCAATATAATATTTAAACTCTTTTTCAATTGAAAACGCAAATAGAATATCTAAACAAATTGAAAATACAAAGTCTCATAAATTACTAGGAGTGCTAGAAGTTTGACGGTTTGGTTGCGGCCAAAGGAACCTCAAATCCACCATCCGTCCGAAATTAGGCAGATTGGAAAAAATCAATCCGCAACCGTTCGTTCGTCACCACACATTCGTCCAAAATGTGACGGATCGATATATCCGTTGCTCACCCCTAATTTGGAGCAACACTTGGACTTGCTTAAGGAGAACTAAATAATTTCTCCCAAAATTGATTTTGTCACAACTACATAATAATTATAATGTTGTGGAAGTATTAATTCTAATTTTAGTACTATCATTTACCTGATAAATTAATGTTTAGCCTTTTTCTTTTTTTTTTTTTTGGCATTAACAAATCTTACTCTTGATAATGGGATTCCATTCCGTCTTTTGATCATGTTTTTAATTTTCGAAAGCACAAAACCTCATGATCATACTTGTGTTTCCTAAGTCAAGTTAATTTTTTCCCTTTTATTTGATGGGAAAATTACCAATGTAATCAGAAATTATTACAGATTCATGATAACATTTATGAATCTAATTATTAATGTGTATAAAATTTACTAAAAAAAAAAAAAAAAACCTATGCTGAAATGAAATTTTCCCTTCTTTGATTGAGTTTAGAAAATGAGAAGATAACAAATAGATCATTGTTATTCATAAAAATAAAAAAGTACAAATAATTTCATTTCCTTTCATTTTATTTTCTAATCTTTGTTTAAATATTGCCCTAAAGATATTGTCATGACCCAAACCCACCCCTATAGGTTTAGCGTCGTAACCGGCCAGTAATCCTTAGATTACCAAAGGCCTCTTAACAACATAATATATAATTAGGGGCTGCGGAAGCAATATATAAACATACATAGTCCATTGAGCTGTGCTGATATATATGAGACAAAAGTTTCAAAACAAACTTATATATATATATATATGCATGTTACGTCATAAATACAGTAGTCTTACGTCACCCATTTACACAGATAAATAGAATAAAACCAAATAAAGCCTTCACATGGTCCTCTCAAAAGAAACCTCCTCAGGAGGCACAATGGTTGGCTAACAAAAGAGAATCTTAGGCCATTAACTCTGGGCCTGGTCACGTGCCTGATCACTTACATACATAATATAAATAGTGAGCGGGAGCCCAGTGAATAATAACATAGTAAATGGTTTTAATGAATGATGTCCCTAACAGATTCAGAAATTAGAATTCAAATAAAAAACAGATGTATATTTATATTCTTGTTTAAACTTCATACGACAATCAGAATTCATATTTAATCATACATGGTACATCCATTAACGGTATCTTGCTTGTTAGTTCCATAAGGAACCTCCGATACCGAGAACTTGTAATATACTTGAGCCATGGTATTGTTACCCCCGGGCAAAGGTCATGAGATCACGGTATTATTATCCCCGGGCAAGGGCCTTGTACTTGTAGACCACGATATTATTACCCCCAGGCAAGGGCCTTGTGCTAAGGATGCCACGAATGCATTTCAGAAATTTAGACAATCATTCATTCATACAAAACATCGCATTTTAGAA
Organism: Camellia lanceoleosa; assembly: GCA_025200525.1. Taxonomy (NCBI): domain Eukaryota; kingdom Viridiplantae; phylum Streptophyta; class Magnoliopsida; order Ericales; family Theaceae; genus Camellia; species Camellia lanceoleosa. The sequence goes on along the minus strand of CM045772.1, from coordinate 113,706,473 downwards.
AATTGATCATTTCATAGCATCATAAAATAATTAAAATTACACATAACTTTATAGAGTTATTACTCACAGATAGCTCCATTTGTAGAACAGGCAAATCAGATAACTTGTGGCATGTGACCTACACACACATAGTAGAAATACATAATGAAACACACACTCGGTTGGTACTTAAGTTCTTTCGCTTCATTCTTACTGTGTTTCTAAGTCTTAACCTCTTATTGAGTCTTAACCATGGCCTAGGAATGCCTAGGATGCAATGTGAATGCCAAAATGCACTTTGGAACCCTTAACAAACTTACTGAAAACAGAGGTCATGCTCGAGTGCAACTTCTTTCGCTTGAGCGGACATGCAAACATGTAAAGGGCGGCTCGAGCGCAGATTCTCTCACTCGAGCAGTTTGCAAACTTTGAAAAAGTACTGGTTGTGCGATTTTCACGCTCGACGAATGCTCGACGATCGCTCTAGCGAGGAACTCAAGTCCTCGCTCGAGTTGAACCCTTGCCGCTTGAGGGGTCTGCAAAAATATGAAACTTCTAGGAGCTTGCATTTCATGCTTGAGCGGACTTATGGTCGCTTGAGCAGGTACGCAAAAATAAAGGTGGCCGCTCATGCGTAGGATCTGTCACTCGAGCAAAGAAGGTGAATTCTGGGATTTCCAGGTTCACCTCCAAACTGTAAAACTCAAATTCAAAGTCTCAAAATGCAACTTTTGGCCCCCAAAACTTGAGAAAACACTAGTAAATTGATAAAACATGGTGAATTCAAAATCATGTCACAAAATCAAGTCCAAAAGTTTTGTCAATTACTCAAAATTCAAACTTGAAATTGTGAAAACATATCATTACATATCATGCATGTAAAGGTGCAAGTTCAAAGCTTTCAAAACATGATTAAATGAGGTGTCTAACTCAAAAACATATTGAATTCTTTGATCAAGGCCAAAATGAGGACATGCAAGAGGAAATTCATTGAAAACAACTTCAAATTGTAATGAAATGAGCAAGCATACATGATATGGTGCAATTCTCTTCAATTCTAACTCAATTCTTGTATCAACCTACTTAATTCTTTAGAGTTCATGTCCTACACATTACAATTGTACAATCTAAAGGTTGAATTCTTACCTAGGCTTGTCAATGATGCTCTAGATGATCAATGGATGGAGGTTCCAAGCTAAATTTCTCAAGTTCTCTAGCAATCCTCTCAATTTGAGCTCAAACTTCTCCTCTCTCTCTCTCTCTCTCTCTCTCTCTCTCTCTCTCTCTCTCTCTCTCGTTTTGGTGTTCAAGCAAGAGGAAATGGAAGTGCAAAAGTGTATAAGAGATATTGAGTTGGCCTTATATAGGCTTGATTAAGAAATTCATTAATTTTGTGTTAATTGAGCATTAATTATTCAAATTTAATCATTCTGAGCCAAATTTTAATTAAACCTACCTTAATGTTCTAAAAATTCCAACTAACACAAAAACCAAGTCAATTTCATGATCGGGTATTGATAAGGCCTTTAATTTACAGAATAGAACAAAATCAGCAACAAATATTTCTACACAGAACAAATAGAAACTCATATGACACATAACACACATAATGAATGCAAAATTTCACTTTAATTACTTACTAAGTATTCTTAATCATGGATTGCATGTTAATCAAAGGTCAAGGTTGTTATAGATATAATATTTGAAAAATTGAAGTCTGCAACATGTAGAGCATTTATTTTTATTTTTTTTTTCTGATACTCCCCATTTCAGGAGAGAAAAATCAATAGACATAATCTTTGGCAATTTTTATTTTTTATTTTTTATTTTTTTAAAAATGATATAATTGACCACTCAATTGAATAGTGACTATAACATATAAAAATTTTAAAAGTTAATTTCCCCCCCCCCCCCCCCTAAGCTACAAATTTTGTTGCAAAAAATATTTGAAAATCAGTTTCTGTCATCACGAAGATAGTCGTTAAAAAGTAGTCCCAAAAAGTTTTTTAAAAAAAAATTTGGCACCAAAATTTTGAAAATGTTGCTAATAAAAATGCACTTTTAGGGACAAAATAATTTGATCAAAAAAAGGTTTATTTTTTAGGCAGCAAATTTTGGTCTCAAAAGATAGTCATTCATCACTAAATATCCAATTTTGTCACTAAAAATATAATAATGACACTTTTGATCACTAAAATATCTTATCCTTAAAAATTAATTTTATTCTAAAATTTTATCTCTAAAATCTTAATTCGTTGTATTGAGTATTGTTAAATAGTTTGTTATATATTGTTGGACACATTTCTTAACAACTTATGCCTTTGAAAAATTTGGTAATTTAGCATAATATTAGAGCTCTCGTTGAGATAGCTCTTGGGTTCAAGTCTCTTTATCATCATTGGGTATTATGTCCCTATTTGGTTTTCTCCTCTCTGTTTGATTATTTGCTTCTCTTTATGTTTAATTCTCTATTGGTCTCTCACATAGGCAAGACGGGGATTACGAGAAGAAACTTGTGCATAGTGTAGCTAACCTATTTGACAACATGTTTTAGAACACATTTTAGTTCACAATTCCCATTGGCATCAAACTTTTCATTAGATTATGGTAAGATACTTTTTATTATTATTGATCATATTTTATTATTTAACAGTGCATTGCCAAGTACATATATAGAGTATATTGAACTTATAAGATGGTTCCTTTCCATCCAAAGTTGGAGCCCGGAGTGTCATAGAATTTGAGGAAGAATCTTGTAGGAGGAACAGACAACTTGGCTTCAAGTATGGTTGAAATTGCAGCACTAAGCTTCTTGTTTACATCTGGGTTAAGACCTCCAATGGACACCACTTCACCATATGTTGCTGGGTCTTCAATCCCAGCTATAGCAATGGGGACTGTACCCTTCAACATAACCATCACATGAGCCTCTGTTTTTTCGACAAGATCGGCGATGGTAGAAGTGGCTTCTTTGAGGATGGAGGAGATATCAATGCCCTCCAGGTTCACGTTAGTAGATAGGTTCAAGCAAGGCATCTCTTCTTCTTCCTACTCCAAAACCCTAACTCTCTCTCCCTTTTGAATTCATTATTTTTCAACAAAGTTGATTCATGAATTTATAGGCCCCAACCTTTTGGACTTCGATCTAATGGCTGTGTAGTATCATTTTGTAATTTGAGATTATGGGTTCAATTTTTGTAGAGATGAGTTTGATATTTATGGAATTTATTTCATCCCATTATGAGAGTTGTATGTAATTGATTAGGCTACTGGTGATTATTAGACTGGGATATTTTTGTTTGGTTTTGATTGTTTTCTAGAATTGATTTTTTTATTTTTTGTATTAGTGAATTTGTTTTCAATATTTTAGGTAAATTTTTTACTTTATAAATGCACTTAAAAAGTAAAAATATGTAAAAAAATATTTATAAAATTCAATAAATACACAAGAATATGAAAATTTATTAAAATTTTTTAACTTTTTTTTTATTTGCTGAATTTAAAAAAAAAGTTCCATGAATATTATATTTTTTTAATGTATGTATGTTAGGTGTATCTAAAAAATAAAAATAAAAATAAAAAATATCTTGAAATATTAAATTTTTTTTACTAAAAAAAAACACAGAAAATAAAAAATTAATTTTCTAAAAAGTTTGCTCAATTTTTTGAAACCAAACAAGGCGTTGTTAGGCTAAGTGATTGGTTTGATGTAAGGATTGGGTTCGTTGTCTAAACTCGTGAGGTCTATCATGGATCTCATTTTAATAATTTAAAGTGTTAATTTTGTAAAAAATTTTGCGTATATCATCTAAAAAAAGTTTAATTTCTCTCAAGTTGTCATCTTAATAACGTTTAAGCATGATAAGTCCATTTTTTGAAGCCCAACCCTCTAAAACAGCGCTATCTCTTAACCATAGATTTGATGTACATTTAATATCATAAAAAAAAAAAAAAAGTAATCTATAAAATCAAGGTATAATAAAAGGGAATTACTTAAGAGTGGAGTAGAGAAAAAAAAAATTATAAATACATGGGAAATGTAAATAATTCTGTGGTAGGGTGCAAGTAAAAAAGTTGTGAGGGTACAAGTTGCACCCCATCATGTTTGTATAATTTTTTTTTTTCCTGTTACACTATTAAGTAATTTTCCCATAATAAATTGCAAGCATTATAGATTTGAAGTATCTATCATTAAAATGAAGTAATTTACAAAATCTAAGGGTATATTTGGTATGGACTTTTTTTTGGCTATTTTAGCCACAAAATGACAAAATACGCTAAAAAGTTAATAAGATAAAATATCATATCTAAACCATAATCATTTCATTTTTTCTCTCACAAAAGTCAAAAAAACCAAATAGCCCATACCAAACGAAGCTTTTTAGCCCCAGTTGGGAAGTAATGGTTTTAGCTCAAAAATCAAAAAATTACTAAAAAAAATCAAAAAGCCTGTAACTTATACAAAAAAGTCAAAAATTTCCTTTTATCTCTAGTTTTTGCACATCTTTTCGTAAAAAATCAAAAAGTCATTCTAAATATAAAAGTTTTTTAACCTCATATTTTAGCCAAAAAACTAAAAAGTTACTATAATAGTATATTGCCAAACGATGCCTAAAATAGTCAAAAAGCTAAAAAATCAACACACATCCCAAACGAACGCTAAATATAACACATTGGGAGCTCATTGAGATTTGATGTTGCATTTAATATCATAAAAAGGTAATCTACAAAATCTAGTATAATAAATGAATGGGTCTTACATAAAAGTGTTTTTGAAACACAAGAGAAAAAAAAATTAAAATACACAAAATACTTTTCTTTGAAATGCAATTTTTATTTTGATTGATTTTCTAAAATTGATTTTTTATTTTTTTATTTTTGTTATAGTGAAATTTTTAAAAAATTTTAAGGTTAATTTTTTACTTTATAAATGCACATAATTTTAATGCATTCAAAAAGTAAAATATTTGCGAAAAAATATTTATAGAATTCAATAAATACACAAAAATACGAAAATGTAATTGAATTTTTATATTTTTTTTTGTATTTGATGAATTTAAAAAAAAATCCATAAATATTATATTTGTTAAATGTATCTAGGTTAGGTGCATCTAAAAAATAATAATAAAAAATATCTTCAAATATTAAATGTTTTGACTAAAAATTTAAAAAGAAAAAAAAAACATGAAAAAAAAGAAAAAGAAAAGAAAACTCAATTTTCTAAAAATTGGCTCAATTTTTTGAAACCAAACAAGGTGTTGTTAGGCTTAGTTTGATGTAAGGATTGAGTTTGTTATATAAGCTCGTGGGGTCTATCATGGATATCATTTTAATAATTCAAATTGTTAATTTTATAGAAATTTTCATGTATATTATCTAAAAAAAGTTTAGTTTCTCTCAAGTTGTCATCTCAACTTGGGAGAACGTTTATGTCTGATAAGTCCACTTTTTGAAGCCCAACCATCTAAAACAACACTATTTGTTAACCATAGATTTGATGTACATTTAGGGCTATTTTGGAAAGATGGTTAAAAGTTCACTTTTTAACTTTTTTTTTTATTTTTATTTTTTAAATATTTAAAAATTATGAGAGATGATATGATTTTAAATGGGTTAAAATCTAAAAGATGGCTTTTAACCGTTTTCCCAAAATAGCCATAAAAAAGGTAATCTACAAAATCAAAAAATAATAAAGGGGAATTACTTAAGAGTGGAGTAGGCAAAAAAACTACAAATACATGAGAAGTGTAAATAATTTTGTGGTAGGGTGCAAATTACATCATGTTTGTATAAAAAAAATTCTTCCTCACTACAACAAAATACACCTTTGGCGACTAAATTTTTAGTCTCCAAAAGTAAGATTTTAATCGCCGAAACATTTTCCCGACTAAATATTTTGGTCGCCGGATTTGTCGCAAGAAGATTGTCGAGGAAAGTATTGGCGACTAAAAAATATTTAGTCACCAAAAGTCCTATTTTTGTCGACTAATTTGTTAGTAGTCAAAAGTAAAGTTATTGGCGACAAAAACTAATATTTAATTGCTAATGAGGCTAAATTGGTGACTAATCTGTTAGTCGCCAAAAGCTACTAATTTAATTTATATCACATTTTTAGCTACTAAAATTTTTGTCCCCAAAACTTCAAGCATCTAGGGCGACCAAAGTTTTAGTCGCCATTATATATATATATATATATATTTTTCACCTAACTTTTTTTAGCTACTAAATGTTTAGTCGTCGAAAGTCCGATTTGGTGTTTAGCTACTAATAGTTTAGTCACCTAAAGTCTACGTTTTTTAACTACCAAAGTTTTAGTCTCCTATAATATAATTTTATGTTTTTGGCGACTAAATTGTTTTTCCTTTTTTGGCTACTAAATATTTAGTCGCCAAAAGATTTAATTCTTTTTTAGCTACCAACTATTTAGCCGCTTAAAATATTTAACTCCATTTTTTACTACCAATTGTTTAGTCGCCAAAAACATCAATGTATGTTTTTTTTTTTAATTTTAATTAATTTGTCCACAACCTGTATGTATCTACCACAACCTATAATAGGTATAAAAACAAAATAATATATATATATATATATATATTATCACCCATTCTATAGCGCATATTTCACTTACAACCATCAAACAAAAAAGAATAACTTATAATGTCAACTTCTATACAAACCAAGTATCTATCCAATTGGAAATAATAACTTCATACATAACAAATAAGCATACCAAAACAATGTTCTCCATACACAAAAATATATTTGTTGGAAATGGTTGGAAAAATTCTGGGTAAACCAGAATTTTTTCTTAACTTTGGTCTAATTTTTAGATGGGACCCGAACATCGATTTTCGTGGTTCTAAGCTATAATGCGTTCTATGTCACGTTGTGATTCACGTGGTATATTTGGTTGCTCAAAACAATTATCGAGTGAATGAAAAATTAAAGCCGAAGTGTGCTACGTGGAAATGGAGTTTTTGTGGAAATTCCTTAAAGATTGTGTAAATGGCTTGTCCCACATTGATTTGGTAAGAAGTTTTGAATTGGTTTATATGGCTTGGAATTATAACTTGGGGAGGGCCCCAAGGGGCACCCCAAGTTTGTAAAAGGGAGAGGTTATGGGCAAAATGGGCTAGACCCATTGGACTCAAAAATCACCACACGCACGTGCGCGAGCCACCGTCCGGTCGGTCGGGCGGCCGGGTGGGGCTTGTTCGGCCAAATACCTATCTTTTCAGTTTGAATTTAATTTTATTTTTTGGTAAAAATAAAATCCAAAATTCAAATCAATTCCGAAAATAAACTGGTCCAGTTTTATTCTACACCCAAACATGTCCCTTCTATTTTTATCTGTTTGAATTTTGAACCCAACAGATTTAAATCTGTTTAATTCAAAACCAAACAGGTTTCATACTTGTTCAAACAGGTTGCACCTGTTTAATTCAAAATCTGCAGCCACCAATACATCTATAAATAGACTAGTTCCCCATTTGGATTTCCACACCAATTTTCGTCCATCTTTTGCTGCAAATCATCTTTGCATTTTGCTGCATTTATTCCATTTTTTTTTTCTTTTTGTGTGTGTGAAAGAGTGTATACTCTAAGTGTGTTTGTTGAACAAATAAATTGTAGTGCTGCCTTTATTTGTTGTTGATCATTTCATCCTGGAAGATAAACGTCCATATTTTGAAAGCACCGAGGAGAGGACGAATCTGTCTTAAGGACACAGTGTCAAACACTGGACTTGATCAGATTATTATTCGAAGAAATTAATCAACTAAGTTGTTTAATTCATTATTCTGTTTTATTTGTTATTTAAATCAGATTTTAATTTTGTTTTTGTAACAAAATAACATCTGTTTCTATTTATTTAATTTTATTTCTTGTTTGAGTTTTGTAATCAAACAATTTTCTCTCATTTTCTTTTATTTCTTTGATATTCTATTTGTTGTTAAGTACACAAATAGAATTAATTAATTACAGTGAAGATTGTCCAACAATCTTAAGACAGAATTTATTTTTGGTATCTTCATTGTGTTTAATTTTCTGTGATTTCATAAAGACATATTCTGGTTGGAAAAACAAATAGTGGTTTATGCTATTTGACAGATAGTAGTAATATACTGTCTCTTTTCTTTGACAACTAGTAATACTATATTGGTGTCATTAACAATTGTAGAATATTAATTTGTGTTACAGAAAATTATTGTGGTATTTTATTTTTCTAGTTTTAGTAACAAGGAAAATAAAATTATTTTGTATTATAATTTATTTTCTGGTTTTAGTAACTAGAAAATTAATTTGTGTTTTAATTTTTTTGATTTTTGTAATCAGAGATTATGGCCACGGCTACTGAAACTGCAACTGGAAGTGATACTCCAATTGTTACACCAACACCGGTCTCTATCCAAAACCATGTTCAAGTACCAATCAATCATGGAGAAAAATCGAAAAAATTTAACGGTACTGAGTTTAAGAGATGGTAGCAAAAGATGCTGTTCTACTTTACAACTCTTAATTTGGCCCGGTTTCTCCATGAAGAGGCTCCAACACTTAAAGAGGGTGAAAGTGATCGGCAAGTTGTTGCAGCTGTAGATGATTGGAAACATTTAGATTTCCTGTGCAGAAACTACATCCTCAATGGCCTTGACAATATGCTGTATAATGTTTACAGTCCTTTGAAGTCAGCAAAAGAATTGTGGGATTCTTTGGAGAAGAAATACAACACAGAGGATGCTGACATGAAGAAATTTGTTGTCGGTAAATTTCTGGACTTTGTTATGGTAGACTCCCAAACGGTAATTTCTCAAGTTCAAAGTTTTCAATTAATTTTATATGATATTCATTCGAGGGTATGTCTCTAAGCGAGTCTTTCCAAGTTGCTGCTTTAGTGGAAAAGTTACCACCAGCTTCGAAAGATTTTAAAAATTATTTAAAACATAAACGCAAAGAGATGACCATGGATGAACTTATTGTAAGACTGAGAATTGAGAAAAATAACCGTAAGGCTTAAAAAAGGAATGAGATTTCACAAACCACATAACAAAAAGAGAAAGTTTACTGGAGATGGTCCTAAACAAGGCGATAGCAACAAGAAGTTCAAAGGAAAATGCTATATTTGTGGCAAGACTGGACATCAAGCTTCTGACTGCTGTCGCCCTAAGAAGGATCATGGAAGTACAAGCAAGAAGACTACCAATCAGGCCAATGTAACTGAACTAGATTACATCTCTAACGGAGTGAATGACATCAACCTCTCTGCTGTCGTGTCTAAGGCTAATCTGGTTGGAAATCCCAAGGAATGATGGGTTAACACTAAGGCAACTCATCATATTTGTGCAGACAAGAAGATGTTCACTATCTACAATGAGGCTGCAAATGGTGAACAACTTTTCAAGGGAAATTCTTCTACTTCTACTGTGGCTGGACAAGGAAAAGTGATCTTGAAGATGCCATCAGAGAAAGAACTAACCCTCAATGACGTGCTGCATGTACCTGACATCCGGAAGAATTTAGTTTCTGGTTCTTTGTTAAGTAAAAATGGTTTTAGGCTTGTTTTTAAGTAAAAATGGTTTTAGGCTTGTTTTTGACCGTTGAACATTCTGAATCCAAGTTCAAGGTTTGAAAGCAAAAGGGGTTGAGTCTCGAGGCTGAGAGCGATCCTATGATGCAGAATCTCAAGAGCCATTCCACACAGGTCTTCGCAGGATCACGCAAAACATTTTTTGAAATCTTTTAAGAAAGCGACTAGTTGCTCATGCTGAAGACAATGTAGAACCAATCTGGATCAAGCTAGGATCCTTTTCAGTACTCATATTAACAAACATGATCTCATTCATTAAGGGCTTAGCATGCCTCTCTTTCTCTCAATTGACCAAATTTTGCAAATCCCGAGAAATTCCTTCCTTTTTTTTTCATCACAATGTTCAAAAAGTTTTGAAAAACTTAGGTCAATGCAATGATTTCAAGGCACAGAAAAGTCGGTAAAAAGCACTGCCGTTTCATTCAAATTTGCTAGCACAACTGGCTCCATAGCAGAAACAAACTCAAAAGAAAGGGTGTAAAAGACGAATACAAAACAAGATAATGATGTCCGAAGTAACACCCCCGAAATCACCTAACTCTAACAAAACAAGACTGACTCGACACAACAAGACAGACTCAATCGACTCAGTAAAAAAGGACTGACTCCATACAATACAACAAAACTAACCCAATACCCAAGCTAGAAAGTAAAGTAAACAACATTTGCACATTGCTCAAAACAGTGCATGCCATCCCCACATCTGGAGTAAAATGAGCGCCATCGGCAGCTGGTTCATCCCCCGATCAAATGATCACATTATCCCCCAAGTTCACTGACCTAGTGCCGATAGACTTTGCAAGACCTGGCGCAACAATGACCTCGTTATCAATCAGATCATGTATTTCATGACGAAGACGAAAACAAAGGTCAGTGCCATGACCGGTTTGTTGATGGAAGGCACAGTATTGGGTACCATCATGCTTAGCTGGAAGGGGATTTGGGAAAGGTCAAGGCTTAAGGGGTTTGAGATGGCCTTGTCCAACGAGGATTTGGAAAGCTTTGGACAAAGGTATATAGAAGGCATGGAAGACCCTTCGACCTCAGGGTTGGTACTTCGATGTTTGTGGATTTTTACTGGATGCACCGGCAAAGGGATTAGTAGGCTCTGACTGGGTCTACTGATCTCTTCCGAGTACAGGTTTAGAGCTGAAATGAACATCTTTGGTACGACAACCCTACTCGCGGCTTGCCCCTTGATTCAAACTAACCCTAACTTGAGTGGCGAAAGTGTCATCCACAGCCTTTGCAACAACTGCAATCACTTGTTGTTTGTCCAACCCTTCGCCTTTCAAGCCTCAATAACCCACAAAAGGTGTTTATGAGGATCAATGTCTACCCCTACCTTGTTCTTTCCACTCGCCTCCACTTTGCCAAGGGATTGGCCTTCTTCAAATGCAGCCCGTCCCACGATTGGGGAGTCTTTTGACATGAAATTCCCGATATGTGGTGTGGTCGATGACGGAGCCAATATCCCAAAGGCTAAATCTGCCATAGTTCTCTGAAGATCTTCGATCATTCTCATCAGCTCAGAAGTAGTGGACTCACGGGTTTGAGATGATTGGGGTCCAGGTGCATCCATCATGCACAAGTCCGTGTTTTCTGGAATGAACACCTCAGGCTTGGGTAGATGGGCTGGGGTGATGTATATTTTGGGGTTGTAGCCGGATGGTAGTATATGGATCTAATTGAGATGCAGAGATGACGGGTCAATACTGGCCCGAGGTCCTTTAGGTGGAGGTATGGTCTCCTTGTCAATAAGATCCTGAATCTTATGACGGAGGCAGATGCAACGGTTAGTATCATGACCGTGTTGTTGATGATAAGCAAAGTATTTAGCTGGGTCAATCTTGGTGGAAGAGGATTTGGAAGGGGTTGGGATTCTAGGAGTTCTAGGTGTCCTTCTTGTCGCAGCATGTCCAAAGCTTGAGAGAGACTCATGTAAAGAGGATGGAATTTTCGGGCTCAAGTTTGAGTTGAAGTGGCGGGTTTTTGGCCACTGAGGGAAGTGATGATAGAGTCTACTTCTGTGCATTTCGCAGCTGTGCTACCATCAGTAGCAGCATTGGAACTGCGAACAACATTTCTCTTCAAAGGCTCATTATCTTCTGCAAAGATCCCTTGTCGGATGGCATCCTCAATTTGAACCCCCATTCCATGAAGGTCTGGAAAGGTAAACAGTGGTAGAATGATCATCTTCTGCAGCAACTTGCCATGCAGATTACGAACAATTATCTTGATCTGATCTTTGTCGGAAGGCCTTGTAGTCACCATTGAGGCCTTTGCTCTCCATCTCGTCACAAACTCTGGAAAACACTCCATTGGCTCTTAGCAGGTGACTTTGAGATCACGAGTTGTGACCTCGATCTGTGTGTTAAAGGAGTATTGAGCAATAAAGGCATCAGCCAGCTCTTCCCAATTCTGTTTCACAAAGTCCTCCAATTTAGCATACCGGAATGCGGCTATCCCAGACATGGTTTGGCCGAATAGTGATAACTTCTGGGCTGGGGTCAAACCCATTGGCCTTAGAATTTTAGAAAATAGGTGGAGGTGCACCCTTGGGTCTCCAAAGCCGTCAAAGCAGTCGATATGCGACATTTTAAACCGCTTTGGTAAGGTAACTGCAGATTCAATATACCCGTCCTCTAAATCCGGGATGGAGTTCACTCCTTGTGCTTGTTTGAATAATTTCTCTAGTTTATTGACCTTAAGTGCAGTTGAGTCAACCTTAAATCCAAACGGAGCTTCAGCTTGATAGACAGGAGCTTTAGAGACTTGCTTTGGGATTAGCTCTGCCGGATTACCCTGAGTCTGTTGGAAATTAGTAGTATAGGCAGTGGCTTCGGGTGTCGGGTTACCCGTGGGAGGTGCATGAGATGTAGAATCCGCAGCCTGCTGTGGCTATTGTTGTTGTAGCTGGGTTATCACTTCGGCCTGACGAGCCATGACTTCAGCCTGACAAGCCGTGACTTCAGCCTAACGAACTGCGTCCTACTGCAGTGCCTGGATTGTTTGTTGCAGGTACCGCATCTGTTCTTCCATACAGCCTGGGGGATACTGAGCCATGGGAATGGGTGATTGATCTCGTGCTGAGCTGAATGCAGACAACTGTTCCCAGACCAGACTAGACCTGGGTGAACTGAAATGTGACTGCTGTAGAAACTATACTGGTGAATTCTGCCCGAACCTCCTTCGTCTTGTAACCGGTGGGGGTGAGGCAAACACAGGCTGCTTCTGAACCAATTTTGACCTGACAAAGTCTATCAATACAAGTCAAGTGTACCCGAGGGATATTGGAGCCTTCTGAAGCGATGGTTCCAAGACTACCTTGCAAAAGAAGAAAACAGACAGCATCTCAGCCTGATTTCACCAAAACAAATATGAGCATAGCTGAATGACTGTCCTGTCTACTGAATTCTGCCCAAAATTCTGCTGGTAAACTGATACCCCCAGGCCGATACTCAGACTTGCAGCTGATATATGCATTCTTGTAGAGGCACACTCTAAAAGCACATAGCAAGCAAGTGAGAGCCAAAACACCCCTATGATGGGGTAGGGTTTCCCTATCCTATTTTGTCAGGAGCTGGGGTTTCATTACGTACGCAACAGTTTCAAACAACCTACAATTGGGGAAGCAACCTGTCCTAGCTTGGAATGGTCACTACGGATTCCGATATGCACTAGCTCGAATGGTCAAAAAAGGCGCCTCGATAAAACCGAGGTTTGTGTTTCCATCGTGGCAGAGCCCACAACCAGTCAGCCTTATGGCACGTTTTTCCAAGCAAGCCTCCAACAAACCATTCAGGAATAGCATATGGCAAACACGGTGTCCTAGGCGCACCAATGCAAATGCAATGCAATGAAACACATAAGTGTAGACAAAACAACATATCATGAGTTCGAGTCAAGTTCTCTAAATCCTCAGTACAGTCGCCAGAAACTATAGACTACCCGAACTCTGCTCCGTGCGCGAGGACGCAAATTGTAGTTCTAGCTACTACAGTTCAGACTCCTGTCACGGTTCTGTATCTAGTCTCACAAAGTGCAATATAAGACTAATAAATCGCCAAAGAGTCTAAATTTGGTAAATCATTTTAGAAAATCGATTTTAATCAAGAAGTGCCAAACATGGACTGCTTTGCCAGATTACAGAGTCGCCACCTAAATATTTTATTTTGGAAAATTTAGGAAACCCTGACTCGTGCCTAAGGCCACGTGTCTATCATCACCAAAGTTGCTTCGGCTCGAGAACTTGGGTACAAGAGGAGAAGGTCCTGAAATGAGCACCCCCACTCGCCCGATCAAAGATCGGCCTTTACTAATATGATATGTTGTTTTTGAAAAAACATATGTTCTTATTCCGGTTATTAGTATAGAATTACTATGTGATGCACACAACATACAAGTATAGACTAAATCGCTCAAGTTGGAACAAAGCATCTCATGTCTGTTTTTCAAAAATGGTTTAAAGATGCTACCCGCAAATAGGCTAAGACGTAGATTTGCCACCCTCAAGTGGGCTTAAGAAAACATGATTTGCCACTCTCAAGTGGGCTTAAAACGCACATTTTGATGAATTGTTCCAATTCAGGCAACCAAGCCTCCATCCACAGGCATTCATGCAATTAAACACTTAAGCAGTTAGCCTCATGGCAAGCATGCTATCATGGCAGTCACTTACACACATGCAAGGATGCTAAAGCGTAAAAGCTTACCTAGTACTTCGAGCCAAAACAAAAGCAATGTTAGAAATCAATGCATGATCCTAGCTATGTTAAGAATGCCTAATGCAACACATGCAAAATGCAACTACAATAGGCTCGGCTATTATAAGACGTCATGTGAATGTAATTTAGATAACATGTATTCAAATAGGAATCGAAATACAATGCAGTTTGTATGATGCGCCGAGCCTGGTGCATGCAAGACAAATGAATGAATGCAAACATGCTAGCATAAGGATGCTAATTAAAACATGCCCTAAAACTAACCATCAAAAGCTGGTAAATAAAAGGGAGAAAGAAATGGGGGTTGGAAGACATGCATCACACACACATACTTATTACAATATTGTCTCCTCTCGATGGAGGGTCCGAAAGAATAAGCTAAGCTAGCTACACTAAGCTAAGCTATCTAATTATTACAAAACGGAACTAATTAAGTACAAAACAAAGCCAATTAACTAACAAGTTAACTAACTAGTTATTACAAATGCAAATGAATAGCTAAGTGGATTAACTACTTAATTACAGAACCAAAGCATTAGCTAGCTAAGCAAAACAGCTAAGTGAAGTAGTAAAGAGATGTCCTCAGGGTGAAGAGTGCATGCATGCTCGGTCGCCTTATTCGGAAATCCATTGCTGTGCCCCAACTTGCCTCTGTTGGCATTTGTTCTCAGAACACTGCACAAGCTTCCAGATAGCTTCTACCTCACCTTGGGGACCTCCAGAAGTATGGCCAACCACTTACTGGTGTTGCCAACCACCTGCCGACCACTTACCTTTGCTGCACGAGAAAAAAGTGGTCGGCGGCCACCACTTTGATGCGACACGTAAAATTCTGCACAACTCCACTTTGCTGCAACAGAGAACAGGAAGGGGCACAACAATGTATTTGCAAGGTATGTGTGCACAATCACACTCCCTATCATTTCTTAAGCTCAAGGGGGTGTAGTACTCGACTCTCGGGCCACCAACCGAGCATCGCAATGCACGATGGCCGAGAAGCTAATATTGCACAATTCAATGTAAATGAATGCACAAATAACACATGAGGGACTTAAACTCTATCATGCATGATCAACAGCGTCGACGACCGAGAAATGAGACACGTTTCATCACTTCAGGTATGAAACATCCCTCGTTTCTCATGTTTGGATTAACACCCTATCCAAACACAATGCAATGCATGCAACATAATCAGCCTATCAATGCAAATGGCATGTAAACACAATGCAATGCAACATGAGCATGCTAAACACAATGCAAACAACAAGCATGCAAATAAAGTCCTTAAGCATTGAGGCTCACAACACTAAGGCTATACAATGCAATGCACAATGGACTAAACCAACCCCAAATAGAATTCATGCATGCCAAGACAATGGCCAAAACACTCTTCAAAGATGGCATGAAAGGCTAGAAAATGCATGCTCATGCATTGACTCACCAATTAAGCATAAGAGCACAACTCTCAAAAGTGCTCCAGGAGTGACAAACATGGAAGTGTGACAACACTAAATGCTCTGAAAGATCATGTGAAATGATGCCAAATCATCCAAACAACATAAGCATTGCATGCTAGGGTCTTTAAGGCACAAAGCTACCAAGGAGGACTACATAAAAGGCATGCAATATATGGCACAAATGAATGAACTAGCCATAGACAGAGCTCAAATATGTCAAAACAAAGACCAAAACATGCTGAAATGGGAGCTCAAAAGTCTAGGCATGCATGCATACAAGCTAGGCCACAAACAAGGCAATAATGCACAACTCTTAAAAGCACTCAAAGAGTGAAAGAAGTGACAACATGGAAATGCTATATGCTCTGAAATAACATGGTAGATGATGCCAAATCATGCACATGTTACAAATGAAGCATGCTAGGAGGCTCAAAGCTTGAAACTAGCATAGACACTTGCACTATAGCTATGCAATACATGAAGCATATGGCCTTGGCAATCAAAAACAGTCCTAGAGCATGCCAAAATGATGCTAAAACATGCATGGAGCAAAGCCAAAACAAACTAGCATGAAGGGCATGAAACATGAAGTATGCAGGGCCAATAAGGAGGATTACACTACACCTACCAAAACCAAGCATGAGATGACTTCACCAACAAAAATCAAAGTTATGGCATGTCAAAATAACACCAAAAATGGGCTAATACCAAGTCAACACGTGCTAGAATAATAAGCTCACTCATTAGACATGCAAGGCTAGCAAAGAGAACTTACACTACAAGTGTAAGAAGAAAATGAGGGATGCTATAAACAACCAAAAATAGAGTTGTATCATGGAAAACTAGGACCAAATACATACTTAAATGGTGCCCAAAAGCCTAGGCAAGATGGCATACACAATGGCTCATTTTTAAAGCATAAAGCACCAACCCTCCAAAGCATTGAAAGAGTGAAAAATGTGAGTGTATGACCATACTACATGTACTAAAATCACATATCAAATGATGCCAAATCATACAAATAGCCAAGTAATGCATACTCGTGGACTCAAAACTCAAGACTAGTGAGCTAGAATGCACTATGGCTATACAAAGCAAGGCATGCATGACCAAAACAACATAAATCAGACCTAGATCATGGCAAAACATGAGCAAAATCTTCCTGGAGTTGAGCCAAAATCACACTAGAATGATGGTCTAAAGCATGATGCATGTTAGGCTAGTGCAAGTTCACACTACAAGTGTATAAAGCATGCAAGAGGTGACCAAACCAGCCTAAAACTGAGTTATGGCAGGTCCTAAAAGTCACAAAAAAGTGCTTGAACTAAGCTTAAAAGAAAGAGTAATACATGCTCTTTTGATGGGCTATCAACACAAGTAAACATGAGAAGAGGAGGGGGGACAACCCCCTCCTATTTGGGGCCTCAAAACCACTTTTTCAACACTGAAATTCCTCTGGAATTCAGTGGCTTAAAGGCCAAAAAAAGTTGGTTTGAAAGGTGGTGAAAGATGGCTCAAAAGGCTTTACAAGCCAAGGAGCAAAAGGGAGGGAACACCCCCTAGCCAAACATGGCTTAAACCACCACTTTGAGGACTGAAAAATAGAGTTTTCTTCAGTTCAAAACCAAGCCAAAAACATTTTAAAAGGGTGGCGAAACAAGCATGCAAAAGTGGCCAAGATAGTTCACAAAAATGAGCTTAAAAGAGGGAGATGCTTACCCTTGAAGCATAGCTGCAAAATTGCCAAAATTCTGAGCTTAAACCAACTTCTAGGACTCAAAGGAGGCTCCAAGGAATCTCAGCCCAATGGCGAACAAGTTTGATCAAGGATGCTTAGGCAAAGGAGAGGTATATCTCCAAGTATATCTCTTGCATGCACACAAGGTCAAGAGGGAGAGCCAACTAGAGAGACAAGCTAAAATTTAACCCTGGAATTTCTAGAGAAAGAGTACTTTTTTAGAGAGAGAGGCTCCCAAAATTGCTTCAATGTTCTTCTTAGCAAAAATGGGAGATATGGCTCATATATAGCAAAAAGCAAGAGTTGGTTCGAAATATCTGTTTGTGGAACAGCTGGAGGTTGTGGAAGACAGTTGGAGAGAAAATATCTTCAAAAAATCTGAGTTTGGGACACTTTTCTGGTCGGCCAGCCAGTTTTCCAGGTCGGCAGGCAAAATTCTACTTTCCAGTTCCAACTTTAAATGGCCATAACTCCTTCATTTGTACTCCTTTTCAGGCCATTCTTATGTCCAAATTGAAGCCCCGGAAGTAAGCTTTCCAATGGTGGAAGCCTTGCATCAAAATTCCAACTATGAAAAAAGTTATGCCTATTTTGGTGAAGCCGCTCAGTTTCGATCCTTCCCGGATTCATACCGAACTTCTCCCTAAACAAGGTGTTTTGAAAGATTTTTCAATGATTTCATCTCTCTTTCATTCATTTCCACTTTGTCCTTGCTTGGTTTACCGAAAAGCGTGGCATTTAACGAAATGCGAGCCTCGGAACATCGTAGGAACTTTATTTCAAAAATATTTTGAAAGAGAGGGTTTTAAGGTCTAAAAAACATTCAAAATAGCTTTGGTCCAAAATGAGGTGTAAGGTTGGGATTTGACTCTCCCTTTGCCGAAGAAATTGAACCTTTGCATTGCACAACTTTCACCACCCAGTAAGCAATTAGTGATGCCCAAGTCTTAAGAGCGATCAAAAATGAGGTGTCTACAGTTGCCCTTCTTTGACAGAGCTCGAAGTCATGAAATGACTTGAGTAAATGTCAAAGCCCAGAGACGACCCATTTTTGACAAGGCCGAAGAGTTGGACAAACAAACAAAATACAGTTAAATAAATGGTTGCGCCCACAGGCTGCCTACATATCCCTTTGCAAGGAATCAAACCAGCGTAGTTCAAGGGCAGGATGCAAAACGATACATAATATAACAAAACAGTGTAAATGATATACAATGCAATGAAATAATCAAACCACAAGCAGTGCAAAACCACACGAATATCATAAAGGGATGGAGATGCAAAATCAAACTACGTTTAACATAGAAAAGGTGCTGGAATCCTTAAACCACAATTCTTTTAGTGGAATAGGCGTGTGCACAGGCAAAACTATGTGTTTCGTAGAAAGAAACAAGTAATTGGGTAGGATGATATAAGCGAGGAATGATCTGCTGAGGAAAAATCATAATCCTAAATGCTGGATGCAACAAAACAAACTACAATGCAAAGGATGCAACGGATGAAGTGAATAAGGCGCACAGCCAAACCACACTTTGCCTAGAAAAGGCATAGACACAAAATAGACCACGTCTAACACAGAAAAGGTGCCAACACCCTCAGACCACCATTCTCTTAGTGGAATAGGTGCGTACACATAATCACAGAACCATGCTTTAACGCGAAAAGTATGGGCACATGCCAGACTAAGCTTAACATGAAAAGGATGTAGACCATACAATGGACAATGCATTAAATGCATGCAATGGATTCTAAATGCAATGTAATAGACATATTAGATGATGTAGTAGTTAGGAAGTGAAGGTACCTTACAGGGGCAATTGGCAATGACTTACCTCATGCTGCTGGGGATCTTCCTCTTCTTCTCGGTTGAACCACAGGTACTAATTTTCTCCCTGGCTATGGTCGCAGCTTTCCCTATTCTCCAACAGGGTGATAGACTAGGTTGGTTCAGTATCCAGAATTGAGGCGCATACACATGCTATCTCAATCTATGGGGCTGCCATACAGATTTCAAGCCAGGGATACACCCCTAGGTATTTAAACCAGGCTTTAGTCTCTGAAATCCCGAACCTTTCTATTCTAGGCATGAGTCGTTCGAACTCTAGTTTCCACCGTCTCAATTGATCTCCTAGGAACTCACCGCTAACACAGGTAGGTGGCTATACCAGACCACCGAAAGTCATTCGAGCACGACAAACACCAAAGGAATTGAAACTTCAGAGGATTTAAGGTCTCCTAGACCGGGCGATAAAACAAATATGATGCAATGGACGTAACAGATAGAGCAGTAGATGCAAAAGGGGTAACGCACTCCAACCACACTAGAATTGTAAGAGGAGGAAGAACAAAGAAAACCAATTAGGAGCGCGTTCCACGCAACCTGAGATAAATTCCAAACACGCCGAACTCGTGTGAGGAATGGAACACTCAAACCATACTGAAATCGTGGGAAGAGGTCCAAAAACAAACGCTTAGGGGTGCACTCGACGCAACCTAAGATAAATTCCAAACACGCTGAAATTGTGTGAGAAAAGGAACACTCTGACCACGCTAAAATTGTGAGAAGAGGTCCAAAAACAACCCACCCAGGTGCGCAGACGACGCAATCTGAGATGAATTCCAAACACGCTGAAATCATGCGAGGAAAGGGACACTCTAACCACGCCAAAATTGTGAGAAGAGGTCCGAAAACAACCCGCCCAGGTGCGCGAACAACGCAACCTGAGATAAATTCCAAACACGCTGAAATCGTGTGAGGAAAGGGACACTCTAACCACGCCAAAATTGTGAGAAGAGGTCTGAAAACAACCCGCCCAGATGCGCGCACAACGCAACCTGAGATAAATTCCAAACACGCTGAAATCATGTGAGGAAAGGAACACTCTAACCACGCTGAAATCTTGAGAAGAGAGAGACACTCTAATCACGTTGAAATCGTGAGAAGAGGTAGAAAACAAATTCCAAACACGTTGAACTCGTGTGAGGAAGGACACACTCTAACCACGCTGAACTTGTGAGAAGAGGAAAACAACCTGAGAGTGCGTTCCACGCATCCTAAGTTAAGTCCCGGGGGACAACGATCCTAAACGCTGCTCAGCGTAAAAGGATAAATGATACAAGATAGCACAAGATGCAAATAAATGCAATAAGTGCGATGAAACAATACATGTTACAAGTAATGTAGTGCATGATGTTTAGGGAATGCAATAAACAAACAAAGCGGTGCTTTAGAAAGCACCTCATGGGGTGAGTGGCGATGAACCGCTCTACTCTGACGAGGATCTCCCCTTGTGTGTTCTTCGAACTCTTACCTTCAACTCGCAGTACAAAGGTTCTGAAATGCTAACAAGGGTTCTTCACGTAGAACACTTTGGATGCCACTTTTCTTCCTGATCATATTCATAACTTTCCCTCTTTACTTTTGCTTTGCAGTCCAGAACCTATATAGCTTCAGATAGGTCCTGGTTTTACTATTCTAACATGACCTGGGTTGAACCCTGCAGTTTTATGAAAGAACAGATCCTGTTTTGCATACATGTAGAGAATGGCACGGCACTCTGAGCACAAGATGATTTTATTTTTGAAATTGAAATGAGAAAAGGGTTCTCAATTGGGTATTGAGCCTACGACTGACCATAACCAAAACGACTCAACAAAGAGAAAGACAAGGTAAAACAACCTAAACACATCTATAGATAGTCGAAACGACTCAAAACAAGAATCGAGACAAACAAAAACACACACACACAACACTCAGATGTGTTCCAATGGCAAGAGACCTCCCAGTTCACGAGGAGCCAGTTTCTTTTGGTATTGTTTCCCACACTTTCTCATTTGTGATTCTCACATCACTCTGGCACTCAATCTCTTATTTTCTGAAAAAGCCATTTTCTGATTTTTTCTCTCAGTGCACATCTCTCTATTCTTCAATCTCTCTTCATTTTTTATCCCTCCCCTGGGTGGTTGATGGATAAACAGGAAGCTGCAGGCTCTTGTCCCTAGCATTCCGCTAGATTCTTCTTTTTTTGCTCACAACAATGAACTTTCCCACAGAGGGGTTGCGCTACAACTGGGTGTGTAGCAAATTTGCAGCTAACATTGGTTGATGACACCCTTGGCCAGTTCGGATGTGACCAGACCTTTTCGAATAAGGGAGTGGAATATCCTGCTCCTTTTCCAGTTCGTGCTTCACACTTGACTTTATACCTCGCTGCTCGGAGGATAAGAGAGCTTTCATCCCTTTGCTGTTTGCTTCAGTTGTGCCATTTTCTGGCAGGTAAAGTGCCCTTTCTGGCAAGTAGAGTGCCCTTTCTGGCAAGTATGTTGACAATGGGGGAAAGACAGAACACCTGACTCAGATGTGCCCGTAGTTCATCATTTTGACCTTTTTTTTTTTTTTTTGGCTTTCTACTAAAACAATTTTGACCAATATGAGAGTTAGATTAACATATTTGTTCGATTTTATGATTTGAAATCATGCAAGTCAGGTATGAGCACTGAAAATTTTCCTTTTTGGGTCCAAGATATGGTCTAGTTTTGGAAAAATGGAGCAATTTTTGAGAAAATTAGTCAACTTCAGTAAAAATTCTCAAAAACTATTTTTACAAATGGCCACTGCTCGACCAACACAAAATCCACTCTTGAGATGCACAACCTCAGATCCAAAACAATGAAAAATTGTCCCTTGTCTAAATGGCACTGCACGGCGACAGAAAGTTGCCCCTTGTCTGAGTGGCATCACAGTGCACTGTAATCAGTCCTCAAAGTGACGATTACAACCGAACTCTCGGATACAAAGAAGACAAAGATGATCAGAACCATTACGTGGACACAGTCGACTTGGAAGTGTTTATGGCTGGACTTCAAAATGAAGTTGCCTACGTATCCCCAAGATGGGAATCAAGCCTGACGTAGTTCCAGGTTAAAGTACACTCGGGTATTTAACCTCTCCTTTTGTGCTCTAACTTTTGCCAAGGCCGCCCTTTCGGGTTTTCAACCTTGCGAGCTCTATTTTTCTTTTCTTTTCATCTTTTCATTTATTTTCATTCTTTTCCATTCTTTTCATGTTTTCTTCATTATTTGCATTTTTCTTTTTCTTTTCTTTTTCTTGCTCTAACTTTTGCCTGGGTCGCCCTTTCGGGTTTTCGGCCCAGCGAGCCTCTCAAGGGTAAAAGTGTAACTTGTCCATGTTGATCGATCACAGGATCTCTAAGCCATCTGAATCCAGAAGAATGGCAGTTGTTCACTGACGATGTAGAAGTCCATCCAATGGGGGCTGAATTTCCCCCAATGTTGTGGATAGGAACTCGATTGACCTTCAACAAAACTTTCTTCTTTTCTCCATTCTGGGATTTGGCATTCTTGTCGATCTTCGTTAGCTTGAGAAATGTCCCAATTTTTGACTCTTCGGGCACGTCTGACATGTTTTTCCCTGCCCCTAGTTCAAGGGTTGCTTCTTATCCATCTTTGCAAACTTCCTTTTGATCATATCTGACCTTCTTGCCCCTAGTTCGAGGGCTGCTTCGAATCTGGCCTGACGGGCCTCTTTTGATGTCATATGACCTTATTGCCCCTAGTTCATGGGCTGCTTCAAATCTGGCCATACAAGCCTCACATTGTGGTTGACCGTTGAACATTCTGAACCCAAGTTCAAGGTTTGAAAGCAAAAGGGGTCGAGTCTCGAGGTCGAGAGCGATCCTATGCTGCATAATCCCAAGAGCGATTCCACACTGGTGTTCATAGGATCGCGCAAAACATTTTTTGAAATCTTTTAAGAAAGCGACTAGTCGCTCGTGCTGAAGACAATGTAGAACCAATCTAGATCAAGCTAGGATCCTTCTCAGTACTCATATTAACAAACATGATCTCATTCATTAAGGGCTTAGCATGCCTCTCTTTCTCTCAATTGACCAAATGTTACAAATCCCGAGGAATTCCTTCCTCTTTGTTTTCATCACAATGTTCAAAAAGTTTTGAAAAACTTAGGTCAATTCAATGATTTCAAGGCACAAAAAAGTAGGTGAAAAGCACTGCCGTTCATTCAAATTTGTTGGCACAACTAGCTCCATGGCAGAAACAGACTCAAAAGAAAGGGTGTAAAAGATGAATACAAAACAAAATAGTGATGTCCGAGGTAACACCCCCGAAATCACCTAACTCTGACAAAACAGGACTGACTCAACCCAACAAGACAGACTCAATCGACTCAATACAAAAGGACTGACTCCATACAAAACAACAAAACTAACCCAATACCCAAGTTAGAAAGTAAAGTACACAACATTTGCACATTGCTCAAAACAGTGCGTGCCATCCCCGCATCTGGAGTAAAATGAGCGCCATCAGCAACTGGTTCATCCCCCGATCAAATGATCACATTATCCCCCAAGTTCACTAACCCAATGCTGATAGACTTTGCAAGACCTGGTGTGACAATGACCTCGTTATCAATCAGATCTTGTATTTCGTGACGAAGATGAAAACAAAGGTAAGTGCCATGACCGGTTTGTTGATGGAAGGCACAGTATTGGTGTAGACACCCCATTTTTGACCGTCCTCAACACTTGGATGTCACCGTTTGAACACTCGGTGATCATCCATGCTTGTGTTCGTTTTGAGTTCCCGGAGGTCTCGGCTACGCGCCTTGACTCAAGATCTCTCAACACAACTGTTTTGTGCTTGGTTATGGACCAAACACTAGTGTTTTTTGCTTCTGAGGGCAGGGAATGGCTTGCTAGCTATCCACACACCTCACCGGCCATGACATGATGCCACCAGCCCTGTTTTGTTGCTACCGGCCATTGGTGATGGTCGATCGGCAGTGTTTTTGGTCGGCCGGCCGTTTGTTTGGTTAGTCAGCCATATTTTCTAACTAGGACTTTTTTTTTTTGCCTTTTTTAGGCATTGTGCATGCCAGCTGTGCCAGCTGGAGCACACAGATCTGTCCTTCATACACGTGTATGGAGGATTTGCACCCGTTTTGCTGTAGCTTCTTTAGGAAGCTTGAACCCTTTGCTCTAGCTTCCTCAAGAAGCTTGAACCTCTGTCTTAGCTTCCCCAAGAATCTTGAACCTTTGTTCTAACTTCTTGAGGAAGCTTGACCCCTTTTCCTTAGCTTCTCCAAGAAGCTTAGGCCCTTATCTTGTTCTATAAAAGAGGGCCTCCCCTCTCCTTTAGAGAGGTTGAGAAAATCAGATATATATATCATATATATCACTCCCTCTCGATATCTTCCTCTCTCTCTCTATATATATATATATATTTGTGTGTGGAATAGTGTTCAAAAGTGTGTTTTGTTCTTATTTTTGCACTAAAGCACCTAGTGTTACACTATGCCTTGGTTATTGAGGTGTTGAGAGTTTGTTCTTAGAGTTTTCAGTTGGTTTTGATCAGAAGAAGGGGGCTGGAGTTGCTGTTCTTAAAGTGTTCTTCAAGGGTGAGTACTATTGCTTTATATTCCCCATTTTTGCACTACCTTTTAGCCTATCTTGCATGTTGTTTTGAGTTTAGTGTATAACTGATAAAATTTCTATATTTTCATGCTTAAGATGTTTCTTTAAGGTCATTTTGGTGTTGGGGGTCGTCCTCCCCCTCTTAGGCCTTGTTTGGCCTCTTTTTGTGCCTTCTTTGTTGAGTTTTGGAACTTTCGTGTATTGGCCTTCTCACCATTGAAATCCATAGGATTTTCAGTGGTGGTGAAGTGGTTTTGAGGCCTTGCATAGGGGAGGGACACGCCTCTCCCTTTGTGTCTCCTTTGCTTGTGTTGTTGGCTCATAAAGGTAGCATGCATGCTTAGTTGATTTTGGCTCCATCTCAGTGGGTATTTAGTGATATTTTGTCATGTTATACCTCTATTTTAAGTTGTTTTAATAGCTTCTTGCATCCATCATATGCTTGTCTTGTAATCCCATATTTTAGCCTAACATGCATCATGTTGTAAGGTGGCATTTTAGCATGATTTTGGTTTGGTTCCAAGCTGCCATATCAGTGGGTTTTGGGGCTCTTTTTGGTATATTATAACTCTATTTTTTGTTGAAATGTCCATGCCATGCTTGGTTGTGATAGTTGTAATGGAGTGCTCTCTTTGTAGTCTTGAATGCCTTTGTTTTGGTGCCTATTTCTTAGCATGTTTTGGCCATGATCCATACATGTTCTAGTCTTGTTTTGATCTGCCCTGGGACTGATTTAGGTCATTTTGGCTCTTTAAGGCTTGGTTGGTATGGCTATGGCTTGAACCCTTTGGTTGGTCTCAAGCTTTGGGCCCCTTTGCATGCTATGTTTCACTTGTGTGTTTGGATTTGGCACTCCTTTTAGCATGATTTCAGAGCTCAGCATATTTGTAAAATGCCCATCTTTGTCTCTTTTAAGTATGCTTAGAATTGCCACTTTTATGCCTTAAGTGATGGGCCTTGGTGCATGCACGCTTGCATATGTGATTCGTGCTTTTGTTACATCATTATTGGCCACTGTTTTGGGGCATGGCTAAGGCCTCCCATTTCAGTTTAAGCCCATCCTTGTACATAGTTTCATGTTTGGCATGTTGCATCTTGTTACATCATTTGCATGCTTGCATTATATCATGTTCGCATGTTCTTGTTACATTAGCTTAGCTTGCATGTTAGGTCACATTGCATTGCATCTTTGCATGCTTAGCACATTGTAGATTTGCACGTTTAGGTTGCATTGCATTTGGCATGCTTTGCTAACTTAGCCCCATATTGCATATTTGAGCCATTTTGCATATTTGAACCATATTGCATACATGCATTGCATTGTGTTTGGTTTGGGGTGTCAAACCAAACATGACAAATGAGGCGTGTTCGTACTTAAAGTGACGAAACACGCCTCAATCCTCGGCCGCCGACACTCTTGATCCCAACATGATAGAGTGTGTAGCATTCATTTGTTTTCATTGCATTCATTTTACGTTGATTTGCAAACTTGGCACCTTTGGCCATCATGCATCGAAATGCATGGTTGGTGGCCCGAGGACCGAGGGCCATACTCCCTTGAGTTCATTACATGATAGGGAGAGTGGTTATGCACACATTGTCTTGAAAATGCTTTGACATGCGCTATCTGTCCTCTGTTGCAACAAAGCCAGTGCTCTGCAGGAAGAAATGGCCAGTCGGCCACTTTCAGTGCCGGCCGGCTACCAAATTCTAGCCGATGTCCCCACTTTTGGTCGATGACTGTATTCCAGTGGCTGGTGGACTTGCATTATGGCCGGTGACATCGCACAGTGCTATGGGAGTGTTCTAGAAGCATCACAAGTATTTTCACAGTTCTCAAGGGTGCAGAACAGTGCAAACAGAGGCAACAGTGGCATAGCGATGGATTTCCGAGCAAAGTCGACTGAGCATGCGTGCATCCCTCTTCCTGAGGCTATTTTACTGCTTTAGTAGATTAATTGATTTGTTAATTAGTTAAGCGGTTTTGTAATTAATTAGCTCGTGAGTTAGTTAATTAGGCGATTTGTATTATTCGTTTGAACCCTCCATCGTGAGGGCAAATTTTGTAATAAGTGTGCGTGAGTGTGTGAATGTCTTCCAACCCCACGTCTTTCTCCCTTTTACTTACCTGCTTACGATGGTTAGATTAGGGCATGTTTCAATTAGCATACTTATGATCGCATGTTTGCATTCATTCATATGTCTTGCACGCACCGGGCTCGGCGCATCATACTAACTGCATTGTATTTCAATTCCAGGTTGAATACATGTTATCTGTTGCATTTCATATGCCATGTTTAGAATAGCCAAGCCTACCTTAGTTGCATTTTTGCATGTGTTGCATTAGACATCTTAACATGAACTAGGATCATGCATTGATTACTAACTAGTTTCTGGTTTGGCTTGGAGTACTCGATGAGTGTTTATGCTTTAGCATCCTTGCATGCGTGTGAGTGACTGCCATGATAGCATGCTTACCATGAGGCTATTTGCTTATGTGATATAACTGCCTGAATGCATGTGGGTGAAGGTTAGGTTATTTGAATTGGAACAATTCACCAATTGAGAGTTTTAAGCCCACTAGATAGTGGCAAATCACCATGTTTTCTAAAGCTCACTCGAGGGTGGCAAAATCCGCATTTTAGCCTACTTGCAAGTAGCAAACCGCTTTCAAATAAACAAACATGAAATGTTTTGTTCCAACTCAGGCGATCTAGTCTATACTTGTATGTTGTGTGCATCACATAGTAATTCTAGGCTAATAAACCGGAATAAGAACACATAATGTTTTCAAAACTTGATATCATGGTTAGTAGAGGCCGATCTTTGATCAGGCGAGCGGGGGTGCTCACGAAGTGACCTTCCCCAATCGTACCCAAGTTCCCGAGCCGAGGCAACTTTGGTGATGACGGACATGTGGCCTTAGGCACGAATCAGGGTTTCCTAAATTCCCCCAAAATAAATATTTAGGTGGCAACTCTGTATCTGGCAAAGCAGTCCATGTTTGGCACTTCTTTCAAAAAAAACTGTTTTCAAAAACGATTTGCCGGATTTGGACTCTTTGATGATTCATTGGTCTTGCATTGCACTCTGCGAGATTAGATACAGGACCGTGACATTGAGTCCTAAACTGTAGTGAGCCCAATGAACAAACCAGGATTCCCTCCCGGGACATTCGGGGACGTCTACAATTGGGCAGCATCATGCTTAACTAGAAGGGGATTCGGGAGAGGTCAAGGCTTAAGGGGTTTGAGATGGCCTCGTCCAACGAGGATTTGGAAAGCTTTGGACAAAGGCATATAGAGGGCATGGAAGAACCTTCGACCTCGGGATTGGTACTTCGAGGTTTGTGGATTTTTGCTGGATGCACCGGCAAAGGGATTAGTAGGCGCTGAATGGGTCTACTGATCTCTTCCGAGTACAGGTTTAGAGCTGAAAGGAACGTCTTTGGTATGACAGCCCTTCTCCCAGCTTGCCCCATGATTCAAACTGCCCCCAATTTGAGTGGCAAAAGTGTCATCTACAGCCTTTGCAACAACTGCAATCACTTGCTGTTTGTCTAACCCTTCGCCTTTCAAAGCCTCAACAACCCACAGAAGGTGTTCATGAGGATCAATGTCTACCCCTACCTTGTTCTTTCCACTCGCCCCCACTTTGCCAAGGGATTGGCCTTCTTCAAATGCAGCCCGTCCCAAGATTGGGGAGTCTTTTGACATGAAATTCCCGGTATGTGGTGTGGTTGATGACGGAGCCAATATCCCAAAGGCTAAATCTGCCACAGTTCTCTGAAGATCTTTGATCATTCTCATCAGCTCAGAAGTAGTGGGCTCACGAGTTTGAGATGATTAGGGTCCAGGTGCATCCATCATGCACAAGTCCGTGCTTTCTGGAATGAACACCTCAGGCTTGGGTAGATAGGCTGGCGTGATGTATATGCTGGGATTGTAGCCGGATGGCAGTATATGGATCTGATTGAGATGTAGAGATGATGGGTCAGTATTGGCCCGAGGTCCTTTAGGTGGAGGTATGGTCTCCTCATCAATAAGATCCAGAATCTTATGGCGGAGGCGGATGCAACGGTTAGTATCATGACCGTGTTGTTGATGATAGGCACAGTATTTAGCTGGATCATATCTTGGTGGAAGAGGATTTGAAAGGGGTTGGGGTTCTAGGAGTTCTAGGTGTCCTTCTTCTCGTAGCATGTCCAAAGCTTGAGAGAGACTCATGTAAAGAGGATGGAATTTTCGGGCTTGAGTCCGAGTTGAAGTGGCGGGTTTTTGGACATTGAGGGAAGTGATGATAGAGTCTACTTCTGAGCATTTCGCAGCTGTGCTACCATCAGTGGCAACGTTGGAACTGCGAACAACATTCCTCTTCAAAGGCTCATTATCTTCTGCAAAGATCCCTTGTCGGATGGCATCCTCGATTTGAACCCCCATTCCATGAAGGTCTAGAAAGGTAAACAGTGGTAGAACGATCACTTCTGCAGCAACTTGCCATGCAGATTCCGAACAATTATCCTAATCTGATCTTTGTCGGAAGGCCTTGTAGTCACCATGGAGGCCTTTGCTCTCCATCTCGTCACAAACTCCGAAAAAACCTCCTTTGACTCTTGGCGGGTGACTTCGAGATCACGAGTTGTGACCTCGATCTGTGTGTTATAGGATTATTGAGCAATAAAGGCAGTAGCCAGCTCTTCCCAATTCTGTTTCACAAAGTCCTCCAATTTAGCATACCAGATTGCGGCTATCCCAGACATGGTTCGGCCGAATAGTGATAACTTCTGGGTTGGGCTCAAACCCATTGACCTTAGAATATCAGAAAACATGTGGAGGTGCACCCTTGGGTCTCCAAAGCTGTCAAAGCGGTCGATATGTGACCATTTAAACCGCTCCGGTAAGGTAACTGCAGATTCAGTATACCCATCCTCTAAATCCAGGATGGAGTTCACTCCTTGTGCTTGTTTGAATAATTTCTCTAGTTTATTGACCTTAAGTGCAGTTGAGTCAACCTTAAATCCAAACGGAGCTTCGTCTTGATAGACAGGAGCTTTAGAGACTTGCTCTGGGATTGGCTCCGCCTAATTACCCAGAGTTTATTGGAAATTAGTAGTATAGGCAGTGGCTTCGGGTGTCGGGTTACCCATGGGAGGTGCATGAGATGTAGAATCCGCAGCCTGCTGTGGCTGTTGTTGTTGTAGCTGGGTTATCACTTCGGCCTGATGGGCCATGACTTCAGCTTGACGAGCCGTGACTTCAACCTGACGAATTGCGTCCTGCTGCAGTGCCTCGATTGTTTGTTGCAGGTACTGCATCTGTTCTTCCATACTGGCTGGGGGATACTGAGCCATGGGAATGGGTGATTGATCTCGTGCTGAGTTGAATGCGCATAATCGCTCCTGCACTGCACTACACCCGTGTGAACTGATGTGATCAGAGAAATTGTACTGGTGAATTCTGCCCAAACCTCCTTCGTCTTGTAACGGGTGGGGGTGAGGCAAACACAGGCTGCTTCTGAACCAATTCTGACCTGACAAAGTCTATCAATACAAGTCAAGTATACCCGGGGGATATTGGAGCCTTCTGAAGGTATGGTTCCAAGACTACCTTGCAAAAGAGGAAAACAGATAGCATCTCATCCTGATTTCACCAGAACAAATATGAGCATAGCTGAATGATCAAATTTCACTGTAAACCGACAATACCTCAAAGTCGATACTTAGACTTGCAGCTGATATATGCATTCTTGTAGAGGCACACTCTAAAAGCACATAGCAAGCAAGTGAGAGCCAAAACCCCCCTATGGTGGGGTAGGGTTTCCCTGTCCTATTTTGTCAGGAGTTGGGGTTTCACTACGCACGCAGTGGTTTCAAACAACCAACAATCGGGTAAGCAACCTGTCCTAGCTTGGAATGGTCACTACGGATTCCGATATGCACTAGGTCGAATGGTCAAAAAAGCCGCCTCGGTAAAAACCGAGGTTTGTGTTCCCATCGTGGTAGAGCCCGCAACCGGTTAGCCTTATGGCACACTTTTCCAAGTAAGCCTCCGGCAAACTATTCAGGAATAGCAAACGGCAAACATAGTGTCCTAGGCGCACCAATGCAAAGAAACACATAAGTGTAGACAAAACAACATATCATGAGTTCGAGTCTAGTTCTCTAAATCCTCAATAGAGTCGCCAGAAACTATAGACCGCCCGAACTCTGCTCCGTGCGCGAGGGTGCGAATTGTAGTTCTAGCTATTACAGTTCAGACTCCTGTCACGGATTTGTATCTAGTCTCACAAAGTGCAATATAAGACTGATAAATCACCAAAGAGTCCAAATCTGGCAAATCGTTTTGGAAAATCGATTTTAATGAAGAAGTGCCAAACATGGACTGCTTTGCCAAATTACAGAGTCACCACATAAATATTTTCTTTTGGGAAATTTAAGAAACCCTGACTTGTGCCTAAGGCCACGTGTCTGTTATCACTAAAGTTGCCTCGGCTCGAAAACTTGGGTACAAGAGGGGAAGGTCCTAAAATGAGCATCCCCGCTCGCCCGATCAAAGATTGGCCTCTACTAATATGATATGTTGTTTTTGAAAAAAACAAATGTTCTTATTCCGGTCATTAATCTAGAATTACTATGTGATGCACACAGCATACAAGTATAGACTAAATCGCTCAAGTTGGAACAAAGCATCTCATGTTTGTTTTTCAAAAATGGTTTGAAGATGCTACCCACAAGTAGGCTAAGACGTAGATTTGCTACCCTCAAGTGGGCTTAAGAAAACATGATTTGCCACTCTCAAGTGGGCTTAAAACGCACATTTTGATGAATTGTTCCAATTCAGTCAATCAAGCCTCCATCTACAGGCATTCATGCGGTTAAACACTTAAGCAGTTAGCCTCATGCCAAGCATGCTATCATGGCAGTCACTTACACACATGCAAGGATGCTAAAGCGTAAAAGCTTACCTAGTACTTCGAGCCAAAACAAAAGCTATGTTAGAAATCAATGCAGGATCCTAGCTATGTTAAGAATGCCTAATGCAACACATGCAAAATGCAACTACAATAGGCTCGGCTATTCTAAGACGTCATGTGAATGTAATTTAGATAACATGTATTCAAATAGGAATCGAAATGCAATACAGTTTGTATGATGTGCCGAGTCCGATGCA
The DNA here is from genome assembly GCA_025200525.1 of Camellia lanceoleosa. Classification (NCBI taxonomy): domain Eukaryota; kingdom Viridiplantae; phylum Streptophyta; class Magnoliopsida; order Ericales; family Theaceae; genus Camellia; species Camellia lanceoleosa. The sequence continues at coordinate 113,674,369 of CM045772.1, read as the reverse complement.
TGCAAGACAAATGAATGAATGAAAACATACTAGCATAAGGATGCTAATTAAAACATGCCCTAAAACTAACCATCAAAAGCTAGTAAATAAAAGGGAGAAAGAAATGGGGGTTGAAAGACATGCATCACGCACACGCACACTTATTACAACATTGTCCCCTCTCGACGGAGGGTCCGAAAGAATAAGCTAAGCTAGCTACAATAAGCTAAGCTATCTAATTATTACAAAACAGAACTAATTAACTAACAAGCTAACTAATTAAGTACAAAACGAAGCCAATTAACTAACAAGTTAACTAACTAGTTATTACAAATGCAAATGAATAGCTAAGTGCATTAACTACTTAATTACAGAACCAAAGCATTAGCTAGCTAAGCAAAACAGCTAAGTGAAGCAGTAAAGAGATGTCCTCAAGGTGAAGAGTGCATGCATGCTCAGTTGCCTCGTTTGAAAATCCATCGCGATGCCCCAACATGCCTCTGTTGGCATTTGTTCTCAGAACACTACACAAGCTTCCAGATAGCTTCTACCTCACCTTGGGGACCTCCAGAAGTATGGCCGACCACTTATTGGTGTTGCCAACCACCTGCCGACCACTTACCTTTGCTGCAGACCAAAAAAAGTGGTCGGCCAGCCACTTTTACTAGTCTGCCGACCAGAAAATTATGCATAACTCCACTTTGCTGCAACAGAGAACAGTTGTATTTGCGAGGTATGTGTGCACAACCACACTCCCTATCATTTCTTAACCTCAAGGGAGTGTAGTACTCGACTCTCGGGCCACCAACCGAGCATCGCAATGCATGATGGCCGAGATGCCAATATTGCACAATTCAATGTAAATGAATGCACAAATAACACATAAGGGCCTTAAACTCTATCATGCATGATCAACAGCGTCGGTGACTGAGAAATAAGACACGTTTCATCACTTCAGATATGAAACGTCCCTCGTTTCTCGTGTTTGGATTAACACCCTATCCAAACACAATGCAATGCATGCAACATAATCAGCCTATTAATGCTAATAGCGTGTAAACACAATGCAATGCAACATGAGCATGCCAAACACAATGCAAACAACAAGCATGCAAATAAAGTCCTTAAGCATTGAGGCACACAACACTAAGGCTATACAATGCAATGCACAATGGACTAAACCAACCCCAAATAGAATTCATGCATGCCAAGACAATGGCCAAAACACTCTTCAAAGATGGCATGAAAGGCTAGAAAATGCATGCTCATGCATTGACTCACCAATTAAGCATAAGAGCACAACTCTCAAAAGTGCTCCAGAAGTGACAAACATGGAAGTGTGACAACACTAAATGCTCTAAAAGATCATATGAAATGATGCCAAATCATCCAAACAACATAAGTATTGCATGCTAGGGTCCTTAAGGCACAAAGCTACCATGGAGAACTACACAAGAGGCATGCAATATATGGCACAAATGAATGAACTAGCCATAGACAGAGCTCAAATATGTCAAAACAAAGACCAAAACATGCTGAAATGGGAGCTCAAAAGTCTAGGCATGCATGCATAAAAGCTAGGCCACAAACAAGGCAATAATGCACAACTCTTAAAAGCACTCAAAGAGTGAAAGAAGTGAGAACATGGAAATGCTATATGCTCTGAAATAAAATGGTAGATGATGCCAAATCATGCACATGTTACAAATGAAGCATGCTAGGAGGCTCAAAGCTTGAAACTAGCATAGGCACTTGCACTATAGCTATGCAATACATGAAACATATGGCCAAGGCAACCAAAAACAGTCCTAGAGCATGCCAAAATGATGCTAAAACATGCATGGAGCAAAGCCAAACAAGCTAGAATGAAGGGCATGAAGCATGAAGTATGCAGGGCCAATAAGGAGGATTACACTACAGCTACCAAAACCAAGCATGAGATGACTTCACCAACAAAAATCAGAGTTATGGCATATCAAAATAACACCAAAAATGGGCTAATACCAAGTCAACACATGCTAGAATAATAAGCTCACTCATTAGGCATGCAAGGCTAACAAAGAGGACTTACACTACAAGTGTAAGAAGCAAATGAGGGATGCTGTAAACAACCAAAAATAGAGTTGTATCATGGAAAAATAGGACCAAATACATACTTAAATGGTGGCCCAAAAGCCTAGGCAAGATGGCATACGCAATGGCTCATTTTTAAAGCATAAAGCACCAACCCTCCAAAGCATTGAAAGAGTGAAGGATGTGAGTGTATGGCCACACTACATGTACTAAAATCACATATCAAATGATGCCAAATCATACAAATAGCCCACGTAATGCATACTCGTGGACTCAAAACTCAAGACTAGTGAGCTAGAATGCACTATGGCTATACAAAGCAAGGCATGCATAACCAAAACAACATAAATCAGACCTAGATCATGGAAAAACATGAGCAAAATCTTCCTGGAGTTAAGCCAAAATCACACAAGAATGATGGTCTAAAGCATGATGCATGTTAGGCTCGTGTGCAAATTTACACTACGTGTGTGTAAAGCATGCAAGAGGTGACCAAACCAGCCTAAAACTGAGTTATGGCAGGTCGTAAAAGTCCCAAAAAAAAGTGCTTGAACTAAGCTTAAAAGAAGGAGAAATACATGCTCTTTTGATGGGCCATCAGCACAAGTAAACAAGAGAAGAGGAGGGACAACCCCTTCCTATTTGGGGCCTCAAAACCACATTTTCAGCACTGAAATTCCTCTGGAATTTAGTGGTTTAAAGGCCAAAAAAAGTTGGTTTGAAAGGTGGTGAAAGATGGCTCAAAAGGCTTTACAAGCCAAGGAGCAAAAGGGAGGGAACACCCCCTAGCCAAACAAGGCTTAAACCACCACTTTGAGGACTGAAAAATAGAGTTTTCTTCAGTTCAAAACCAAGCCAAAAATAGTTTAAAAGGGTGGCAAAACAAGCATGCAAAAGTGGCCAAGATAGTGTACAAAAATGAGCTTAAAGGAGGGAGATGCTTACCCTTGAAGCATAGCTACAAAATAGCCAAAATTCTGAGCTTAAACCAACTTCTAGGACTCAAAGGAGGCTCCAAGGAATCTCAGCCCAATGGTGAACAAGTTTGATCAAGGATGCTTAGGCAAAGGAGAGGTATATCTCCCCAAGTATATCTATTGCATGCACACCAGGTCAAAAGGGAGAGCCAACTAGAGAGACAAGCCTTAGAAATGTTTAAACTCTACAAAACAAAAGTTGAAACTCAACTTGGTAAAACCATTAAAAATGGTTAGAAGTGATAGGGGTGCTGAATATGATGCACCATTAAATGAATTTTGTGCACAACATGGCATCATTCACCAAACTACAGCACCTTATTCTCCAAAACAAAATGGAATTGTTGAAAGGAAGAATAGAACCCTAAAAGAAATGATGAATGCCATGTTACTAAGTTCAGGCTTACCACATAACTTGTGGGGGAAAGCAATATTGTCTGCTAATTATATTCTTAACAGAATACCCCACAAGAAAACCAACAGCACTCCGTATGAATTGTGGAAAGGTCGGCCACCTTCCTACAAATACTTAAAAGTGTGGGGGTGTTTGGAAAAAGTTGAAGTTCCTATTCCTAAAATGACTAAGATTGGACCAAAAATAGTAGATTATGTGTTTATTGGTTATGCTCAGAATAGTTGTGCATATCGGTTTATGATTTACAAATCAGAAATACCTGATACAAATGTGAACACTATTATAGAGTCAAGGAATGCTGTGTTTATTGAACATGTCTTTCCTTACAAGCAAGGACAAGAATTAAGTAAAAGAACTTATGATTGTACACAAAGTCAAGAGACTAATGACAATCAAACACAAGAGACTAGTAATGGTCTCGACCAACAGGATTCAACTGATGATGAACCAAGACAAAGTAAGAGAGCGAGAACATTAAAATCCTTTGGTCCATATTTTCTGACATACCTGTTAGAAAATGAACCTTAAAGCTTTAAGGAAGCGATGATAGGGCCTGAAGCACCTTTGTGGAAAGAGGCTATTAATAATGAAATTGAATCCATTATGCAAAATCATACTTGAGAATTGGTCGATCTGCCACCTGGTTCTAAAGCTCTTGGATATAAGTGGATATTCAAGAGAAAAATGAAGGCTGATGGTTCAATAGACAAGTATAAAGCAAGACTTGTAGTAAAAGGTTACAGACAAAAGCAAGGTCTGGATTATTTTGACACATATTCCCCTATGACTAGAATAATATCCATCCGCATGCTTATTTCTATAGCAGCGTTGTTTAATTTAAAAATACATCAAATGGATGTTATGACAGCTTTCTTAAATGGTGATCTAAATGAAGAGATCTATATGGAGCAACCCGAAGGGTTTGTAGTGTCGGGGCAAGAAAAGAAAGTTTGTTGGCTTGTAAAGTCTCTTTATGGATTAAAACAAACACCTAAGCAATGGCACGAAAAATTTGATCATGCAATGCTTACTAATGGGTTTAAGATCAATGAATGTGACAAGTGCGTCTATGTTAAAAACACTGACCAAGGATATGTCATAGTTTATCTTTATGTGCATGATATGCTTATTATTGGAAGCAGTCAAAACATGATCAAATCAACTAAGCAAATGCTTAACAAAAGATTTGATATGAAAGATTTGGGGGTCAAGGATGTTATATTAGGAATGAAAATTACTAAAACATCTGACGGATATGTATTATCTCAATCTCATTATATTGAGAAAATTCTTGATAAATTTATCAAGGATGATTTGAATGTAGCTAGAACACCTGTAGACATCAATCTTTATTTATCAAAAAATAAAGGTGATGCAGTGTCTCAGTTAAAATACTCCCAAATCATTGGAAGCCTAATGTACCTAATGAATTGTACTCGTCCTGATATAGCTTATGCTATCAGTAAATTGAGTAGGTACACTAGTAACCCCGAAGAAGACCATTGGAAAGCGATCATTCGAGTTCTTAGATATCTAAGATTCACCCGTGATTATGGTTTGAACTTTACTCGATATCCAACAGCACTTGAAGGTTATTGTGATGCAAATTGGATATTGGATACTAAAGATTCAAAATCCACAAGTGGATATGTCTTTACTCTGGGAGGCGTTGCTGTTTCTTGGAAATCCACAAAACAAACATGCATTGCGCGATCCACAATGAAATCTGAGTTCATTGCTTTAGACAAAGCAGGAGAAAAAGCAGAATGGCTTCGTCACTTCTTAGAAGACATTCCAATGTGGCCAAAACCTGTGCCAGCTATTTGCATTCATTATGATAGTCAATCTGCTATAGGCAGGGCACAGAATCATATGTATAATGGTAAGTCACGACATATTCGTCGTCAACATAATACCGTTAGGTAGTTGTTGTCAAATGGAATAATCTCAATAGATTATATAAAATCTAAAAAGAATATTGCGGATCCGTTAACAAAAGGTTTGACAAAAGAGCTAATGTATAGTTCATCAAAGGGGATGGGATTAAAGCCTATTACATAAGCGTCATCATAATGGTAACACTACTTATATGACTGGAGATCCCAAGAACTAAGTTCAAAGGGACAACTAAGTTATGTGTGGCTCTCTAGAAATCACCAAGGGATTAAAATTCCTTGCCCATTCCTATGGTGAGAGTGATATCTGCAACATATGTTGTCTGCAGGGTATAAGGATAAGCTTTGCTTTTAATGATTACTTATATCTTGATTTAGGCATATAAATCATGACGAGTATAAAGAGATACTCATAATGAGAATCACCTATATGAGTGTCGAACTGGGGCCGGTTCTATGAAAATGAAGAGGCTAAATTCTCTAGAAATACTCATGAAAACCAGGAGCGTTCAAGGCCAAAATGAACACAATAGTGAGAACCACGATGTGTTAAAAGAAATTTGTGTGAAATCTATTGTCTTGGCTTACACAAACGGCTAAACAATTCAAGGCATCGCGTCCATTGGTTAGCTAGTAAGTCCGATAGGTTATTACTAGGGAAGGTTCAAGGTCGAAAGCCACCTATCCTGATGCAAGATATTTTCAACTTATACTCTTTCGATAAAGTCTGCATATTGTTGCATTTCCGTTGTCATCAAATTTCATTCATGTGGGGGATTGTTGGAAATGGTTGGAAAAATTATAGGTAAACCAGAATTTTTTCCTAACTTTGGTCAAATTCTTAGGTGGGACCCGAGCGTCGATTTTCGCGGGTCTAAGTTGTAATGCATTCTATGCCATGTTGTGATTCACGTGGTATATTTGGTTGCTCAAAACCATTATTGAGTGAATGGGAAATTAAAGCCAAAGTGTGCTCCATGGAAATGGAGTTTTGGTGGAAATCCCTTAAGTATTGTGTAAATGGCTTGTCCCACATTGATTTGGTGGGAAGTTTTGAATGGGTTTATATAGCTTGGACTTATAACTTGCGGAGGGCCCCAAGGGGCACCCCAAGTTTGTAGAAGGGAGAGGTTATGGGCAAAATGGGCTAGACCCATTGTTGTCGCCTTGTTTAGGACCATCTCCAGTAAATTTCCTCTTTTTGTTTTGTGGTTTATGAACTTGTTCAACCACATTAGCCTTGGACTCAATGGAATTTTTCCCATTCCTTTTTTCAGCCTTTTGGTTATCTTCATCAATTCTCAGTCTTACAATAAGTTTATCCATGGTCATCTCTTTGCGTTTATGTTTTAAATAATTTTTGAAATCTTTCCAAGCCGGTGGTAACTTTTCCACTAAAGCAGCGACTTGGAAAGACTCGCTTAGAGACATACCCTCAGAATGAATATCATGTAAAATTAATTGAAAACTTTGAACTTGAGAAATTACCATTTGGGAGTCTACCATAATGAAATCCAGAAATTTACTAATAACGAATTTCTTCGTCCCGGCATCCTCTGTCTTGTATTTCTTCTCCAAAGAATCCCATAATACTTTTGTTGACTTCAGAGGACTGTAAACATTATACAGCATGTTGTCAAGTCCATTGAAGATGTAGTTTCTGCACAGGAAATCTGAATGTTTCCAAGCATCTACAGCGGCAACAACTTGCCGATCACTTTCACCCTCTTTAAGTGCTGGACCCTCTTCATGGAGAAACCAGGCCAAATTCAGAGTTGTAAGATAGAACAGCATCTTTTACTGCCATCTCTTAAACTCAGTATCGTTAAATTTTTTTGGTTTTTCTCCATGATTTATTGGTACATGAACATGGTTTTGGATAGGGACCGGTGTTGGTGTAACAATCGAAGTACCACTTCTAGTTGCAGTTTCAGTTACAGTAGCCATAATCTCTTATTACAAAAATCAGGAAAAATTAAAACACAAATTAATTTTCTAGTTACTAAAACCAGAAAATAAAATATTAAATAAAATTCCACAATAATTTTCTATAACACAAATTAATATTCTGCAATTATTAATGACACCAATATATTACTACTAGTTGTCAAAAAAAAGAGACAGTATATTAATATTCTTCATTGTATTTAATTTTCTGTGTTTTCAAAGTGATATTCTGATTGGAAAATACAGATAGTATTATAAAGTATTTGACAGATAGTAGTAATATACTGTCTATTTTCTTTGACAACTAGTAGTAATATACTGGTGTCATTAACAATTGCAGAATATTATTTGGTGTTACAAAAAATTATTGTGGTATTTTATTTTTCTAGTTTTAGTAACAAGGAAAATAAAATTATTTTGTGTTATAATTTATTTTCTGATTTTAGTAACTAGAAAATTAATTTGTGTTTTAATTTTTCTGATTTTTGTAATCAGATTTTATGGCTACTACTACTGAAACTGCAACTGGAAGTGGTACTCCAATTGTAACACCAACACCGGTCTCTATCCAGAACCACGTTCAAGTACCAATCAATCATGAAGAAAAACGGGAAAAATTTAACGGTACTGAATTTAAAAGATGGCAGCAGAAGATGCTGTTCTATCTTACAACTCTTAATTTGGCCCAGTTTCTCCATGAAGAGGCTCCAGCACTTAAACAGGGTGAAAGTGATCGGCAAGTTATTGTCGTTGTAGATGCTTGGAAACATTCAGATTTCCTGTGCAGAAACTACATCCTCAATGGCCTTGACAATATGCTGTATAATGTTTACAGTCCTTTGAAGTCAGCAAAAGAATTGTGGGATTCTTTGGAGAAGAAATACAAGACAAAGGATGCCGGCACGAAGAAATTTATCGTCGGTAAATTTCTGGACTTTGTTATGGTAGACTTCCAAACGGTAATGTCTCAAGTTTAAAGTTTTTAATTAATTTTACATGATATTCATTCTGAGGGTATGTCTCTAAGCGAGTCTTTCCAAGTCGCTGCTTTAGTGGAAAAGTTACCACCGGCTTGGAAAGATTTTAAAAATTATTTAAAACATAAACGCAAAGAGATGACCATGGATGAACTTATTGTAAGACTGAGAATTGAGGAAGATAACCATAAGGCTGAAAAAAGGAATGGAAAAAATCCCATTGAGTCCAAGGCTAATGTGGTTGAACAAGTTCACAAACCACATAACAAAAAAAAGAAGTTTACTAGAGATGGTCCTAAACAAGGCGATAGCAACAAGAAGTTCAAAGGAAAATACTATAATTGTGGCAAGACTGGACATCGAGCTTCTGACTGTCGTTGCCCTAAGAAGGATCATGGAAGTACAAGCAAGAAGACTACCAATCAGGCCAATGTAACTGAACTAGATTACATCTCTGACGGAGTGAATGACATCAACCTCTCTACTGTGGTGTCAGAGGCTAATCTGGTTGGAAATCCCAAGGAATGGTAGGTTGACACTGGGGCAACTCGTCATATTTGTGTGGACAAGAAGATGTTCACTACCTACAATGAGGCTGCAAATGGTGAACAACTTTTCATGGGAAATTCTTCTACTTCTACTGTGGCTGGACAAGGGAAAGTGATCTTAAAGATAACATCAGGGAAAGAACTGACCCTCAACAATGCACTGCATGTACCTGACATCCGAAAGAATTTAGTTTCTAGTTCTTTGTTAAGTAAAAATGGTTTTAGGCTTGTTTTTTGTCTAATAAATTTGTATTAACAAAGAGTGGTATGTATGTTGGTAAGGGATACATGAGTGATAGTCTCTTTAAATTGAATGTAATAATAGCTGTACCGAAAGTTGCTATGAATAAAAATAATACATCTTTTGCTTATATTCTTAAGTCGAATTTATGGCATGGTAGATTAGGACATGTGAATTTTGATGCTTTGTGTAGATTAATTGGTTTAGATTATATACCAAAGTTTGAAATTAATCCTAATCATAAATGTGAAATTTGTGTAGAAGCAAAACTAACGAAGGCTCTATTTAAATCGGTTGAAAGAAAAACCGAACCTCTAGAATTAATTCATACAGATGTATGTGATCTTAAATTTGTTCAAACTAGAAGAGGTAAAAAGTATTTCATAATATTTATCGATGATTGCACAAGATATTGTTATGTTTATTTACTTAGAAGTAAAGATGAAGCCTTAGAAATGTTTAAACTCTACAAAACAAAAGTTGAAAATCAACTTGGTAAAACCATTAAAATGGTAAGAAGTGATAGGGTGGTGAATATGATGCACCATTAAATGAATTTTGTGCACAATATGGCATTATTCACCAAACTACAGCACCTTATTCTCCACAACAAAATAGAATTGCTGAAAGGAAGAATAGAACCCTAAAAGAAATGATGAATACCATGTTACTAAGTTCAGGCTTACCACAAAACTTGTGGGGGAAAGCAATATTGTCTGTTAATTATGTTCTTAACAGAATACCCCACAAGAAAACCAACAGCACTCCTTATGAATTGTGGAAAGGTCGCCTGCCTTTCTACAAATACTTAAAAGTGTGGGGGTGTTTGGCAAAAGTTGAAATTCCTATTCCTAAAAAGACTAAGATTGGACCAAACACAGTACATTGTGTGTTTATTGGTTATGCTTAGAATAGCAGTGCATATCGGTTTCTGACTTATAAATCAGAAATACCTTATATAAATGTGAACACTATTATAGAGTCAAAAAATGTTGTGTTTTTTGAACATGTCTTTCCTTAGAAGAAATGACAGGAATTAAGTTCACAGAAAAAAACTTATGATTGTACACAAAGTCAAGAGACTAATGACAATCAAACACAAGAGACTAGTAATGGTCTCAACCAACAGGATTTAACTGATGATGAACCAAGACGAAGTAAGAGAGCGAGAACATCAAAATCCTTTGGTCTAGATTTTCTGACATACTTGTTAGAAAATGAACCTCATAGCTTTAAGGAAGCAATGACAGGTCTTGAAGCACCTTTGTGGAAAAAAGTTACTAATAATGAAATTGAGTACATTATGCAAAATCGTACTTGGGAATTGGTGGATCTTTCACCAGGTTCTAAACCTCTTGGATATAAATGGATATTCAAGAGAAAAATGAAGGCAGATGGTTCAATAGACAAGTATAAAGCAAGACTTGTAGTAAAAGGTTACAGACAAAAGGAAGGTCTGGACTATTTTGACACATATTCCCCTGTGACTAGAATAACATCCATTCGCATGCTTATTGCTATTGCAGCGTTGTTTAATTAAGAGATACATCAAATGGATATTAAGACAGCTTTCTTAAACGGTGATCTAAATGAAGAGATCTATATGGAGCAACCCGAAGGGTTTATAGTGTCGGGGCAAGAAAAGAAAGTTTGTCGGCTTGTAAAGTCTCTTTATGGATTAAAACAAGCACCTAAGCAATGGCATGAAACATTTGATCATGCAATGCTTACTGATGGGTTTAAGATAAAAGAATGTGACAAATGAGTCTATATTAAAAACACTGACCTAGGATATGTCATAGTTTGTCTTTATGTGGATGACATGCTTATCATTGGAAGCAATCAAAACATGATCAAATCAACTAAGCAAATGCTTAACAAAAGATTTGATATGAAAGATATGAGAGTCCCAGATGTTATATTAGGAATGAAAATTACTGAAACATCTGACAGATATGCATTATCTCAATCTCATTATATTGAGAAAATTCTTGATAAATTTATTAAGGATAATTTGAATGTAGCTAGAACACCTGTAGACATCAGTCTTTATTTATCGAAAAATAAAGGTGATGCAGTGTCTCAGTTAAAATACTCCCAAATCATTGGAAGCCTAAGGTACCTAATGAATTGTACTCATCCTGATATAGCATATGCTATTAGTAAATTGAATAGGTACACTAGTAACCCCGAAGAAGACCGTTGGAAGGCGATCATTCGGGTTCTTAGATATCTAAGATTCACCCGTGATCATGGTTTGAACTTTGCTAGATATCTAGCAGTACTTGAAGGTTATTGTGATGCAAATTGGATATTGGATACTAAAGATTCAAAATCCACAAGTGGATATGTCTTTACTCTGGGAGGCGCTGTTGTTTCTTGGAAATCCATGAAGCAAACATGCATTGCATGATCCACAATGGAATCCATGTTCATTACTTTAGACAAAGCAGGAGAAGAAGTTGAATGGCTTCGTCACTTCTTAGAGGACATTCCAATGTGGCCAAAACCTATGCCAACTATTTGCATTCATTGTGATAGTCAATCTGCAATAGGCAGGGTATAGAATCATATGTATAACGGTAAGTCACGGCATATTCGTCGTCGACATAATACCGTAAGGCAATTTTTGTCAAATGGAATAATCTCAATAGATTATATAAAATCTAAAGAGAATTTTGCGGATCCGTTAACAAAAGGTTTGACAAAAGAGCTACTGTATAGTTCATCGAAGGGGATGGGATTAAAGCCTATTACATAAGCGTCATCATAATGGTAACCCTACTTATATGACTGGAGATCCCAAGAACTAAGTTCAAAGGGACAACTAAGTTGTGTGTGGCTCACCAGAAATCACCAAGGGATTAAAATTCCTTACCCATTCCTATGGTGAGAGTGATATCTGCAACATATGTTGTCTGCACGGTATAAGGATAAGCTTTGCTTTTGATGATTACTTATATCTTGATTTAGGCATATAAATCAAGACGAGTATAAAGAGATACTCACAATGAGAATCACCTATATGAGTGTCGAACTGGGGCCGGTTCTATGAAAATGAAGAGGCTAAATTCTCTAGAAACACTCATGAAAACCAGAAGCGTTCAAGGCCAAAATGAACACAATAGTGAGAACCACGATGTGTTAGAAGAAATTTGTGTGAAATCTATTGTCTTGGCTTACACAAACGGCTAAACAATTCAAGGCATCGCGTCCATTGGTTAGCTAGTAAGTCCGATAGGTTATCACTAGGGAAGGTTCAAGGTCGAAAGCTACCTATCCTAATGCAAGATATTTTCAACTTATACTCTTTCAATAAAGTCTGCATATTGTTGCATTTCCGTTGTCATCAAATTTCATTCATGTGGGTGATTGTTGGAAATGGTTGGAAAAATTCTGGGTAAACCAGAATTTTTTCCTAACTTTGGTCTAATTTTTAGGTGGGACCCGAGCGTTCATTTTCGCGAGTCTAAGTTGTAACGCGTTCTATGCCGCGTTATGATTCACGTGGTATATTTGGTTGCTCAGAACCATTATCGAGTGAATGGGAAATTGAAGCCAAAGTATGCTCCATGGAAATGGAGTTTTGGTGAAAATTCCTTAGGTATTGTGTAAATGGCTTGTCCCACATTGATTTGGTGGGAAGTTTTGAATAGGTTTATATAGCTTGAAATTATAACTTGGAGAGGGCCCCAAAGGACACCCCAAGTTTGTAGAAGGAAGAGGTTATGGGCAAAATGGGCTAGAGCCATTGGACCCAAAAATCAACACACACACGCGGGCCGCCGCCGCCGTCTGTCCGGTCAGCCGGGCTGGGCTGGGCTGGGCTTGGGCTTGGGCGTGGTATGTGGTTGGGTTGGGCTTGTCCGGCCCAATACTAATCTTTTTGGGCCAAAAACATTTGAATTTAATTTTATTTTTGGTAAATAAAAACTGTTTGAATTCAAATTATTATGCACCTCTTCAAAATTTGTACAGATTAAATTCAAATATGTCCAGTTTTTCTGTATACAATTTATCTGTACGAAACAAGTTTAATTCTGAGCAACAGATTCGGTTACTGTGCAAATTCAAAACCGAACAGTTTTGAATTTGTCCAAATAGTGCCTATCTGTTTAAATTTAAATTTAAATTGAACAGGTTTGCACCTGTTTAATTCAAAACTAACAACCACAATTTTGCCTATAAATAAACTAGCCCCTCATTTGGATTTATTCACTAATTTTCATCCATAAAATTCTGCATTCATACTCTTTATTTTGCTGCATTATTTTCTTGTGAGAGAGAGTATAAAACACTTAGTGTGTTCGTTGTACAAATATATTGTAGTGCTGCATATATTTGTTGTTGATCGTTTCATCCTGGAAAATAGACATCCATATTCTGAAAGCACCGTGCAAAGGACGAATATGTCTTAAGGATACAGTGTCAAACACTAGACTTAATCAGAATAATATTCAAGATATTAATCAAGTAAGTTGTTTATTTATTTTCTGTTTTTTATTATTTATTTAAATCAGATTTTATTTTATTTTTATTTTTTTTTTGCAACAAAATAAAATCTGTTTTTATTTATTTAATTATTTTTCTAGTTTGATTTTTGTAATCAAACATTCATTCTCCTTTCCTATATTTCTTTTATATTCTGTTTGTCATTTAGTGTCCAAACAGAATTAATTAATTTAAAGACAGTGAAGATTGTTTGGTTGCTCAAAACCATTATCGAGCCAAAGTGTGCTCCATGAAAATGGAGTTTTGGTAGAAATTTCTTAAGGATTGTGTAAATGGCTTGTCCCACATTAATTTGGTGGGAAGTTCTGAATAGGTTTATATAGCTCGAAATTATAACTTGGGGAGGGCCCCAAGGGGCACCGCAGGTTTATAGAAGGGAGAGGTTATGGGCAAAATGGGCTAGACCCATTGGACCCAAAAATGACCACACGCGCGCGCCGCCACCGCCGTCTGTCCGGTCTGTCAGGTGAGCTGGGCTTAGGCACGAGTGCGTGGTGTGAGGTTGGGTTGGGCTTGTCCGGCCCAATACCTATCTTTTTGGGCCAAAAAGATAGGAATTTTATTTTATTTTTTGGTAAAATAAAATCCAAAATTTAAATTAATTTCGGAAATAAACTGGTCTAGTTTTACTGTACACCCAAACAGGTCCCTTCCGTTTTTTATCTGTTTGAGTTTTGAACCCAACAGATTTAAATCTATTTAATTCAAAACCAAACGGGTTTCATACCTGTTCAAACAGGTTGCACCTGTTTAATTCAAAATCTGCAGCCACCAATACATCTATAAATAGACTAGTTCCCCATTTGGATTTCTACTCCAATTTCCGTCCATCTTTTGCTGCAAATCATCTATGCATTTTGCTGCATTTATTCCATTATTTTTTTTTGTGTGAAAGAGTGTATACTCTAAGTGTGTTCGTTGAACAAATAAATTGTAGTGTTTCCTTTATTTGTTGTTGATCATTTCATCCTGGGAGATAGACGTCCATATTCTAAAAGCACGGAGAAGAGGACGAATCTGTCTTAAGGACACAGTGTCAAACACTGGACTTGACCAGATTATTATTCGAAGAAACTAATCAAGTAAGTTGTTTAATTTATTATTCTCTTTTATTTGTTTATTTAAATCAGATTTTAATTTTATTTTTGTAACAAAATAAAATCTGTTTTTATTTATTTAATTTTATTTCTTGTTTGATTTTTGTAATCAAACAATTTTCTCTCCTTTTCTTTTATTTCTTTGATATTCTGTTTGTTGTTAAGTACACAAACAGAATTAATTAATTACAGTGAAGATTGTCCAACAATATTTACTACTATGTGAAATGACAATTTGGCATGGTACAAATTACCATTGTAATATGTGCCATGACAAAAGATAATCTATATACCACGGCAATAAATACAAGTTCCATGTCAAAAGTATTCTGTATCTCGGCAAAAGTTATATGTACGATTCATCCAAATGCCACAGAAAAAACAGAGGACAACCAAAAAGCGAGATTGTTCAAAAGTGTAAATCATGCTCCGTACACAAAAATGGAAGATCCACATGTCTATGCCAAAAGCCATTTGCAAAACAAAAATTACACCCATTAGTTCCATATGGCATTTGAACATAATTTCCATGCCAAAAAAGTCCATTGGCATCTAAATAACGCAAAGTGCATAGGAGTAAAAATCCATTGGCATCTAAGAAAAGACAATCAATGTAAGGTCAACACACTACAACAAAATGCACTTTTGGCGATCAAATTTGGCAACTAAAAAAAATTTAGTTGCCAAAACTTGTGGAATTGGCAACTAAATTTTTTTTTAGTCGGCAAAAGTACAATATTTAGCTACTAAATTTTTTTTAGTAGGGAAATATTTATTATTGGCGATTGAAAAAAAAAATTTAGTCCCTAAAAATGGCACAATTGGCAACTAAAAAGTGTTTTAGTCGCTGTATATATAGTTTTGGCTACTAAATTTTTTTAGTCGGCAAATGAAAAAATAAAAATTTTCTTTTTATCTTTGACGACCAAAATTTTAGTCGCCAAAAAATTAAAATATTTGGAGGGAAAATTTCAAAATTTGGAGGGATGTATAAAATTAATTGGCGACCAAAATGTTTAGTTGCCAAATTATTACTTTTAGCGACTAAAATAATATTTAGCTGCCGTTAATTAAAGTTTTGGCTACTAAAAAAATGTTAGTCGCCATTGATCAAATTTTGTTCCTTAATTAGACTACTCTGTCAATCCTCTCCCATTTTACTCTCTCATCATCCCTCTTCTCTCTCTCTCTCTCTCTCTCTCTCTCCATCGCAGGCGACCTTCCTACCAGCCACCATCCACCATTGTCACACACGAGCACCCACCTCCTCACCGGCAATGGTACAACCCACATCCCCACCAACGACAAACAACAGTAGCTACTTTAATTTGTGTCTCCTCCAGTGCACACCAGGTATTTCCAACCTCTCTCTCTCTCTCTCTCTCTCTCTCTGTGTATATATATATATATATCTTCACCCAATTTCTAGGGTTTTCACTCTCTGACCAAAAAAATATCTTTCTTTCTTCTTCACTGGTTTTATGTAGAGTTATGTGCATAATCAGAATTTGATTCTGCCCAGTTCACTCTTATCTCTCTTCTTACTCACATTCACCCACTCATATATGTATGTAAGAAAAGTGGCACTAGTATGTAATTGGTAGAAAGCTTAGGGAAAGCATGTAAATGGTAGAATGCTTGGTGATGTTGCCTCTTTTTGTATCACCGATGCCCTTGTTGGGATGATTGAGTTATTGGTAATTCTTTTACTTAGTGGGTTCAATTTTATTTATTAGCACGATTATAGTAGCCCATTTGTATGCAAATGATCCCATTTTTACATGAATCCATTCCCATTTTACAACAATCAATTTATTAAGTTGATATTGATTTTAATGTGTTAATTGCTTTTTTATGTTGTAAAAAATTTGGGTGGTCATTGTGGTCTGTTGGGTGGTTAGAGGTGGTAGCATTGGAGTGAAGCAAATGTAATGTTGGTGGTTGTGCTTACTGTCAAAGAATAAGATGAATGAGATAGAAAAGGAAAGAGAAAGGGGCATTTTACGGATGATTATGTGTGTAAATGCTTTATGGTTGTCTCAAGATTTGGTTAGGATTTTCGAAATGCATCTCTTCGTTCTTATTTTTTCTTTCACATAGATCCTCTTCTATAATCTTGTTCTTTCCCCTGCCTATTGCCTAAAGCTAATTGGTTCTTGTTCAGTCTGAAATAGAAATACCTCTTATCATTCCATAATAAGTGGCACTCAATTTTTGTACTCCATAGGCTGATAGTTTTAACACCTAATATATCTCCAGGAAGAAGCCTTGTTAAAGCTGTTAACTTCTTTTTCTTTCTAGATGCATATTGTCAATATGAATATAAATGGAATGAGCTTACTGATGTGAGTTGTATTGTACACCTTCTACCAATAAATGGTATGTTCTATGCTCTTGATTGTTACAATGCATACAATTGACCTGCTAGATTCTATGGTAACACATTACAATATGAAAAATGGAGTGTCTATACTGATTGATCACTGCATCATAATTAGTTAGTCAGCCTCTGGCACATAAAATAGATATCAAAGTGCTTATTTTGAGTCCCTTTTCGTTATCTGTTGATATTTCTTTAACAACTTAGATATTCTGAACAATGGCCTTTGAGCAACACAAAAGTTTGCAGTTTATCATTGTGTAGACGTCCCCAAACGTCCCGGGAGGGAATCCCATTTTGTTCATTTGGGCTCACTACAGTTCAGGACTCAATGTCACGGTCCTGTATCTAATCTCGCAGAGTGCAATACAAGACCGATGAATCATCAAAGAGTCCAAATCTGGCAAATCGTTTTTGAAAACATATTTTTTTGAAAGAAGTGTCAAACATGGACTGCTTTGCCAGATACAGAGTCGCCACCTAAATATTTATTTTGGGGGAATTTAGGAAACCCTGACTCATTGCCTAAGGCCACGTGTCCGTCATCACCAAAGTTGCCTCGGCTCGAGAACTTGGGTACGATTGGGGAAGGTCACTTCGTGAGCACCCCCACTAGCCCGATCAAAGATCGGCCTCTACTAACCATGATATCGAGTTTTGAAAACATTATGTGCTCTTATCCTAGTTATTAGCCTAGAATTACTATGTGATGCGCACAATATACAACTATAGACCGGATCGCCTGAATTGAAACAAAACATCTCATGTTTGTTTTTGAAAGCGGTTTGCTACTCGTAAGTAGGCTAAAATGTGGATTTGCCACCCTCAGGTGGGCTTAGAAAACATGATTTTGCCACTCTCAAGTGGGCTTAAAACTCGCAGTCGATGAATTGTTCCAATCCAAATAACCCAACCTTCACCCATAGGCATTCAGGCAGTTATATCACATAAGCAATTAGCTTCATGGCAAGCATGCTATCATGGCAGTCACTCACACACATGCCAGGATGCTAAAGCATAAAAGCTTACCTAATACTTTGAGCCAAAATAGAAGCTAATTAGTAACCAAATGCATGATCCTAACTATGTTGAAATGCCTAATGTAACACATACAGGAATGCAACTAAGATAGGCTCAGCTATTCTAAGATGGCAGGTGAAATGTAATAGATAACATGTATTCAACTCGGAATTGAAATACAATGCAGTTAGTATGATGCGCCAAGCCCCGTGCATGCAAGACAAAATGAATGCAAACATGCGAGCATAAGTATGCTAATTGAAACGTGCCTTAAACTAACCATCATAAGCTGGTAAATAAAAGGGAGAAAAACGTGGGGTTGGAAGACATACATCGCACGCACGCACACTTATTACACAATTGCCCTCGCTCGGAGGGTCCAAATAAATAATTAACTACTCTAGCTGGTTAAATATTACAAAACCCTAATTAATTAACAAATTAACTGGGAAAGCAAATCAACTAGCATGCAAGCTATAAAATGGACTGCCTCAGCTCTTGTTCCAAATGATGAAAGATGCATGCGTGCTCGGGTCGCTTTGTCGGGAAATGCCTTGCGATGTCCCGATTTGCCTCTGTTTTGCAATTGGTCCTAGAACACTGTACAAAACTTCTGAAGGCTGCTAACTAGTTTTTGCTGTTGGATTCTGATTTGCTGCAATAAAGAACAAGAAAGGGGCATGGCAAATTATTTTCATCACATGTGTGCATGACCACTCTCCCTGTCATCGCACAAGCTCTAGGGAGTGCAGACCTCGATCCTCGTGCCACCAATCACGCATCTCGATGCATGATGGCCGAGGAATCGATTTGCACAACTAAATGTGAAATGAATGCACATATAAACATAACAAGGCCTAAACTCCATCATGGGTAATCTGGAGTGTCGGCGACCGGTAATTGAGACACGTTTCGTCACTTTGAGTACGAAACGCCCCTCGTTTCCCGTGTTTGGACTAACCCTACTCCAAACACAATGCAATGAGATGGCATACACAATGCGACTAACATGCAACACTAAATGCAATGCAACCTAATCATGCTGGCATGCGAGGGATGATATGCACATATTCAACCTAGCATACACAATGCTGTGAACTGAGAATGGCATACTCAATGCACAAGAACTATATGGCATACGCAATGCAATATGGACTTAAACTAAAGTGAGTGGACCTCAGCCCCACTCAAATCAGTGGCCATACATGAAAATGAGACAACCGAAATACATGCAAACATGCACGAATACAAAGGACCGATCCTAAGGCACAACATGCAACTCTAACTAAACATGGAAAAGGATGAAATATGGCATGGAAACGCAAATTATCTAGCTCTGAAACATGATGCACAATGGTCCCGAATCATGCAAACACTTCACACAATGCATGCTAGATGGCACAATTACCGAAACTAGTGAAGTGGATTACACTAGAGGTACATAAAATGATGCACAAATGGCAAGACCAGCCCCAAACAGACCCTAGGAACGTCCAAGACAGTGGGAAAATGGCCTAAAATGATGGTTCAATATGCAAAGAAATGAAGCTCATTCAATGGTCCGAAAACAAGGCATACAAGCCCAACTCTCAAACACATTTAAAGAGTGAGAATCATGGGAATATGGCATACATGTAAGCTCTGAAATATGATATGCAATGGCCCCAAAACATGAAAACACCTTAGTATATGCATGTAATAGACCTCGAAACTCAAAACTAAGCATGGACATTGAACTACAAACATGCAAAACAAACATCATTCGACCATGAGACCCAAAAATAGAGCTAAGGCAGTCCAAAATATGCACAAAATCAGTCTAAGGCATGGCCAAAAAGTGCTAGAATTAAGGGCCAAAAGATCATGCAATACAAGCTAGTGAACCATGATTTGCACTACAACTATATGAAGCACATGAGAGCTCACCAAACCAGCCAAAAATAGAAGTATGCCATGCCAAATAATGCCCAGAAACCCATGGAAACATGGCCAATGCATGCAAGAATGATATGTTCCTTTGAAAGGCCAATAAGAGGGTTATTCAACACATGCATGATGCACATACAAAATGGAAAAACCACCTCTGGAAAGAGGTTATGATGGCCCTAAAACTCACTGAAATGGGCCTGAAATGAGCCTAGGAAACATGCAAGTAAAGGCCCCTTTGAAAGGCCTTGAAGAGAATTACTCTACACATGCACAATAGACATTCAACATGGCAAAAAGGGCTCTAGATAGAGCCTATTCAGGTCAAAAAACTCACAAAAAGTAGCCTGAAACATGGCTTGAAAATATGCAAATAGGGGCTCCTTTGAAAGGCCAGGAAAGCTAGTAAACAAAACAAGGGGTGAGAGGGTTACCCCTCTCCGATTTTGATGCTCAAAAACACATAATAACCACTGAAAATCTGCTGGATTTCAGTGGTCAAAAGGGCCAACAAAGCTCACAACAAAGGCCCTAATGCATGGCCTAAAACAAGAGGAAATGAAGCATGCAAGGGGGTAGATGACCCCAACAAAAAAATAGCATTAAAAAAAACATGTTTAGAAGCTCAAAAAAAGACTTTTTTCAGTTTATGACAAAGCCTAAATATGCTTGCAAATGGAGCTAAGATGTGAAGCAAAACAATGCTTAAAAAAGGGAGAATGAGTGTTACCCTTGTAGAGAAGACCTCCAGCAGCTTGTGGACCAAAGTAGGAACTCTTCAACCTCTGAAAATGAGCTCCAAGGTGTTTAGGTTGATAGTGGAGGTGTTGTGCTTGGAGGTGTAGTGCAAAGGGTCCAAGAACTATGGACTTTTGAAGCTTGAAGTAGAGAGATATGGAGGGAAGTGTATAAGCTTTAGACACAAAAATCTCAACCCTTGCAAGTGGAGAGGAGGGTCTCTCTTATAGAAGAAGAGGTCCAAGGCTTCTCTTAGAAGCTTGGAGCAAAGAGGCCAAGCTTCTTAAGGAAGCTAAACCAAAAAGGTCAAGCTTCTTGAGGAAGCTAGACCAAAGGGGTCAAGCTTTCTCAAGAAGCTCAACAAAAGGTCAAGCTTCTCTTAGAAGCTAAGAGTAAAGGGCCAAGCTTCTTTAAGAAGCCAAAACAAGAGGGTCAATCCTCGAAGGATGGAACAAATACCTCCCAGTTGGCACAGCTGGATTGCATTCAGAGAGACAAAAAAGAAGAAGGCTGGCCGACCAGTTCAGGTGGTCGGTCGACCATTCCCCCTGGTTGGCCGACCACTCTCCCTGGTCAGCCGACCAGGTTCAAAAGGGTCAAGCTCAAAAGGTGGTCGGCCAGCCCATATTGGTGGTCTCCCAGGTGAATGCAACTCAGTGGTGGTATGGGAGACCAGAAAATGTGGCTCAAAAGCCAAGGAGACCAGCTTCCTGACAAGAAAATCGGCCGGCGGGAGAAAAGGTGGTCTCCAAGAGAATTGCTGGTCTCCCACCCCCGTACCACCTTCCACACAATGAAAATAGGGTCCACACCAAAAATGAACCAAGACGGATGCAAAACGAGGGTTTAGGAGCCAAAATGCGTGGCCGGAGGCCCCTAAAACTGACTATTAAGCACCGGAGGTGGCGTGCGACCACAAAGGTGGTCTCCCAGGACACAGTGTCCCTCTAGGGAGAGGGAACAAGGTGTGTGCCAAAAACTGAAGCAAACGGAGAAAGTTAAACGATCTTGAATTGTGGCACACGGCCGACGGCTCCGAAAATCGGAAACTGGTCTCCAAACGGGAACAGTGGCCTACGACCACGAAACGTAGCCTACGGCCACTGAGAGATGATCTACCAGACCTCTCCCTCCCTTCAGGAAGAGAAAATAGAACTTGGTTCGCAAACCGAGACAAAGCACAAAAGGGTCCCGAGGTCCGGAGGTAAGGCCCTCAGCCGAAACTCCGAAACCTCCGAACGAGCACAATATGCGCAAACACCGAACGCTCAAACGATGACGTCTAAGTCTTAAGGTCGGTCAAAAATGGGGTGTCTACACATTGCCATCATCTATACCTTATAGACTTGGCTGTTTTAGTTGATATAAGGGGGTGAAGTCTGCAATTACATTTATGATGGATAATAATTCATAATTGAGATATGAGTATGTAATCTTTGCATCAAATGAAGGTCTTTTCTAAATGCAGCTAAAGCTAACTGTAATACGATTGGTTTTTGACTAACTGTTTGTTTAATTCATTTAGGTGGCCAAAGAAATGGAGCAAATGGAGATGTAGCCCATGATCACTACTTGGTATTACAATTGCATTTCTTTTATAATTAGTCTGTACATTTAAATTGCATAACAAAGATATGAAAAGAGATCGTCAAATTAATTTTATCTTATTCTGATTATTACAACAGGACATTGAGTTAGTGTAGTCATTGGGGGTCAATGCTTATAGATTCTCAATCTCATGGGTCAATGCCACCAGCAGCCTCTTGCAGCACAATGTTCCCAGTCCCTTTCAGTTTCCTTTTTAGTCTTCTGCCTCCAAGTTAGGTTAATAAAACCTATCCAATATAGGGTATTACATAAGAACAACCTAAATAGACAAAGTTATATAACCATAGACAGTGTTTCCATATCACATTCACCAACACAGATAATATATATGATCACTTCACTCAACCCTCTATTTAGAAACTCATAGCACTCGACAAGAAATTAAATCTTTGGTTGGAAATTAAATCTTTTTGGAAAAGAATTTGTTGCTCTTACCATCTAAACTGCAGAATAGAAAAGATAATTAAATAATGTTTTGTCAGTTGGATTTTTGTTTTTGAAGATAATGGATAGTGGAATATCTACATTTTCACTGTGAATAAGCAAAGATAATCGCCTTGATTTGTCAATCATTCATGTGAAAGTTCAAAATTAAATTTGATGCATGATAGATGACTAACTACTCTACTGTGATCCCATTGAGCTGAAATAATTTCAGGGGCCGTACTTGGTGTACTATGACCCTATTGAGCTGAAAGAATTTTTATTTTATGAATAATTCCATCTATTTGAGGTTAGTTTGATATAATTCTAACTTGGGGAAGAGGAGGGGGGGAATTGAATGACCCCTTCAAACAAAATTCTTAAGAGTGTCGAGAGTAGTCGGTGGCTGTGGAAAGCTAGAATTGCTATTTACTCATCATAAAAAACAATCTTCTGCATAATTCATGTAACTAACTAATTGGAATAATGATCCTTTTGCCAACTCTTGATGTTGGTATATATTTATATGTATTAGAGATGGTGATTTGAGTGAGAAACTCAAATTTGCTTTCATCATAAATTCATGATGTGGAATTTCCAGTGATTATCTTGTCTTTTTTTTCTCCAATTTTAATTGTTTATAACTTTTTATAGTTTCATTTTGGATTTTACATTTTTACTTAAGGATGGTTTGACTGAATCCCCAAAGTTGAAGAGCTCAAGGCTTTATGATAAATTTCAAACATGATGTGTAATATATGCAGGTGAATGTGTGTGTATATATATAATGCTGTGTGGATATGTATAATAATGTTGTGTGTATATGCAAATGTTTAATATATAATGTATGTGGCCCTAAATTAATGAGCAACATACATAAGTCCTCTGGTAAGAAATGATCCAATCATTTTGTCATTTCACAGAATACAAGTGAAGTAAAGGAATACATAAGGTTGATTAGGAGACTTAATTAATCTCATATTTGCTTGTGTTATACATAGAGAAACCTAATTTTATTCGCAACGTACCATTGTTTTTTTAATAGAATCCACTAGGTTTTTGAGTCCCCTCTATTGCATTTGAATGCTCCAACTTTGCTTACTGGTTACCATCCAGCTTTAGCCCAAAGCGGATATGAGGAAAATGTGCCCACTGTTAAACAACATACACAAATCTTTCCGTCTTTGGAAAGGTAATTCAAGTTATTTGGTTTAGTTACCAGTGAGTGACAGTTCAATATGTTTTCATACAATGCCTTCCTGCTCACATGCACTCTTTTTTCTCTGCTTCAAAATCGTTCCTAGCTGCTACTCGTGAACTTCAGCGTATAAATGGAAAGGATGAAGGGAAACAATTGTCGTAAAGTTGCCTTGTTCAAATATAAAGGTGGGAAAATCTTTTCCTTATTTTTTTGCAGATAATTATACATCTTTTTGGTAATTTTTGTTATTAATCATAGCAATGTAAGTATTAGGAGGTCGAGCATCCTTATGGTTTAGAGATGAGTTTTTGTTGTGGAACTGCAAATCAACATTACTGGCATAGAAAGAACCTTATACTTTGGTCACTTAATGTAAGTTTCAACTGCAACGTCTTAAACATTCTGAAGGAGAAATGAAAATGAAGATAGTTGTTATTGACTAGTTAGTTTATGTGATACTTCGTCACATGTTTGGTCCTTGTGATTAATCTTCATAAACCATATGCAATTTTGAAGCCTTTTAAGACAGTTTATGTATTTTGTCACGTGTTTGGTCCATGTAGTTAATCTATGCATGCGTGCATGTGTTAATTTTTATTCAAACTTATCTATTTACTTTGACAACTTTCTTTAGCGTTTTTGGGTCAGTTTTGGTTATTTTTATAATTCCTTTAAGATTCTTATTTGAACTAAAATCACTTATCCATCATGTGGCTCTCACAGAAAGCTTCCCCATGACAAATAGGACTTCTGACAACTGACAGATATAATTCGGACCTGTAGGTTGGGAGTTAGAGTCGACTAAGCCCTAAACTTAGTCGCAAAAGGAATTTCCAGGGGCAAAAATTCAAAACAGCCCCCGAACTACTGTGTGGCTCATGGATAGCTTCGCCATGACAAATAGAACTTGTGAGAATTGACAGAACGTAATTCGGACCCGTAGAACGGGAGTTAGAGCCGAAAAAGCCCTAAACTTAGTCGAAAAAAAGCGTTTTGGGGGCAAAAATTTAAAACAACCCCCGAATGACCATGTGGCTAACACGAACAGTTTTCCCATGACAAATAGGACTTGTGAGAACTGACAGAACGTAATTCGGACCCGTAGCTTGGGAGTTAGAGCCGAATACGCTTTAAACTTAGTCGAAAAAGGGCGTTCGGGGGCGAAAATTCAAAACAGCCACTGAATGACCATGCGGCTCACACGGATAGCTTCGCTATGAAAAATAGGACTTGTGAGAACTGATGGAACGAAATTTGGACTTGTAGGTTGGGAATTAGAGCCAAATACGCCCTAAACTTAGTCGAAAAATGACGTTTCAGGGCGAAAATTCAAAACAGCCCCCAAACCACCATCTGGCTAACACAAACAGTTCCCCCATAACAAATAGCACTTGTGACAACTAACAGAACATAATTCGGACCCGTAGGTTGGGAGTTAGAGCCGAATACGCTCTAAACATAGTCGAAAAGAACTTTCTGGGGGCGAAAATTCATAACAGCCCCCGAACCACCATGTGGATCACACAGACAGTTCTCCCATGAGAAATAGGACTTGTGAGAACTAACGGAACGTAATTCAGAATCGTAGGTTGGGAGTTAGAGCCGAATATGCCCTAAACTTACTCGAAAAAAGGCGTTTCAGGGACGAAAATTCAAAATAGCCCCGGAACGACCGTGTGGCTCACACGGATAGCTTCGCCATGACAAATAGAACTTGTGAGAACTGACGAAACATAATTCAGACCCGTAGGTTGGGAGTTAGAGCTGAATACGCCCTAAACTTAGTTGAAAAAGGGTGTTTCGGGAGCGAAAATTCAAAACAGCCATCGAACCACCATGTGGCTCACACAGACAGTTCCCCCATGACAAATAGGACTTGTGACAACTAACGGAACGCAATCCAGACCCGGAGGTTGGGAGTTAGAGCCCAATACACTCTAAACTTAGTCGAAAAAGGACTTTTCGGGGGCAAAAATTCAAAACAGCCCCCGAACGACCATGTGGCTCACACGGACAGGTTCCCCATGACAAATAGGACTTGTGACAACTGAGGGAACATAATCCGGACCCGTAGGTTGGGAGTTAGAGCCGAATACACTCTAAACATAGTCAAAAAAGGACCTTCCAGGGGCGAAAATTCACAACAGTCCCCGAACCACCGTGTGGCTCACATGGACAGTTCCCCTATGACAAATAAGACTTGTGAGAACTAACGGAACGTAATTCGGACCAGTAGGTTGGGCGTTAGAGCCGAATAAGCCCTAAACTTACTTGAAAAAGGGCGTTCCGGCGGCGAAAATTCAAAACAGCCCCCGAACCACTGTGTGGCTCACACGGATAGTTCCTCCACAAAAACTAGGAATTGTGACAACTAACGGAAAGTAATTCGGACCCATAGGTTGGGAGTTAGAGCCGAATACGCTCTAAACTTAATTGAAAAAAGACTTTCCCGGGCAAAAATTCATAACAGCCCCCGAACCACCATGTGGCTCACACGGACAATTCCTTCATGACAAATAGGACTAGTGACAACTGACAGAACATAATCCCGAACCGTAGGTTGGGAGTTAGAGCCGAATACGCTCTAAACTTAGTCGAAAAATGACTTTCTGGGGGTGAAAATTCATAACAGCCTCCAAAACACCGTGTGGCTCACACGGACAGTTCCCTCATGGAAAATAGGATTTGTGAGAGCTGATGGAATGTAATTCGGACCCGTAGGTTGGGACTTAAAGCCAAATACGCTCTAAACTTAGTCGGAAAAGGGCGTTTTGGGGGCGAAAATTCAAAACAGCCCCCAAACGACTGTATGGCTCACACGGATAGCTTCGCCATGACAAATAGGACTTGTGAGAACTGAGAGAATATAATTCGGACCCGTAGGTTAGGAGTTAGAGTCGAATACACTCGAAACTTAGTCAAAAAAGGACTTTCCGAGGGTGAAAATTCATAACATCCCCCGAACCACCGTGTGGCTCACACAGACAGTTCCCCCATGACAAATAGGACTTGTGACAACTGACGGAACATAATCCGGACCCGTAGGTTGGGAGTTAGAGTCAAATACGCTCTAAACTTAGTCGAAAAAGGACTTTCCGATGGCAAAAATTCATAATAGCCCTCAAACCACCGTGTGGCTCACACGGACAGTTCCACCATGACAAATAGGACTTTTGAGAACTAACCGAACGTAATTCGGACCCGTAGGTTGGGAGTTAGAGTTGAATACGCTTTAAACTCAGTAAAAAAAAGGGCGTTTTAAGGGTGAAAATTCAAAACAACCCCCGAACGACCGTGTGGCTCACATGGATAGTTTCGCCATGACAAATAGGACTTGTGAGAGCTTACAGAACGTAATTCGGACCTGTAGGTTGGGAATTAGAGCAGAATACGCCCTAAACTTAGTCGAAAAAGGACGTTTCGGGGCGAAAATTCCAAACAGCCCCCGAACCACCGTGTGGGTCACACGGATAGTTCCCCAATGAGAAATAGGATTTGACACAACTGATGGAACATAATCCGGACCCATAGGTTTGGAGTTAAAGCCGAATACGCTCTAAACTTAGTCGAAAAAGGACTTTCCGGGGATGAAAATTCAAAACATCTCCCGAACCACCGTGTGGATCACACAGACAGTTCTCCCATGACAATATAGGACTTCTGACAACTGATGGAACGTAATTCAGACCCGTAGGTTGGGAGTTAGAGTCGAATACACTCTAAACTTAGTCGAAAAAGGAGCTTCCATGGACGAAAATTCATAACAGCCCCCGAAAAACCGTGTGGCTCACACGGATAGCTTCGCCATGACAAATAGTACTTGTGAGAGTGGACGAAACGTAATTTGGATCTGTAGGTTGGGAGTTAGAGCCGAATAGGCCCTAAACTTACTCGAAAAAGGGCACTTCGGGGCCGAAAATTCAAAACAGCCCCCGAACCACTATGTGGCTCATACGGACAGTTCCTCCATAACAAATAGGACTTGTGACAACTGATGGAACGTAATCCAGACCCGTAGGTTGGGAGTTAGAGCCGAATACGCTCTAAACTTAGTCAAAAAAGGACTTTCCAGAGTCGAAAATTTGTAACAACCCCCGAACCACTATGTGGCTTACACAGATAGTTCCCCTATGACAAATAGGACTTGTGAGAAATGACAAAATGTAATTCGGACATGTAGGTTGAGCGTTAGAGCCGAATACGATCTAAACTTAGTTGAAAAAGGACCTTCCGCGGCCGAAAATTCATAACAGCCCCCGAACCACGGTGTGGCTCTCAAAGACAGCTCCCCCATGACAAATAGGACTTGTGAGAACTGTCATAACGTAATTCGGACCCGTAGGTCGGGAGGTAGAGCCGAATACGCTCTATACTTAGTCGAAAAAGGGCATTTTGGGGGCAAAAATTCAAAAATACAGCAGAACGACCGTGTGGCTCACACATATTGCTTCACCGTGACAAATAGGACTTGTGAGAACTGACAGAACATAATTCGGACCCGTAAGTTGGGAGTTAGAGCCGACTAGGCCCAAAACTTACTCGAAAAAGATCGTTACGGTGGCAAAAATTTGAAACAGCCCACAAACCACTGAGTGCTAACACGGACAGTTCCCCCGTGACAAATAGGACTTGTGACAACTAACGGAACATAATCAGGACCCGTAGGTTAGGAGTTAGAGCCGAATATGCTCTAAACTTAGTCGAAAAAGGACTTTTCGGGGGCGAAAATTCATAACAGCCCCTAAACCACCGTGTGGCTCACACGGAGAGTTCCCCCATGACAAATAGGACTTGTGACAACTGACAGAACATAATCCGGACCCGTAGGTTGGGAGTTAGAGCCGAATACACTCTAAACTTAGTCGAAAAAGGACTTTTCGAGGGCAAAAATTTATAACGGCCCCCAAACCACCGTGTGGCTCACACGAACAGTTCCCACATAAGAAATAGGACTTGTGACAATGGATGGAACATAATCCGAACCCGTAGGTTCGGAGTTAGAGCCGAATACGCTCTAAACTTAGTCGAAAAAAGACTTTCTAGGGACAAAAATTCATAACAGCCCCCGAACCACCGCGTAGCTCACACAAACAGTTCCCCCATGACAAATAGGACTTGTGAGAACTGATGAAACGTAATTCGAACCCATAGGTTGGGAGTTAGAGCCGAATACGCCCTAAACTTACTCAAAAAAGGGCATTTCAGGGGCAAAAATTCAAAACAGGTCCCGAACGACTGTGTGGCTCATGCAGATAGCTTCGCCATGACAAATGGGAATTGTGAGAACCGACGGACCGTAATTTGGACCCGTAGGTTAGGAGTTAGAGCTGAATACGCCCTAAACTTAGTAGAAAAAGATCGTTTCGGGAGCAAAAATTCAAAACGGACCCCGAACCACTGTGTGGCTCACATAGACAGTTCCCCCATAACAAATAGGACTTCTGACAACTGACGGAACGTAATCTGGACCCGTAGGTAGGGAGTTAGAGCCCAATATGCTCTAAACTTAGTCGAAAAAGGACTTTCCGGGGGCGAAAATTCAAAACATCTCCCGAACCACCATGTGGCTCACATGGACAGTTCCCCTATTGCGAATAGGACTTCTGACAACTAATGGAACGTAATTCGAACCCGTAGGTTGGGAGTTAGAGCCGAATACACTCTAAACTTTGTCGAAAAAGCACCTTTCAGGGATGAAAATTCATAACAGCCCCCAAACCACCGTGTGGCTCACACGGACAGTTCCCCCATGACAAATAAGACTTTGGAGAACTAATGGAATGTAATTCGGACCTGTAGGTTTGGAGTTAGAGCCGAATAGGCCCTAAACTTACTCGAAAAAGGGGCGTTTCGGGGGCGAAAATTCAAAATAGCCCCCAAACCACTGTGTAGCTCACATGGACAGTTCCTCCATGACAAATAAGACTTGTGACAACTAACGAAATGTAATCCAGACCCGTAGGTTGGGAGTTAGAGCCGAATATGCTCTAAATTTAGTCGAAAAAGGACTTTCCAGGGTCTACAATTCGTAACAGCCCCAGAACCACTGTGTGGCTCATACAAACAGTTCCCCAATGACAAATAGGACTTGTGACAACTGACAGAACATAATCCGAACCCGTAGGCTGGGAGTTAGAGCCGAATACGCTCTAAACTTAATCGAAAAAGGACTTTTTGAGGGCGAAAATTCATAACGGCCCCCGAACCACCGTGTGTCTCACACAGACAGTTCCCCTATCAGAAATAGGACTTGTGACAATGGACAGAACATAATCTGGACCTGTAGGTTGGGAGTTAGAGCCGAATATGCTCTAAACTTAGGCGAAAAAGGACTTTCCAGGGATGAAAATTCATAACAACCCCCGAACCACTGCATGGCTCACACAAACAATTCTCTCTTGACAAATAGGACTTGTGAGAACTGACAGAACATAATTCAGACCCGCAGGTTGGGAGTTAGAGCCGAATACGCCCTAAACTTACTCAAAAAAAGGCATTTCAGGGGGGAAAATTTAAAACAGGCCCCAAACAACTGTGTGGCTCATGCAGATAGCTTCGCCATGACAAATGGGACTTGTGAGAACTGACGGACCGTAATTTGGAACCGTAGGTTGGAAGTTAGAGCTGAATACGCCCTAAACTTAGTAGAAAAAGGTCGTTTCGAGAGCGAAAATTCAAAACGGCCCCCGAACCATCGTGTGGCTCACACGGACAGTTCCCCCATAACAAATAGGACTTGTGACAACTGACGGAACATAATCCGAACCCGTAGGTAGAGTTAGAGCCCAATACGCTCTAAACTTAGTCGAAAAAGGACTTTTCGGGGGTGAAAATTCAAAACATCCCCCAAACCACCATGTGGCTCACACGGACAGTTCCCCTATGACAAATAGGACTTCTGACAACAGACGGAACGTAATTCGGACCTGTGGGTTAGGTGTTAGAGCCGAATACGCTCTAAACTTAGTCGAAAAAGGACCTTTCGGGGATGAAAATTCATAACAGCCCCCGAACCTCCATGTGGCTCACACAGACAGTTCCCCCATGACAAATAAGACTTGTGAGAACTAATAGAACGTAATTCAGACCTATAGGTTTGGAGTTAGAGCCGAAGAGGCCCTAAACATACTTGAAAAAGGGCGTTTTGTGGGCGAAAATTCAAAACAACCCCCGAACCACTATGTGGCTCACATGGATAGTTCCCCCATAACAAATAGGACTTGTGACAACTGACGGAACATAATCCAGACCCGTAGGTTGGAAGTTAGAGCCGAATACGCTCTAAACTTAGTCGAAAAAGCACTTTCCGGGGTCGACAATTCGTAATAGCCCCCGAACCACCGTGTGGCTCACACAGACAGTTTTCCCATGACAAATAGGACTTGTGAGAACTGATGGAACGTAATTCGGAACCGTAGGTTGGGAGTTAGAGCCGAATACACTCTAAACTTAGTCGAAAAAGGACTTTCCAGGGGCGAAAATTCAAAACAGCCCCCGAACCACCGTGTGGCTCACACAGAAAGTTCCCCCATGACAAATAGGACTTCTGAGAACTAACGGAATGTAATTCAGACCCGCAGGTTGATAGTTAAAGCCAAATACGCTCTGAACTTAGTCGAAAAATAGCCCCCGAACGACCGTGTGGCTCAAACGGATAGGTTCACCACGACAAATAGGACTTGTAAGAACTGACGGAATGTAATTCGGACCCGTAGGTTGGGAGTTAGAGCCGAATACATCATAAACTTACTTGAAAAAGGGCGTTTCAAGGGCGACAATTCAAAATAGCCCCCGAACCACCGTGTGGCTCACACGGACAGTTTCCCCATGACAAATAGGACTTGTGACAACTGACAGAACTTAATTCGGACCCGTAGGTTTGTAGTTCGAGCCGAATACGCTCTAAACTTAGTCGAAAAAGGACTTTCTGGGAGCAAAAATTTATAACAAGCCCCGAAGCACCACGTGGCTCACATGGACAGTTCCCCCATGACAAATAGGACTTTTGATAACTAACGGAACATAATCCGGACCCGTAGGTTGGGAGTTAGAGCCAAATACACTCTAAACTTAGCTGAAAAAACACTTTCCGGAAGTGAAAATTCATAACAGCCCCCGAACCGCCGTATGGATCACATAGATAGTTCTCCCATTATAAATAGGACTTGTGAGAACTGACGGAATGGAATTCGGACCTGTAGGTTCAGAGTTAGAGTCGAATACGCCCTAAACTTAGTTGAAAAAGAGTGTTTCGAGAGCGAAAATTCAAACAACCCCCGAACCATCGTGTCGCTCACACAGACAGTTCCCCCATGACAAATAAGACTTGTGACAACTGACAAAACGTAATCCGAACACATAGGTTGGGGGTTAGAGCCGAATACGCTCTAAACTTAGTCGAAAAAAGACTTTCCGGGGGCGAAAATTCAAAACAGCCCCCAAACCACCAGGTGACTCACACAGACAATTCCCCCATGACAAATAGGACTTGTGGCAACTAATGGAATGTAATATGCACCCTTAGATTGGGAGTTAGAGCCAAATAGGCTCTAAACTTAGTCGAAAAAGGACTTTACAGGGCCGAAAATTCATAACTGCACCCAAACCACTATGTGGCTCACACAAAAAGTTCTTCCATGACAAATAAAACTTCTGAGAACTGACGGAACGTAATTCGGACCTGTAGGTTTGGAGTTAGAGCCGAATAGGCCCTAAACTTACTCGAAAAAGGGCATTTGGGGGTCAAAAATTCAAAACAGCCCCCGAACCACTGTGTGGCTCACACGGACAGTTCCCCCATGACAAATAGGACTTGTGACAACTGACGAAATGTCATCCGGACCCGTTGGTTGGGAGTTAGAGCCGAATATGCTCTAAACTTAGTCGAAAAAAGACTTTCCCGAGGCGAAAATTCATACCAGCTCCCGAACCACCGTGTGGCTCACACGAACAGTTCCCCCATAACAAATAGGACTTGTGACAACTGACAAAACATAATCCGGACCCGTAGGTTGGGAGTTAGAGCCCAATACGCTCTAAACTAAGTCGAAAAATGACTTTCTGAGGGCGAAAATTCATAACATCTCCCGAACCACCAAGTGGCTCACACGGACAGTTCCCCCATGACAAATAGGACTTGTGACAACTGATGGAACATAATCCGGACCCGTAGGTTGGGAGTTAGAGTCAAATATGCTCTAAACTTAGTCGAAAAAGGACTTTCCAAGGGCAAAAATTCATAACAGCTGTCGAACCACCGTGTGGCTCACACGAACAGTTCCCCCATGATAAATAGGAGTTGTGAGAACTAACAAAACGTAATTCGGACCCGTAGGTTGGGAGTTAAAGCCGAATACGCTCTAAACTAAGTCGAAAAAGGGCGTTTCGGGGGGCAAAAATTCGAAATAGCTCCTGAACGACCGTGTGGCTCACACGGATAGCTTTTCCATGACAAATAGGACTTGTGAGAACCAACGGAATGTAATTTGGACCCATAGGTTGAGAGTTAGAGCCGAATACGCCCTAAACTTACTCGAAAAGGGCGTTTCTGGGGCAAAAATTCAAAATAGCCCTCGAACTACCGTGTGGCTCACACGGACAGTGCCCCCATGACAAATAAGACTTGTGACAACTGACAGAACGTAATCCAGACCTGTAGGTTGGGAGTTAGAGCCGAATACGCTCTAAACTTAGTCGAAAAAGGACTTTCCGGGGTCAAAAATTCATAACAGCCCCCGAACCATCGTGTGGCTCACACGGACAGTTCCCCCATGACAAATAGGACTTTTGAGAACTGATGGAACGTAATTCAGATCCGTAGGTTGGGGGTTAGAGCCGAATACGCCCTAAACTTACTTGAAAAAGGGCTTTCTGGGGGTGAAAATTCATAACACCCCCGGAATACACTTTACACTTAGTCGAAAAACTTGCAACACTTAGTTAAAAAAGCAACAACTTTATTAAAATAACATCTACATATTCTAATAATTGCCTTTATATATTTATAGGACGAAGAAATTATATATTACATTGTTTGTGCAGTTGGTTGGAATAAATATTACATGATACATATATATATATATACTTTTTTTTATTTCCAAGAAGACATTACTCGATTTTTATACCTGAAATGCATCTTAGAACGTGTTCCATATGGCTGACTGAATTGATATTTTGTAACCAATTCTAATATTTTGTTTTTTGTTTTTCTTTATAGATGGCTTTGTTGCGTGAACTTGTGGATAATCCATATTGGTGTATGGAGAAGAATTTTCACTTTTATGTAGAACTAATATAATACTTTTGTCGTCCTCAACTTTTGTGTAGTTCATTATTACTGATACAGAAAACTTTTTGCAATTAATCGACAATGACTGTCGTGGTACATAGATCACATTCTATCGTGGTACATATATACCATTTGTCGGCGTACATATTGTAATGCCCTCAAATTTAGACATAAACCATTCATTCACAAGTTCCACGAACATAAGGAAAAGAATACATTTTCATTCATCAAAGTCTTCTTTACAAAAATATTATATGTTGCCAACAAAATATATGCCCTACGGGCTTACAGCTTTCCAAGTTATCACTTGCTTACAATAAAAGAAGAGTTATAACTCTTTACATATAAAGCCCTCGACTTGAATTTACATTTAAGCAACAAAACAAAATAACAAAACATGGAGCCTTCAACTCCTAAACCTCCCAAGCTAAGATCTTGGAGGCAGCATATCACATGTACCTGAAAATGATGTCCCAAGTAGGGTGAGCCAAAGCCCAATAGAGATATGCTAAACAACATATGAGAATTAGCTAAAACATTAGCATTCGATAAATGTTTCACACTTATGAACCATCTTTAAACCTTTTCCATAATCCATCGGCGTTGATGCCCTCATTTCAATTTACGTCCATTTATTGCCCAAGTCAATTCATTGACATAATTCATTATCATATAAACAATTCAAAACGAGACTACAACTCATTCATGAACAATTCAATTTTAAATATCATTCAACACTTCCATTCACTTGCCATTTTATGGAACTATGTCCGAGGGAACCGGCACCCAAATATAAATAAGGTTTTGGGACTTTCACCCAGGACACTCCGGCCAACTTAATTATCATTGGAGTCCATCCCCTATCTCCTCTCACACAATGGAGTACATCCCCTATCTCCTCCCATACAAAGATACATATACAATGTATTAAACATGTTGGCATATACAATGAGCCAACAATTCACATATTCAACATTTTAATCCAACCGTCATATTCAATGACATAATTCAATTGATTAGTTTCAATTTACGTAATCATCATGCAGTGTCTACAACAATTAAGACTATCCTCCACCGATAGCCCAAAACAGTCATTTCTAAACAGATAATCTATCAACTTTTCCATAGGTGGGTGATTATTCAATCCAACCACACCATCAAATCACTATCCTTCCCAATTCCATCATTCCACAATGAATTCACTATTTATACAAAATAGTTATTTAATTCCGAACTAGGGCATTTTCCCCCAAATTCTACAACATTGACCCAAAGGTCCAAATCTCACCATTTCAACAATTATACACCAATAACCCCATTTTCATGGTCTCATATACATATAGAACCCAAAATAGAAAACCCCTCTTCCAAATATTAAAACCCTAACCTGAACTTTACCCAAATCTTCCACAAACCCACTATTTATACAAAATGACTAATACTTATGTTAAAACCCATAAAGGAGAGTAGAATATCCCTACCTCAAAAAGAAAAGACAAGCCAAGCAAGAGATGAACTCCAAAGACGCCGAAATCAACTTCCACTCGGATGAAAATAGAGATCTTGAGAAGCTCCAACTTTTTAATGAAGGAATGAGGGTGAAGAGGCCACTAGATGTAGGTCAAAATGTAGAGAGAGAGAGAGAGAGAGAGAGAGTATTTTAGAGAGAGAAGATCTCAACTTAGGGTTTTGGAAAGTTTTAGAGAGAGAAATGACAGAAAAAGTGATTTAAAAAGTCACTTTCGCGATCTGATATACGTACAGTCTGCTTGAGCGGAGAGTTTGATGCTTGAGCGTCAGACACAAAAATTCGACCCGCTTGAGCGCAAGAAAGGTCGTTCGAGCGCCAAGACACAATAACAAAGCAATACCCGCTCGAACACAATGAGGTACACTCGAGCGTAGAATACAGACTTCCAGTATTTTCACATACTTCAAACAGCCACTCGAGCTTAGACCCGCTCGAGCGTAAAAAACACTCCTGCAGTATTCTTGCAGACGCACAAAATACTGAGTGATTGCAAACCCCGCTCGAGCGGAAGACCAAAATTCTGGGCAACAAGGTTCTAGACCAACTACCAACCAACCTATTCAAAACACGCCCAAGACATTCCAAAACTCAATTTCAAGGGCAAAAAGAGGGAAAGACATAAACAACAACATTAAACCACAAGACCTGAATCCGGAACACCATAAAGGTTGAGTTAGAAACCGAGATCGCTATATATATAGGACGTTTTGTCATGGTCCATAGAAAACTTTTGTCGTGGTACATATATCACCTTTTGTTGTGGTACAGATTACGATGGTAATTTGTACCATGCCAAATGGTAATTTCGCTTGCTAGTAAATGTATTTTTTTGTATACGGAGGGCTTTGATTTTTGTATGACATATTTTGTATGGAATTATTATTTTAGTTTGGACAATAGTTGATTTGTATGGACTTTGATATTTAATGTTATTTATTTTTGGTGTATGCATGCAAATTGTGGAATGATTGATAGTATGTATTATTTTTTTTTTATACGTATTACAGGTTGTATTGTATATAGACAGGTTGTAGAGAAATTTTAATTTCGCAATAAAACATAATATCATGTTTTTCGCAACTAAACAAGTAGTAGCTAAAAAGAAATTGGGAAAAGACATTTGGCAACTAAAAGTTTTGTAGCCAAAAAAAAAAAAAAAGACATTTTGCAACTAAAACTTTAGTAGCGAAAAGAAAATCAAACATTTGGCAACTAAAATATTTCGTAACTACAAAAAAAAAAACTAAATTATAAACACACTTTTGCCAACTAAAATTTTAGTAGCCAAAAATATAGAACTTTAGGCGACCAAATATTTAGTAGCCAAAAAAGGAACTCTTTACCGACTAAACATTTAGTAGCCAAAGATGGGGACTTTCGGCGACTAAATTTTTAGTAGCTAAAAAAGAACTCTTTGCTGACTAAAATTTTAGTAGCTAAAAAGGTAGGACTTTAGGCGACTAAAAGTTTGGTCGCCGAAAAGAGTCTAATTTAATTTAATATCTAATATTTTGGCTACTAAATATTTAGTCGGCAAATGAATACATTTGGTGACTAAAATAATTTTAGTCGCCAATTAACTTTCCCGACTACTCTTCGACTACTAATTTTGCGACCAAAAAATTTAGTTGCTAAAGCCCTTTGACAACTAAAAATTGACTTTTGGCGACTAAAAATTTAGTCCCCAAAAGTGAAAATTCTTGTAGTGACAGTAATGAGAAAAAATGTAGCCTCTAAAAAATGACAATTAATGTAAGATTGTGCAACATATTCAGCAGTAATGAGAAAAAATTTAGCCCCTAAAAAATGACAATCAATGTAAGGTTGTGCAACATATACATCGGTAATGACATAAAATTACTTTATAAAACAACTTAGCAATGCTTATTTGTCAAACTAGAAGATGATTGAAGGTCAACATTAAGGTTAAATAAGGCCTACTCTTCAGTTTGGTTCTTTACAACCTTGTTTGGTTGTCACATTTGGCAGAAATATCATGTTATTGGGTAAATGTTTCACTGTACTGAGAGATCATTGAAATGGTTTTGACTATTGCATATAAGTTGTGACAATTCAATAAATTAGGCCATTGATTAGTCAATCCAAACCACCTAGAATCTTATAAATGGACCCATCTATATGATCATTCTCATTGTTGAGCATTTTCAGCAGTTGCTTTGCATTTTCAGCCTCGAACAACTTTTTTCGACTAAGTTTACAGCGTTTTTCACTCCAACTCCCAACCTACGTGTGCTAATTACATCCCGTTTATTCCCACAGGTCCTATTTGTCAAGAGGAAGCTACCCGTTAAATCCATAGAGTCGTTCGGGGGCTGCGTTGCATTTTCGCCCCCGATCGACTTTTTTCGACTAAGTTTACGGGGTAAATCACTCCAACTACCAAACTACGTGTGCTAATTACACCCCGTTTATCCCCAAAGGTCTTATTTGTCATAGGGAAGCTACCTGTTATATCCATAGAGTGGTTCAAGGGCTATGCTGCATTTTGGCCTCCGAACGACCTTTTTGGACTAAGTTTATGGGGTAAATCACTCCAACTACCAAACTACATGCGCTAATTACATCCCGTCCATCCCCACAAGTCCTATTTGTCATGAGAAGCTACCTATTTCATCCATAGAGTGGTTCGGGGGCTGCATTGCATTTTTGCCCCTGAACGACCTTTTTCGACTAAGTTTACAGGGTAAATCACTCCAACTACCAAACTACGTGTGCTAATTACATCCCATCTGTCCCCACAAGTCCTATTTGTCACAAGGAATCTACCCATTACATCCATAGAGTGGTTCAAGGGCTGCATTGCATTTTCACCCCCGAACTTCCTTTTTCGACTAAGTTTACGGGGTAAATCACTCCAACTCCCAAACTACGAGTGCTAATTACATCATGTCTATCCCCATAGGTTTTATTTGTCACTAGGAAGCTACTTGTTACATCCATAAAGTGGTTCGGGGGCTACTTTGCATTTTCAGCCCCGAACGATTTTTTTCAACTAAGTTTAAGTGGTTTTTCACTCTATCTCCCAGTCTACGTATGCTAATTACATCTCATCGATGAGAAAGCTACCTGTGACATCCAAAGAGCCTTCTAACATATCTGAGGCATTGTGCTATCTTGATGCCCTTTATAGCAAATTTTTTTCTTTGCATTTGCATCAGCCATTGTGTTGCATGTTCATAATTGGAAGAAGCAGAGATCTTATCACACTGATAAGCAATGAAAAGATCTGGTCATGCTTGGTGTTGAATACTTGAGTGGTCCTATGCAGGGTGTGTGTGTGTGTGTGTTTGTGTGTGTGATAGAGCTTGTGTGTGTGTGTGTGTACAGAAACTTGAAAAAAAAAAAAAAAAAAAAAAAAGGTGGAAATATGCCCCTCTTAGGTAGGTTAGATTGCCATCTCCAACCATCACTCCACCCCCTTTCCAAAGGCCAAAAAGAAGGGGAGAACAACTACAACTGAAACATTTTGCTCAATCCTACAACACAATAATGTCATATGTGAAATATTTTATTATAGTTTTTACCCAAATTCTACTGAGTCGTACTTAACACATCACCAAAAATATTAACCTAGACTTCCATGGAATCACCCCCAATTTGCTTGAAGGAAGTATTATTGGCAATAAAGAGATTCACCCAAGAAGTTCAATGCTTTTGTTAAAGAGAATATGAAAAACTTACAAATTGGACAATAATGATAGGAAACAAGTATCAATACAAGAAACATAAAGTAGACTTTAGCAGACATATATTATTATGATATGGAATGATATGACAGTGCTATCATCATATAACAAATCAAATAGTGCTAAAGAATGATTGTATTGTGCAGTTCATTAGGAAAAGGGATTTATGTTAGGCATTCAGAATTGAGGCATCTCATAATTCAGCCAGCAAATCATGTTGCTACAAATTCATTCTAAGTTCACTTGGTTGATCCATCTAACACTACAAAAAAATTGCTTTTTTGCGACGGTAAAACACCATCGCAAATACCCCAAACGCCGTCTCAAAAGGTTTTTTGCGACAGTAGGTGGCTTTTTGCGACGGCAAGTGGGGGGTCGCAACAAAGGGGATTGCAAAAGAGTTTTTGCGACGTCGCTAATGTTTTGCGATGGCATTTTTACCTTTTGCAACGGCACTTTGTAGTCGCTAATAATGTTTGAAATTTCTTAACTTTTTGCAACGGCACTATTTTACCGTCGCTAAAAATGTTATTTGAGACGGCAAAAAATACCATCACTAATAGTCATTTTTTTGCAACAGCAAGAACACTGTTTTTGCAAAGGTGTGGTGCCATCACAAAAAGTATTAAAAATATGAAATTTTCTATTTTTTGCGACAGTGTACTACCGTCGCAAAAAGTATTAAAAATAATAAAATTTTTATTTTAAATAATAAAATTTCTATTTTTTGCGACAGTTTAGTGTCGTCGCAAAAAGTAAAACCTATAACAAAATCAATAAAAATATTAAAATTTTCTATTTTTTGCGACGATATAGTACCGTCACAAAAAAGAAAAAAACATCTTGCGATAAAATTATTAAAAATATTAAAATTTCTCCATAATAATATAAAAATTCCTATATAAAAATAACAATTTCTTCATAATAAAATATTCTTCCATTCATAATTACACATCAACAAAATTATCGCACTACATAATGTTCCATAATACATTTATAATGTTTAAATACATTATTTTGTTCATAATTCAAAATAACATAAACCAAAATTAAATGTTTTTCTCATCATTCTTTGTAGATAATAAAAACAAAAGTTAGCCACATTCTCCACAGGCATGCATTCCATAAGAAGCACACTCTTACATGGGAAATATCTGAAAAATAAAAATAAAAATAATTATGTGTTAATGTTAATTAGAAAAAAAAATAAAAATTCAACTACTATAACATCAAATACAACATTTTTTTTGTTAGTCATCAAATCCCAGATGGATAATTAATCATCTCAATCAAATACAAAAATAAAAATTTAACTACTATAACGTCAAATACAAAAAAAAAAAAAAAAATTATAAATTTTAATACTGTAACAAAAACTAATCACCATGTTTGATTCTTAAATTCTGACTTCAAGTTTTAAAAAATTTTAAAACTTTTATTTGGTTATCTAAAAAATCAAAATTCAATTCATGAAATTTGCAATATATCTGTACGTTCAAGACCTAAATATATCCTTTTTCATTGATTTTTTACTTTGATACTTATATATTTTTCTATGGTCTTCCAAAGCAAATACCAATATTTTGCAATGTATCCATTTGGATATTTTTGAAGGTGTGATATCTATTTTATCATCAAGCTACTACTGACTTTAGTTATGCAAAAAGGTAGCTCAACTCAAGCTGTTTTTACTCGATGTGGGCCAACCCGTCCACATGCACAGAAAATTTTCAACTTTTACCCTGCTAGGATGAAGGCCTTAGTAGGATTAACTAAATATTTGCACCTTTATTGAATAAACTAGATTGCAGAGTCAATTGAAAGTGTACATATTACCTGGCCAGTGCGGAAAAACAATTTTGTGTAGCCAACTTGATACATCTCAGGTAGAATATTGACCGGATGAAGAATTGCAACTGAAACACTTAGTGGGTCTTACGATGCAACATTGTCCAATAAAAGAAAACCATACCTAATGCAGGATACATGAAAAGAGGGCATTATAAAAATAAAAATAAAAGGATCATTGAGACAAGAAAAATCAGATGCTTGAGAATTTATTACACAATTTTTAGCGTGCCAATAAAACTAAAAAAATTAAATAAAATGACACCATATTTCTTTACCTTCTGGCAAACTTTTGATGAGTCATCCTGGTAGGAAAGCCAGATCTTGATATTCGAACAACTTCTAGGACCCCGCAGCATCTTAGCTGCTGCAGCACAAGTTCTTGTTCATACATTCTAGGAGAGTGAACGTTGTTGGGCTTGATACAACGAATGAAATGTGGTGTTGTACTCTCTAAACGTTGCATTAATTGGAACAATTGGCCCTAAATATCAGCAAACAACATGAATCAAATTAAAGAAGCTAACTCATCCTGAAAAGAAATTTTCTACAATATCATGTGATAAACCACAAACCATGAGGGTCAAGTATTCTCAGAAATGATAATGTAATATCATGTTATACTAATCCATCATTTGTATCAGACACAAACCCATGTGCATATGAAAAACCAAGAGTCACCCCAAATTTAAGACACAAATTTGATGATTATTTATTTCAAGGCTACAACATATATAACCTCCAACTCTTATGTACATAGAAAAATATTCATATTTCACATTCTATAAAGAAATATTCCTACATTTTGGAATCTGCATCTAGATCATAAATAAGACTAGTCATAGAAACATGGACCAAACCTCTGTAATCAATTTGTACATGATCTTAATTAACAATACATCCCATAAGTGGTTCATCAGCCACCACTATTTTAAACTTCAGTAAAATATCGCATTCAATATGATTGAAGTTCACCTAAGAAGTTCAAATCCATTCTTGCCACTGCTTAAGCTTTTGTCCAAAAAGTTCCTTTTATGGTTTATGATGCCTTTAAGTTAACACCACTTTCAATTCTTGAAGCATTCTTAACAAGAGTTGAAACCGAAAGTCTTAGCCATGCAGGATTGGTACCCACTATAGTACAGCTTAGGAATACTATCTATTTTCCTCTCATCAATGTAGCGCACACATGGGACAAACACAACATCACAAATATGCTAACACAGCAATTCCTAGGACATGCACACAATAAGGACACCAAATCATATTACTATTCATATACTTTTGATGCATATAATGTAAGAAAAATATGTGATGTAAATAAATATCTAAAAATTCTACTTACAAATGCAAAATATGAAAGACGAAATCCCACAAATGCCATATATAATGTACGCCTCTTAGAAATGTTTCAAAATATATTTGGGGTGGTGGGTTGCATTCCCAAGAAAGTCAAACCTTAGTCATGCTAAGAGATTCACCACATAGGTCTTATTAGAGACTCTGAAAACTGTTGTCAAAATGGAAACAGGTCCTCCCTAGAAGTGTCCATGCTACTAATACTCTCATTACTTAGTGACATTTTTGATTCGCTATCTTGTATTTAAAAATTTTGTGTCCTCAAATAAGTCACGTTGTGCCTCTTTAATTTGATAGAATGGGTTTTAAAGAAAATTACTATCCATGTAAATGGCCCAGACACCCTTTTCTTTGTTTTGCTACTTCAATTGCAAATCAAAAGACATACGCACAGAAAGCAAAAAAATAAAAGAAGAAATAAAATTTAAGTGCCCCAAATGTCACACAATGCCTCTCAGACATTCATGCTATTCTAATTAGCATAAATGGCGACAATGTAAAATTCCATGATCAGTCTTTGGGACAAACAAAACTCCAGAAAGTGAATGTACCTTAAATTTTTCTGCAACACTTAACTTTTGGGAGTCTGCTCCACCTGATTTATATAGTGCACCAACAACAGGCTTCTCAGATTGAGCAAGCAAAGACGATGCAAATACCTGAGGAAGGTGGCATTTGCAAGAAGATAATAGTTGAATGGTATCCAAGTGTAATAAATCACGATTCTTCTCCAGAAACCCACTTGTTAATTTACGAAGTCTCTTTTTATTAAAAAAAAAAACAAAAAAAAAACTTTATGAATAAAATAATTGGTTTATTGATTAGCGGTTGGTCTTTTGATTACAATTAATTATGTATTTCTTTAATTGTGGCAGTTACACTCCATGAATTTCTACTATGTTATAAATATCATAAGAAAAAAGAGAAGCGACACTAATTTAGCTCACCTCAATATAATTATAAGCATAATGAACCCGGTTTTCTCATTATGTAAAAAAAAAAAAAGAAAAAGAACAAAAAAAGAAGCAAATGACTTGATTTTAAACATCATCCACAATTAACAGCAGTATACTTTTTTGGAAAATTCTTGTAGACTATTAATTCTAACTGGACATTTCACATAGATTTGCAAGCCGAAATGCGAACTAGATTGTTTATGAAGGCACAATCATATATGTTTTTGGAAATTTTATTCACTATAGTCACCAGATTTCCCTACGACAAGGTTATCAAGGATAGCTTCCTTCCACAATTTCCAATGGGTGTATGGCTCTTGATGCTGTGGTGTAGAGTATCTTGCCCAATTTTGTGCTCTATTGTGGAGTGCTTTCAAAA
The DNA here is from genome assembly GCA_025200525.1 of Camellia lanceoleosa. Taxonomy (NCBI): domain Eukaryota; kingdom Viridiplantae; phylum Streptophyta; class Magnoliopsida; order Ericales; family Theaceae; genus Camellia; species Camellia lanceoleosa. Next base: position 113,630,344 of record CM045772.1, on the reverse strand, counting down.
TTTCGGGATGTACAAGTAGCCATGTTAGAGATCGCCCCAATTTGGTCTTGTTTTATTCTTGTGTCTACTCAAAATGTTAAACAGCATGCAGGCTCTATTCTACTACAATACAAACACGTCTGGTCCAACAACAGGGCATGCCACCAAAGAGAAGCAAAGAAGAACCATGTCCCAAATATGCACAAAGTCGAGATTTATATAAATGTGGTTCACAATCCCCCAAATGATTCTTTATAGCTGTCAATTAATTTGATCACTATAGTTTCAAATGCAAAAAATTTACCTATTAATTTGTCTCTATCAAATTAATCCAACTATCAACACAGAGAAAACAAACCTGTTGACACATTTAATCAAACACTTGATGTGCATGAAAATGGATGCCAAAAAAATATGAATTTGCTTAACACCTTTACAAGAACATGAACATCATCATCATCGAAGACTTATCTTTCAAACGTTTCACATCCAATCATTTAACAGGTTTCACTATAAAATCCTCTGCCCCTTCCTCCAAACACCTGTCATTTACAAATGAATATCAATATCAAAATTTTAAAATTATAATACATAATAGTTTGAAATTTTAAATATAAATTTACAAAAAAACAATGAGCTAAACATTATCAAACATAACTGGGTTCCTCTGCATCGCTCAATAGGCCATGTTCTTGCTCGTACTCGGATGAAACCGCGGTGTTTTGTACAAACTTGGAAGGCGAGGAGGCTTCGAAGGGTCTAGAAGGAGAAAGAAGAAATGACGAACTTTGTATTCGTTGCACGTTGCTCGATGCCATCGTCTGCCGCCGCTCGCCGGAGAAAGAGAGCCGTAAGAAGAGATTATGGATTTTTGGTTGAAGGAGATTTTTGGTTCAAGAGATTGGGGATTTTGGTTGAAGAGATTGGGGGTTTTTGGTAACCCAAGCGGGAATGGAAAAAAAAAAAAGGCGGTCAGAGAGGGGGAGATTGGGGGTTATTGGTAACCTAAGCGGGAATGGAAAAAAAAAAAAGGGCGGGCCGAGGGGGCTTTTTTTTTTTTTTTTTTTGATTTCCATCAAAAATGAAAATTTAAAAATTTTATTTTTTGTTAAAATATTTTTTTTATAGTTAATGAAATTTTTGTTTTTTTATTTTTCGTTTCTTTTAGTTATTAAGGTTGAAAATTTATTTGTTTCATTTTTATTTTAATGAATACAAAATTATTTTTTTTTTTCATTTTGAATAAAAAATATTTTTCATTAAAATAAAGTTAATTTTTTGTCATCAATGAAAAATATTTTTCTGCAACCCTTTTTTTTTTTTTTTGTTACTAAAAATCAGGAACTAATATTTTGTGGCAGAGGATAGAGAGCGTGTCACGCCCCACTTTTTATTACTCGAAATCATTACCAAATTCATTAGTTTAATTCAATATTAAAGATAACATGCGGAAAAACTCTTTGGTTCAACAAATGGAAATAAATAACGGTTCTCTCATTCGTATGCAAATGAGATACAACATGAGCACACTAAATAAATTGCCCTTGGGCTTACATCATTAAAAAGTCAAGAAGAAGGGAATAACCCTTTTACATAAATGGCATTCCGCCAACACAAAAGAGGCAACAAATAAGAAGATCCAAAACCTTGTAGCACATCGCTATCACAAAGATTCAACAACGTGGGATGAACATATAGTCAGATCTCAACATGATCCTCAACAATAACAACTTGATAGCTATGATCATGAATGCCCAATCTCATACTAGAATAGTAATGTAAAATATACATAAGTATGAACTTTTCTTCATTACCCATTTTTCCAAACTTTCATGACTATAAAAAAAACAATTTCACCAAGCCCATTACTCTTCCCTCATTTTTAACAAAATGACCCATGTTCACAAATACCCCATTTTCCTTCACACTTTCCAAAATCTCAAAAATGGCATTTTGGTTTGTTCCCAATACATTCATATCAATACATGCATGCCTTAAATAAAAGGAAATAACAAATCATCAATCATGTATATAATCCACAAATGACTTTCAAAATAACAATTAAAACTGCTAAGGATATGCCAAAGCGATAAGCAATATAATAACTCATTTTAAACATTTCATACCTCATAATAGATACACATTTTAGTCTTGTATCAATCTCAAAACACTTCCATACTTCACAAATGATACACATTTTAGTGTTGTATTAATATCAAACAAAAACACTTCTATACTTCACAAATGATACACATTTTAGTCATCAATATCAAACAAAAACACTTCTATACTTCACAAATGATACACATTTTAGTGTTGTATCAATGGAGTCCATCCCTATCTCCTCCCAAACAAAATCCGGTTTAGAGGTCCATAAAAATGTATATAAGAGATTATCATATACAAATTCCTCAATACAACAAAGCATAAATATAATACATACACATAAACTATTCAATAATATTTAATCAACACAAGTGTAATGCATCACAATTCAACACAACAATGTCATCCTCCACCGATGACCAAGGACAAAACCTCTAGATGCATGTATTCTAATAAAAGAGACTCAATTCTCAAGCAAACCTTAAGGATAAAACCCCCAAATGTGTGTATTCAACACTCATGATACAATAGTTCAATTCTCAAATTTATTTTCCGAGACTCACATAGAGTTAACATTTCATTTACTATTTTCAAGATCAACTTTCATAATTTTCTTAAGTCAACATGTTCCATCACTTATTCCAAAAACACTTTTCCCTTTTCACAAAACCAATTACATTCTCTTCATTTTACAAAATCAATTCCATGGATAATAAGCCATAATCCAACTTGATTCAATATGTTCATTTCAAAATAACCCCAATACCATAATTAATCCTTTAACTGTTAACACCTTCTACACAACTCATATTAACAATAGAAATTTACCAACATTGTTTAACCATAAACCCTTTTTATTTTACCAAATCAAAATATAATTTAGGGCTTTCTCTTCTTTCAACAATAACATGCTAATATTACTCTCTAATTAGTCCAAACCACAGTCAATGATAACAAAACCATTCTCAAACAACCAATCCTTGGTTCCCCTCATGATTTTCAAACAAATCCAACACGGATATGATTTTCATGCAATACAAAATCACCACATGTCTATCTATAGATGGAGTATTAAAAAAGAACAAAGAAATCCCTACCTCAAATGGAGAGACCAAATGGAGAAGATGAAGGCCAAAAACCAAAGTGCTCCAAATCGCCAAACTTTCAGATTAAAATGAAGCCCTCAACCCACTCTACCTTTCTTACAAAGGGCTTAGTATAGATTTACACTAGAGGGAGATGAAAACCTAGAGAGAAGGTGTGTAGGGAGAGAGAAGATGGTTCTAGGGTTTTGAAATCAAAAGGGAGATGAACAAGTGATATTGAAAGGTTGTTATTAAAGCCCATTAATTGGAAAATGAAAGGACAAGTTAGAATTAAATGAACACTAACTAGAATTAAATGAACACTAGTTAGAAATATGAAAAGACACCAGTTGGCATTAAATGAACCATTATGAAAATTTAATAGACACTAGTTGGAATTAAATGGACATTAACCCTTGGTTTCCAAACACAAGGAACCTGTTTCAAACCCTGCCCAACACGACCCAAGACTCATATACAAAGAGTAAAAGACGGAAACAAGAAAAAGACAACAGCACATCCACGGAACCGAGTCCGGAATACAATTAAACAATGAAGGAAAAACCAGGATCGCTATAAAGCGGCAGTAGTGGTGAAGGTGGTGGATAAGAGGTGATAGTGGTGCTGGTGGTGATAGCGAATGAGATTAGTGCTGAAGTTGTGGTAGTGGTAGAAAAGATAGAGTCGCGGTGGTGGATGAGAGGTAATGGTAGTAGTAATGGTTGTAGTGGAGTGGTAGTGATGGTGGTAGTAATGATAGTCGTAGAGGTGGAGTGGCAACAATGGTAGTAGTTGTGGTAGTGAAATGTCATTTGCAGTAGTGGTGAAGGTGGTAAAGGAGATGGGTGGTGAAAGAGAAATTAGTGAGAGACAGATAGGGAAGAGAGATAGAAACAGAGACCGAGTGATGAGCGATAAAAAGACAAAGTGGTCACCAAAAGTGCATTTTCTTGTAGTGTCTTGATAAATCGAAAGATAGCTTAGTAAATAGAGAAGAATAGAGAGGTGAGTAAGCAAGGCAAACACAATGAGGGGGAGACAAATAGACAGACAAATAGACAGACAGATAGAGAGAAAAAGAGAGAGAGAAAAGTGATGAGTGAAAGAGAGTGAGAGAGACAGACAGACAGACAGACAGACAGAAAAAGAGAGAGAAACAAGAGATGAGCGAGAGATAGACAAAAAAAGAAAGAAAGAAAACAAAAAGATATGAACGAGAGAAAGACATAGAGAGAGAGAGAGAAGAAAAATGAGCAACAAAGAGATATATAGAAATAAGCGAGAGAGACATACAGAGAAAAGAGATAAGAGAGATAGAGAGCCGAGAGATTAGCGAGAGAGAGATAAAGAAAAGAGAGACGAGTGAGAGAGGCAGAGAGAGAAGACAGATGAGAGAGATAGAAAGAAGAGAGATGAGCGAGAGACAAAGAGAGAAAGAGACAGAAACAGAGACAGACAGATAGACAGAGAAGAGTGATGAGTTAGAGAGAGAAAGAGAAGAGAGAGAGAGAGAGACAAAGAGAGAAAAATATAGAGAGGAGATGTAAAAGTGACAGAGAGAGAAGAGAGATGAACGAGAGAGATAGAGAGAGAAAGGAGATAAGAGAGATAGAGAGAAGAGAGATGAACGAAAGAGACAGAGAGAGAAAAAAGATGGGAGAAGAGATAGATGAGTGAGAGACACACAGAGAGAAAGAGAGACAGATAGACAGACAGATAGACAGACAAACAGACAGAGAAAAGTGATGAGTGAAAGAGAGAAAGAGAAGAAAGAGATGAAGATGAAAATGGGTGAAAAGAGACACAGAGGGAGGTAAGAAGAGATTAGGGATTTTTGGTTTTGGGCGGTGTGGTTTGAGATTGGGGATTTTTTGTTTGGGTTGGGGGGGTTACAGAACGGGAATGGAAAAAAAAAAAAAAGGGAGGGGAATGGAAAAAAAAAAATGGGGAGGGGGGAACATAGCAGGAATGAAAAAAAAAAAAAATCGGTCACAAATGAAATTTAAACAACAAAACGTGGTTTAACCTTTTTTTTTTGCGACGGGGGTTGCCATCGCCAAAAAAAATAATTTTTTGTTAAAATAATTTTTTTTTAAAAAAAATCATCTTTTTTTTTTTAGTTATAGATTGAAAATTTATTAGTTTTATTTTTATTTTAATGAAAAAAAATTATTTTTTTTTATTTATCAAAAAGTCAGATTTTTTTTGCGATGGCAAGTTGTGCCGTCTCAAAAAGGCACATTTTTCGCGACGGCAAGTTGTACCGTCTCAAAAAGTCACATTTTTTTTGCGACGGCAAGATGTGCCATCTCAAAAAGGCACATTTTTTGCGATGGCAAATTGTACCGTCTCAAAAGGTCACATTTTTTGCGACGGCAAGTTGTGCCGTCTCAAAAAGTCATATTTTTTGCGACGACAAATTGTGTCATCTCAAAAGGTCACATTTTTTGCAACGGCAAGTTGTGCCGTCACAAAAAATGACTTTTTGCGACGGCAAATGTACCGCCACAAAAAGTTCCGTCTCATAAGTCCACTTTTCTTGTAGTGTAAGTCTGAAATCTCAAATGACCCTTGGATATCTATGTATTAACTTGTTCGAATGGGGAAAAAAAAAACTACCAACAAGTATCCATGTTGTACGATTAGTTGATCATATTCATAGCATATTTTGATATATTAGTAATGCCATTCAAATTCATACATGAATTAACATATAACACAACACGACAACACGACAAGTAGTGAGAACACTAGTGTTTTAACATAAAACACTTTATCACAAAAATTATATTGTTCACTTGTCAAAGAAAGGGCAAGTACATAAACCAATATTAGGCATAAAATTCAAATTAACAGGTTCATCAAGTTAAGAGATTGAACATTGCACAAGTAGTGAGAACATAAGTGTTTTAAGTGAAATAATTTCACAATACCATTCCAGAATCTGTTAATCAAATCATTCTGTTTAATTCATGGAAGACTGTGAAATGGAAAAAAAAGGGTAAAATATGTTTTCAAGAACTTTCATCCTAGCAATTTCATGTTTCTTGAATACAAATAACTAAAAATTTTAAGGGTGACACCTCCCTACTATCTATTCAGCTAATCTGTAAGGCTTTCTATCATTTTTTTCTGAGATTGAATGTATCAACCAATTAAGACTCTGATATTAACATTACATAAGACTATGCTTTTCAAATTTTGCCACAAAAACTATTGAACTGCTTTACTTCTACACTTAATAAGAACATAACAAGGAAGAAAACGATACAGTGAAATTATGAAGATGAGTTATTTGGCTTCACATGGCAGAGCTTATAAGTAAAATCTTATACTCAAGATGTGTAATCTTTTCTAGAACAAATTACAGGATTCATGATGTAGATTCCATCCTTTTGATTAATAACAAAAGGATGCAATAGATTCCAAGAAAATGAAGCAGATTTAAGGCATCAGCTTGTGTTTTGAAGCTTAACTCGAGTTCAGATTAGCAAACAAGTACAACCCGAACATCTATTCATTCTCTCTCTCTCTCTCTCTCTCTCTCTCTCTCTATATGACTAGAAAATACATGAGATCCAAAGTTCCTTTCTTCCTCCATGACAGCCAAAGAAGTATACGCAAGAACAACAAACTACTTTATACCCAGCCATTCACATACCTTCAGCAGCTTTCGGTCTTGTCCCCAACCACATAAGAATTTTTGGTAGTACTTGAGCCTGATGAGTGAAGCTACTTAAGAGGTTAAACATTGCACAAAATTAAGGAATTTTAGATAACATCTGACTACGTAATAAAAGAAGAACAAAACCTTAGAGAATCAATGAGTTCTAGATTAACAAAATAACAAGGCAAAAAGCTATTTTATCAGTCTCTCATAGAGATTCAACCACACATCTAAGTCAGCCTTTACTAATTTTGATCATATTATTTTTCATATTCTTTCATTACTGTTTATGAAAATCATGGAAAGTTAGGTAGCTACACCATTTTGTAACAATTTCAACTCTGAACAAAGATATACACACACATATAACAGGGTATATGTATACGTGGCTAATAAATGTATGTATAAAGCAGTATAAAGATGGCATCTGACAGTGTCAAGACCCAAACCCGGCCCTATGGGTTTAGCATCAGAATCGCCAAGAATAGATAACTAGTGTCCATTGAAAAAATCATATGCCAAAAACATTTTTATGCATTCATACAGTTCTAAAGACAATCTATACAATCATTACAAACATTGGACCTAATCCTCGATAGAGTACAAAACAATAAGGAGACCGATGGGGACACCCATGGCATGGCGACTGAGGCATATAGGTGGCTTGACAAAGCGGGGACCAACCCACGCTCCTAGCTCCGGTCACGAGAACCTACATATATATATAAGTGAGCTAAAGCCTAGTGAATAACACAAAGCGTAAAGAGGTTATGAATGGATGTCAGGAAAACAATTCATTAAAATTTAGTCTTTCGAGATTTGATCAATGTCATATGTGGTACATCCATTAGCCTATAAGGTCCAAAAGGACGGGTCTTATGGCCATCAATCAAGATGGTTCCACAAGGAAACCGACAGAGCTGAGTGCTAAGGATGCCACAAGACAATCTGACATACATTCATTGATAAACAATATCAGTTCAATAAATATTCAAAAGCTAATCATTTTGAACATATCTTTACACAATTGTTACTCACGAGATTGGGCTGAGCCAACCCTAATAACAAATAGAACACACACTAAGTTTGAAGGATGATAATTAAATCCTAAATTTCCTCGGTGTGGTTCTATGTCTAAATCCTCATTAAGATGTCTAAAATCGGGCCTAAGAATGCCTAGGATGGGATGAGGATGCAAAAATACGGTTGGAAGGCATTTTTCAAAAGTTCAGGGTCTCGCTCGGCGAGGTTGCAAAATCAAAGGATTCGCCGGCGAACAATCCTTCGCCGGCGGTCTGATGAAACGATAAAAATCTTGGATGCTCGATTTTACGCGATGCTCGATGCTCGCCGGCGAAGCTTCCAAAATCGCGAGAATTCTTCGCCGAGCGGTCGATGAAATGAAAAAGTACTGGTTGTTGGATTTTTACGATACCACGCCGATGCTCGCCGGCGGAGACTGAATAAAGGTTGCTCGCTCGGCGAGAATCCTTCGCTGGCGAAGAAGCCAAATCTGGAATTTCAGTTGCCTCAAGCTCAAACCAAGCATTCTCAACTCAATTCTCGACCTCTTGGGCCCAAATTCTGGAAAATACATCCCAAAACAATATAACAAGTTTCAAAAGCCAATTTATGAATTCAAGCCCCAAAGGTGAGTCAATTAAATCCAAAATTCAAACCCATTTTCAAGAACAATTGCCAAACATGCAATGCATGAGTTTTTAACCAAATTCAAGGTTCAAATCTTGCTCTAATGAGCTCAATAGTTGGAAAACAAAATGAAAACATGGACTTTAGCTTAAACATGGACATGCATGTACAATCTACTATGAATTCAACTTCAAAATGCACCAATTCAAGCATGCATGCAACAATGGAGTTCCAATTCAACATATATGAGCAAATTCATGACTTAACTTCTCTATAACCATGATACATGCAAGATGGAACTCAAAGATAACAAGAAGAAGGTGGATTTCTTACCTAGAGTTTCAATTACAAGTCTTGCAAGCTCAATCTAGCAATCTATGTGATAAATCCTCAAGTTCTTCTAGCAATTCACAAGATGGGCTCAAATCTCTCTCTCTCTCTCTACTATGGTCGGCTAGATGTGTAGGAAATGGCTGATCAATGGATATGTTAAGTGTAATAAGGCTCTGGAAAATCAATAAACAAGTGTCCACTATTGGTGGCAATTTGGTAATTAAGCCTAAGTTTGCAATTAGCTCATTTTAATCTAGTTTAATCATTCCTAATCAATTTTTAGATAAATATACCATTAAATCACGAATATTCTACTGATCCCAAAACTCTAAACGGTTCCTAATTGATAAGGCCTTCAATTAGCGATTTAAACATACGAATTCAAACAGATAATCAATCAATCAAACAGATGCAATATGCAATTCAATAGATAAACTTATTCAATTTCAGCTTCGATTTCAATCAGTCCATTCAGTACTTCGGTTAATTCAATTATCAGTCATTATCGAGCTAATTTTATCGATAATCGATGCGAGGTTATTCTGAGATAAAAGTAAAGTGTGAGTGAAATTAAACAAAATTGTGGATCTAGCACTCGAATCCGAGAAGCATTGGTCTTCAATGTCCACAGAGAGAGAGAGAGAGAGAGAGAGAGAAGGGTTTATCGTTGTTTGGGTATTCAGGGTTTTTCTTTTTTGGTCCCTAATTTTTATTTCTTCTAATTAACGAAGCAAAGTGAATGTCCTACGAAACCCATTTACGAAATCAACACAAAAATATACGCTAGATGAAGTGTGGGAGACAGCTAAGAATAACGTCGCCCCCATAGAACTCGAAACCAAAGCCACTTCTACCGAACCCAGTAAAAGTGAGCTCTCACCCGCTAGTCTACCATCCTTGGTGGTAAAATAATTACAAATCAATGAAGTGTAAGTGGGTGCAAATGAGAATTTCCATTGATTTGTAATTTTTTTTAATCTCATTTTTTTGATATTCCTTAAAAAAAATAAAGATGGACACAATAAAGAGAGGAGTGTAGTGTACCATCGCCAAACTTGGAACATTGCTGCACTCTCTTGTTTGGCTCCTTAATAGGCTAAGGTTGTGTGAGGCTTTAGGTTAAATATCAAATTGAGACTATCAAGTAAATATTGGATATAACAATAATATTACATTGCGGTATCACCATTCATTGAACATTATTAATTTGCAGTAGGAACCACAACAATATTAAGTTTGTGGAAGACAAGACTTGTCCATTTAGTTCCTTTGCGACTTTTTATTGGCCAATGACAACTCTTAGAATGGTATTATCATTACACTCGATATATTTTTCACTTAATGGTTTGAGCTCGTCATTTTTGTCTTTAAAAAAAATTATAACTATTTTACCTTTTCCCATTTTTCTGATATATATATATATATATATGTTTCAACAATTACTTAAAAAATGTGTCTTGAATGTGGCAAATATTGATGAAATGGATAACTGAGTGGACAATTGTGCAAACGACTTCTGCAATGACAAAGGCCTATAAAGCTTTCTCTTTTTCTTTTTTTCCCTTTACTTTTGTGTACATTAGATAGCCACAAATTTGTAATTCTATTTTTAATTAGCCACAAACTTGTCATTCTGCTTTGGTTAAAGTATGGGGAAAAAATAAATACACCAAGCTCTGTGAACCTTTGGTACTCAATTAAATTTCAATATATCAAGTGTGGTTGTTATTGGAATATAAAATTTGATTGTACAGTCAGACACAATTCTTTTAACATGACTATAGGACTCATCTCATATGAAAGGATTATATTTGACTTTATGATTAATTTCTGTTTCGCTAAACTTTTTCATCCTAGAGTGGATAGGAGTGGAAATTTTATTGTTATTTCTTACAATCTTTACTTGATGCAAGACAAATCTGCAACTTCCAAAACAATCCAAACAATCTAATTGATGTGCAAATAAAAAGAATTTAGTTTTTTTAACTAATTTTATGAGACTTACATTAGACATCAACTTCTTGAAAAAGTTAAGTGTAAATTAGACCTGCATTGTAATTTAATTACGAACATACTAACGGCTATCTTTTTCTAATATACATTTTGTAGGGACATATTTTTTGGATAATAACACGCGGCCAAGGTGGCACCAGAGTGCCAGCCGAGGTGCCACGTGTCCTGATCATGGCGCCGAGATTATCTGTGGAGAAATCGAAATTCGAGATAAGCGGATAAGCTATAAGAGTCCTAGAATGGGGGAGGACCTCAGCCTGAATAAGAATAAAGCTCTCAGGGAGTTTATCTTTATCTATTAGAGAGTCCAGGATAAACATTGAGCCAGAGTCCAAGCGAAGCTAGACTTCTACAAGGATCAAGTTAGTGCTGGCTATAAAAGAAGGGCACCCTCGTGGATCTAAGGTTTGCTTTTGGTATTCTGAATAGTGAGTTAAGCATTTTTGCTATCTTTAAGAGATAACTGACTTGATCGTCGGAGTGCCCCTAGGTGGACAAACCACCGCCGGAGTCTCATCTTTCTGTGACAGGTTATTCGGGCGCAATCTATTCTGCCGGTGTTCTCCAGCTAAGTACCTGTTTGGCAATGTGGTCAAAAAAAAACACACACAATTTGGCGCCGTCTGTGGGAAAGAAAGGAGAATAGATGCCCAATGACGGACAGAAAGAGAAGATCGGCGACGACATCCCTACTGAAAGTGGTAAACATATCGACCTTGACGTCGAGGAAGATAACGACAACGAAGAAACTCAGGATAAGAATCACAGAGAAAAAGACGTCGACTAGGAGGGAGACTTACCAAAAAAGGCAGACTGAGGTTGGTATTACAACGAGGACGACCTCTAGGTGTGGAAAGATAGATACCTGTAGAGGGATGACGAGATAAAAGGAATGGCAAACAAATTGGTGGACCTACAATCGGTCGTCAATTTCATGATGCAGAACAACGTCATGCAGCCACCGTTCCCATTACAAGATATGTCGATTCCAGCGGCCAAGAAAGATGCCCAGAAAGGGGGGTTAGAGAATAGTTCATGCAGTCCCTCAGCATAACAAGACCAAGGAACATTCTCACTGGCCTTCGTGGGAGGTCGGGCATGGAGAATCAATAAGAGGGGATTCCCAGAAGACACGTCGAACCAAAGAAGCCTGCACCAAAGAACATCGGAATGTTCAAGGAAAGGAGCTCTGTTTCGACACGACCAATGGAGGGAGGTCCAAAAGGACTCATAATGACATCGGAAGTAGCGCACCGAAAAAGCTAAAATTCGGAGATAGCCAAGCTCCTGGACGGACCAAGGAGGATTTGAAGGATTACCTCCAGAGGAAGTGACAAGATGCCAAGGTAACCTCTCCATTAAAATCAAGAACGCCATTTTCGATAGAACTAGATAAATTTGAAGCCCCAAAAAGGTTCCACATGCCGAGATTCCAAATATACGATAGTAAGTCGGACCCAAACTTTCACGTCGGCTTGTATCTGAACTCAATGGCACTATCCATCAGGAACGAGCCGTTGCTTTGCAAGGTGTTCCCCTCGTCCTTTGGGGAAATCGCATCAAACTGGTTTCACAAGTTGCCGAAAGGAACTGTAAAAAGCTGGGAAGGCCTGGCCGAGATGTTCATAGCCAGGTTTGTGACAAACAAACTACAGCCATTGAGGGTGGATTCCCTGATGGCCTTGAAGATTGGCAAGGATAAAGGCCTCAGGGCTTATGCCAAGAGGTATTATGAGGTGTTCAAACAAATACCAGGATGCAACCAAGAGATGGCGGTCGTGTCTTTTAAGAACAGCCTGAACGATGTTTGTCTGCTTCGAAAATCATTGGCAAAGACACTGCCAAAAAGTATGGAGGAACTTATGGCCAAGATAGAGAAGTATGCAAAAACAGAGGAAGACACGCCGGGGACAAAGGAGTCAAAACAAGAGAAAAGGAACGGCTTGCCGAAGCGAGGCCGAGGTAATGCAAACCTTAACAAGCAAGAGACAGGATTGAGGATTGCACAGGCAGTCACAACCGTATTCCGAATTCTAGTTTACAAAGTCTTGAAAAAATTTGGAATCAGCCCTATTACAGAGCACTAGCAAGGGTTCCTGGCGAATTTATGGGAAGAAGCCTTGGTAAGCACTGTGCTTACCACAATGAAGATGGGCATCTGACTCAGGGGTGCAGAGCCGTAAAGGCACATCTGGAAGACCTGGTTAGACAAGGTCATTTAAGGGACCTAGTAAATGAGGCCAGGACGAGAGAAGATCAAGAAAGACTGCCTCAGGCACCGGCAGCACCACCTCTTCCAGCACCACAACCGTAATTAGGTGGACCTCGAGTGATCAACATGATTCACTCAAAGGTCAGTGAGAACGAGATACGTGGGGAAACTCAGAAGGTAAAACACTTGCAACATGTGTATCAGGTCCGGCAGAAGAGACCTAGGGCAGATAAGTGCTAGGGACCAATGGTGTCCTTATTGAAGATGAACTAGAGATGATACAGCACCCACACAACGATGCCTTGGTAATATCCCTCTAGATTGGAGAGTGCTAGGTAAAGCGAATTCTAATCGACTAGGGCAGCTCTTGTGACATCATGTATGTCAGGTGTTACAAAAAGCTTGGCCTTCACCAAGATGATCTGGAACAATCCAATGGTCCAATGGTTAGGTTTAACGAAATGCCGACGTGGCCCCTTAGAGCAGTAAGTTTGAAGGTGCAGGCTAGCACCAAGAAGGTAAAAACGGAGTTCACAGTAATTGACACCCCCTCCCCTTATAATGTTATCCTGGGAAGGCCATGGCTGCACGCAATGGAGGCTGTTCCCTCAATATTGCACCAGCTGTTGCGGTTCCCAACAGAACATGGAATTGAGGAGGTCAGAGAAGATCAGGTGCAGGCAAAGAATTACTCTATGGCAGCAATGAAATCCACCTGCAACATACAAGAAGCAGAAACAGTAGAGATTGAGGATGAGGACGTGGAGGTCCTTGAGGATGTCGGCAAAGAACCAGCCGAGAAAAGTGAGGAAGCCCTGAAGAAGATCTTAGTCTAGCAAAGGGATGAAGAGCACTTCTTCCTTCTCAGCTCCGACTTGACTGAGCAAGAGGAAAAGGAATTAGAGGCGTTCTTGAGAGCAAACCTTGAGGTGTTTTCCTAGACGCCATACGAGATGTCTAGCATTGACCCTGAGGTCACTTGCCATAAACTAAATGTGGACAAGTCGGCCAAACCTATCATCCAGCGAGCAAGAAGGCCTACATTGATGTATGTTGAGGCAGTAGAAGAGGAAGTGGATAAACTTCTGGAGGCCAGAGCCATTCGAGAGGTAAACTACCCAACATGGCTATCAAACACGGTTGTTGTGAAGAAAAAGAATGGAAAGTGGAGGGTCTGTATGGACTTCACCAACCTGAATAAGGCTTGTCCTAAAGACAGTTTCCTGCTCCCCAAAATTGACCAATTGGTGGATGCCACCTCAGGACATGGAAGGATGAGCTTCCTAGACGCTTACATGGGGTACCATCAAATAGCCATGTACCCCCCAGATGAGGAGAAGACTGCATTTATCACCTGAAAAGGCTGTATTGCTACAGAGTGATGCCTTTCGGGTTGAAAAATGCAAGAGCAACTTACCAGAGATTGGTGACTAAGATGTTCAGACATGTAATAGGCAAAACAGTGGAGGTATACATTGATGACATGGTCGTGAAGACCAGGGAACCTGAGGATCATCTGGCTAACCTGAAAACAGTCTTTGATATCCTTAAGACATTTCGGCTCCGACTTAATGCATCGAAGTGCGCATTTGGAGTTGGGTCAGGAAAGTTCCTCGGATACTTAGTTACTAGAAAGGGCATTGAGGTAAGCCCATATCAGATCAAGGCAATCTTGGAGTTGAAGGGCCCGACATCAGCAAAACAAGTGCAGATATTAACTAGAAGGGTTGCAGCCCTAAATAGATTCATAAGCAAAAGTTCTGACAAATGCAAACATTTCTTTAGTTTGGTAAAGAAAGTCACAAACTTCTTATGGACAGAAGAGTGCGAAGTCACCATGGTCGACTTGAAAAAATACTTGACCACAACTCCAATTCTCTCAAATCCAGTACCTGGAGAGGAGCTGTTCTTATACTTGGCGGTTTCAGAACATGCAGTAAGTGCAATGGTAATCAAAAAAGAAAATGGAGAACAAAGGGCAATCTACTACGTGAGTAAAACCCTAGCAGATGCGGAGACCAAATACCTACCCTTGGAGAAGCTGACACTGGCTTTAGCAATGGCCTCCAAGAAGCTGAATTATTACTTTCAAGCCCACAAGATTGTGGTGTTAACTGAGCATCCTTTGAAGTCCCTATTGTAGCAAGGAGATCTGACATGCAGGATAGCTAGATGGGCAGTGGTGTTAGGCCAATACGACCTGGAATTCAGACCCAGAACAACAATCAAAGTCCAAGTTTTAGCTGACTTCGTGGCCGAGTTCACATTAGGCGCCATCATACATCGGGCTCCATTGAGCCTTGGTATATGATGTCCAGGTGAACAAGGAGAAACCCAGTTGGAGATAGCAGAATAGATGAAAGAAGAGAAACTCAAGCCCTGCAGTATTTACGTTGGCGACTCCTTCTGCCTGTTTGTTGATGGAAGTTCAAACCGACAATGAACGAGGGCAGAAGTAGTGCTAGTATCGCCGAATGGGCAGATGCTGGAACAATCCATTCATTTGTGGTTTAAGACCTCAAACAACGAAGCAGAGTATAAAGCACTAATCGTAGGATTAAAGTTGGCAGCAGCAATGGAAGCCGACGAGGTAATGGTCTTCTGTGACCCCTAGCTTATCGTCAACCAGGCAATAGGCGAATATACAGCTCGAGATGAAAGGATGATGGCTTATGTAATTGAGGTGGGCAGACTAATAGCATTATTCCAAAATTGCCGACTACAGTAGGTTAGCCGAGATGACAACAGCCATGCTAATGCCTTGGCCAACCTGGCTAATGCAATGAAACCAAGAGAGGCAAGGACAATAATGGTCGACTACTTAACAGGTCCAAATGTAGAACCACTAAACACAAAGCATGAGGCAATGTGCGTAGAAAAGGGAACAAGATGGATGGATGCGATAATTGTATTCCTTAGAGATGGAAAACTGCCAGATGATCATAAAGAAGCACACAAGATCATACTGAAGTTGGCAAGATTCAGTCTGACAGCAAAAGGGCATCTCTACAAAAGATCTTTTACTGGTCCCTTTTTGAGGTGTGTGCATCATTCACAAGTTGAAGACTTTCTGTATGAAATACATGAAGGAGTATGTAGAAGCCACACTAGGGGCAGATCACTTGCTCATAGGGCCATTACTCAGAGGTACTGGTGGCTCTATATGCAGAAAGATGCTGAAGTTTATGTCAGAAAGTGTGAGAAATGTCAAAGGTTTGTACCTTTGATACACCAACCAGCAACGGATTTGAACCCAGTGTCCAGCCCTTAGCCATTCGCCCATTGGGGCATGGATCTTGTTAGGCAACTGCCTCAAGCAACCGGACAAAGGAAGTTCCTACTAGTAGCAACAGATTACTTCACCAAGTGGGTTGAAGCTGAACCCCTTGCAAAGATTCGGGACATTTATGTAAAGAACTTCATATGAAAGAACATCATCACTAGGTTTGGGATCCCAAGGGCAATAATAGCAGACAATGGTACACAATTTGACAGCAAGCTAATCAAGAGCTTCTGTACAAAGTACAAGATCAAGAATTATTACTCTACTCCAAGCTTCCCTCAAAGTAATGATCAAGCAGAAGCAACCAATAAAGTTATCTTGGATGGGTTCAAGAAAAGGCTAGCAGTAGCAAAGGGAAAATGGATGGATGAGTTGCGCAATGTACTCTGGGCATATCGGACTATGCTGAGAAGATCAACTAGGGAGTCCCCATTCGCCATGGCTTACGGCACAGAAGCAGTTATTCCACTGGAGGTCGACATCCCAGGAATCAAAAACCATGGAGTAGAGAATAGGACCAATGAGGCATTCCTGGTCTGAGATCTAGATTTGTTAGAAGAAAAAAGGGAGAAAGCAGCAGTACAGCTGGGGGTATACCAGCAGCAGCTTGCTAGGGCTTACAATAAGAAGGTCAACCCATGAGAGTTTCAAGTAGGGGACCTCATCCTGAGAAAGGTAGTCGGCAACAAGAAAGATCCCAGAGAGGGTAAGCTTGGCCCAAATTGGGAAGGACCTTATAGAATCATCTTGGTCCTGGGCAATAGTGCATATCGGCTTGAAGACAGTGAAGGCAAAGAGTTGCCAAGACCTTGGAATACTTGCAACTTGAAGTTTTTATATCATTAGATTTTTTGTTTTTTAAAGTTTTCTGTTATTAGCCGAAGTAATTAATAAAATTTTAGCTCGATTTTTTATTTTAAACTTGTGTAATACGATTGACCAGTCCCTTATTATATGGCAGAGTTAGATTATACTTGCATATAATAGAGTTGAACTAAGTTGGATTAACCTAGATTTGCTATATCGGTAGAATTAAAACTTTGAATGGTACTAAGTACATGTCAGTTAGATTAACAGAGAAACCGTGGTTGCTGACCTCGGCCAATCTTTGTTTGAATCTGACATCAGCGACAAGATCATAGGTACATGCTTAATGCGAACATAAGTGAAATTTAAGTTCACATTAGGGGGCAGAGAGTTGGAAGATGATAAAGAAAGTTTAAAGAGCTTGGGAAGGCTTGTCAAACATTTTACAAGCTAAAGTTGGCTTAAACACTTGTTGAAATTTCAGAAAAATTTACAAGTTAAAGATAAACCGAGGTAATATTGTAAGAGGTACATTCCTGGTTGCCGAGATAACAAGATGGCCCAGCTTTGAGATAATGGAAGACAGAAGTCTTGATAAGTAAAAGTGAAGTAACAAGTTGTGAAAATATTTTCAATTGTTAAGCCAAGGCTGAGATAAACAGTCAGTGGGTATATCCGAGGTATTTTACCTTGAGGAGATTGCACAGTTAAGATGTACTTCGAAGACATACAAATTATTGTAAGTATGGAATCATATAACATAGTAAAGAAAAGGCATACATTCAAATACTTAGAAGAAATGCAAAGAAGAAGATATACATGCATTCAAATAAGGAAGTTCAAATACAAAAAGGCACTTCGGCCTGACATTGAAGATTACTTGTTCAGAGTAAGAAAAGGCACATCGGCCAAGTAAAAGCTAAACATTGTTCAAAAAGAAAAAAGTACTAAATACAAAAGAAAAGCCAATAGTAAGACTACTCGGCATCGTCTATGGCAGGCTGCGTCACGGCCCCAGAAGACATCTGGGAACTCTTCTCGATCTCCTTCTCGGCCGCAAGCTCGGCATCAATCTCTTCAAGAATCTGGTCGAGGCTCTTCTTGGCGATAGGCACCTCAGATGTTGTCTTCCCGGGGGAGGCATCTTTTGAGACTTTGTCCTCCTCATCCTAAGTCAAGTCTAAGACTTGCTCATTCAGAGTTGGGGACTTGGTCCCAGCAGCTTCGGCCTTCTCAGACTTGTCGGCCTCGACATCTTCCTCGGACTCAGCTTCGCCCTCAGATTGGCTTGGAGTGGAGGGGAATGGCAGGACGAGGAGGTTGTTATCTCGGAGAGTTGAGTCCTCGGGGACAGCCAACTCCTTCAAGGCAGCCATCTAGCCAAGGGTGTAACGCCTTTTTTACTTGCTTCTTGTAGTCTTCGCGGACGTCGGCTGCCCCCTCAGTATATGCCTTCTCGTCCGCCGCTTTGATCTTGGCGTCCTTTGTGGCCAAGGTAGCTAGGAGCTCAGCTTGGGCTTCAGCAGTCTTTGCTTCGGCCTCTTTCTTCTCGGCTTTAAGGACCTCAGCAACGGCCTCAGCAGCACCTGCCCTCTCCTTGGCCTCATCTTGAGCTTTCTTGGCTGCCTTGGCCTAGTCTATTAGCCCTCTCATCTTGGCCTCGGCGTTGTTTAGCAATTTGAGCAGGCCAACAGCTTTCTTGGTCTTACGGGCTAACTCCTTCTTAATGTCAAAGGCCTGCATCGCGAAGGAATGGACATGCTGGATCGCCTAAAAGAAATGGAAAAAACAAAAGTTAATAAAACTCTCTAAGTATGGAAAAACAGAGAATGGAGAGTACCAAGTGTTAGGGGCTTACCTGTACAGAGTGCTGCAACATCAATGCAAAATTTTCGTATTCACTGACCTTGGCATTGCGTTCGAGGTCATAGGGAAGGAGCAAGGCAGTGGAGAGTGCAACATCGACTTCAATGTCAGTCGCCCTATCGCCGACTCTGATTGGCTTGTCCTCGATTGTGATTGAAGGAGCCCAGGGGTCATTAGATTTTAGGGACCTCGAGGTTGCAATAGACACTGATCTCGGCCTCTTTGATCGGGTGGATTTGGAGGGAATAGCCTCTGCCGGTCTCTTTTCGGCAGTGGAGGAACTTTTTTCTGCCTTGGCCATTTTTGAAATCGGCAAGGTATCCTCAGAATCGATCTGAGTCATCGTTGCCTTTGCTTGTGCCTTCTTCAGCCTCTTTGGCTTTAGTTTGGGCTGGGACTGGGAAGGTGAACATTGGGCTGTGACAATGTTGGGGATGTCAGTTAGAAGGTCATCAGCAACAGCGACAGTGACTCTAGTACCGAAGTGGATCGCCAGAAGTGCAGTTGGAGGGTTGGTTGGATCAAAAGAGGACGCCTCGGCACTTCAGCGTCTTCAGTTACGAGTTCTGCCTGCTGATACGAGCAACGGAGCTCGACGTCGGCGATGATGTTGAGAAGATGGAATCAGTTGTGGGGCAGAAGTTGATGGCTGTTCTACAGGGTCGGATGTTGAGGCTTGGTCAGGCCTTGGTGATGAGGCAGTTAGGGGAGTTACTGCTGACAGTGGAGACTTGCTCTTCTTGGGGACGTCGGGAAGGACAGATTTATAGGTTGGGATGTAATTCAGGAGCAGAGGAGCCTTGCGCTGATTAATAGGCAAGTCCAGTAGCCTCCTGAAGTCTTTGCTAGGGTGGAAGTCTTTGCAGAAGTCCTTTGGGGGCTAAGGAAGAACTGCAAAGTAAAACAAACAGACGTTAGAATATACAAAAATATCGAAATAGTAAAGACTTGAAAGCAAGTAAAGTGACACTTGGTTCTTACTATCTCCCTCTCTGAACACTGTTCAGCTTAAGGGGAAAAGGTAAAGGTCATCATCTGGTTGGAACTCCCAGTTGCCTGAGACGATGAAATAATCGTCTCCGGCACCCTTATTGGAATCAAGAAGGTCAGCAATGAGTTTGTATTCGGTCGACCTCGGCTTAAGGTAATAAATGTAGCCTTTTTCTGACTTAAGGCCACAGATAGTGTAGCAGTACTGGATGTCGGCTAGAGTTACCCTAGCATTTTCTCAGCTAGCTAAGGCAATGATACCGTTGATAACCCTGTAAGTGTTAATGGCTAATTGCATCGGGTTAAGCTTGTAGTAGTGAAGGACTTGGCGGAAAAGGATGTCAAGAGGGAACCTGAGCCCACACTCAATGAAGGCTACTACTAGGAAAGGCATGGAGTCCTCATTAGGCATGATGGAATCCTTCTCCCCTGCCAACTTGAGGTGGACATCGAGCTAGAGTCCAAGAGAAGCTAGACTTCTACAGGGATCAGGTTAGTACTGGCTATAAAAGAAGGGCACCCTCGTGGGTCTAAGGTACGCTTTTGGTATTCTGAATAGTGAGTTAAGCACTTTGCTATCTTTGAGAGATAACTGACTAGATCGTCAGAGTGTCCTTGGGTGGACGAACCACCGTCGGAGTCTCATCTTTTTGTGACAGGTCGTTCGGGCGCAATCTATTATACCGATGTTCTCCAGCTGAGTACTTGTTTGGCAGTGTGGTCAGAAAAAAACAAACACATATCTATATATATTATTGTGAAGCCTTATATACTATAATATGTGAAGGCTTATCTTGGCATGAATGTCACAGAAATTTGATTTTCAAAAATACCCTCAAGAGCAATTTTGTAACTGCTAACTTACAATCTTATGATCTAAATCTATAATTGCATATCCATTTAGATATACACACCTTCTAATATATATATATATACATAAATGGGCCTGGACCACATATATATAATATCCAATGGCGGAGTCACATGGTGCCTAGGGGGTCACGTGACCCCTGAATTTTTCTTCTTTTTTATTTTTATTTTTATACATATGCATATATATATAATTTTAAACAAAAATAATATTTAGAATAAAATGTCAAGGGCTTTTTTAAATTTATGAAAATAATAGTGATTGTTTTATTGAAAATGAAGTGATTACAATAAATTATATTTTTATGTATGAAAATTTTTTTAAAAAATCTCAATATAAAAGTAATATCCATTATTATTGATATGCAAATATAATTCATCTCACTATATATATTTAAAAATTATTAGAGTGTTAGTTATATTTGCATGTAGAGTTCACCCTACATATGTTGTTTTACTATTAGTTGGTGATATCATATGTCAATAATGACGTGATATCACTATTATATGAAATTTTTACTCAAATTTTGTAAAAATTTGAATTACCTTACCATTATATAATTTATTTTAAGATGTAAAAATATCACTTTTTTACATTATTCATGATATACTAGTTACATGCAATATTTTCTTTTTTATTTTAGTCGAAGTTAATTATAAAATTTTATGTGAAATACTTTTGTAATAATTTACTTTAGTTTTTATACTTAATATTAATTCAAAAATTATTACTATCTTCTTACATTTGGTTATAGAAAAAAATTCAAGTTGTAATCAATAAGTACCCCTTCTGATTTAATTGTAATCAATAAGTGCCCCTTCTGATTTAATTTTCTAGCTCCGCCACTGATAATATCACTTTGTCCCATAATCAAAACTACCTAGTGTTGATTTCTAAAGTTATAACCAATCCTATTTTACTGTGAAGTCATAATTAAAGCATAAGAAGTTTTTTTTTTTTTTTTTTGAACAGAGCAGAAAATTCAATAAGAAACAACAGATAATGCCCTCTGCAAGGCTACAGGAGGGTTAACAGCCCAATTGGCTGGTAAAAGGTCCCTAAGGGCTGTTCTTGCTGTCCAATGAGCTGTCCCATTAGCTTGTCCAGGATACCAGCAAAAAGACAACCCATGTCTGGCCGCTAACTCACGCATATCATGGAAAATTACAGCACAATCCCAAGGAGGGTCGTTCTCTGAAACACATATCATAATTGCTAATCTGTTGTCCCCAGCTATCTCCACTTCGGAGAGGTTGAGTTCATGGATCATGACACAAGCCTAGCAGATAGCAAGCGCTTCTCCTTGGAAAGCTGATGAGGTAGTCACCTTACGAACACAACCTTTAACCAAAGAACCCTGCCAATCCCGTAGCAATACCGCAATAGCTGCTGAGGGGGAATTAGGCTAAAAAACAACATCACAATTTGCTTTGAGTTTACCTTGTGAAGATGGAGTCCATTTGAGCTCAAGAGGTAATTGGAGGGGAAATGGAGAAGCCTGGGGGAGTTGTTTGTCGCTAAACTCCTCAAACTCTACACAGTTATGGTTAGCCCTTAAGACAATTGAAATAGGGTCTACTGGAATATAATTGAAAATTGTTCCTTTCCTTCCAGATATGCCAAGCAACCAAAACAATTCGACCGAAACAAGCAAAAAGCTCGAATCTGTTGTGATCTCCAAGAAGAAAGTCACATGTCCACTAGGTTGCAGATGTTATGTCCCTTGTATTGAGTCTCAGACCCACACCCCCAAACCAAACTGCTTGAGTCCATGGACACCCAAGGAGTAGATACTCCACTGTCTTAGAATCAACATGGCAAATGGGGCAAACACCATCTTTACAACACCTTCGCAGCCCGAGATTATGCTTTATTGCCAAGAGGTTATTGCAAACTTGCCACCAGAAATGTTTGAGTTTGGGTAAGATATGCAGGTTCCACAGCGTCTTCCATGCCTGATTTTGGACCTGGAAAGAAGATGATGGAGTAGATGAAACCTGGGCATGTTATTCACTTATTGCCACTCAATATCCAGACTTCACAGAGTACTGCCCTTCGAAATCAAAATGTCAAGTGAGATAGTCCTCTCAGTTAAAAACTGATATGGGGATGGTGCTAATTTCCTCCATTTCCGACAATGACACCACTGTTTTTAAGGCTGGAATATCCCAACACCTAGAGTTTTGATTAATGGCATCCTGAACTTTCTCAATTACACAACCAACTGGTTTCCTAGATTGAATGCATAATTTTTTTGCCTGTGGAACCCATTTGTCCTCCCAGAAATTAACTGAGGCCCCATCATTTATCTGCTAGCAAAGGGCTTTCCTCAAGATCTCTCGTCCTTCTATGATGCTAGCCTAAGCCCAAGAAGAGCAATTTTCTCGCAACGCCTTCATGAAACTTGTGTTAGGATAATAAATACCCTTCAGAAATCTTGCACAGTAGGAATTGGGAAATTTGATAAGCCTCCAGCCCTAACGTCCAAGAAGAGCTTCGTTAAAAGTGTGTAAGTCGTGAAATCCCATTCCACTAAGGAGTTTAGGAATTGACATGTTATTCCAAGCTGTCCAATGTATTCCTTTTCTACTAGGGTCCCCTTTCCACCAAAAGTTGCTAATGATTGGATTCATAGATGCACACAACTTCTTTGGGAATAGGAAGTAAGACATAGCAAATTATAGAATTGCTTGAGCTACTACCTTGATCAAGATTTCACGCCATGTCTGAGAGAGCAATTTTGATTTCCATCCCTGGAGTTTGCCCATCATTCTCCCCACTAGGTAGGTATACGTCCCACACCGCGATCTCCCACAACAAGAAGGAATTCCCATATATTTTGCCCCATCTCTGACAGATGGCATTCTCAGCAGCTCACAAATATGACCCTGAGTGCCCATGTTAACGAAAGCTGAAAGTTGAACCCCTGACTTCTCAAAATTTATCCTCTAGCCCGCAGGCCCACAATAGATCCTTAATATGTGTAAAACATTGTGACACTGGTGTAGATCTGCTTTTAAGAACAGAAGGACATCATCCGCAAAGAGGAGGTGAGAAAGAGTTGGGCATGAGCGTCTCACCTTGATTCTAGAAAACTGAATAAACAATACATTCTGTTGTAGAAGCCTCGAGAGGACATCTACCACTAGAATAAAGAGGTAGGGAGATAAAGGGTCACTCTGTCGAAGTCCCCTTAATGGTTTGAAAGTGGTGCGCTTCTCCCCATTTGCAAAAATTGAAAAAGAGACTGGTGACACATTCTATAGCCCATCTAATCCATTGATCACAAAAGCCCATCCTCCGCATCAGTGCTTAGAGAAAATCCCATTGAACTCGGTCATATGCCTTGTTGAAATCCAGTTTCACTGTCATATCCGGATTGCTGTCTCTCTTCCAAATCTTGAGATGATGAAAGGCTTCATGAGCAATGAGGATATTGTCCTGGATCATTCT
The DNA here is from genome assembly GCA_025200525.1 of Camellia lanceoleosa. Lineage (NCBI taxonomy): Eukaryota > Viridiplantae > Streptophyta > Magnoliopsida > Ericales > Theaceae > Camellia > Camellia lanceoleosa. The sequence continues at coordinate 113,606,029 of CM045772.1, read as the reverse complement.
AACCGGTACAAAGGCTGATTGATTCGGCAAAATAATCTTGCTTAGCACTCTTTTCAACTTATTAGCCAAAATTTTGGTTATGATCTTGAGACTGAAATTGAAGGGGCTAATAGGCCTGAAATGAGATAATCTAACTGGGGCTTTTGTTTTGGGTATAAGAACTAAATTTGTCTGATTAATCTTCTTCAACAAGAAACCACTTTTGAAGAAACTCTTAGTTGCTCTGCACATCAAGGCCAATCTCATCCCAAAATCTTTGGTAGAACATGCCAGGGTATCCGTCTAGCCCTGGTGCCTTAATTGCTCTGAGCTAAAAGACCGTGGCCTTGATTTTTACATCAAAAACACATCTAGTCAAGGCATAATTCATTTCTTTAGATATTACTAGGCTAATTCCCACCAATGCCTCCTCCATATCCCTGTGGCCCTCTATAGTGACTAGCTGCAAGAAGTAGCTATGTAAATGAGCATTGATGTCATCCTCTGTAGCTAGCTATACTTCCTCCTCAGTTAGTAATTTCATCAGTTGGTTCCTTTGGCGTCGCTGAGTGAGAGTAGCATGAAAAAACGTTGTATTTTTGTCCCCATAAGATAGCCAATTAATGCGAGACCTCTGATGAACAAAAATTTCCTCTCTTTGCAGTAGCTCTTCGATGTTGGCTTTAAGTTTAAGTTGCTCTCGAAAATTGTCCTTGGTTGGAGGTTAGGCTTGGGCTAAATTAAGCTTCTCTTTTAAAATAGCTATTTGCGTTTTAGAATTACCGAACTCAGTTCTACTCCAAGAAGAGAGATTAGGCTGACAAGTTTTGAGCAGTTGGACCAATTAAAACATTGGAGACCATACATACACTGACTCTAAGACCATCTTACAACATTGCCATGTTCAGCGTTTGTAAGCCGCATGGCTTCAAATTTAAAAAGCCGAGGAATCTTCTTTGGAGGAACACAACATTGGATTAATAATGGGCAATGATTCGATCAACGCATCTTGGTGATCTGCAAAGCTGGTAACACACACGTCAATCAACGCTTTGTGGGTCGAAGACCTCCCAACTTGCTTCTGACGTCTATCCACGAGTTGGGTTGCTAATGAAAGAGATTTTCCCTTACTCTGCCCACACTGTATTGTCGGAGCCCTAGAAACCTCCACTTTTAGCAACTTTAGTGGTCGAAATGACTGGGACATCGCATCCTCTGGTTTCCTCTTTAGAGATAGGTCTTGAAATAGATGAGCCATGCATTTTTCTACCAGAGGGTCCACTAATATCCGATTTGGGCTAGTATTTGGGCTTAGTTCTTCAATTTCAATTATTGATGTGGGCCTCTCACCTCCTAAATATGTATAGGCCTGAGTAAGAGGTGACTCCAATTCCGCTGGTTCAGTAACAAAATAACCGGGCTTAAAACCTTCCACATATTAGACAGGCTGCCCTTGAGTTCTCACATCGCTGCCTTTATAGGCCTCCAACACAAAAGCCCATTTTTGCCACGCTATCCAGGTGCCCCAAGCTCTCATCAAGCCCACATCCGGTATCTAACCCATTTTAAGTCATCTCTACCAAGGAATTAATTTTGTCACCATGTGAATATCTCTTTCCACTTTCTAACCTTACAAAGTGCGTACAAGGACAATTTGAGGTAGATGGTGCATCCACGTTTGTATGACTTGTACTGGGTGTGGCCACCTGTTCCGTCGTACTCTGAGTCATTGATCCCGTTTCCGGCGTTTTGAACCTAAATTTTCAACGGCCTTCCTTTACTAAATTCTTCACTACAACCTTTGTTCTATCCAGTCATTCCCTGGTTTGCTCCATAGTCAATCCCAATTTCGGAGCTCGTCCCGCCCTTAGATCAGGACTTGTAGACACTCCATTTTTTTATGACCCTTACGACTTGGACATCCTTGCATGCACACCCGATGATGAGTTTATTTGCTCACCAAGTGCTCGAAGTCCTCAGCAGAATCCAACAACTTTGAGCCTTTCAAACCCTACACCCTTTTTGCCTTATTTCTAGACCATACCTTGGTTTTTCTAGCCTACAACCTTTAGTGGCCTAGCAGCCATCCCTAGAGGCTGTAGACCATCACTTTTGGACTGCCGGCCACCAGTGTGTTTTGCAGATATTATATGTCAACTGTGCCAGCTGTTTGCATAGATGCATGCATCTTCACCCACGTGTAGGGCTGGATGTTTTTGAGGGAATTTTTTGGTTCTCTATATAAAGAAGACCTTTCATATTGTTTTGAAAGTTAGAAAATTTTGAACTTAAAAATTTTCCTCTCTCTCTACCAAATCTCTAAACTTTTGCCTACAATTCTTCAACCTTTGCATATACACGCTTAACCAAATCTCTTCACCTTTGAGCTAAAGTACTTTTGAGCTTTGGTTTGAACTCTAGAGGGTGTTGTTTGCTTGTGTTGTTGCTTGGAATTGCTTCTTCTCTTCAAGATGTATAAGGCTCTACCTATTTGCTTACATTCTCTACTTTCTTTCTTACTATTTTTTCATTGTTTTGGGCAGTCAAAACTCTATGTTTTTTGGGTTGAAGCTTGGGTTTAAGGCCATTAAAGGTTAAGGAGTTGATAGCCCTTCTTTGTAGCTTGTTTTAGAGGCTTTTGCCTTTGTGTTTCCCACCCTTTTACTATCTTTTTCCAAGATTTTAAACATTGATTTTCAGAGCTTTTTCAGTGGCCAAAATCATGTTTTGAAGTCCAAATTTGAAGGGATTAGTCTCCCCTCCTTTTGTCTTGTTTACTAGCCTAGTTTGTGCCATGTTTTAGCATTTTAATCTAGCTTGTTTTAGCTCAATTCCAACATGTTTTAGAACATATTTTAGCCTGCTTTAGCATTGTTTTGGACTGTTGTTTGCATTTGAGCTTTGCTTTGCATGCTTCTAGTGTAATAGTTCTCATAAGCTTGATGTTTTAGGTCTTAGACATTACTTATTTGAGTTGATAGCACTTATTTTGGGCTTTTCATACTTCATTTCAGCACTAATAATCTCTGTAACCTTCCTCCATTCTTGGCTTTTTATTTTTCTTTGAAAGTGGTTTCAAGTCACTAGCTTGCCCAAGTATCAAATTGAGGTTTCATACTTAATGGTTTAATCCCTTAGGGGGTTCATTACCAATGGTATGATACTTTTTTCATGCCCAAGCAACTTGCATTTTGAACCCTCTTTCCATTAGAGGACTTAATTCACCATTGGACTTAATTGAATTAAAGGATGGTTACTAAATTAAAATGAGCAACTAAAACTTGCGACTAAAAGTGAGCAAGACAATAATTTGATTGTGTTCAATTGGACGTTAATTGAACACATGAAAACTTGGACCATTTCATACTTGCTAGTGATGAAATCATCCAAGTCTCTAAGGTCGACTTTTTCCCTTGATCATTCATGAAAAGGAGGAGATTTGTGTCTTTTGTTGCATTTATTGAACTTGCACACTTTGATTCACAAGCCATCATGCAATGAAATTGCTTGAGTTGGTGGTTTGTGGCTTAAGTTCATTACTCCTTGGTTTTGCTCATGAAAATGAGAGGTGAGTTATGCAAACAAATCCTTGAAATGCCTTGTATATGCTCTGTTTATCCTCTGTTGCAACAGGATGAACTTGTGCAGCAGTGGCCGGCAGGCCACTTTTCATGGCTGGCAGGTGGCCGACAGACCACCTTTGATGGCCAGTAGGCCACTTTTATGGCCGGCAGATGGCCAGCAATCTTCATCTTTGGCTGGCCGACCACTAGTGCAAAATTGAGCAATATGTTGGTAAGGCAGAGTAGAGTGAGCAGCAGTGTTGGTGTTCAACTGTGCAAACAGATGCATTCAAAAGCAAAACAGTGGCTTTTCAAGTGGAAACCGAGCATGCACATGAACATCTCTCATTTCCTGAGGTGAAGCAATTAATTGCTGAGTTTAATTATTAATTGCACTTGTGTTGTAATTATTTAATTAATTAAAGTAGTTAACTAGTTGTGTTTAGTTAATTCAAGTGTTGTAATAATTGGTTAAGTGATTTAGCTAGTTATTCATTTTGGTTTGTAATAATTAGATTAATTAGCTTAACTTCAATTAGTTAGCTAGTTAGCTGGTTTATTGATTCGAACTCTCCTTCGTGAGATCGCAATATAATAATGTGTATGTCTTCCAACCCCACGTGTTTCTCGCTTTTATTCACCAACTTATGATGGTTAGATTAGGGACATCACGTTTTGATTAGCATATTTCATGTTTGCATCCATTTGTATTGCATGCACCAAGGCTCGATGCATCATTCTAACTGCAGTGGTAGTTCAATACTTCTTTGAATACGTGCTTAGACCACATGCTATTTAATCGATTCATATGTCATATTAGTAGCCGATCCTAGTAATTGCAGATCGCATGTGTTGCATTAATCATCTTGCATAAGTTAAGAATCATGTATTTTTTCTAAACTCTTTTGTTTTGGCTTGGAGTACTAAGTGAGTCTTTACTCGCTTTAGCATAATTGCATGAGTGTGATTGTCATTTTTGCCATGTCTAGCATGTTTGACATGAGGCTAAATGCTTAATTGCTATAACTACTTGAATGCTTATGGATGAAAGCTAATTGCTTGAATTAGAATAATTTGAGCAATGTTTATATGCAATCACTTTTTCAAGTGGTACGTATTTTGAAACAATTTTCAAAACAAACATGACTTGAAATGTTCCAATTCTTGCAAGTTAGTCCATACTTGTTTGTGCACATCACATAGTAATGCTAGCCTAAATAAACCGAAACAAGAGCATATAAAGTTGATAAGATTCATATCATGATTAGTAGAGGCCGATCTTTGATCGGGCGAACGGGGGTGCTCAAATGTATTCATGACCTTTCTCTCTCGTACATAATTTCCTGAGCCGAGACAATCTTGGTGATAACGGACACGTGGCCTTTGGCACGAGTCATAGGTTTCCTAAATTTTCCAAAAATATTTAGGTAGCGAGTCTATATCTGGCAAAGTAGTCCATTTTTTGCATTTTTGATTCAAAATCGATTTTTCAAAAGATTTACCGAATTTGGACTCTCTGGTATTTATCAATTTCACATTGCACTTGTGATATTAGATTCAGAACCGCGAGAGTCCAAATTATAGGGCTTACATTCAAACTTTCGAAATGGGGTGCGAAAAAGTCGAGCTACAGGGCCATAATCAAATCTTCCTTCCAGTTCACAAGATGTAAATTTGCACCAGCTCTGTCGTGGCCAATTCTCCTACAGTGGTAACAGAAGTCTAAGTGTTTCTCATACATGTAGGAGATCCATATCTCTTTTGCCTTGCTACCTTGAGATAGTCCAGGTTGGAGAAAAAACCCCTGTGGGAGAGGTTTAGGAACATCCACATTCATTCTTATTTGGAGGAAACTTTTTTCTAGTAGGAGTCCGGCATACATCGCCTTCACCACAATCAACTTGCCAACTCTTCTTCTGATGATTTCTCCATTTTGTCTGGTCATCTTGGCCATCAGTTACCCATGCACTTGGACCCAAAAGGGGCACCACTGGAATTTTAGCTCCGATGCTGATCTTTTTGCTTCCAACAATTGCACAACCAAAAGGTGCCCCATAACCGATCATAGAGCTTCAAAAAGGACTTTCCTCTAGTCCTCCAAATTGCTAAACTGAAATAAGAAAACAGTCTCCGACCATAGCGAGATGTCTAGTTGTTGTAGACACCCCATTTTTTACCATCCTCAAGACTTGGACGTCATTGTTTGAACACCTGATGATTGTGCATGCTTGTGTTCATTCTAAGTCTCTGAAGGCCTCGGCTGAGCGCCTTGCTTTGGAGCCTTTCAACTTGTCTGTTTTGTGCTTGGTGGTGGACCAAGAACTTGTTGCTTTGAATCTGGAGGAGATGGTGGCTTGTCGGCCATCCCCAGTATCCATCGGCCATATCAGCGGTGGCCAATCGGCCACACTGATGGCCGATCGGCTATATATGTGGCCGGTCGGCCACTACTGATGGCCGACGGCCATTTTTCTCCTTTTTCAGATATTTTATGTGCCCGCTGTTGATCACTGAGTGTATCCTCCATACATTATGGAGGGATAAAGCCAAGCTTTTGGCTTGTTTTTCTATATAATGGGAGGTCTCTCCCCCATTTTGAGGGTTCAAAAAATTTGTGAGCAAAATTTCACTCTCTCTCTCTAGAATCCTCTCTCTCTCTCTTCCTATTTAGTGCTTGAAAGTGAGTTTTCTCTACATTTTTGCACTAGCACCCTTAGCCAAACACCTTGACCATGGAGCTGAGGTTCCTTAAAGCTTGGTTTGAGGTCTTAAGTTTGGTTTTAGCTCAAAATCTTTGATGTTTTGTTGTTGTGCTTCAAGTGTAAGGGCTTATCCCTTTTAAGCTTTGCTTTAGTTACTTGTTTGACCACCTTTGCATGCTACTTTGAGGCTGGTTTTAACCTCTAAAAAACTCTGTTTTTAAGGTTTCAAAATCACAGTTTGAGTCTTGTTTAGTTAGGGGGTGGTTTCCTCCCTTTGCGCTTTGGCTTGTAAAGCCTTTTGAGCCATCTTTCAAAGCTTTTGAAACAATCTTTTTTTTTCCTTTTAACCACTGAATTCCAAGGGAATTTCAGTGGTAAAAAGTTGGTTTTGAGGTCCAAAATAGGAGGGGTTGGCCTCCCCTCATTGTGTCTTGTTTGCAAGTGTAGATAGCCTAGCATGTGAGCATGTTTTTCTACTATTTTGTGACTCGATCTCAGCTTGTTTTTGCTACTGATTTAGTATGCTTTAGCTCTGTTTTGGGCTGCTTTGATCATATGAGGCTTGCTTTGTATAGCTAGAGCGTAATTTGCCTTCACTAGCTTTGTGTTTTAGGGCCTCTAACATGCTTTGCATGAGATGGTTGCGTGTTGTAGCATCATTTAGCATGTGATTTCAATGCATATATCTCTCTCACACTCTTACAAACTTCACTCTTTCATTGATTTTAAGAGTTGTGCTTTGAGCCTTGTTTGTGAGCCAATACATGAGCATGTTTTTCTTGCTTTTTGTGCTTCTATCTCAACATGTTTTAGCCACTGATTTGGCATGTTTAAGCTTTGTCCATAGTTGGTTTGATCATTTGAGCTTGATATTGCATGCCTCTAGTGTAGTGCTCTTCACTAGCTTTAATGCCTTTGGCTTTTAACATGTTGTGCATGTGTTGCTTACATATTGTAGCACTATTTTTCATGCCATTTCAACACTGAAAAATCTGCAACCTCCCTCATTTCTTCGTTTTTCTATTTGTTTTGTGGGTTGGTTAACCTTAGTGTTGTGTTTAAGCTTGAGATAGAGCTTGTGCTCAATGGCTTTAACTCTCTTTTGAAGGTTTCTACTAGTTAAAGGCATGATCTCTCTTATGTCTTAAACCATCCTTTGGTTGACCCTTCTCTCATTAGAGGATTCTCACATTGGACTTAACCGATTAAAGAATGGCTCGGTAATATAAAATGTGTAAACAAAATTGAATCAAGTAAAACTTGGGCAAGATAAGCATATGTTACATTGCATATGTTTGGATCGGACGTTAATCCAAACACAAGAAATGTGGGACATTTCATACTCAAAATGATGAAACATGTCACATTTCTTGGTCGTTATCACCCTTGATCATGCATGGGCGGTGACCCTTTGAGTCTTATGTGCTCATTCATTAAGCTTGTACAAGCTTGACTCTTTGGCCATCATGCATGAAAATGTTTGATTGGTGGCTTGAGGGCCAAGTGCCATGCTCCTTTAAGCTTGAGACATGATAAGGAGGGTGGCAGTACACATATTCCTTGAAGAATATACTGCTATGCCTCTATTTGCTCTCCATTGCAGCAAAAAGGAGAATTCCAGGGAAAGGATGGCCGACAGCCACAAATAGTGGCCGACCGGCCAGTGGTGGTGGCCGACAACCACCTATGGTAGCCGACCGGCCACCAGTTGAAAAGTTGTTCAAAGTGTTCTTGTTTTCGAGCAAAGACAATCTGTTAAATGGTGTAAGGTTCAGAGATCAAAGCAAAGTGCAAACAGAGGCATGCAAAGGCAAGGCGGTGGATTTTCGGGAGGAAGCCAACCGAGCATGCATGTCTTCCTCACCCATCAAGCCACTTTATTGCTTCATTAGCTAGTTTCAATTCGGTTTGTAATTAATTAGCTAGAATAATTAATTAGTTGGTTTGAAATAATTAACTTAGCTTAGCTTAGTGTAGCTTAGCTTAATTATTCGGACCCTCCTTCGAGAGGGCGCAATGTTGTGATAAGCGTGCGTTTGTGTGTACATGTCTTCCAACCCTACGTCTCTCTCCCTTTTATTTAACTACTTTCGATGGTTAGATTAGGGCACGTTTTGATTAGCATACCTTATGCTTACATGTTTGCATCATTCATTTGTCTTGCATACATCGAGGCTCAGCGCATCATTCAAACTGCATTGTATTTCAAATACTTACTTGAATACGTGTTTTAAAGCATGTTATCAAAGTGTTGCAAATGCCATCTTAGATAGCCGAGCCTATTTAGTTGCATTCTTTGCATGTGTTGCATTAGGCATTCTATATAGTTAGGATCATGCATATTTCTAACTAGTTTTTGTTTTGGCTTGGACTACTCTATAAGTTTTACGCTTTAGCATACTTGCATGAGTGTGAGTGTTGCCATGTTTCGCATGCTTGCCATGAGGCTATTTGCTTAAGTGATTAACTGCATGAATGCCTGTGGATGAAGGCTTTGTTGCTTGAATTGGAACAAATCGATAAATGCAAGTTTTAAGCCCACTTTGCGAAGTGGCAAATCATGTTTTAAGCCCACTTGAGGGTGGAAAATCTGCGCTTTAGCCCACTTGCGGATGGCACTTTCAAACCATTTTTGAAAACAAACATGAGTCGACTTGTCCAAGTCTTGCGATTTAGTCTATACTTGCTTGTGTGCGTCACATAGTAAAGTTAGCTAATAACCAGATAAGAATACATGAGGTTTATAAAACAACATATCATGCTTAGTAGAGGCCGAGCGGGGGTGCTCATTTCAGGACCTTCCCCTCTTATACCCAAGTTCCCGAGCCGATACAACTTTGGTGATGACGGACACGTGGTCTTTGGCACAAGTCAGGGTTTCCTAAATTTTCCAAAAATAAAATATTTAGTTGGCGACTCTGTAATCTGGCAAAGCAGCCCAGTTTTCGCATTATTTGATTCAAAATCTGATTTTCCAAAATGATTTGCTAAATTGGACTCTTTGGTGTTTATCAGTCTCACATTGCACTTTGTGAGATTAGATTCAGAACCATGACAGGAGTCCGAACTGTAGGAGACCAATTCAGGCCTCTCTGAAAGAGGAGCACGAGAAGTAAGTCGGGTCTACAGTTTCTGGCGACTCTGCTGGGGATTTAGAGAACTTGACTTGAACGCATAATATATTATTTTATCTACATTTATGTGTGTGGACGCGCCCTCGGGCTTCATGCTTACCACAGTTCGGACTCAAATGTCACGGTTCTGAATCTAATCCCACAAAGTGCAATGCGAGACCCATAAATCACCAAAGGATCCAAATCTGACAAATCGTTTTGAAAAACTGATTTTTAACAAAGAAGTGCCAAACATGGACTGCTTTGCCAGATACAGAGTCGCCACCTAAATATTTTATTTTGGAAGAATTTAGGAAACCCTGACTCGTGCCTAAGGCCACGTGTCCATCATCACCAAAGTTACCTCAGCTTAGGAACTTGGGTACGATTGGGGAAGGTCATCTATAAGCACCCCCACTCGCCCGATCCGAAGATCGGCCTGTACTAAGCATGATATTTTGTTTTAAAAACATATGTGTTCTTATTCCAGTTAATTAGCTATAATTACTATGTGATGCGCACAACACACAAGTATAGACTAGATCGCCTAATTTGGGACAAAGCATCGCATATCCGTTTGTTTAAAGACGGTTTGAAGCTTACTACTCGCAAGTAGGCTAAAACATGGATTTCAATGAATTTTTCCAATTCAAGCAATCTAACCTTCACCCACAGGCATTCAGGCAGTTATATCACGTAAGCAATTAGCCTCATGGTAAGCATGCTATCATGTCAACACTTACACACATGCAAGATGCTAAAGCGTAAACACTCACAGTGTACTCCGAGCCAAAACAAGAAACTAGTTAGAAATCATGCATGATCCTAGTTCATGTTAATATGGCTAATGCAACGCATGCGAAATGCAACTAGAATAGGCTCGGCTAATCTAAGAATGGCATGTGAAATGTGACAACTCGATACACGTATTCAAGTTGGAATTGAAATACTATGCAATTAGTATGATGAGCTAAGCCTGGTGCGTGCAATACAAATGAATGTATGCAAACATGCTGACATAAGTATACTAATTGAAATATGACCTAAAACTAACCATTAAAAGCAGGTAAGTAAAAGGGAGAAAGACGTGGGGTTGGAAAACATTCACACACGCATACACACTTATTACAAAACTCGCCCTCTCGACGGAGGGTCCGAATGAGTAATACAAATTGACTAATTAATCAACTACCCTAGCTAATTAATATTACAAAACCTTTATTTAATTAACAAATTAATTACAAAAACAGTCTAAGTATGAAACTAAAGAGGCCACCACAGCTCCGCCTCGCTTGGAAACCCGTTGCCATGCCACGTGTTGCCTCTATTTGCACTGTTTTGCACTATTTTGCACCTCTGAAAAATGTGAAAATCCTTGGGATGCTTCTGAAACACTCCCTGAGCATTGTGGGAGGTCACCGGCCAAGATATAGGACCACCGTCCATGTGGAATTGGTTATCGACCATTTGTAGGGCCATCGGCTAGATATTGGTGGCCAGCCGGCACTAAAGGTGGTCGACCGGCCATGTATTCCTGCAGAATCCTGTTCTTGCTGGAACAGAGGACAGACAGTGCATGGCAAGGCATTTACAGGACAATGTGTGCACGGCCACTCTCCCTATTATGCTATGGACTCGAGGGAGTATGACTCTCGACCCTTGGGCCATCAATCGCGCATTTTAATGCGTGATGGCCAAAGGTGCCAAGTGTGCGAATCAATGTGGAATGAATGTAACAAAACATATGAATGCCTAGAACTCTTTCATGCTTGGATCAAGAGCATCGGCGACTAAGAATCAAGGGACGTTTTGTCACTTCAAGTACGGACATCCCTCGTTTCTTATATTTGGTTTGACACCCCAAACCAAACAAAGGGCAATGCATGTATGCCCAAATGCAATTCAAAGCAATGCAACCAATGTAATGCGACATAAGCATGCCAAATACAATGTGACTCAAACATACACACGAAGTTAAGGTAGCAAACATGCCCAATGTAATGCAACCTAAGTTAACACATGACAAGATGTGACCTAACAAACATGCAAGGTGCAAACTAGATATACAAACATGTATGGCATGCAAAGACAGACAAGCATGCAACATTGAACAATGTGGTGAATGGACTTAAACTAAAGATGGACAGACCTCAATCATGTCGAAAATCAGCGGCCAAAACACCAAAACTAAGGTACCAAAACTAAGGCACCAAAAGGCAAGGCACACATGCACACATATTGGTCCACAAGCTAGGCAATAATGCACAATCCTCAAACATGAGCAAGGCATGGTAAACATGAGAATGTAGCAATGCGATAAACTCTGAAATCACATGAGAAATGATGCCAAATCGACTAAACAAGACAAGCATAGCATGCTAATGGACTTAAAACTCAAAGCTAGCGAAAGGACTTACACCATGGCCATGTCAACCAAGCCCCAAAGGGCTGAGATGACCCAAAATAGTCCCAAGGCAGACCAAAACAAGGCTAGAACACGAATGGGATGAGGCCAAAACATGCTATAAAGGCGAGCACAAAACAAGGCGCACACAAGGCCCAAAAGGGCAAATGCACTACACCTACTATAACCAATCATGGCATGAATTAGGCTAATAAAATCAGAGTTATAATACGTCAAAATAAGCCCCAAAACCCAATGAGGAGGCCTCCCAAAGACCTAATCATGGAGGCACATACAATGGTCCAAACATGGAGCATAAGACAATAACTCTTCAAAGCATTGAAAGGATGCCAAATGCAAGCATACAAGCATGGAGCATGGACTGAAATATCATAACAAGTGATGCCAAATCACAGAAATAGCCCAAATAAAGCATGCTAATGACTCACACACCCAAAGCTAACAAGCTAGAATATATGGTGGCTATACAAAGCATGGAAAACATGGCTAAGACAACACCAAATAAAGCTTAAGAATGATAAAACAAGGCTAAAAACTTCTCAAAGTTAAGTCAAAACATGCAAGCATGATGGTCCAAACACAAGATGCATGTTATGCAAACATGCAAGATTACTCTACAAGTATGTGAAGCATGCAAGATGCCATCAAACCAACATGGAATAGAGTTAAGGCAGATCCTAAAAACCCCTAAAAAGTGCTGAAATAGAACCAAGACATGCTAAGTAAACATGCTACTCTTATAAGCCAACAACACAAGTAAATGAGACACAAAGGGAGGGGGGTGTCCCTCCCCTATACAAGACCTCAAAACCACTCCTCCACCACTGAAAATCCTCTAGATTTCAGTGGTGAGAAGGTTGAAACAAGAAAGGTTCCAAAGCCAAAAGGAAAAGGCACAAAATGAGGCCAAACAAGGCCAAAGGGAAGGTAGACAACCCTCAACACAAAAATGACCTTAAACAATCATCTTAAGCATACAAAATTAGAGTTTTTTACAATTTATAGATATGCTTAAAACAATATGCAAGATAGGCTAAAAGCTCATGCAAGAATGGGGAATAAAGAGGATAGTTTCTCACCCTTGAAGAACCTCTTCACGAACACCACTCCAGCACCTCCTTCTGATCAAAACCAACTTGTGGAGAAGTGGTTTGGAAATACTCTTCTGATCCTAGGAGGCGCTGGTGATCCTCAGCTAGTCACCTGAAAAGAGGAAAACTCCGGTCGGGGGTGCTGGGATTAGCACTCCGACGGACAAGTTAGTTCAGACACTCAAGAGAATTTCTTCTTTAAGTTAAGTGAAGTGATTCTTACATACCTTTCTGGATTTGCGGTTCTTATATTTATACTCACTTTTTTGGGCCTCGGGGCCTGAGTCTACTTTTATCCTATTCTCCTTACATTCATTCGGATCTACTGACCCTCGTCTATTCGGCTTTGTTAACGTATTCGGCACCCTAGTTACGCAATACAAAGCCGAGTAGTATCCAGTTTCTGGGGTACGCGTCTCTCGACTCTTCCACTTATTGGGCTCCCACAATTGCCCCTCGAACTCCCTATTGACGGTAGTTAATCGGCGAGTTTGGTCTTGAATTGGAAAGGTTGGAACTGGTCAAGCGGCTTCACGTATCCCGATATAGATGTCAGGACGTGCACACTTTTTCGTTTATCATTACACTTTCCCGCCTCAATCGTGCATTTCACATTTATTGTGATTTGAAACTTCGGTCTTTTCGAATGCACAGTTCGTCGAGTATTCGAGACTCTTAGACTGCCAGCAGGTATCCCTTCTCTGACTCGCACGCTCTACAATTCTTCTCCATCTACCCTCGTCTCCGTTTAATTTTCGTAAGCCTTCTTCTCCCTTCTTTACAATCCTATTTTTTGTTTTGTCGTTTTGATTCCGGCAGAACCTTGAATTCCTGCGGACATGGCTAAACACTTGAAAAGCCTTCTTTCCGAGGGTCATATTGCCGGATTCCGGAGACATTTTTCCATTCCTGATGACATCCACTTATCTCTCGTAACGGACAGTACCCTTGACATGGAGAGGGAGGATCAGAATACGATCGTCTTCCCTCTCCTATCCATAGTGGAGGGCGGAGTCCGTTTTCCCCTACACCCTTTGCTTAGGGCTGTCTTTCGCTATTGGAGTCTGATTCCTTCTCAACCCAACGTCAATTTCTTTCGAATCATCATGGGGTTGATTGAGCTGAACCGGCATCTTAGGATCAACCTTGGCATTCCGGCGATTCAGCATTGCTACGCTTTGGCCAAATCTTCCGGTCGGCTGGGGCGATACTTTCTCAGGGCCAAGGACACTGACCATCACTTGATAACCATGCTTGCCAGTTCTGTTAAGAGGGTTGACGACGTAATGGTCAATGTTCAAGGCAACTAGGAGTTCGGTGAAGGCGAAGACCGCCTAGATCCTATTCCCAGATGAAAGGGTGATCCAGGTTGCCGTGCAACGCCTTGTTGTTTGTTGACTTGCCCTTCACTCGGCTATTTTCGCTTTAATCACCCTTCGTTCTTTGCAGGTAACAGTTTGAAGAAAATTCTTCCGACGACCAACGAGGCGGTTCTTGAGGAGATCAAATCTGTGCTCAGATACTTCGGCCGTCCAAATATACAAAAGCAAGGGAGAACGGCTCACATACTCCTCCGATACGAACCGACTTACACTACATACTCGGCTGTGGAAGGCATTCCAATTCCATCTGGCGATCAACACCTTTCGGCTCTTATCTTTCCCCGCTTTAAGAGCCTTAGGCAAATTGGCCTCGAAGATTCGGATCCGAGGGCAGAGGCTGATCCGGAGGTAGAGGTAGTTGCCGAACCAACCGGAGAGGTGGCTGAGGGGGCCGAAGAGGTCGACGAAGCGATACGCTCGGCATTTGAGGCTGCAGGAATTAACCGGCCTTCACCGTCCACTTCGGGTTGGGCAGAGTTTTCGTTCGAAGATATTTTTGCAAATTTGGGGGACCTACCCGGTGATATTTTTGAAGTTATGGCTGGTGTGGACGCGCCCCAAGGGACTTATGCTACCACAGTTCGGACTTGATTTGTCACGGTTCTTAATCTTGAACCAAAGAGTCCAAATCTGGCAAATCGTTTTGCGAAAAATAGATTTTTTTTTGAAAGAAGTGCCAAACATGAACTGCTTTGCTAGATACAGAGTCGTCACCTAAATATTTTATAATGGGAAAATTTAGGAAACCCTGACTCGGTGCCAAAGGCCACGTCTCCGTCATCACCAAAGTTGCCTCGGCTCGGGAACTTGGGTACGATCGGGGAAGGTCAACTATGAGCACCCCCTCTCGCCCGATCTGAAGATCGGCCTCTACTAACCATGATATCTCGTTTTTGAAAACACATGCGTTCTTATTCCGATTAATTAGCTAAAATTACTATATGATGCGCACAACAAAACAAGTATAGACTAGATCACCTAATTTGGAACAAAGCATTGCATATCCGTTTGTTTGGAAATGTTTTAAGATTTGCTACTCGCAAGTAGGCTAAAACACGGATTTCAATGAGTTATTCCAACTCAAATAATCCAACCTTCACCCACAGGCATTCAGGCAGTTATATCAACTAAGCATATAGCCACATGGTAAGCATGCTGTCATGTTAACATTCACACTCATGTGAGATGCTAAAGCATAAATACTTACAGTGTACTCCGTGCCAAAACAGAAAACTTGTTAGCAAACATGCATGATCCAAGTCCATGTTGAGTGGCTAATGCATCACATGCGAAATGCGATCTAGAATAGGCTTGGCTAATCCTAGGATGGCATATGAAATGTGACAAGTAACACGTATTTCAAGTTAGATTTGGAATACTTATGCAGTTAGTATGATGCGCTGAACTTGGTGCATGCAATACTAATGAATGATGCATGCATGCATAGCATAAGGATGCTAAATTAAACATGTCCTAATACTAACCATCAAAAGCAGGTAAGTAAAAGGAAGAAAGAAGTGGGGGTTGGAAGACATGCACACACGCACCCACACTTATTACAATTGTGCCCTCGCTCGGAGGGACCGAAAGAATAATACAAGCCGCCTAACTAACTAACTCACAAGCTAATTAATTATTACAAAACCAAATGAATAACTAGCTACAACTAATTATTACACAACTTAATTAATTAACTATCAAATGAATGACAACAAATAAATAGGGAAAGCAGTAAACGACGCTGTTCCAGCTCTGTTTGAAGAAGAGGAGGGTATGCATGCTTGCTTTGGTTCCTCGCCTCGAAACACCTTCCGGTTGCTCTTTAGAGGCTCTATTTGCAGGGTGTCTTCCAGTGCTTGTTGCTGCAACTTACCAAAACATTGCAGGGGGAAGCTACCAATGGCCTGCTGGCCAGGAGAGGAGTACTGCCGGCCAAGGGCAGAGCACTGCCGGCCAAGGGTGGCACACTGCCAACCATCAATGGCAGGCTGCCGGCCACTGGTGTGCTGTGACACCAAGTTGCAGCAAAGCACAAAATAGAGAAAAGGGAGGGTCTCCCAAAGGTGTATACGCACTATGCCACCCCAAATCACCTCAAAACATCAAGGGAGAGGCCTAGTCGGATCCACAACCATCAATCACGCATCCCGATGCATGATGGCCAAAGATCTAACTTGTGCAAATCAATATGAAAATGAATACACAAACAAAGCAAGTAAAGCCTAGAACTCTATCATGAATCATCAAGAGCTTCGGCGACTGAGAATTGAGACATGTTCCATCACTTGAAGTATGAAACGCCCCTCGTTCCTCGTACTCGAATTAATGCGTAATCCAAGCAATGCAACACATAAGCATGGCAAACATGCAATGCGAACAACCTAACAAGGCTAATGACGTGCAACAATCACATAAACATGATGTGACGTGACAACCTTGGACAACATGACGAAATGCAACATGAACATGTGAACATGCAAGGCATGTAAAGCTAAATAAGTATGCAACAACATACTACATGTAACAAGCATGCGACAACATGATAAAATGGGCTTACACCAAAGATGGACAGCTCTCAACTAGGTCTAAATCAGTAGCCAAAGGCAATGAATTGATGGCACGAAGAGCATGAAATGTCAGGATAAGCATGCATGCCAAATGGCTAAAGTATTAAAGCACGAAGAGGACAACTCTTAAGCACACTTAAGGAGCAACTAACATGGATACATGGCAATGAGGTAAGCTCTAAAATACATGTAAAGTGATGCCAAATCAACTTAGCGATGCAAGCAAAGCATGTTAGGATGCTTAAAGCTCAAAGTAAGCAAAGGGGCTTAAGCCATGGCCACACAAGGCAAGCCCCAAAGGACCAAGGGGACCTAAAACAGTCCTAGGACAGGTCTAAGCAAGACCAAAAACCAAGCTCAAAGCTAGCCAACATGGGCTAGAACACGAAGATAAACACAAGGAGTATGCAAGGCATTAACAAGGCAATGCACTACACCTATTGAAATCAAACATGGCATGACTTGGACAACCAACAACGGAGTTACATCATGGTATAATAGGACCCTAAATGCACTGAAATGATGAGCCAAAGGCTTAGGCTTAATGGCATGCACAAAAGTCCATTCTTGAGGCATAAAGCACAAGCTATACAAAGCATTCAAGGCATATCAAATGCAAGTGAATGACAACATTTCATGGACTGAAATCGCATGTGGAATGAGGGCAAGGCATGCAAACATCACATGTATGGCATGGTAGGGGTCTCAAAACCCAAGACTAGCCTAAGCATTTACACTATAGCTATACAAAGCAAGAGTGATATGGCCATGGAAGTCCAAAACAGTCCTAGAACATTTCAAAATAAGCATAAAATCATGTTTAAGCAAAGCCAAAATATGCTAGTATGATGAGTCAAAACATCATGCACAAAGAGCTAGGAAACAAGATTTGTTCTACACCTATATGGAGTATGCAAAGGATGATCAAACCAACTATGGATAGGGTCATATCATGCCAAATCATGACCAAATACATGCTGAAATGTAAACCAAACAAGCTAAAATGACATGGCATGGCATGGAGCATATGAAGCTAGTTTAGGGGATTTACACTACAAGTGCATCATGCAAGCATGGAGTAACAAAACCAACCCAAAAAAGATTCATGGGATGGTAAAACATCACAAAAAATGAGCTGAAATGGACTCAACAAAGACTATGCACACATGCTACTTTGATGAGCCATGAATGGAGTTACATTACACATGCTAGATGCAAGCAAGGCATGACCAAACCAGCCTTGGACAGGGCCAAGGCAAGTCCTAAAAGTCACAAAAAAGGGGCCTGAACCAAGCCTCAAAAATGCATAGAGGGTTGGTCCTTTGGAAGGCCAAAAATGCAAGTAAAGGGGAATACAAAGAGAGGGGACTACCCCCTCTGATTTAGGACCTCAAAACCACACCTCTACCACTGAAAATCCATTGGATTTCAGTGGTAGGAAGGCCAAACCAAGGCTAGCTCGGATGCCTCCAAATATGGCTTAAAACAAAGCCAAACAAAGCATGCAAGGTGACTACACACCCCAACCAGAAAAATGACCTTAACCAAACTTAAAAGCCACTTAAAAACAAGACTTTTTTCAGTTATAAGCAAAGCCTAAAACAATATGTGAAGAGGGCTAAAGCAAGATGCAAGAAAATGCAAAAAAATGGAGAAATGCTCACCCTTGAAGACCCTCTTCGAAATCAGCAACTTCAGGGGGTGGAAACTGGTTTTCAGAGCTCAAGAATCCTTCCCAAGAAGCTTAGTCCAATGGTGGTGGTGTATATCTAGGTGTTGTAGTGTAAAAGTGCAAGGAAATCCAACTTCTAAGCACTAAACACAAGCAATATAGAGAGAAAGGGAGTTTTTGCTCTTCAAAAACTCTGAACCTTGATACAAAGGGAGCCCTCTTGCTTATATAGAAGAAGGCAATGCAAAGCTTCTTCAAGAAGCTTTGTAAGAGTTCCATCCCTCCATACACGTGTATGGAGGGAAGATAACAAAAATCCAGCTGGCTCAAAAGATCTGCTTGGAAACCAGCTGAGATAGGGGGGTGCCGGCCATTAGTACTGGCCGGCAGTGCCACATTGATGGCCGGCAGGGCTTCATCAGTGGCCGACAGGGGCAAAGCCATGGCCGGCAGTGCCATGCCATAGCCAACAGTGCACCACAGGGTCCAATCTGACAAGGCCTAGTCAAGGTCCAAAAATGAGGCAGAAAGGATACAGGGTCCGAGAAGCTCGAACTGGTGACGTTCAGCCGCGATAGTTGAGTGCTCGACGAGCAATCGAACCAGTTGTTGGGTGTACCTACAAGCACAACCAAGTCTTGAGGACGGTCAAAAATGGGGTGTGTACAGCTGGGGAAAGCCTTACACAGATGGCGCAAAGGAAAAATGCCGAGTGAATGGCTGCTCGAAAGAAAGCCGAGGCCGCCCATTCTGAGCCCACCTTGAGTGAAAATTTCGTACTCGCTATTGAAGAGACGATTCACGTCACTGAGACCGAAACGGGGGAAAAGGTTGAGGAACAGGTCATTGAAGAACGGCTGGTCTCGGAGGAGCGTGGCAAAAAGCGTGGCGCCGAGGGAGAAGCTAGTCGGAAATTAGCCTTGCTTCCAAACGGCCTCGTTTAGAAGAGTTGGGTGTGGCTGCACCTTTTATTGTTCGGCCTAAGATAAAAAATGCACTAATCTATTCTGATGCTTCGGTTATTATGGATCCAGCCGTGGCGTTGAGCCTCACGGCTTCAATTTCCTTGCCGACTGACATCACAGCCTTTTGCGCCATGCCGGATATTATGGCCGTAGCCCTGTCTGCGTAGTCAGCGTTGCTAGTTAGTGACCATCTCAAATTCTCTTGAATTTGCTTTCGTTAAAGATATCTGACAATCCCAACTTGTTTTGCAGACTGTTGGCAGGATAGCGGACCTAGGTCGCCGCCTCCATGATGCCCTCAGCAGAGTTGATCATTTGCAAGCGGAGGTGGATGGTCAAAAGAGTAGGGCCGAATTTGAGAGTATGAGAGCCGCGATGGAGGGTGCACGAGATGAAGCAGAGAAAGAGAGGGCTCACTCAGCTGAGCAGCTCCGCTCTGAGGCTGAGGGTAGAGCAAATGCGAGCGAAGAATCGCTTAAGTTAGCCAGGGAGGCGCTGGCCAAGGCGGAGGTTCAATTAGCGGAGCTCAAGGCCGCCAAGGAGAAAGCTGATTTTGAAGCTTCTGCGGCATTTGAGGCAGGAAAAGGCGCCGCCCTTACGGAATATGTAGATGAAGTCCCCAAATTTGAGAATCGAGGGTTCAAACATGGGTGGCTCAGAGCCCTTGCTGCCGCTGGAGTTACATTGGCCTCGCCAATTCCCTACGAGCAAGTGAATGTGGAGCCACTTGAGTCTGACCCCGAGGGTTGATTTGGGAATCATCTCTTTTGATTTTGATTTAAGCTTTTGTTTGGTAGACTTTTGATTTTGATGTAAGTTTTTGTTTGGCTAGTTTTCATGTATAAATTGGTTACTATTTGCGCTAAATTTATTAATGAAAATTGCCTTGGTATTTCTCCACTACTTGTTCGTGGTTTGTGAAGTTACGTTAATGAAGAATACTTTACTTGTTCGTGGTTTGTGAAGTTACGTTAATGAAGAATACTTTACCTTTCACAAATTTGGATAAAATCATTGCTGTGTTTTAGCTTTTAGAGATTGAATCTCCTTATGACAATATTCCTATGACAATATTGAATTATCATTTGTGTGCTGCGCACTGTGGGTACTGAGCCGAATCGATTAATGAATCTACCCTTGCCCCAAACGGTGCATGATCATTCGGGCGCCGTGAAGGCTCGATTCATGGGTCGGCTGGGGTACATAAGCCGAAGAGATTGATGAATCTGCCCTTGCCCCAAGCGGTGCATGATCATTCGGGCACCGGATGAAACGACCATAAGTTTTGTGATAGATCGATTCCTGGGCCGACTGGGGTACATAAGCCGAAGAGATTGATGAATCTGCCCTTGCCTCAGGTGGCGCATGATCATTCGGGCGCCGTATGAAATGATCTTAAGATTTGTGAAAAATCGATTCCTGGGCCAGCTGGGGTACATAAGCCGAAAAGATTAATGAATCTGCCCTTGCCCCAGGCGGCGCATGGGCGCCGTATGAAACGACCATAAGTTTTGTGATGGATCGATTCCTGGGCCGGCTGGGGTACATAAGCCGAAGAGATTGATGAATCTGCCCTTGCCCCAAGCAGCACATGGGCACCGTATGAAACGACCATAAGTTTTGTGATGGATCGATTCCTGGGCCGGCTAGGGTACATAAGCCGAAGAGCTTGATGAATCTGCCCTTGCCCCAGGCAGCGCATGATCATTCGGGTGGCGTATGAAACGATCTTAAGATTTGTGAAAGATCGATTCCTGGGGAGGGATCAATTCCTGGGCCGGCTAGGGTACATAAGCCGAAGAGATTGATGAATCTGCCCTTGCCCCAGGTGGCGCATAGGCACCGTATGAAACGACCATAAGTTTTGTGATGGATCGATTCCTGGGCCGGCTGGGGTACATAAGCCGAAGAGATTGATGAATGTACCCTTGCCCCAGGCGGCGCATGGGCGCCGAATGAAACGACCATAAGTTTTGTGATGGATCGATTCTTGGGCCGGCTGGGGTACATAAGCCGAAGAGCTTGATGAATTTTCCCTTGCCCCAGGCAGCGCATGATCATTCGGGTGCCGTATGAAACGATCTTAAGTCTTGTGATGGATCGATTCCTGGGCCAGCTGGGGTACATAAGCCGAAGAGCTTGATGAATCTGCCCTTGCCCCATGCGGTGCGAGTCGGTCGGCGCCGGGCGTTTAAAGTTTTTACAATTAATGAGATGGCCTCGAGGGGGCTACCTCTTTACAGCATAAATGATTAAAGTTAAAGCTTTTATGAGCATAGCAGACAACTGACTCCAGTGTTTGAGGGTATCGAGTGAATGTCAAACAGACTCTTCTTTAACAGCAGAGGGGAAGCGAAGACGCTGGCTAAGCTGGGTGGAGACATGAATCGAGGTAGTGACCCTCCGCGTACAGGGAGTAGGAGTTCCAGGGATTGAGAGAGGTGTCAGTCTCCTCGACGTCGAAGCAGATCGCCCAGGTGGGACAAGCAGTCGTAGGGTAGAACTTCCCAACCTCGAGTCGAGAGGGCACTTGAGGCGAATCCGCGCCCATTAAGCCTCGCAGTATTTGTGGGGAATAGACCCATGACGGAGGCGGACTCGATAGTTCGAGACCCAAATGTAACGGTCGAGTTCGCTCGACAAATTTTCCCACCTGAGGTTCAACAATCGATGGTAGGTCGCCAGGACTACGAAGTGTTTCGTGAAGGCGTTCATGGGGCGGTGAAGGGGCTGTATACGGCCTGTGAAATCGGCATGGCGTTGCACACTGCCCGCCGAGAAATGGAGAAAAAGGATGAACGTATTCTAAGTTTGGAGGCTCGCACGGAGGCGGCTGAGCGGGAGTTAAAGAAGAGTAAGGCGGCCCAGGCACAACCCACCGGGCAGGGAAACCCAATCGTGGAGGAGAGGGTGACCAGCCGGCTCATCAGTTCCGCGCTTGCCGATTGTGAGACGACGAGTATGTTCGTGATGGAGAGCGCAAAGGGAAGGGCCTATGAGAAAGGTTTTCATGAAGGCCGAAGAGTCGGAATCGAGAAGACTAAGGAAAAACTGGCCGAAGAAGTTCGCCGATGCGAGAATCGTGGGTTTAGGCATAGTTGGATCAAGGCATCTCAAGCCGCAGAAGCTCTTCGAGCGGCAGGCATTGAGTCGGCATCTCCACTTTATCATAGTAAACATTTTCGGTTTTCTGCTTTTGAAGTCGAGAAGAGTGATGATGAGGGTGACGCCGCATAGTGATAGTTATTGTAAGGCTGAAAAGCGGATCACGTTCAAAAGTATGTAATTTATCGCTTGTTTTGTTGAATAAATAAAGAAAAACGTTCTGTCACGAATATTTTATTGTAGTTCATATTCGGCATGTATGTGTTTTGTTTTACTAGGTTTGAATGAATATATAAGCGTTGACCAGCAGGGTCAATCCATATGTGATAGCCGTTTATTCCCGACAGGCTATCGTGACCTGAAGCCAAAAGCCGACAGGCACAGTGGCCTTGATAGGTTTAACTCGGCTCAGGGCCTAGATTTGTGAACAATGCACGTGCTTCAAAAAGTTGTTTGGATAACTATGCCGTGGGGAATGTCAACCGACGTTTTGTTTATGGCGTTTAGCATTAGCGAAATCGCCTCGGGATGAGGGCCTCGAGATCGCTGCCAGGACTGAAAATAAAAGGAGTGGGCGCTTTGCGCAGATGAACAATCACGTATGTGAGGTGGGTTAAGCGGGGGTGTTAATTAGAGGCTGGAGTTCAGCCGACCTTGGTGTTGCCGTGGATCGTGGCGGAGGGGCCGTTCGTATGGGAAGTAGGGCGTCCGAAAGTTGGCATGAACCTTCAAGTCGTCAAAGCAGATCATCCCGAAAGGAAAGGCAACGACCGTTGGATTTATCCCTCCTTGTCCTGGATCTTTGCCTTGACATTATCAATGGTATCAAGGGAAGATTTGGGCACAGTTGGCTCGAGGCATTGCAATCCGCGGAGGATTTCCGAGTGACGGGAGTTAATTCAACACTGACGCTTTGCCAATGCATCGTCTCCCCTTTTTAGCTTCTCAGATTGGAAATGAGTATTGTAAATACGAGTTGCGTTTATGTAACAACTATCTAATTAAATAAAAATTTGTATTTCAAACATTTGAGTCTTATGCTGAATTTGTTTATTTGCGTCCTATGCTAAATTTTTGTTTGCGTCTTGCCTTGACATGGTCAATGATTGAAAAGTTTTGTTTTGTTCGTTCCAAAGGGGTTTCTGAATCCGGAGGCTTAATTGGCCCTAAGGTGTCATGCACCAAAAAGGGCTCCAAATCCGGAGACATGATCGGCCCTAAGGTGTCATGCACCAAAAGAGGCTCCGAATCCGAAAACTTAATCAGCCCTAAGGTGTCATGCACCAAAAAAGAGGGGGGGCTCCGAATTCGGAGACTTGATCGGCCCTAAGGTGTCATGCACCAAAGGGGGCTCCGAATCTGGAGACTTAATATGGACAATCGTTATATCCACGAAGGGCGCTCCGAATCCGAAGACTTAATTGGCCCTAAGGTGTCATGCACCAAAGGGGGCTCCAAATCCAGAGACTTGATCGGCCCTAAGGTGTCATGCACCAAAAGGGGCTCCGAATCCAGAGACTTGATCGGCCCTAAGGTGTCATGCACCAAAGGGGCTCCGAATTCAGAGACTTAATATGGCCAATCATGATATCCACGAAGGGCGCTTCAAATTCGGAGACTTAATCGGCCCTAAGGTATCATGCACCAAAGGGGGCTCCGAATCCGGAGACTTGATCGGCCCTAAGGTGTCATGCACCAAAGGGGGCTCCAAATCCGGAGACTTAATATGGCCAATCATGATATCCACGAGGGGCGCTCCGAATTCGGAGACTTAATCGGCCCTAAGGTGTCATGCACTAAAGGGGGCTCCGAATCTGGAGACTTGATCGGCCCTAAGGTGTCATGCACCAAAGGGGGCTCCGAATCCGGAGACTTAATATGGCCAATCGTGATATCCACGAAGGGCGCTCCGAATCCGGAGACTTAATCGGCCCTAAGGTGTCATGCACCAAAGGGGGCTCCGAATCCGGAGACTTAATATGGCCCTAAGGTGTCATGCACCAAAAGGGGCTCCGAATCCGGAGACTTGATCCGCCCTAAGGTGTCATGCACTAAAGGGGGCTCTGAATCCGGAGACTTAATCAGCCCTAAGGTGTCATGCACCAAAGGGGGCTCTGAATCCGGAGACTTAATATGGCCCTAAGGTGTCATGTACCAAAAGGGGCTTTGAATTCGGAGACTTGATCGGCCCTAAGGTGTCATGCACCAAAGGGCGCTCCAAATCCAGAGACTTAATATGGCCAATCGTGATATCCATGAAGGGCGTTCCGAATCCGAAGACTTAATCGGCCCTAAGGTGTCATGCACCAAAGGGGGCTTCGAATCCGGAGACTTAATATGGCCAATTGTGATATCCACGAAGGGCGCTCCAAATTGATATTATGATGGGCGACATAATGAGGTTTGTGAGATGAGATGAACGTCAAAGAAAGATTATTTGCATTGCAGAAGTGAAATATATACAGGTATCAAAGCCCACTGGTCGGGTCAGTGATATGATTTTCATAAAATCGCTGCTTGTGCCGATTGGGGAGAGCCACGGATCTCTTCAATGCCACGGGCTGTTGGGAAGCGCACAAGCTGATGATAAGTGCTGGGAACGGCCTTCATAGTATGTATCCAGGTTCGCCCCATGATGACATTATACGGGGAAGGGAGCTTTACAACCAAGAATTCTACTTCGACCGTTCTGGAGCCCGCTCGGACAGGTAGTACGATCTTCCTTATTGGGTATTCGGGATTCATATTAAAGCCGAACAATGGATGAGGCGCCGGACACAGATCTGACTCGTTGAGGCCGAGTTTGATGAAAGTTTGGTAATACATAACCTCCGAAGTACTCCCTGGGTCTATGAGAATTCGTTCAATGATGAACCGGTTTATGCGCAATCTAATGACCAATGGATCAATGTGGGAAGCTGTTGCGCCACTGAGGTCGGAGTCGTTGAAAGCAATTGTCGGAGCTTCTTTGGGCCAGTCAGTCGGAATACGTCGCCCCTGGAGGATTGGATGCGATTGAATTGTGTTCACGGCTGGAGGTGCAGGCAGGCTGTAGATTACATGGATCACGCCAAGTGGAGGAGAGTCCTGCCTCAAGGCTAGTGCCTTGGTTGGCTTTCCCTGTTTCACATACTGCTGCAGTCGGCCGTCTTGCACCAGTTCTTCCAGGTGATCTTTTAATGCGTAGCAACTCTCTGTTTCGTGGCCGTGATCTTTGTGATATTCACACCGCCGGTCCCTTCATCGTGTATCGGGCAGCCCCACCATCTTTGACGGCCATTTGAAGAATGGAAGGTGTTGGACTTTGGTCATTATTGCAACGATTGGTTCTGACAACTCTGTGTACTTTTTGTCGGCACGTCTTGAACGTCTGCTATCGACTTGAAGTTGTTCATTCGTCCGATGGGGACATTGATCGCTTGATCGACGAGTGTTCCGCCTTTTATCACGTTTAGTGCACTGCCAAGGCTCTGGGCTAGGAGGTGGCACGAAACTTATTGGTTGGGCAATTTCAGGAGGGGGCATTTTGTATGACATTTGGCCGGCCTTTATTCTTAAGGCATCGTCTTCCACTTTGCAATACTCCTCAACTTTCTTCATCAACGCCCAGATCGTTTTGGGGGGTCTTCTGGTGAGAGAACTGCGAAGAGGACTATCTGGGTGTAGTCCCATTTTGAAGGCGGTGATGGCCATGGAGTCGTTACAAGCGTCGTCGACGAGGTTGAAGCACTCCCAATATCACGCCAAGTACGCTCTGAGCGTTTCTCCTGACTGAATTTGCATGGCCCAGAGAGAGTCGGCCTGTTTCGGCCGTACCTCATTGGTGATGAACCTGGCCCTGAAGGATTTCTATAATTGATGAAAGCTTTTGATGGAGGCCGGCTCCAGCTTATAATACCACCTGACAGCTAATGGCCCCAGGCTGCTAGGGAATATTCAGCACATGAGGGCTTCGTTGTCTGCATGCAATGTCACGGCCTATTTGTAATGACGGATATGATCAGTGGGGTCTGATTTTCCATCGTAAAGAGTGAATAATGAAGCTTTGAACTTCTTGGGCATGGCTGCCCTTGCAATCCGTCGGACAAAAGGATCGTGCTGATCGTCTTCGTCTGAGCTGCTCCTCCTACGCTTGTTCCTTGTATGTAGACCCTTTTCGGAAGAGATGGAAGTTTCGGATCATCCCTTCTTGGTGAGCTCCATGGATAATGAGTTGGAGTCGCTGTTGGTATCCTTGGGCCAGGCTCGAGGTCGTTGTCCACCGGCCCTCGAAGGTCGTTCGGGATCTTGGCGCATGGCTTCTCTCAATTTCGCAACTTCGAGGGCCAAATCTTGACGGAGACGTTCATTTTCAGTGATCATGTTCTCCAGCCTCTGTTCATTCTACTTTGCTTGTTCCATGATCGCCTGCATTGTCTCCTGCGCTGAAGTCGTTGGTGAATCGAAGTTCAAGGCGCGTCTTGTAGCGATGGTTTCTTTCCCTAGCATATTTGCTGGAGTGAGGTCATCTCCCTGTGCGGTCTCGATAGCTAATGGCTAAGGATCTTGATTCCGCCATGGATGTATTTGAGTCTTCCCACAGACGGCGCCAATTGTGGAGAACTGGTTTAGAAATACTCTTCTGATCCTAGGAGGCGCTGGTGATCCTCAGCTAGTCACCTGAAAAGAGGAAAACTCCGGTCGAGGGTGCTGGGATTAGCACTCCGACGGACAAGTTAGTTCAGACACTTAAGATAACTTCTTCTTTAAGTTAAGTGAAGTGATTCTTACATACCTTTCTGGATTTGCGGTTCTTATATTTATACTCACTTTTTTGGGCCTCGGGGCCTAAGCCTACTTTTATCCTATTCTCCTTACATTCATTCAGATCTATTGACCCTTGTCTATTCGGCTTTGTTAACGTATTCGGCGCCCTAGTTACGCAATACGAAGCTGAGTAGTATCCAGTTTCTGGGGTATGCATCTCCCGACTTTTCCACTTATTCGGCTCCCACACAACTCAAAAACTCTAGAATCAACTCTTCTAGTGCCTCAGCAACCAAGGATAGTGTAATGGTAAGTGTTTATGTATAATAGTAAGAACAAAACACACTTTTGATCACAAACACACACACAAATCTAGAGAGAGAGATATAGAGAGAGAGCTATATCTAACTTGTATATCAAATTTCTGGAACCCCTGGAAAGGGAAGGGAGGCCCTCCTTTTATAGAAAATCAACTTTGCCAAGCTTCAAAAAGAAGCTAAACAAAGATGAAATCCCTCCATACATGTGTATGGAGGGCAGGGTCTGTGCTTACCAGCTGGCACAGTTGGCATGCACAATGCTTGAAAAAGGCAAAGAAAAGGCCTCGGCTAGAAAAAGTGGCCGACCGACCAAAGAAATGGCCAACCAACCAACTAAAGTACCGATCGGCCAACACACTTGGCCGATGGAAAGAAAAAGGGGCCGATGGCCTCATGCCATGGCCGGTGGGGTGTGGGGATGGCCAACAAGCCACCCTCTTCCTTTATGAGCAAAAACACAAGTGTTTGGTCCACAACCAAGCACAAAACAGACAAGTTGAGAGGTCTTGAGGCAAGGCGCATAGCCGAGACCTCCGAGAACTCAAAACGAACACGAACATGGATGATCATTGAGTGTTCAAACGATGACGTCGAAGTCTTGAGGACGGTCAAAATTAGGGTGTCTACAGTTGCCCCTCTTTGACAGAACTTGAAAGTCATAACAATGACGGGAGTGAATGTCAAAGCCCAGAGACAACCCATTTTTGACAAGGCCGAAGACTTACACAAAGCATACAAACTAGCAAAGATATGCGCCCGAAGGCAGGGGCAAAATGCAAGAACAATGCACAAAGCCCAAGCATAACTTATGATCACGCAAAGAAAGCTGTAATGAAGCATATCATGCAACAGTTTTAAGCAAGCCAAAAGCCAAACTACATTACAATGCAGAAATGATGTAAGAGAATTATGTAATTCTCGCTACGTTTGACGCGGAGAATACAATACTATCTGGTTCGTCTGGTCGCGCCAGCCTCAAATGAACCGTACATACAATATCGTGCCTACAAAAGAAAGAAACTTAACATGTATAACATTGTTAGAAACATGCATAGCAATGCAAGTGAAATGTGCGTGACAACGCAAGTGAGGGAGGGTGCAAGACAATGCAACCTAAGTGCGACGCATAACAATGCGATTTGAAACAAGCATAACAATGCAAGGAGGGCATACGCGACAACGCGAGCCGAGTGGTGCATAGCAATGCAAACCGAGTAGTGTATAAACACTTGTAAGTAAAGCATGCGCGACAATGCATACAATCTGTGTAACAATGGAAAAAGGGTGCATAAACACATGTAAGTAAAGCATACGCGAAAACGCATGCAATGTGTGTAATAATGCGGGAAGGGGAGAAAGGTGCATAAACACATGTAAGTAAAGCATACGCGAAAACGCATGCAATGTGTGTAACAATGCGAGAAGGTGCATAAACACATGTAAGTAAAGCATACGCGAAAACGCATGCAATGTGTGTAACAATGCGAGAGGGTGCATAAACACATGTAAGTAAAGCATACACGAAAACGCATGCAATGTGTGTAACAATGTGGAAAGGGGAGAAAGGTGCATAAACACATATAAGTAAAGCATACGCGAAAACGCATGCAATGTGTGTAACAATGTGAGAGGGTGCATAAACACATATAAGTAAAGCATACGCGAAAACGCATACAATGTGTGTAACAATGCGAGAGGGTGCATAAACACATGCAAGTAAAGCATACACGAAAACGCATACAATGTGTATAACAATGAGGGGAGGGAAGAAAGGTGCATAAACACATGTAAGTAAAGCATATGCGAAAACGCATGCAATGTGTGTAACAATGCGAAAAGGGGAGAAAGGGTTAGTAAGGGTTAGTAAGGGTTAGTTACGTCCATATGCGGCACGCGAGTGGAGAAAAGTTAGTGACGTCCACACGCGGCACACAAGTGGAGAAAAGTTAGTAGAGTTACGTCCACATGCGGCACGTGAGTGGAGAAAAGTTAGTAGAGTTACATCCACACGCAGACCACGAGTGGAGAAAAGTTAGTAGAATTACGTCCATATGCGACACGCGAGTGGAGAAAAGTTAGTAGAGTTAGGGGCGCAAGAAAATGCGAATGAAATATGCAATGATGCAAGAGATTGACATGCATGATGATGCAAATGGAAGACGCATGACAATGCGAGTTGTTTGAAATGACAATGCAAATGAAAGATGCATGACAATGCAAGTGAGACACGCATGACAATGCGTGAATTGAAATGCATGACAATGCAAACTATTGGAATGCATGACAATGTAAATGAGACACGCATAACAATGCATGAACTGAAATATATGACAATGCAAACTATTGGAATACATGACAATGCAAATGAGACACGCATGACAATGCATGAACTGAAATGCATGACAATGCATGATCATTGAAATGCACAACAATGCAAATGAGACACTCATGACCATGCATGATTTATTGAAATGCATAACAATGCAAATGAGACACGCATGACAATGCATGAACTCAAATGCGTGACAACGCACGTTTTTTTTGAAATGCATGACAATGCAAATGAACTCAAATGCGTGACAACACACGTTTCTTGAAATGCATGACAATGCAAATGGACTCAAATGCGCAACAACACACGTTTCTTGAAATGCATGACAATGCAAATGGACTCAAATGCGCGACAACACACATTTCTTGAAATGCATGACAATGCGAATGGACTCAAATGCGTGACAATGCACGTTCCTTGAAATTCATGACAATGCAAGTGGACTCAAATGCGTGACAACGCACGTTTCTTGAAATGCATGACAATGCAAATGGACAGTGCATAACAATGCAAGACGGGTGTACGATACAACGCATGTAGTACGTGCATAACGAGGCAAGTGAATAGTGCATAACAATGCAAGTTGTGTGTGCTACAACGCGTGTAGACATGTATGACGATGCAACCCATGTATGTGTATCATAAATAGGACAACACATGCAATGCAACGCATTTAAAGCAGTTATTGAATCTCACAAGATACCAAGGGATATGAAAAGGATACACCTTGCACGTACCGAGCATCGTATACAGAAGTCATGGTTCGAGGTCAACACGGAAGCCGGTTAAGCTTCAAAAGTCCACTTCCTTGCACTGTCTTGAGTAATGATGGTTCCAAACCCCATAACTGACCCAAACAGGGGTGTGGGAGGTTCACCGACCTCAAGGGGAGGCCACCGGCCATCCATCGGCAACCAAAGGAGTTCACCCGCCAACTATTTAGCCGATCGGCTAACAATTTGGCCGACCGGCCAAAAATGGCAGTGTCGGGGCAATTTTGACATTTAGCCACGAGTCATTAAATATAGGGCCTCAAACCCTATATTCTCACTTCCTCCAAGTTCGGAAAACCCTCCCCTCTTTCTCTAGGTGATTTTCTAACCTTCGATCCTCGTTTTTCTTGTGTTTTCGACACTTTTTTGTCGTTCAATTCACAAAATCTTCACCGTTTTACACATTTTGAACCGAACAAATCTTCGTTTCGGTGCATTTTTCTTGGTTTCCAGCATTTAGGGTTTTGTTTTCTCCAAGTCAAACCTTTATCTTCATGCCTTTTTCACACCCCGACCTTTCCTCCCATTTTTCACCCTCTCGGGGTTGACTTTTGGGTTGACTTTTGGCATTCTCGCCTATTTTTCACATTCTCGGCCATTTTTGCACTCTTTCTAAGATGGAGGATGACATACCACAGGGTGGGGCTCCTCCGGAGATGGACGTGGACCCCGAGGTCGAGCTCCTACCTCTTCACATCCGGCCGTTTGATCCGTGACCTCTGAGCCGTGATACGTCTTGCCTCCCGATGGCATTCGCCGATTCAGAGCTATACGCATAGCGCCACTAGAGCTTTTTTGTTGCTAGCCGAGTCTCATCTCCTCTGACACTTTTGAGGTACACTCTTCCCCTATTTCATTTTCTGCAATGTAGAACACATAACTGCGATAGTCGATTCTATTTTTTAACTGCTTAACTGAGACACACTGATACATCACATTCTGTAGTTCACTGTGAACACACCCACACCTGATATCTGTTTGAATCTGAACATGTGCACACATGCTGTATTCTCAACTGAACCATTCAAAACACACTGATTCATCAAATGCTGTAGTTCACTGCGAGCACACCCGCACCTGACATCTGTGTAGACTCTGACACATGCGCACACATTGCATTTTCAACTGAACGATTCAAACATACTGATACATCATATGCTGTAGTTCACTGCGAGCACACCCGCACCCAATATCTGTTTAAATCTGAACACGTGCACACACGCTGCATTTTCATCGATTATGAGTGCATTCAACACTGTATTTGTAACACTGCTTCGCAACTGTTTGTTTTGATTACGAGGAGATTCCCATGCCTTCCGGGGTTATGGGAACACTGCCGCCCGAGGTTGGTACATGGAGCTACTTGACGCGGTTCGTCGCATTGTTGACCAGGCCGGTTTTGGGACCTTCTGTATGGGACTCTCGCGCCTCACTACGAGCAGGCCCCTTCTTGCTGCCTTGGTGGAGAGGTGGTGGGATACCACCGACTCCTTCCACCTTTCTGCTACCAGGGAGATGACGATGACTCCCTTCGACTTCTCCATGCTCACAGGCATCGGAGTGGGGGGTGATCCGATCCCCTTTGACATAGATATGGACTAGTAGGATGCCGCTCAGCTATACTTGCTCGGCACTCAGCCACCTCTCACTCGAGCAGGGTTTGTGCGGTATTCGTGGTTCGAGGATCACTTCCGGATCCAGGCGCCTACCACTCAGGAGGAGGAGGAGGAGCAGTACGCTCGTGGCTTTATTATGTTCTTGCTGGGGACCATGCTCTTCGCCGACCGGGCAAACACTGTCGCCCTCTACCTGCTGAGTGCGCTTGTGGATGTGACACAGATCTACCGTTACGACTTCAACACTTTTGCAGAATACTAATGACTTCAACACTTTTGCAGGCTTCCGTCGAGTACACTCGCCAGTACCTGGAGTTGACAGCCTCAGCGGTAGGGATGTTGCAGCGGTGCATCGACTTGTTGACCATCTACAATATCCCAGTAAGTTCTTTCAACTGCAGTTTCAAACTCCGCCTAATCTGTTTCATACATAATTTGATGCATCACACTATTGACACGGCACTTGACATATAGCACTCACGGCACTGATACATTATAACCCATATACTGCTCATAGCGTTGCTCACGGCATTTATACACTGTACTCACACATTACATTCTATACTGATGTCTTTGTTCACGACATTCATACATCAGACTCAAATACGGCATTACATGCATCGATACTCTACTTTGTTACATGATGCATTGCCCATTGTTTTCAGGCCCCATTCTAGATTTCGGCCACGGGAGGTGCTCTAGTTGGGCCATCTGTTCCTGCTCGAGAAGGAGGGGGAGTCAGGCGAAGGATGACCATCCATAGCCGGGGCAGGTGTCACGACCCGAACCCATCCCTATGGGTTAAGGTCATAACTGGCCAGTAATCATGAGATTACCTACGACCTCAAACCAAATAAGACAAAACTCATCAAAGTAAAAGGGGCCAAATAGAAGCAAATTAAAAACTTTCTCCATAGAGCCGTGCATATATGCACATCAAAACATTCCAGACATACATATGTTAATAACTCACAACAGAAAGTGTAATGACATAAGATTCTATACAGACAGGATCATCCAAACTAAGTCAACCCATGAAAACTATATACAGACGTATTCAAAACTTCGCCAACCTGACAAAACATAAATACATAACAAAAGGGCGAAGACAGGTCTCGTGTGTGAGACACAAGGGCTGACTCTCTCAAAACCTTAGTTGTTCCATCTGAGACTTCACGAGGAATGGAGTGCAGACTTCTCTTGGCTCACCTACAAACACATGAATGAGCGTGAGCGAAAGCCCAGTGAATAATATCAAATCAAATACAGGAGTTACATATCAATGTAGAACAACATGTTCCAAACGGCCTTGGGCCCATTTCATATTTCTATTTAACAGATATATAACTATACGAAATTCAAATCAAGTGACTGTAGTTCCAAACATTCTGGCCTTTAGCCCATTCAGATTTCCATTCATGTCAAAACGGCCTTCGGTTCATTCATTTATGTCAAAACGGCCTTCGGCCCATTCATCTCTATCAAAATGGCCTTCGGTCCATTCGTTTACATCAAAACGGCCTTCGGCCTATACATTCATGTCAAAACGGCCTTCGGCCCACTCATTCATGTCAAAACAACCTTAGGTCCATTTATATATCTCAAAACGACCTGCGGTCCATTCATTTATCTCAAAATGACTTTCGGTCCGTTCGTTCGTGTCAAAACGACCTTCGGTCCATTCGTTTATGTCAAAACGACCTTCGGTCCATTCATTTAACTCAAAACGACCTTCGGTCCGTTCGTTTGTGTCAAAACGACCTTCGGTCCATTTGTTTATGTCAAAACGACCTTCGGTCCATTTATTTAACTCAAAACGACCTTTGGTCCGTTCGTTCGTGTCAAAACGACCTTCGGTCCATTCGTTTATGTCAAAGTGGCCTTTGGCCCATTCACACTTTCGTGTCAAACTGGCCTTTGGCCCAATCATTCATATCAAAACGGCCTTTGGCCCATTTATTCATGCTTGTCAAAACGGCCTCTGGCCCATTCATTATTTCTTGCCAAAACGGCCTCTGGCCCATTGCAAACTTTCTTATCAGACATTGTCCACCACTCAAATTAATGAACTTATAGACTTACATAGAGGTAAGCAATAGGACAACAGCATATTCAAACATATTTTGTTGAGATATTACTCACAGTAGTCGGCTTGTGGATTTGCGTTGGAGCTTGACCCTACACATTTCATGAACACAAAAGGGTCACTAACAGTTCAATCCGTTCTTCAATTCACATATTCCTCTTTAGGCTTTATCCTTATCTCTTTAACTCATTTACTCTGCTTAACATATGCCTAAGAGTGCTTATAAGTGAAAGAGAACGGAAAACAGAACACAGAATGCATTTTCAAAATTTCAGAAAACAGGGTCCCCGCTCGAGCGGACCCTTAAGCCTGCAAAAGTGCTGGTTACCTCAAATCCCCGCTCGAGCGTGAACTCTGCCGCTCAAGCGGACTGCCTGTCTACATAGCTCCCCGCTCAAGCGTCAACTTCCCCGCTCGAGCGGGCACCATGTCTGTCAAAAATGCTAGGAGCACGATTTTCCCGCTCGAGTGGCACTTCCCCCGCTCGAGCGGACGTCAAAAATCTGGGTTTTCCAGATTAAGTTCTTGAGCTCCAATTCTATTTTCCAGCCAATTTTTCATGCATTCTAAGGCTCAAAGTTCACATATAATTGTTCTAACATGGTGTGAACACCAAAACACATTACAATGGAGTTCAATTCCTTATATTATTTACATGCATGTCTCAAATTAGTCCAATTTCATCACCAACATATCAAATTCCAACATGCAAAGCTTGCTCCTTCATGATCTACTCTTGCACGTAAGAAATACACATTATTCACAACTTATTTGGTGAAGAAATGGTCATACACATGGATTTCATTCAAACTTCAACATAGATTACACAAATTAAGCTCAAACATGGAAATCTATAACAATTCTTTACATGCATGCTTCTATTAGCTTGAAATCCAACATATACAACTCAATTCCCTTACATTCAAACTAATTCATGCTCT
Organism: Camellia lanceoleosa; assembly: GCA_025200525.1. Lineage (NCBI taxonomy): Eukaryota > Viridiplantae > Streptophyta > Magnoliopsida > Ericales > Theaceae > Camellia > Camellia lanceoleosa. The sequence goes on along the minus strand of CM045772.1, from coordinate 113,570,651 downwards.
TGGCCATTTATTAAACTTGAATTCACAAGAGAATGACTAAAAATGCATGAATTACTCACCAAGGAGTTTAATCTTCACAATCTATGACAATTCTTGTGTTATCTTCAATGCATGCAAGGATCAAGAGCAAAACTTAGATTTTTCTCCCCCCTCTCTCTCTAACAGCCGACCCTGCTCTTTTTCTCTTAGAGTTGATCAGCCCAAAATCAATGTAAAGGGGAAGGAAATGGGTTTTAATAAGGCTTATAATAGCCCCACTCACACATTATTTCAACATAAAATAATTGGGCACTCAATTCATTATTTTAATCAGTTTAATCTGACTAGAATCAATTTCTAATTAAATTTCACCGTAGGCTCTAAAAATTATGCCAATCACAATGGCATAATCAATTTCGGGTTCTGTGGCCGATAAGGCCTCCAATTTTATTTCCAAAGCAGATTATTCAACCAGATATTCCTACGGTGAACAGATAGAATTTCAAAATTGCATATATTCACATAATGGCACATAAAATCATGCTAAACACATAATCATACTCAAATTAAGGACCAATTAGCATTCTACGGAACAGGGGTATCACAGCAGGCATAGGCGCACTCGTGCTGAGAGCAATTCACGAAAGCCCACTCCAGATGATGATGAGTCAGATGAAGAGGTGGCGTCATCCCATGGTGAGGCCGGAGACAGCTCAGACTCTGATTATGGAGCTGGCGGTGGTGATCCTGGACCCTCGTCCAGGAAGAGGACCAGGACCGACTCTCGCACTTGAGATGACTGACATTGATCCAGACTTTCCGCTGCTTTTTTCTTTTTTTCTTTGTTCAGACATTTTGTTGTTTTTCTCTTCCTTTTTTGCTTTACTTTTCTTTGACTGGTAGTTTGAGCACATTGTACTACCTCAGACAGGTTTTGCTTTCTCAAAACTATGTACTTTGAAAAGATGATGGAATGAAACAAGCTTTTTGCTAAAAAAGTGTTACATTTGTACATTTTATGCATCACATCACATCATATTACATAACAATGAGATCAAATGGAAATTGAACAAGCATGTGCTACCAGGTCTGGTAGTGAACCAACGTAACAAACAAATTAACTTAACAAGCAATAATAAGACCTTGACAAGTTTACAACTCGATAAGCAAAGAACAACAATTCGATAAATAAAATTGCGACAACTTGGAAATCAAATGAGCAACAACTCAATACACAAATGAGTAACAACTCGATAAGCAAATGAGCAACGACTCGATAGGCAAATGAGTAATAACTCAATAAGCAAATTAAAGTAACACAGGTGTGACTTCGCAAAATCGACACCGGAAGGCACTAGAGGTAGAACCAATCACAAGTTCCCAACATGTTCAACACATAGACTGCTCATTTTGAACACACAGCTCGTAACATAGTACTCTGTTTATTTTGAACATACAGCTCATGCAGGACACTGCTAATTCTGAACACACGACCCATTCCGAACACTGCTCATTCTGAACTCACAGCCCATAATATAGCATTCTATTCATTCAGCACACAGCTTATGCAGGACACTGATGATTCTGAATACGCAGCCCATAACACAGGATTCTATTCAGTTTGAACCCATCGGATGCAAAGACGGAATTTGCAGAAATCGAAACAAGCTCAGATGTTCGGAATTCTTCCTTTTTCTTTTGCATCGCAGTCTGGAACCTATAGCTTCAGATAGGTCCTGGTTCTCCCGTTCTGAGATGACCTCGGTTGAACCCTGCGGTTTTATGAAAGAACGAATTCTGTTTTGCACAAATATGAAACGATTCATTTTTTGAAATTGGTTGTGAGAAAAAGGTTCTCAACCAGGTATTGAGCCTACAGCTGACCACAGTCAAAACGACTCAACCAACAAAAGGTAAACCACCTAAACACATCGAGTAACACTCAAAACGACTCAAAACAAGAATCGAGACAAACAACAAAACCAAAACAACACTCAGACGTGTTACAAAGGCGAGAGACCTCTTAGTTCGTGAGGCGCCAGTTTCTTCGGGTATTGGTTCCCACCCTTTCTCATTTGTAATTCTCACGTCACTCGGCCCTCAGGCTCTGTTTTTCTAGAAAAGCCCTTTTCTCACTTTTTCTCTCCGTGCACATCTCTCTATTCTTCAATCTCTCATTTTTTTTTATCCCTCCCCTGGGTGGTTGATGGATGAACAGGAAATTGTGGGTTCATGCCCAACATTACCAGCTCGCGGATATTTCTTTCAGTGCCACGGATAAGGGAGTAGAGTATCTTGATCCATTCCAATTCGTGTTTTGCACTTAGCTTGATACCTCGTTGCTTGGAGGATGAGAGAGCTTTCAGCCCTTTGTTGTTAGCTTCAGTCATGCCCTTTTTGGTGAATATGTTGACAATGGGGGAAAAGACAGAACACCTGACTCAACTGTGCCCCTAGTTCATCATTTTGACCATTTTTTTTTTTGTTTTGGCTTTCTACTAAAACAAATTAGACCAAAATAAGAGTTCGATTAACATGCTTGTTCAACTTTTCTGTTTCAAAATCATGCAAGTTAGATTGTGAGCACTGAAAACTTTCCTGTTTGGGTCCAAGAAATGGTCCAGTTTTGGAAAAACGGAGTAGTTTTTGAGAAAATTAGTCAACTCATTAAAAATTCTCAAAAACTATTTTTGCAAACGTCCACTGCTCGACGAGCACAAAACTTACTCTTAAGATGCACAACCTCAGATTCATAACAATGGAAAACTGCCCCTTACTGAATGGCACTGCAGCACACTGAATGGCAACGAAAAGTTGCCCCTTTTTTGAATAGTACCGTAGCACCACACGACAACGGAAAGTTGCCCCTAGTCTGAATAGTGCTGCAGCACATGGCAACGAGTCCTCACAGTGACAATTACTACCGAATTCTCGGATACAGAGAAGATAAAGATAATCAGAACCATTATATGGACAGGGCAGTTGATTTTGAAGTGTTTATGGCTGGACTTCAGAATGAAGTTGCCTACGTATCCCAAACATGGGAATCAAGCCTTACGTAGTTCGGGTCAGGTTCACTCGTGTATTAACCCTCACCTTTTATGCTCTAACTTTTGCCAAGGCCGCCCTTCTGGGTTTTCAACCTTGCGAGCTCTGTTTTTTTTCTCTTTTCAATTCTTTTTATTTCTTTTCATTTCTTCATTTGTTTTTTGTCTTTTCTTTTGTTTTCTTTGTATTTTTTCCTTTCTTTTTCTCTTTCTTTTTCTTACTCTAACTTTTGCCTGGGTCGCCCTTCCGGGTTTTCGGCCCAACGAGCCTCTCAAGGGTAAAAGTGTAGCTTTGTCCATGCCAAATGGTTTTAGGGTCTCGAAGCCATCCGAATCCAGGAGAATGGATGTTGTCTGCTGATGATGTAGAAGTCTATCCAATGGGGGCTGAATTTGCCCCTAGTGTTGTGGATAGGAACTCGATTGTTCAAAACTTTCTTCTTTCTTCCCTTCTGGGATTTGGCATTCTTGCCGATCTTCGTCTTTGACTGTTCGAGTGCATTATCTGACATCTTTTGCCCCTAGTTCGAGGGGTGCTTCTGATCTGGCCATACAAGCCTCACATTGTGGTTGACCATTGAACACTCTGAATGCAAGTTCAAGGTTTGAAAGCAAAGGGGTCGAGTCTCGAGGCTGAGAGAGATCCTAGGCTGCACAATCTCAAGAGCGATTCCACACAGGTCTTCGCAGGACGGCACAAAACATTTTTTTTTTTGAAATTTTTTAAGAAAGCGACAAATCGCTCGCACTGAAGATAGTGTAGAACCAATCTAGATCAAGCCAGGATCCTTCTCAATACTCATATTAACAAACATGATTTCATTCATTAAGGGCTTAGCATGCCTTTCTTCCTCTCAATTGATCAAATTTTGCAAATCCCGAGGAATTCCTTTCTCTTTGTTTTCACCGCAGTGTTCAAAAAGAGTTTTGAAAAACTTAGGTCGATGTAATGAATTCAAAGCACAGAAAAGGCACAGTTTCTAGTCATATACTGCCATCTCATTCAGAACTTCAGGCTTAACTGGCACAAGACAGAAGCAAACACAGGAGTGTGAAAATTACTACTGTTTCATTCAGATCTTCTGGTGTAACTGGCTCCATGACAGAAACAGACCCAAAAGAAAGCAAAAAAGACAAGCACCAAACAAAATATTGAGGTCCGAGGTAACACCCCCGACATCTCCCAACTTCTGTACAACAAGACTGACTCGATACAACAAGACAGACCTTAATCAAAAGACTGACTCAAAACAACGAGACAGACTCGAAACAAAATCACAAAAATGACTCAACACCCAAGTCAGAAAGTACAAAAATTAGCATTCGCAAATGCTCAAAATAGTGCATGCCACACGCCACATCTGAAATAAACCGAGCACCGTCGGCAAGTGGACCAACACCTTATCACATACTTGTATTATCCTCGAAGTCCATGAACTCAGTGATGACAGACTTTGCTGAGCTAGGTGGGAGGATGACCTCGTCATCGATCAAATCTTGCACTTCGTGGCGAAAACGAAAGCAATTGTCAGTGGTGTGACCAGCCTGTTGATGGTACGCACAGTACTGAGTAGCATCATGTGAGAGAGGGAGATTACTCGGGAGAGGTCAAGGCTCAAGAGGTTTGAGATGACCCTTTTCAGTGAGGATTCGAAGAGCCTTAGACAAAGGCATGTAGAGGGCATGAAAGACCTTGCGCCCTAGGGACAGATACTTCGAAGCCTGTGGACCTTTGCCGGACGCACTAGCAAAAGGATCAGCAGGTGCTGCCTTGGCTCTCTGTTCTTTTCTAGGTGCAGGGTTAGGAATGAAAGGAACTATTCTAGTACAACGGTCCCTATCCCAATTTTCCCTTTGGCTTGAACTACTCTCGGTCTGAGCAGGGAAAATGTCATCCACGGTCTTAGCCACGATTGCGAGTACTTGTTGCTTATTCAACCACCCGGCTTTCAAAGCCTCAACAGCTTGCTAGAGTTGTTCATAAGGATCTGTGTCCACCTTCATCTTGTTCTTCCCAATACCCTCAGCTTGGTGGACAGTTTGGGTTGCCACTTCAGTACGAAACCCCGTTGTCGCCGACATATCATTGCCGGAGCTCGAGACAACTTCAGGTTGGCTGAGCTCAATTACAATTCGCCCCAGTAGCGGGGGCTCTTGCGACATGAAGTTCCCAGCATACGATGTAGTTGGTGGCGGGGCCAACATTCCATAGACTAGATCAGCCATAGATCTTTGAAGGTCGCCAATCATTCCCATTAGCTCAAAGGTGGTGGGTTCACGAGCTTGAAACAACTGGGGTTCCCAGATCGGGTGCGCGGCAGGTGATCTGGGTGGGTGTGGCACCTCAACGTTGACCTCACCCTACAAGATGATTCCTTGGTTTAATGCGGCTGCTATAACCACAATTTCCTCTAAGTTTTGTGCCATCATAAATCCGCCGAACTGAATGGAGGTGACGTAACTGGTGACTGACGAATCAGATGTCTGCCTTGCTTCAACAAAGGAGCACACTGGCTATTCTGAACTAAATCTCTGAACTGAAAGAAAAGCAGATGACATTTAATTTTACCCGACAGAGACATAAGCATAATCAATAAGCAGATTCAACCATTGATCCTTTGTTCCTAAATTCCTTGCCCGGAATCTGATACCCGCAGATATAACTAATTCTCAAAATACTGATGCTGTTGCCCACAGGCCTGATACCCAAACTTGCAGACTGATACGTGCCTACCCTGTAGAGGCCAACTCTAAAAGCACATAGCAAGCAAATGAAAGCCAAAACACCCCCATGATGGGGTAGGGTTTCCCTGTCCTATTTTGTCAGGAGCTAGGGTTTCACTACGCACACGACGGTTTTAAACAACCTATAATCGGGTAAGCAACTTGTCCTAATTTGGAATAGTCACTATGGATTCCGATATGCACTAGGTCGAATGGTCAACAAAGGTGCCCCAGTGAAAATCGGGGTTTGTGTTCTCGTCGTGGTAGAGCCCGCAACCAATCACCCTTATGGCACACTTCTCAAAGCGAGCCTCCGACAAACTGTTCAGGAATAGCATACGGCAAACATGGTGTCCTCGGCGCACCAACACAAATGCAATGCAAAGAATCACATGAGTGTAATCAAAACACGATATTACGAGTTCGAGTCAAGCTCTCTAAACTCCCCAGTAGAGTCGCCAGAAACTGTGGACGCGCCCTCGGGCATCATGCTTACCACAGTTCGGACTCAAATGTCACAGTTCTGAATCTAATCCCGCAAAGTGCAATGCGAGACCGATAAATCACCAAAGAGTCCAAATCCGACAAATCGTTTTAGAAAACTGATTTTTAAGAAAGAAGTGCCAAACATGGACTGCTTTGCTAGATACAGAGTCGCCACCTAAATATTTTCTTTTGGGGGAATTTAGGAAACCCTGACTCGTGCCTAAGGCCACGTGTCCGTCATCACCAAAGTTACCTTGGGTCGGGAACTTGGGTACGATTCGAGAAGGTCATCTATGAGCACCCCCGCTCGCCCGATCCGAAGATCGGCCTATACTAAGCATGATATTCTGTTTTGAAAACATATGTGTTCTTATTCCGGTTAATTAGCTAGAATTACTATGTGATGCACACAACACACAAGTATATACTAGATCGCCTAATTTGGAACAAAGCATAGCATATCCGTTTGTTTAAAGACGGTTTGAAGCTTGCTACTCACAAGTAGGCTAAAACATGGATTTTGATGAATTATTCCAATTCAAGCAATCCAACCTTCACCCACAGGCATTCAGGCAGTTATATCACGTAAGCAATTAGCCTCATGGTAAGCATGCTATCATGTCAGCACTTACACACATGCAAGATGCTAAAGCGTAAACATTCACAGTGTACTCCGAGCCAAAACAAGAAACTAGTTAGAAATCATGTATGATCCTAGTTCATGTTAATATAGCTAATGCAACGCATCCGAAATGCAACTAGAATAGGCTCGGCTAATCTAAGAATGGCATGTGAAATGCGACAACTCAATACACGTATTCAAGTTGGAATTGAAATACTATGCAATTAGTATGATGCGCCGAGCCCGGTGCGTGCAATACGAATGAATGTATGCAAACATGTTGACATAAGTATGCTAATTGAAACATGACCTAAAACTAACCATTAAAAGCAGGTAAGTAAAAGGAAGAAAGACGTGGGGTTAGAAGACATTCACACACGCACGCACACTTATTACAAAACTCGCCCTCTCGACGGAGGGTCCGAATGAATAATACAAATTGACTAATTAATCAACTACCCTAGCTAATTAAATATTACAAAACCTTTAATTAATTAACAAATTAATTACAAAAACAGCCTAAGTATGAAACTAAAGAGGCCGTCGCAGCTCTGCCTCGAAATGATTGGATGATGCATGCTCGATTCGCCTCGCTTGGAAACCCGTTGCCATGCCACGTGTTGCCTCTATTTGCACTGTTTTGCACCTCTGAAAAATGTGAAAATCCTTGGGATGCTTCTGAAACACTCCCTGAGCATTGTGGGAGGTCACCGGCCAAGATATAGGACCACCGTCCATGTGGAATTGGTCATCGACCATTTGTAGGGCCATCGGCTAGATATTGGGGGCCGGCCGGCACTAAAGGTGGTCGACCGGCCATGTATTCCAGTAGAATCCTGTTCTTGCTGGAACAGAGGACAGACAATGCATGGCAAGGCATTTACAAGACAATGTGTGCACGACCACTCTCCCTATCATGCTATGGACTCGAGGGAGTATGACTCTTGACCCTCGAGCCATCAATTGCGCATTTCAATGCGTGATGGCCAAAGGTGCCAAGTGTGCGAATCAATGTGGAATGAATGCAACAAAACATATGAATGCCTACAACTCTATCATACTTGGATCAAGAGCGTCGGCGACTAAGAATCGAGGGACATTTCGTCACTTCAAGTACGGACGTCCCTCGTTTCTCATATTTGGTTTGACACCTCAAACCAAACAAAGTGCAATGCAAGTATGCCCAAATGCAATTCAAAGCAATGCAACCAATGTAATGCGACATAAGCATGCCAAATACAATGTGACTCGAACATACACATGAAGTTAAGGTAGCGAACATGCCCAATGTAATGCAACCTAAGTTAACACGTGACAAGATGCAACCTAACAAACATGCAAGGTGCAAACTAGATATACAAACATGTATGGCATGCAAAGATGGACAAGCATGCCACATTGAACAATATGGTGAATGGACTTAAACTAAAGATGGACAGACCTCGGTCATGTCCAAAATCAATGGCCAAAACACCAAAACTAAGGCACCAAAAGGCAAGGCACACATGCACACATATTGGTCCACAAGCTAGACAATAATGCACAATCCCCAAACATGAGCAAGGCATGGTAAACATGAGAATGTAACAATGCGATAAACTCTGAAATCACATGAGAAATGATGCCAAATCGACTAAACAAGACAAGCATAGCATGCTAATGGACTTAAAGCTCAAAGCTAGCCAAAGGACTTATAACATGGCCATGTCAACCAAGCCCTAAAGGGCCGAGATGACCCAAATCAGTCCCAAGGCAGACCAAAACAAGGCTAGAACATGCATGAGATGAGGTCAAAACATGCTATAAAGGCGAGCACAAAACAAGACGCACACAAGGCCCAAAAGGGCAAATCCACTACACCTACTACAACCAATCATGGCATGAATTAGGCCAATAAAATTAGAGTTATAATACATCAAAATAAGCCTCAAAACCCAATGAGGAGGCCTCCCAAAGACCTAATCATGGAGGCACATACAATGGTCCAAACATAGAGCATAAGACAATAACTCTTCAAAGCATTGAAAGGATGCCAAATGCAAGCATACAAGCATGGAGCATGGACTGAAATATCAGGACAAGTGATGCCAAATCACAGAAATAGCCCAAATAAAGCATGCTAATGACTCACACACCCAAAGCTAACAAGCTAGAATATATGGTGGCTATACAAAGCATGGCAAACATGGCTAAGAAAACACCAAATAGAGCTTAAGAATGATAAAACAAGGCTAAAAACTTCTCAAAGTTAAGTCAAAACATGCAAGCATGATGGTCCAAACACAAGATGCATGTTATGCAAACATGCAAGATTACTCTACAAGTATGTGAAGCATGCAAAATGCCATCAAACCAACATGGAATAGAGTTAAGGCAGATCCTAAAAACCCCTAAAAAGTGCTGAAATAGAACCAAGACATGCTAAGTAAACATGCTACTCTTATAAGCCAACAACACAAGTAAATGAGACACAAAGGGAAGGGGTGTCCCTCCCCTATACAAGACCTCAAAACCACTCCTCTGCCACTGAAAATCCTCTGGATTTTAGTGGTGAGAAGGTTGAAACAAGAAAGGTTCCAAAGCCAAAAGGAAGAGGCACAAAATGAGGCCAAACAAGGCCAAAGGGGAGGTAGACAACTCCCAACACAAAAATGACCTTAAACAATCATCTTAAGCATACAAAATTAGAGCTTTTTACAGTTTATAGCTAAGCTTAAAACAATATGCAAGATAGGCTAAAAGCTCATGCAAGAATGGGGAATAAAGAGGATAGTTTCTCACCCTTGAAGAACCTCTTCAAGAACACCACTCCAGCACCTCCTTCTAATCAAAACCAACTCAAAAACTCTAGAATCAACTCTTCTAGTGCCTCAGCAACCAAGGATAGTGTAATGGTAGGTGTTTATGTGCAATAGTAAGAACAAAACACACTTTTGATCATAAACACACACACAAATCTAGAGAGAGAGATATAGAGAGAGAGCTATATCTAACTTGTATATCAGATTTCTGGAACCCCTGGAAAGGGAGGGGAGGCCCTCCTTTTATAAAAAATCAACTTTGCCAAGCTTCCAAGAGAAGCTAAACAAGGATGAAATCCCTCCATACACGTGTATGAAGGGCAGGGTCTATGCTCACCAGCTGGCACAGCTGGCATGCCCAATGCCTGAAAAAGGCAAAGAAAAGGCCTCGGCCAGAAAAAGTGGCCGACCGACCAAAGAAATGGCCGACCGACCGACCAACTAAAGTGCCGATCGGCCAACACACTTGGCCGATAAAAAGAAAAATGGACCGATGGCCTCATGCCACGGCCGGTGGATTGTGGGGATGGCCAACAAGCCACCCTCTTCCCTTAGGAGCAAAAACACAAGTGTTTGGTCCACAACCAAGCACAAAACAGACAAGTTGAGAGGTCTTGAGGCAAGGCGCGTAGCCGAGACCTCCGAGAACTCAAAACGAACACGAACATGGATGATCATCGAGTGTTCAAATGATGACATCCAAGTCTTGAGGATGGTCAAAAATGGGGTGTCTACAATGTGTTTCTTTGCATTGCACTTGCATAGGTGCGCCTAAGTCACAGTGTTTGCCATCTATTATTCCTGAACGGTTTGTCGGAGGCTTGCTTGGAAAAGCTTGCCATAAGGCTGACCAATTACGGGCTTGTAGACACCCCATTTTTGACCGAACTTAAGACTCAAACGTCATCAATTGAGCGCTCGACGATCGCGCATGTTTGTGCTCGTTTCAAGTTTCTGGAGTTTTCAGCTGAGTGCCTTGCCTCCGGGCCTCTGAACTCTTTGTGTTTCGGCTCGGTTTGTAGACCATGCCTTGTTGACCTTGCTTGGAGGGAGAGAGAGGCCTGTAGGACACTTTTTGTAGTCATAGACTCTTTTTCCCTCTTGCAGGCTGGTTTCTGATTTCCGGAGCCTTCGGCCGAGTGCCTTGTCTCGGAACCTCTTAGCGTTCTCCTCTTGGCCTGGTTTTTGGACCATGCCTTGTTGCCTTTGCCTAGAGGGAAACAAAGGCCTATAGACCACTTTTTGTAGTCATAGACTACCTTTCCCTCTCGTAGGCTACTTTTGTACCTGTATACTAGTTTTCGGGGCTTCCGGCTGCATGCCTTGTCCCGCGAACTTTTGCCTTGCTTCCTTTTTGGTATAGTTTTGAACCAAACCTTGTTTTCCCTTTCCTGGAGAGTGGAACAAGGGTGTAGACTAGTTTCTCCCCCTATAGACCACTTTTTTTCCCTGCCAGCCAATTTTCTGGTCGACCAGCTGGTCTTGGTGGTCTGTGGACCACCTAAAGTGGTCGGCAGCCATGCCACCACCTTCCTCTCTTTGTGCAGACCATCTTTCCCCCCTTGCCGACCAGTTGTTCTCCCTGAAGACCACTTTTTCTAGTCAGTTGACTAGTGGGAGTGGTCAGCCGACCACCTCAAATGGTCGGCACCTTTTCTGTATTTTTCTGTAGATATTTTCTTGCCAGCTGTGCCAGCTGTTGGGCACAGAAAGCATCCTCCATGTGTATGGAGGGATTGCTTGGAGCCTCTAGCTTGTCAAACAAGCTTGGAGCATGGATTTCTATATAAGGGAGCCTCCTCCCTCTTACTTTAGGTTCAAAATTTTGCATTAGGATTATAGATATATCTCTATCTCTATATTGCTCTATTTGCTCCGTATTTGTGCTTAAAAGTGTAGTTTCTTCGCACTTTTGCACACAAACACCTACTCAAACACCTTTTCTTTCGAGCTGAGGCACCTTGAAGCTGGTTTTGGGGTCTTTGGATTGCTTTTGGTCAAAAAAGGGTGCTGGAGTTGCTGCTTTGTCCTTGTTCTTCAAGGGTAAGAAACTAGCCCCTTAAAGCTTTGTTTTTGATTAAGTCTTTGGCCCTATTTGCATGTTGTTTTAGGCCTAACTTTCAACTGCAAAAAGCTTTATTTTCAGGTGTTTGAAATGTTTGTTTAAGGCCTCTTTGGTGTTGAGGGTGTGCCACCCTCTTGTGTGCCTTATTTGCTTTGTTTTGTGCTATCTCTTTAGGCCTTTGAGACCACCTTCTCTTGGACATTTAGGGACTGAAATCCAATGGATTTTCAGTGGTAGAAAGTATGTTTTGAGGTTCAAAATGGGAGGGGGTCATCCCCTCTCCTTGTGTCTTGGTTGCTTGCCTTGTTGGCCTCATGTTTGAGCTTGTTATTTTAGCATGTGTCGGCTTAGTCTCAGCCCATTTTTGGCCCTATTTCAACATGGCATACCTCTATTTTGGCTTGGTTTGGTCACTTCATGCATGCTTTATAGTGTAATCTTGCCATTTAGCCTTGTGTGCATCATGCTTTGGACCACCATTTTAGCATGATTTTGGCTCAACTCCAGCAAACTTTTCCTCATGTTTCACCATGCTTAAGCTCTGTTTCATGTGCTATGGGTCATGCATGCCTTGCTTTGTATAGCCATAGTGCAATTTTGCTCACTGGCTTGGTGTTTTGAGTCCACTAACATGCATTGATTTGGCTATTTTCATGATTTAGCATAATTTTGTATGTGATTTCAGAGCATGTTTCACTATCATGCCCTCACATCTTTCAATCTTTCAATACTTTTAAGAGTTGTGCCTTTGTGCCTCGTTTATGGGCCAATGCGTATGCATGTTTGTCTAGGCTTTTGAGCTCCCATCTCAGCATGTTTTGGTCCTTGTTTTGACCTAATTGAGCTCTATCTATGGTTGGTTCTATCATTTGTGCCATGCATTGCATGCTTCTTGTGTAATCCCGTTTAGTAGCCTTGTGCCTTGGGCCCTCTTGCATGCTATACTTGTGTTGTTTGAGTGGTTTGGCATCATTTCATACATGATTTCAGTGGATATAGTGTAGCTACACTGTCACATTTGTCATTGCTTCATCATGTTTGAGGGTTGTGCTCTTATGCCTAGTTGATGAGTCATTAGATGAGCATGCATATCTTACGTTTTTGTGCCTAAGTTTTCGTGTGTTGGCCACTGTTTTGGCATGATTTAGGTCTGTCCATATGTAGTTCAAGTCAATTGAGCATTATATTGCATGCCTCTCGTGAGATGTTCTTTCCTAGCTTTGATGCCTTAAGCTTCTAAACTTGCCATGTATGCATTGTTCATATGTTAGAATCTTGTGCATGCCATTAGCATTGATAGGTTGATCATGTTGTATGTGTTGCATAGTGTTTGGATCGGGCGTTATCCAAACAAGAGAAATGAGGGACGTTTCATACTTGTAGTGATGAAACGTGCCTCATTTCTCGGTCGTCGACCCTCTTGATCATACATGATAGAGGTTAAGGCCCTTATGTGTTATTTGTGCATTCATTGACATTGAATTGTGTAAGCTTGGCTTCTCGGCCATCGTGCATTGCGATGCTCGGTTGGTGGCCCGAGAGTCGAGAACCACACTCCCTTGAGCTCGAGAAATGATAGGAAGGGTGGTTATGCACACATACCTTGCAAATACACTGTTGTGCCCCTTCTTGTTCTCTATTGCAGCAAATTGGAGCTTGGCAGGAATTTCTGGTCGGCAGACCAGAAAAAGTAGCTGGCCGACCACTTTTTCTGGTCTGCAGCATGTTTAGGTGGTCTACAGGTGGTCTACACCATCATTTTCTGGTCGGCAATGCACCAGGAGGTTTCCATGTTGGAGTAGAAGTTATTTGGAAGTCAGTGCACCTTCCAAAGATCAAACGCAAACAGAGGCAATTTGGGGCATAGTAATGGATTTTCGAGCGAAGTTGAGCATACATGCATCCCTCGTCCCGAGGCCATTTAAGCGCTTTTGTTAACTTAGAATAAGTTGTTATCTTAGTTAGCATTTGTCTGTTTTGTAATTAATTAGTTAATGCGTTTAATTAATTAATTCATTTTGTGTTTAGATTAGCACTTTAATTAGCTTAGATTAGCTAATTGTTCAAATTCATTTGAGTTGTAACTAATTAGTTAACTTGGATTAGTTAATTAGTTTTGGTTTGTAATAATTAGTTTAATTAACTTAGAATAGCTAGTTTCCTTATTATTCAGACCCTCCGTCGAGAGGGCAAATGTTGTAATAAGCGTGCGTGTGTGTGATGCATGTCTTATAACCCCAATTCTTTCTCCCTTTTACTTATCAGCTTTCGATGGTTAGTTTTGGGCATGTTTCAATTAGCATACTTGTGTTTGCATGCGTGCATCATTCATCTGTCTTACATGCACTGGGCTCGGCGCATCATACAAACTGCATTGTATTTCAATACCAATTTGAATATATGTTATCTAGTTGCATTCACATGACATCTTAGATAGCCGAGCCTATTTTAGTTGCATTTTGCATGTGTTGCATTAGGCATCTCAACATAGCTAGGATCATACATGATTACTAACTAGCTTCTGTTTTGGCTCGGAGTACTCGGTGAGTGTTTACGCTTAACATCCTTCCATGTGTGTAAGTAACTGCCATGATAGCATGCTTGCCATGAGGCTATTTGCTTAAGTGTTTAACTGTATGAATGCCTGTGGATGAAGGCTTCATTGCTTGAATTGGAATAATTCATCAAAATGTGAGTTTTAAGCCCACTTGAAGTGGCAAAGCATCATGTTTTAAGCCCACTTGAGGGTGGCAAATCCGCGACTTAGCCTACTTGCGAGTAGCAACTTCAAACCATTTTCGAAAAACAAACATGAGGTGTTTTGTTCCAATCCTTGTGATTTAGTCTATACTTGTATGTTGTGCGCATCACATAGTAAGGTTAGCTAATAAATCGGAACAAAAACACATGTGTTTTCAAAAACAACATATCATGTTAGTAGAGGCCGATCTTTGATCGGGCGAGCGAGGGTGCTCATTTCAGGACCTTCCCCTCTCGTACCCAAGTTCCCTAGCCGAGACAACTTTGGTGATGACGGACACGCGGCCTTAGGCACAAGTCAGGGTTTCCTAAATTTCTCAAAACAAAACATTTAGGTGGCGACTCTAAAATCTTGCAAAGCAGTCCATGTTTGGCGCTTTTTGATTCAAAATTGATTTTTCAAAACCAATTGCCGGATTTGGACTCTTTGGTGATTTATCAGTCTTACATTTCACTTTGTGAGATTAGATTCAGAACCGTGATAGGAGTCCAAACTGTAGTAGCTAGAACTACAATTCGCACCCTTGCGCGCGGAGCGGAGTTTCGGGCAGTCTTGGTGACTCTACTGGGGATTTAGAGAACTTGACTCGAGCTCATGATATGTTGTTTTGTTTACACTTATGTGTTTTTTTGCATTGCATTTGCATTGGTGCTCCTAGGACACCGTGTTTGCCATCTGCTATTCCTAAACGGTTTGCCAGAGGCTTGCTTGGAAAAATGTGCCATAAGGCGGACCGGTTACGGGCTCTGCCATGATGGGAGCACAAACCTCGATTTTTATCGAGGCACCCTTTTTGACCATTCGACCTAGTTGCATATCGGAAACCATAGTGACCATTCCAAACTAGGACAGGTTGTTTACCCGAATGTAGGTTGTTTGAAACCACTGCGTGCATAGTGAAACCCTAGCTCCTGACAAAATAGGACAGGGAAACCCTACCCCACCATAGGGGTGTTTTGGCTCTTACTTGCTTGGTATGTGCTGTCAGAGTGCGTCTCTATAGATTATATGTATCAGTTGCAAGTTTGATGTCGGCTTTGAGTGTATCGGTTCTGGCGAGTGCAGAGGACACGATCATTGACTATGCTCATATTCGTTTTGGAGAAATTAGATTGAGATGCTCTCTATTTTCTTCTTTTGCAAGGGTAGTCTTGGAACCATAGCTTCAGAAGGCTCCAATATCCCCCAGATACACTGGACTTGTATTGATAGACTTTGTCAGGTCAGAGATTCAGTGCAATAGAGCAACCAGTGTTTCCTTCGCCAGTGGTAAGGCAAAGAAGGGCGATCGAGCCTGAATCACCGGTTTAACAATCTCGATTCGGCGGTCATTATCCACCTCACTGTCTGCGGTTATTTGAGATATCTGCTTCCATCTCAGAAAGGGGATACACACTTGTTCAGTTAATATGGAGGACATGATGCGTCAACTCCAAGAGACCATACAGGCCATGCAGCGAGATGCTGCTCGCCAAGCAGAGGCTGCTGACCGAGGTCATGCCCCAACACTCATTGCCCGGCTTCAACAGTAGCAGCAACAAACACAACAGGGAACAGCTTCTGCATCCCACCCACCTCCAATAGAAATTCCTGCACCGAGGGCTCCTGCCTCTACCGCCAATGCCCAGGAGAACACAGATGTCCCAGTGGATCCCACTCCACCTCAGACTTCCAAAGCACAGGCCTACCCAATTGAGGCCCCTTTCGAGTTCGAAGTGGATCCAACTGCATTAAAAGTGGGCAAGCTAGAAAAGTTGTTCAAAAGAGCTCAAGGCGCTAATTCTATTCCAGACATAGAGGATTGATACACCGACTCAGCGGTGACGTTGTTGGACCGGTTCAAGATGCCGCATATAGACCGTTTTGATGGTTTTGGAGATCCTATGGTACATCTGCGGCTGTTGTCGAATATCCTACGGCCAATGGGCCTCTCCAGATTGCAAAAGCTTTCATTCTTCGGTCGGACCCTGTCGGGTATCGCGGCCATTTGGCACGCTAAATTGGAGGACTCAGTGAAAACAAGTTAGGAGGAAATGGCTGAGGCCTTCATTGCCTAGTATTCATACAACACGTAAATCGAGGTCACAACTCGTGATCTCGAGACAACTAGGCAAGAGCCGAAAGAGGGCTTCTCTGACTTTGTAACCCGTTGGAGGGCCAAAGCTTCTACAATGACCACCAGGCCGGTCGAGAAAGATCAGATAAGGATGGTTGTGCGCAACCTCCAACCCAGGCTGATACAAAAAATGATAGTCTTACCCCTCCCCACCTTTGCCGACTTGCACGAGATTGGAGTACAAATTAAGGATGCTATGAAGCAGGGCCTTATTGACCAGGAGAAGGAGTAGTCCAGGAGGGCGTTTACCCACAGTTCGAATGCGACCACCAGTGGTGATGCAGCTACTAGAACTTCAGACGTGGGCATGGTCACCACCGCCACACCAAAAATAGCCACCCCATTCACCAGTGCATCCAGAACCAGCTTACAAACAACCAAATATCCACCCCGAGGCAAGAGGGTTTTCACCCCACTTTATATGCCTTTGTCTAAAGCCCTAGGGGTCCTACTCAAGAAAGGACATCTGAAACCGTTAGAACAGCGGCCTCTACCCGATCTTCTCCCTCCAAAGCATGACCCGGCTATATACTATACCTTCCATCAGCAGCAGGGTCATGATACTGACTCTTGCTTTAGACTACGTCATGATATTCAAAATCTCATTGACAACCAGGTAATAGCACCTCCAGAAAAACCAATTGTCAATCAAAACCCTCCACCCAGGTAGGTAAACTTCATCCAAACAATGGCCAACCCGTTTGACCCCAATATATACATCACCCTAGCCCATTTATCCAAGCCTGAGGTGTTTATTCCAGTCAGCATGGACTTATGCATGATGGGTACACCTGAACCCCAATCATCTCAAACCCATGAACCCACTACTTCTGAGCTAATGAGAATGATTGAAGATCTTTAGAGAATTGTGGCAGATTTAGCCTTTGGGGTTTTTACCCCATCATCAACCACATCACATACCAGGGATTTCATGTCAAAAGGCTCCCCAACCGTGAGACGGGCTGCATTGGAAGAAGGTCAATCTCTTTGCAAAGTGGAGGCTAGTGATAAGAACAAGGCACGGGCAGGCATTAGTTCCTATGAACATCTTCAGTGGGCTGTTGAGGCTTTGAAAGCTGAAGGGCTGAACAAACAACAAGTGATTGCAGTTGTTGCAAAGACTGTGGATGACACTTTTTCCAGTCAGGATGAGAGCAGTTTGAATCAAAGGGCAAGCCGAGACAAGGGATGTTGTACTAGAAAGACCCCTTTCAATTCCAGTCGTACACTCGGAAGAGATTGACAAACCCAGTCAACACCTACCGACCCTTTCACCGATACATCCAACACAACCAGCTCACAACCTGCCAAATACCCACCTCGGGGCCAGAGGGTGTTCACTTCACTGTACATGTCTCTGTCAACGGCCCTGAGGGTCCTGATCGAAAAGGGGCATCTGAAGCCCCTGAAGCCGCGGCCATTATCAAATAAACTTCCTCTCTCCCATGATCCGGCCAAGTACTGTGCCTTTCATCAACAAGCCAGCCATGGCACTGACATGTGTTTTCATCTTCGTCACGAAATACAAGATCTGATCGATAAAGAGGTCATCGTCGCACCAAGATCTGCAAAGTCTATCGGCACTGGTTCAGTGAACTTGGGGGATAATGTGATTATGTGATCGGGGGATGAACCACCTGCGGATGGCGTTCAGCTTACTCTAGATATGGGGATGGCACACACTATTTTGAGCACTTTGTGAATGCTGTTTATTTTACTTTCTGACTTGGGTATTGGGTCAGTTCCGTGGTGTTGTGTTGAGTCAGTCTTTTTGTACTGAGTCAGTCGGGTCTATCTTGTTTTATTGAGTCAATCCTGTCGCATTAGAGTCGGGTGATTTCGGGTGTGCTACCTTGGACATCACCATCTTGTTTTGTGTTTGTCTTTTACACTCTTTCTTTTGAGTCTATTTCTGCCATTGAGCCAATTGCGCCAGAAGATCTGAATGAAACAGCAGTGATTTTCTTGCTTTTGTGTTTGTTTCTGCCTTGAGCCAGTTGTGCCAGAAGATATGAATGAAACGGTAGAGATTTTCACCTACTTTTCTGTGCCTTTAAATCATTGCATTGACCTAAGTTTTTCAAAACATTTTGAACATTGTAATGAAAACAAAGAGGAAGGAATTCCTCAGGATTTGTGAAAATTTGATCAATTGAGAGAAAGAAAGGCATGCTAAGCCCTTAATGAATGAGATCATGTTTGTTAATGTGAGTACTAAGAAGGATCCTAGCTTGATCTAGATTGCTTCTACATTGTCTTCACGAGCGGTTAGTCGCTTTCTTAAAAAATTTCAAAAAATGTTTTACATGGTCCTGCGAAGACTTGTGTGGAATCGCTCTTGAGATTGTGCAGCCTAGGATCACTCTCAGCCTTAAGACTCAACCCTTTTGCTTTCAAACCTTGAACTTTAACTCAGAATGTTCAATGCTCAACCACAAAGGAGGCCCGCCAGGCCAGATTTGAAGTAGCCCACGAACTAGGGGCAATAAGGTCGTGTGACATCAAAGGAGGCCTGTCAGGCTAGATTTGAAGCAGCCCTCGAACTAGGGGCAAGAAAGTCAGATCAAAAAGATCAGATGTTATCAAAAGAAGCTGGTAAAGCTAGAAGAGAAGCATCCCTTGAACTAGGGGCAAAATGTCAGATGTGCTCAAAGATTCAAAGAATGGGTCATTCTGCAAAACAATGAAGACTGGAAAGAATGCCAAATTCGAGTAGCTGGAAAAAGAAAGTATTGCTGAAGGACAACCGAGTTCCTATCTACAACACTAGGGGCAACTTCAGCCCCCATTGGATGAACTTCTACATCATCAGTGAACAACAGCCATTCTCATAGATTCAGATGGCTTCGAGATCCTACGACCGATCAACATGGACAAAGTTACACTTTCTTTTTACCCTTGAGAGGCTCACTGGGCCGAAAACCCGGAAGGGCAACCCCGACAAAAGTTAGAGCAAGAAAAAGAAATGAAAAGAACAGAAAAGAAAGGAAAAGAAAAGAAAAGAACAAAAAAAGAAAAGAAAAGAATAAAAATGAAAATGAAAAAATCCAAAGAAAAGAATGAAAAGAAATGAAAAGAAAAGAAAAACAAAACTCACAAGGTTGAAAACCCGGAAGGGCGGCCTTGGCAAAAGTTAAAGCGTAAAAGGAGAGGTTCATACTCGAGTGTACCTTAACCTAGAACTAAGTCAAGCTTGATTCCCATCTTTGAGATACATAGGCAATTTCATTCTGAAGTCCAACTGTAAAACACTTCAAATTCAACTGTCATATCCATGAGATTGAACGGGTCATCTTTGTCGCTTCTTTATCCAAGAGTTCGGTTGTGATCGTCACTTTGAGGACTGATTACAGTGCTCTGTGGTGCCATTCAAACAAGGGACAACTTTCCGTTACTGTGCAGTGCCATTTAGACAAGGGGCAATTTTCCATTGTTTTGGATCTGAGGTTGTGCATCTCAAGAGTAAATTCTGTGTTGGTCGAGCAGTGGCCATTTGTAAAAACAGTTTTTGAGAATTTTTAATGAGGTTGACTAATTTTCTCTAGAAAATTATTCCATTTTTCCAAAACTGGACCATTTCTTGGACCCGAAAAAGGAAAATTTTCAGTGCTCATAGCCTGACTTGCATGATTTCAAATCAAAAAGTTGAACAAGTATGTTAATCTAACTCTCATATTGGTCAAAATTGTTTTAGTAGAAAGCCAAAACAAAAAATGGTCAAAATGATGAACTAGGGGCACAGTTGAGTCAGGTTTCTGTCTTTTCCCCATTGTCAACATACTTGCCAGAAAGGGCACCGTACTTGCCAAAAAAAGGCACAACTGAAGCTAACAGCAAAAGGACAAAAAGCTCTCATATCCTCCAAGCAGCGAGGTATCAAGCTAAGTGTGAAGCACGAACTAGAACTGGAGTGGGATATTCGGTTCCCTCATCTGGATGATCAAATCAAAAATTGGCGTCTGACCCGGAATGGGGACATAGAAAAAGCAATGTGTGTGACCAATAAATTGTATGCTTGGCCGGTGGGACATGCTGTAACTCACCTCGGTCAAGCTAAGCCAAGGTCATCGTCAACCAATGTCAATTGTAGATCTGCTGTGCATCTGGTCGCACCACAACCCCTCTGTGGGAGAAGCTCACTAGCTGTGAGCGAAAGAATGAGAACCTAGCAGAATGCTAGAGGCAAAAGCCCACAACTTCCTATTTATCCATCAACCACCCAAGGGAGGGATAAAAAATCAGAGAGATTGAAGAATAGAGAGATGTGTGCTGAGAGAAAAAATGAGAAAAGGGATTTTTCAGAAAAATGGAGATTGAGTGCCAGAGTGATATGAGAATCACAAATGAGAAAGGATGGGAAACAATACCCGGAAAAACTGGCTCCTTACGAACCGAGAGGTCTCTCGCCTCTGTAACACATTTGAGTCTTGTGTTTTGTTGTGTTTTTGTTTGTCTTGATTCTTGTTTTAAGTTGTTTCGAGTGTCAATAGATGTGTTTAGGTTATTTTACCTTTTGTTTTCCTTTGTCGGGTCGTTTTGGCTGTGGTCAATCATAGACTCAATACTCGATTGAGAACTCATACTCATTTTCAATTCAAAAATAAAATCGTTTTGTGCTTGGAGTGCTGTGTCATTCTCCACATTTGGGCAAAACAGAATTTGTTCTTTCATAAAACTGCAGGGTTCAACCCAAGTCATGTGAGAATAGTACAACCAAGACCTATCTGAAGCTATATAGGTTCCGAATTGCAAAGCAAAAGAAAAGAGGGAAAATGTTAGAGCATCTGAGTTTGTTTTAACTTTAGTAAGTTCCGAGATTGCATTCCGTATGCACCTCGTCAGGCCTTGTCAATGCTTTGAAGTATGAGTGTGCCTCTACCTCAAGCTCAAGATCAAGTTTGCTTCAAGCCAGAATGGCGATCAAAAGTGCTCTTCTTGAGTACCATTTCCTGCCAGAGGTATCTTGGCTGTGTTTACAATGAGTTCCAAAAAGACCAACTGCGACGGTGGAAACTAGAGTTCGAATGGTTGTTGCCTAGAATGCAAAGGTTCGGGATTTCTGAGACTAAAGTCTGGTTTAAATACCTAGGGGTGTATCCTCAACTTGAAATCTGTATGGAAGCCCCATAGGTTGAGATAGCGTGTATGCACCTTAATTCTGGATACTGAACCAATCTAGTCTGTCACCCCATTGGAGAATAGGGAAAGTTGTGAATATGGTCAGGAAGAAAAGTGGCCTTCAAAGTGTTCTACGTGATGAATCCTTGTCGGCATTTCAGAACCTTTATACTGTGAGTTGTAGGAAAGAGTTCGAAGAACGCAAGGTAAGAGTTCGAAGAACACAAAGGGAGATCCCCGTCAGAGTAGAGTGGTTCATCGCCACTCACCTCGTGAGGTGCTTTCTAAGGCGCTGATATCTTTGTTTATTGCATTCCTTAAACATCATGCATTATATTGCATTGTACCTATCAAGTTTCTTTATCATTCATGCACGATATTGTATGTACGGTTCATTTGAAGTTGGCGCAACTAGGCGATATTGGATGTGCGGTTCATTCAGAGAAGTTCCGTTTAAAATTGATTATGTTTTGTGTATCTATCACACTTTGTTCATTTAGTGTATCGATCACACTTTGTTCATTTAGTGTATCTATCACACTTCGTTTATTTAGTGTATCTATCACACTTCGTTCACTTTGTGTATCTAGTCTGTGCCCCTTCTTGTTCTCTGTTGTAGCAAATTGGAGCTTGGCAGGAATTTCTGGTCAGCAGACCAGAAAAAGTAGCTGGCCGACCAGTTTTTCTGGTCTGCAGCATGTTTAGCTAGTCTACAAGTGGTCTACACCACCATTTTCTGGTCGGCAATGCATCAGGAGGTTTCCATGTTAGAGTAGAAGCTATTTGGAAGTCAATGCACCTTCCAGAGATCAAATGCAAACAGAGGCAATTCGAGGCATAGTGATGGATTTCTGAGCGAAGTTGAGCATACATGCATCCCTCGTCCCAAGGCCATTTCAACGCTTTTGTTAACTTAGAATAAGTTGTTATCTTAGTTAACATTCGTCTGTTTTGTAATTAATTAGTTAATGCGTTTAATTAATTAATTCGTTTTGTGCTTAGGTTAGCGCTTTAATTAGCTTAGATTAGCTAATTGTTCAAATTCATTTGAGTTGTAACTAATTAGTTAACTAGGATTAGTTAATTAGTTTTGGTTTGTAATAATTAGTTTAATTAGCTTAGAATAGCTAGTTTCCTTATTATTCGGACCCTCTGTCGAGAGGGCAAATGTTGTAATAAGCGTACGTGTGTGTGATGCATGTCTTCCAACCCCATTTCTTTCTCCCTTTTACTTATCAGCTTTCGATGGTTAGTTTATAGGGCATGTTTCAATTAGCATACTTATGTTTGCATGTGTGCATCCATTCATCTGTCTTGCACGCACCGGGCTCGGCGTATCATACAAACTGCATTGTATTTCAATACCAATTTGAATACATGTTATCTAGTTGCATTCACATGACATCTTAGATAGCCGAGCCTATTTTAGTTGCATTTTGCGTGTGTTGCATTAGGCATCTCAACATGGCTAGGATCATGCTTGATTACTAACTAGCTTATGTTTTGGCTCGGAGTACTCGGTGAGTGTTTACGCTTTTGCATCCTTGCATCTGTGCAAGTGACTGCCATGATAGCATGCTTGCCATGAGGCTATTTACTTAAGTGTTTAATTGTATGAATGCCTGTGGATGAAGGCTTCATTGCTTGAATTGGAACAATTCATCAAAATGTGAGTTTTAAGCCCACTTAAAGTGGCAAAGCATCATGTTTTAAGCCCACTTGAGAGTGGCAAATCCGTGACTTAGCCTACTTGCAAGTAGCAACTTCAAACCATGTTCAAATAACAAACATGAGATGTTTTGTTCCAATCCTTGTGATTTAGTCTATACTTGTATGTTGTGCGCATCACATAGTAAGGTTAGCTAATAAACTGGAACAAGAATACATGTGTTTTCAAAAACAACATATCATGTTAATAAAGGCCGATCTTTGATCGGGCAAGCAGGGGTGCTCATTTCAGGACCTTCCCCTCTCGTACCCAAGTTCCCGAGCCGAGGCAACTTTGGTGATGACGGACACGCGGCCTTAGGCACGAGTCAGGGTTTCCTAAATTTTCCAAAATAAAACATTTAGGTGGCGACTCTAAAATCTGGCAAAGCAATCCATGTTTGGCGCTTTTGATTCAAAATTGATTTTTCAAAACCAATTGCCGGATTTAAACTCTTTGGTGATTTATCAGTCTTACATTACACTTTGTGAGATTAGATTCAGAACCGTGATAGGAGTCCGAACTATAGTAGCTAGAACTACAATTCGCGCCTTCGCACGCGGAGTGGAGTTTTGGGCGGTCTGCAGGGCTCTGCCACGATGGGAACACAAACCTTGGATCTGTATCACCGCTGTACCACTTGATCCTCCTTTCACTTCTCAGTGTTTGGAGCGAGAGGTATATTAGGTGGTCTTGCTGAGGCACCCTTTTTGACCAATTGACCTAGTTGCATATGGGAAGCCATAAAGACTGTTCCAAACTAGGACAGGTTGCTCACCCGAATGCAGGATTGTTTGAAACCGCATGCGTGCGTAGTGAACCCCTAGTTCCTGACGAAATTAGGACAGGGAAACCCTACCCTACCATAGGGGTGTTTTGGCTCTCACTTGCTTGATATGTGTTGTTAGGGTGTGTCTCTATAGGAATGTATGTATCAATTACAAGTCTGGGCATCAATCTGAGGACATCAACGTTTAAGGGTATCAGTTTTGAGGCAAAAAATTTGGGGGCAAAAATCTGTGTTTGATTACAGATTGTCCAGCTTATGATTTCAACTGTATGTTGTCTTTATCTAAGCCGAGGTGCTGTGTGTTTGTTGATTGTTGCTTTCTTTTTGATTTATTTTCTTTTTTGCAAGGTAGTATTTTCACCATTGCTTCCGACAAGGCAGTTACCCCCCAAGCACTCTGGACCAGAGTAAGGAGGCTTTATCGATCTGGGGATCTTATGAGAGGACAACCAGTGTTTGCTTCATTTCCCCCGGTTACAAGATGGAGGAGAGTTCGGCATAATTCACCAGTTCGTCAGTCACATGTGCTTAGTGAAAACCAGTTTTCTGCTTCCACCTCAGAGTGTACACCAAGTCTGATAGATCAGCACCTCTCAGTCAATATGGAGGAAATGATGCGTCAACTCCAACAAACCATCGAGGCCATGCAGCAGGACGCTGCTTGCCAAGCAGAAGTTACCACTCGTCAAACAGAGGTTGTAGCCCAGCAGGCTGAGGTAATTGCTAGGCTTCAACAGCAACAGCATCAACAACCACAACAAGTAGCAGCATCTGCTTCGCACCTACCCCCACCTCAGGTTCCAATACCTACAAATACAGCTAATGTCCAGGAGAATACGGACATTCTAGCAGGGCCAGTCCCACCTCAGACTTCCAAAGCACCAACCTACCCAACGGACACACTGTTCGAGTTTGAGGTCGATCCTACAACCTTGAAAGTGAGCTAGCTCGAAAAGCTATTCAAGCGAGCTCAGGGAGTCAACTCGATCCCAGATAGAGGATGACTACACAGATTCGGCAGTGACATTGCCAGATAGATTTAAAATGCCTTACATAGACCGCTTCAACAGCTCAGGCGATCTTATGGTCCACTTGAGGCTGTTTTCAAATATTCTGCGGTCGATGGGCCTGACTAGATTGCAGAAGCTATCCCTTTTTGGTCGGACCCTGTTGGGTATTGCAGCCATCTGGTACACCAAACTGGAGGATTCCGTGAAAAGAAGCTGGGAAGAAATGGCCGAGGCCTTCATTGCCCAATATTCTTATAATAATCAAATCGAGGTCACAACTCATGATCTCGAGGCAACTAGGCAAGAGCCGAAGAAGGGCTTCTCTAACTTCGTCACTCGGTGGAGGGCCAAGGCCTCCATGATGACCACTAGGCCAACTAAGAAAGACCAGGTAAGGATGGTCATGCGGAATCTGCAACCGATGCTGCTGTAGAAGATGATTGTCTTACCCCTCCCTACCTTTGCTGATCTTCATGAGATGGGGTACAGATAGGGCTGCAAACAAGCCGAGTCGAGTCGAGTCGAGTTCTGTGAAGCTTGAGCTCGGCTCGATAGAATTTGATAATGCTCGGGCTCGGCTCGAGCTCGAGTCGAGTTATGAAAGTTGCGCTCGAGCTCGGCTCGCTAGATATTTATAAAGCTCGAGCTCGAACACACAAACAAATTAAGCTATGAACAGAGCCAAAATCAAATCTGCCAATCTTGAAAATCAAATAAAACATCCTCATGTAACAATAAATCAATAACAACAGCCCAAATAAATCTGTCAATCTTGAAAATCAAATAAAACATCCTAATACAACAATTGATACATCCTAATGCAATAATAAATCAATAACAACAATCCAAAAAAATTTGCCGATCTTGAAAATCAAATGAAACATCCTAATGGAACAATAAATCAATAACATAAACAACACAATCTGCAAACAGACCATTCAATTGCAATAACTATTATAGCAATCCGCAAGCAAACCATTCAAACTTTAAAACTAGACTAATCAAAACATAGAACTTCCATATCCCAACTCCGATATATAAAATTACATCGCTTAAAAAAAAGAACAATAGTCTTTCAAGTTTCTCTTAGTAAGCAAAAAGAGAATCAAGCTCCAAAAAGTTCACTTGAATCAAGCTCCAAGCTCCAAAAGTTCCAAAAGTTTCCTTCAATTTTGTTGATAAAGCTCCAAAAATCTGGTTCATTTGCACTGCACTTCTCAAAACCATGGTTCATTTGATAAAGATTAATATTAGTGTAAAATCTTAAAATAATTACCATGAACAACTCTTGCATTTAATGAAAAAAATTAAAAACATTAAACATACCTTTTTAAGATGTCATAATTACAAGAAAGAAACCATTAAGGCAACAAAATCTCTTTAAAAGATGGCTCGCCGACCTATGAAAAGAAACAAAAAAATTTGATTTCATCTATTTTTTTCTTCTACTTTTCACATAAATTGATTATTAGAAGGGACTTTAATTATATAGGACAAAAGATTATACTTACATCCGGTGTCTTTTTCAGTCCATGTAATGCACGTACCCAATTAGCTCCACACAACAATATTTGGACAGTTTCTGTTGACAATGATGCACGATAAGGATCAATGACTCTACCACCGGCACTAAATGTAGACTCCGAAGCTACTGAAGTGATAGGAACCGATAATATATCACACGCCATTTTAGACAATATACAAAACTTCAGATTAATCACTTTCCACCACTCTAATGCATCAAAACAGGAATCTGAATCTTCGTTACAAATATAAACACCTTCTTCTAAATAAATGTCCAAGTCAGATTTCATAGGTTGAATGGTGTCAACTTTTCTAACGAAAGATTCAAATTTCGATTTTCCAGTTACAACAAATTTTCCCACACCTTGCATACAACTACTTGAACCAGTTGCTCGTGTGTTGTGCAGAAAACTTTTCTCAGTATTTGATGAGGTGTGAATAGAAACATACTCATTGTAAAGCTCATATAAAGCCTCACGAACCATAGAGATGTTTCTAGTAGCTTCAGCTTCTGGGTAAATCTCTGGAAAATAAAAATCAATAAGCATCATTTTGTATCTTGGATCTAAAACAGCAGCCATAGCCATCAATAAATTGCATTCACCCCAATACTTGTCAAATTTGACCTTCATCTTCAAAGTCATTACTCGAATGTATTCATTGTCATCCACTGATTTCTCATTCAATATCTCTTTTATTTCCACACCTCTATAAGGAACAAATTAGAAGTTGGATAGTCACTTCTAGAAATGATATTTGTAACTTCATTGAAAATTGCCAAAAATTGACACACATTCTCAACTTTTATCCAATCTTCAAGGCTAAGCACATAAATAAAACCCAAATCCCTCTCTTGGTACCTAGGGAAGACATCTTTAAACTCCAATGCAGTAGCCATCATCATATATGCTCCATTCCATCGTGTAGGACAATCCAAAATCAATTTCTTCGAAGGCAATTGCAACTGCTTAACAACTTCATTAAATTGAAGAAGACGAGCTTCTGATGCAACTAAATACTTCACACCTTCACGAACACCATTAACAATATCTCCAATTTCACTAAGGCCATATTGCACCATGATATTGAGGATATGTGCACAACAACGAACGTGAAAAAGTTTTCTGCCTAATGGTAATTTCTTCTTCATGGCAAAGTTTTCTTTCAAGACCCTCAAAGCAACGTCATTGTATGAAGCATTGCCAACTGTAACAATAGCCACCTTGTTTTCAATTCCCCATTCAACTAAATATTTGTGAAGGGCATCAGCAATGATAACACCGGTGTGTGGAGGTGGTACATTACAAAAGTTGAGGACACGCTTTTGTAATTGCCAGTCATCATCTACAAAATGAGCTGTAATGACCATATATTGGATTTTTTGCCCCGACTTCCACAAATCTGTTGTGATACTGATTCTGTTAACATTCTTCATAAAAGCTTTCAACTTCTTCTTCTGAATGCCATAGGTTGATACACAATCATTTTTTGTTGTTGTACGACTAATCTTTTGCCAATATGGGGTAGCGGTCCTCATAAACTTGTTAAACAAAACATGTTCCATTTTCATAAAAGGATACTCATGATAAAGTATCATGTGAGAAGCAGCTTCCCTTACCTTCGCATGATCATATGTGAAGGCAGAAGCATTGGTCACATTATCAGATCCAATTGTAGAAAATGATAAAACCTTTTGCTTCTTTTCTGCAAGTTTATGTGCCACACAATTTTTCTTCAAATGCCTCAAAAGTTGAGTTGTAGCACCAGTTGCATGAATTGCAAATTGTGTTTTGCACCATTGACATTGAGCCTTCTTCATACCATCTGGAAGGACTACTTTAGTAAATTATTTCCAAGCTTGGGATGTCCTTTTTCTAGACTTCTTTTCAAATGGTTTTTTGTTATTTACAGCTTTTTCATTGTCTCTTTCATTGTCCTCTATTTCAATCATATCATCAACATTAGCATCAACATCATTCACAACATCATTGATAGAATTATCCATAAGTGGACTAACAGATGACTCTTCGAATGAAGAAAATGGTGTACACGAATCTTGTTCTGGAGAAGTGAGATGAAGTTGTCTATTTGACATATTTAGAAAGGGGGGAAACAATTTCAAAATATGAGGCTTAAAAAATGTAATTAATATTGTTACAAAAGGAAAGAAAACTAAAATAAAAGAAAGGAAAGGTACATTGAAATAAAATAATGAGATACTTTAAAAAAAAAAAATATGTGTGCATTATTATCATTATTAACATCTGGACTTTCTTAATTATTATCATTATTTTTTTGACTTTTGATTTTGAGATGGATAAGTGATGGTACAAAGAAATCAGAAATAAATGCATTCACGTGACGTATCGCAAGAAAAACAATGTGTGCATCAGTTAAGGAGTGGCTGTAGACACCCCATTTTTGACCGTCCTCAAGACTTGGACGTCACCGCTGGAACACTCGGTGATTATCCATGTTTGTGTTTGTTTGGAGTTCCCGGAGTTCTCGGCTACGCGCCCTGCCTCAAGACCTCCGAACTTGACCGTTTTGTGTCTGGTTTTGCACCAAACACCTGTGTTTTGCCTTGGAGGGGCAGGGAATGCTTTGTGAGGCATCCCCACATACCACCGGCTGTGGCTAGAGGCCACCGGCTGGCTGGTGTTGCCACCGGCACTATATTGTGCCGGTCGGCACTATTTTGTGCCGGTCGGCACTACTTTAGGCAAAATGACCATTTTGCCCTGCCGACCACTTTACAGCTGTTTTTGGAGATATTTTCGAACTGACTTTTACGGTGCTTGTTTCCCCCCCATACACGTGTATGGAGGGATGAGCCTTTAGGCTTGCTTAACTTGTAAGTTTTGTGCCTATACAAGGAAAGGCTCTTCTCTTGGCTCAAGGGTGAGAAAAAATTAGAGAGTTAGACATTTTAGACAAAGAAGAAGCTCTGGTTTTAGGTTAGAAATCCTATATCTATCCTATCTCTCTTTTCCTTGCTTATTTTGTACACTAGGTGCTTTAGTTCATACTATTGCACACAAGCACCTAGTGTTTCACCTTCCTTTGGTTGCTGAGGGTCCAAAGGCTTGTTCTTAGTGTT
The DNA here is from genome assembly GCA_025200525.1 of Camellia lanceoleosa. Classification (NCBI taxonomy): domain Eukaryota; kingdom Viridiplantae; phylum Streptophyta; class Magnoliopsida; order Ericales; family Theaceae; genus Camellia; species Camellia lanceoleosa. The sequence continues at coordinate 113,540,800 of CM045772.1, read as the reverse complement.
CTTGACTGGTTTGGAGCTCAAGGAACCAACAACTTCAACATTTGTGAAGAAAAGCTTCAAGGGTAAGAAACTTGCTTTATTTACCCCTTTTTTGCACCTTGTCTTTACCTAGCTTAGAGTTGTTTTTGTGCTTAGTCTTTAACACATAAAAGTTCTGATTTTTAACCCTCTTTATTGTTTATTAAGAGTGTTTTGCACTTTGGGGAAGTTTGACCCCCTTTAAGCCTTGAAAAGGCCCCATTTTAGGCCATTTTGTGAGAGCTCCGAGACTTTGGTGCTTGGGCCTCTCCACCACTGAAATCTTGAGGGATTTCAGTGGTGGAGATGGTGCCATAAAGTCTCCAAAAGGAGGGGGCCACCCCCCTCTCCTTGATGTCCTTGAAAAGGGCAAGTTTTGGCCTCCAAAGGGGCACCATGTTTGGTTGTGTGTTGAGCATGTTTGGTTTGTTTTTCATGCTTATATTGCCATGATATAACATGTTTCTAAGTTGGTTTTAGTACTCCTTGCATGTTTTGCATGGTTGCTTTGTAATGCCTTGTATTGCCTTAACTTGCTCTAGGTTTGTATGCCTTCTTTCTAGCATGTTTTAGGCCTAGATCCATGAAGCTTGTATGCTTATTTTGACATGTTTTAGCTCTGTCCTAAGTTGTCTTCGTCAATCTTGGCATGCATCATATAGTCTCTTTACATTTGGCTTGTTGGCCTCAAAAGCATGAAGGTGTAGCATGCCATGCTTGCTTCATTTTGATGGTTTGGAATCACCTAGTGTGCTATTTCAGACCTTTTGGTGTGCTTGTATGCTTACCTTAGTCGCCCCTTTAGTGCTTTGAAAGCATGTCTTGCATGCTCCATGTTTTGGTCATTTTGCATGCCTTTGATTTCAAGCTTCTTAAACGCCATCTAAGTAGCCTTTTGACTTCGTTTTAACATGCTAAAACTCTGTTTTAGGTTGTTCAATGCATGCCCTAATTGCCTTGCATAAGTATAGTTCAAAGCCTCATTGGCTTGCCTTAATGCTTGGACCATTTGCATGCTTTGCTTGGCTTGCTTTGTTAGTTGGTTTGGCACCATGTTTTGCATGTATTTCAGAGCTTTACAATGCATGCTCATTGTCTATGTTTGGTCTCTTTAAGTGTGCTTGAGATTTGCCATGTTCATGCTTAAGGTTTGGATCATAACACTTGCATGTGTGCATGTGTGTTTGGCCCTCTTGACTTAGCATTTTGGCCACTGTTTTTAGGCCTATTTGAGTTGCCTAAGTCATGTATAAGACCATCCTTTCATTGGTTTGCATGCTTGCCTTGTATACTTGCTTGTATGCTTGCATAGGTATATTGCATAGTCCATGTTGCATGATAGATAACATGACTAGGTTGCATTGCATCAACATGCATTCCTTGTCCCTTGACTTGGTGATAGGGATTGGGACTTTGATTTGTTTGGTTTGCATGCATTTGAAATCAAAGTTGCACACTTTGTTCCTTGGGCCATCATGCATGGAAATGCGCGATTGGTGGTCCGGGAATCGAGGCACATGCCCTTTTGAGTCAATAACATGATAAGGGGTGTGTATAGTGCATAAATACCTTGAATCACATTGCCATGCATGTTGTTGCCCTCTGCTGCTGTGAGTTGCAGGTTCTGCAGGTATTAAGTGCCGGCCGGCACTATTTAGTGCCGATCGGCAGTCAATTGCCAGCCGATAGCTTCATCTAGTGCCGGTGGCCTCCTTCTTCAGCCGGTGGTGCTCTACCCCAGCCGGTGGTACTCCCCAGTGCCCTGAGAGGAACTCCTGGGACTTTGGCAATCTTCAGAGGAGGATAGCAGAGGAAAACAGAGGCAAATCATGCATGGCAGTGCGATTCCGAGCGAGTCCCGGGCACGCGATGCATCTGGCCCTCATCCCGAGGCGATTTACTGTTTAATTAGATTAATTATGTTATTTAATTAATTTAGTTGATTTGTAATATTTTAATTAGCTTGCGTAGTTAATTAATTTGTATATTCTTTCGGTCCCTCCGAGCGAGCGCAAATTTGTAATAAGTGTGTGTGAGTGGGTGTATGTCTTCCAACCCCCATTTCTTTCCCCCTTTTATTTACCCGCTTTCGATGGTAGATTAGAGCATACTTATTTTAGCATACCTTATGCAATGCATGCGTGCATTCATGCATTTGTTGACATGCACCGGGCTCGGTACATCATACAAACTGCATTGCAATTTTCAATTCCAAATTGAATACGTGCTACTCGCGCATTTCACATGCCATGTTTAGGGTTAGCCGAGCCTACTCTAGATTGCATCTATGCTTGTGTTGCATTAGCCACTTAACATGAACTAGGTCATGCATGTTTGCTAACCGGGTTATTGTTTTGGCACGGAGTACGATGTAAATCTTTACGCTTTAGCATACCACATGCGTGTGAATGTTGCCATGACAGTATGCTTAACATGCGGCTAGATGCTTATGTGATATTACTGTTTGGATGCCTGTGGGTGGAGGTTGGATTGCCTGAGTTGGAACAACTCGTTGAAATCCGTATTTTAGCCTACTTGCGAGTAGCAAAATCTAATACGTTTTTCGAGACAAAACGGATATGCAATGTTTATTTCCAAATTAGGCGATCTAGTCTATACTTGTTTGCTGCGCGCATAACATAGTAATTCTAGGCTAACAATTGGAATAAGAACGCATAAAGTTTTCAAAAACGGATATCACGGTTAGTAGAGGCCGGTCTTGGACGGGCGAAAGAATGCTCATAGTGACCTTCCCGTCGTACCCAAGCTCGAGCCAAGACCACTTTGGTGATGGCGGACATGTGGCCTTGACGCAGTCGAGTTTCCTAAATTTCCCATTTTAAAATATTTAGGTGGCGACTCTGTAATCTGGCAAAGCAGTCCATGTTTGGCACTACTTTTTCAAATCTGTTTTCTTCAAAATGATTTGTCGGATTTGGACTCTTTGGTTCAGATTTAGAACCGACACAAATCGAGTCCGAACTGTTAGATGGAAGCCCCGCGGGCGCGTCTACAGTGGCTCATGATATAGCTGTTACAACAAGAGAATGAAGGCAACTAGTCTTGGCCCTCATTCTCATTCTAGAAATAGAATATACATTGCTCTTGGTTCAATTACAAGTTCTCTAACACTAACATCAGGATGAAGGATTGTTCATAAAGACACTATACGTAATATATTAATTCAAGAGTTCACCATCTGAATTTCACAGTTTTTAAGCTAACATGTTTTCCATTTCCTTCTTTATCATGAAGAAAAGAAAGGGCTAGGCTCAAAAATTCTAGAACAATATGCCCAAAGTTCATCCTATGATGTTATGCATATGCACTATGAAAAGAAAACATTGGAATATACAATCATTTACTGTGTCCACACCAAACAATTGTTCTGATTGAAAATTAATGACAAATATGAAATAACTGTGACCTCCAATAATTGAGTTAAAACAAATAACTGTGACCTCCCATAATTGAGTTTAATAATAATAATAATAATAATAATAATAATAATAATAATAATAATAATAATATAAATAAATAAAAATAAAAATAATATAAGAGTTGCCATATACAAACTACAGTTTACTGCAAAACCTTTGAAATATAAATACCTTACCTTCCAAAATTTGATTCTTAAGTTTGAGGCTTTCCTCCCTTTGCATAAAACAGAATATTATTACCTTCCAAAATTTGATTCTTAACATTTGGACTTTCTTAATTATTATCATTATTTTTTTTGACTTTTGACGTTGAGATGGATAAGTGATGGTACAAAGAAATCAGAAATAAAATGCATTCACATGAGGCATCAGTTAAGGAGTAAGCCATTATGCAAAAAAATAAAGATAGCAGACATTCATTTTGTATTCGTAATTGGGATGATTCAATCACTTGTGTTCTACCCTCTGCTTCCAAAAAATAGAGCAAACTTTTTTATTTTTGTAAACACTGCAGCATTTTTACCCCTTTTCAAATAAAAATGAAAAAAATAACAAAAGAGGTGTGTTCAATCTCAAGAAGAAGAAGAAGAAAACTAAGCCTAAGATTGAAGAACAAAAGTAAGGAATAGAAAACTTACCACTAAGGATTGAAGAGAAGATTTTATCTTCTAGTCCCAAATCTTTACCAAAACAAAGAAATGTTGATATTCAGCACAGTTCTTCATACGATTTGATGTTGTGACCGTAGCCCCAAAATTTGTCTGCAGAGAGAGATGAGATGAGACCAAATCTCTTGAAACAGAGATGAAAAATGAGAAAACAAGGAAGCAGGAGTACCAGACAAAGCTTGTAGAACAACGTTTCTTGAAATAGAGATGAGACCAAATCTCTCACACAGTTATGCGAATTAGGAAAAACTTGGATGGAGACAAGGTTTTTTTTTTAGATGAGAGAAAACCACACAGCAGCTTCCAAACTTGAGGACTAAACCCTAATTTCATAACACATATATATATACCAGGCTCACAAGCCCAACCGAGCCGAGCCTTACCAAGCTCGGGCTCGGCTCGTTAATAAAACGAGCCTAAATTTCTGGCTCAAGCTCGTTTATTAAGCAGCGAGCAGGCTCAAAAGCCCGGCTCGCTCGTTGATGCGTGAGCAAACGACAGCGCATGCCGAGCGAAAAGGCGTTCTTTGGTTCGTTCTGACCTAGGTATAGATAAAAGATGCTATGAAACAGGGTTTGATTAACCAGAAGAAAGAGCAGCCCAAGAGGGCCTTTACACACAGTTCGAATGCAGCTACGAGTAGCAATGCAGCTGCGAGGACCTCTGACGTTGGAATGGTCGCCACCACACCAAAAATAGCCACACCCTTTACCGGCACATCTGGAGCCACCCCACAACCTACAAAGTACCCACCCCGAGGTCAGAGGGTTTTCACCCCGCTTTACATGTCTATATCTAAAGCCTTGGGGGTTCTGATTAGAAAAAGGCATCTGAAGCCCTTAGAGCCATGTCCATTGCCAAATCCCCTTCCTCCTATACACAACTCGGCTAAGTATTGTGCCTTCCATCAGCAGCATGGGCATGATATTGACCAATGCTTTAGACTTCGTCATGAGATTCAAGATCTCATTGACAATAAAGTGATAGAACCTCCTGAAAAGCCAAACGTCACTACAAATCCCCTCCCACTACATAATCAACCTTCTCATCCACCCAGGCAAGTAAACCTGATCCAAACAATGGCCGTCCCGTACGACCCCAGCATATACATCACTCCCTCCCACCTGCCTAAGCCGGCAATGTTCATCCCAAAAAGCATAAACTTGTGCATGATGAGCACATCAATATCCCAACCTGAACCCGTGGTGGTGGTTGTGATAGAAGAGGGCATGCCTGATGGCTTTGTGAGCTTAATTGAAGAAGAGTACAACCCTTGCCACTTTATTGCGCCAGTCGATCAGGCCAAGCTGAGGGTGGAATTGCCGAAGGGAACTGAGGTTAATGTAGTCCGAGAGGACGGGCCAAGTCAAGGGTTGGATGATTTAGCAGAGCTTGAGGAGGACATCGCTAATTTGTAATTTTTCGATGAACAGGATCTAGAGGATGTGCGCATCAACTGGTTTGACCTAAATGGATCAACAGATAATGCAGGGTGGCGTAGTGATAAACCAAATATTGATGAGGGGTCTCAATCAAAACAGGGACCGTAAGAAACAGGAACATCTGCAATGGTCGAAATGATCGATGACAAAGGGAAGTTGCCAGAGAGCACTGGTATGAAGAATTTTGCTCGAGAATTGAGAAGCATTTGTACAGCTGACACAGAATAAGAGGCCGCGCCAAAGCGGTTCGAATAAGAAAGGATCGAGACTGATCAGAGGGCTAGAAAAGCTAAGGCCCCCGCGGGGACAGAATGTGTTGTGAACAAGGAAATAACTATAGCAGAACCGGACAGTTGTTTGTTGGTTGCCGAGGGAATGTGGTGGAAAGACGATGATTTGTGTCTAGCTCATACCGATGAGGACTGGGGACAGAATCTCCCGGACGATACGTAGTATACAGAAGAAGTCGACCACATGACCCGGAGTGGGCGGTACTTTAAACCCCCACACCTGGACTAGCCAGAGGCATCAGGGAAAGACAAGGAAATAGAGAAGCAGAAGGACAAACTGTTAGAGGAGGAAGCTGTACTAAAGTAACTGAAAAAAATTCAAGTAGACATCTCTATCTAGGGACTGCTCATGGCCTTGCGGGTGCATAGACAAGCCATCCTATCAGCAATGGATAAGGCTAAGCTCTCTATTGACACAACCCCCAAGTAGTTAATGGGACTGGTGTTCCCGGGTGGCGCTTCACCGACTTTGACATTCACAAATAAAGAATTACCGCCTGAGGGCTCTGAACACAACAAGCTGTTATATATCTCTGTGGAGTGTAAAGAGAAGTGGATACCCGTTGTCTTAGTTGATACAAGATCTGGAATTAATGTATGTCCGTTGCGTACGACCTATGCTATCGGGTTGAAGCCCGCAGATTTCGTACCAACAGCCTAGGTGATTAGGGCTTATGACAATACCAATCAGGAAGTGATAGGGACAGTACGGATCAGAACTCAGGTTGGCCCGGCACAACAGGACATCGAGTTCCATGTTCTGGATGTTCCAGCCACCTTCAACTTACTCCTTAGACGGTCGTGGCTGCACCAAGTAAGAGCTATCTCTTCCACTTTACATCAGATGCTGAAATACCCCCATAGGAAGGGGGTAGCAATTGTTTTTGGGAACTCTTCTATACATCCGCCACTGGAGGTTACTACGCCAATCTTGGAAATTGCACACGGCGAGGAGGATGTCTTCCTGTCTGGGTTCACCTTGGCCAAGTGTAGACACCCCATTTTTGACCGTCCTCAAGACTTGGACGTCACCGCTTGAGCACTAGGTGATTATCCATGTTTGTGTTCGTCTTGAGTTCCCGGAGGTCTCGGCCACGCGCCTTGCCTCAAGACCTCTTGACTCGACTGTTTTGTGTTTGGTTTTGCACCAAACACTTGTGTTTTCTTTTGAGGGGCAGGGAATGGCTTGTTGGCCATCCCCACACCTCACCGGCCATGGCTTGAGGCCACCGGCCACTGTTTTGTTGCCATCGGCCAAGTGTTTGGCCGGCCGGCACTCTTTGTGGTCGACTGACCATTGTTTTGGCCTATTTGGCATTTTTGGCTGGCCGACCACTGTGCATCTACTTTTGCAGATATTTTTACGCCAGCTATGCTAGCCGGCATACACTTTGCACCCCCTCCATACACGTGTATGGAGGGATTTCACTCTTGCTTAGCTTGTTTTGTAAGCTTTGCAAGAGTGATCCTCTATAAAGAAGAGGCTTCTCCCCCCTCCTTAAGGGTTGCAAAAAATTCCAGAGGGTCTCTGATATTAGGGTTAGGGTTGTGTATCTCTTCTATCTCTATATCTCCCTCTCTTGTGTGTATAAGTGTGTGTTTGTCCTTACTTTTGTGCACAAACACCTAGTTCTACACCTTACCTTGGTTGCTGAGGAGCCAATAGGTTGTTCTTGAAGTTCTTGAGTGGATTCAAGCTTGGAGAAGCAGCTGGAGTGCTGTTCTTGAAAGGGGCCTACAAGGGTAAGAATTTCAGCCTTTTTACCCCATTTTTGCATAGGATTTTAGCCATCCTTGCTTGCTGTCTTAAGCTTAGTATATAACATATAAAAGTTCTGATTTTGCTTGCTTAAAATAGTTATTTAAGGTTGCTTTGAGCTTTGAGGTTATTTGACCCCTCTTAGGCCTTGTTTGGCCCCCATTTTGTGCTATTTTGGTGAGCTCTAGGACCACCTTGTTTGGGCCTCCTCACCACTGAAATCTTGAGGGATTTCAGTGGTGAGGATGGTGTCTTAAGGTCCTAAGAAGAAGAAGGCCATCCCCTCTCCTTGTTGTCTTCAAAAAGTGTCATTTTAGTCTCATGTGTGAGCACCATTTTTTAGTTCATGTTGGTCGTGTCTTAAGTGTTATTTGTGCTTATTTTGTCATGATATAGCACTGTTTTTTACTTGGTTTAGACACACCATGCTTGCCTTGCATACTTGTCTTGTAATGCCATGAATTGCCTTAACATGTGCCTAGCATTTAGACTACCATGCTCACTTGTTTTGGCTTAGTTTTGTGAAGCTTTTATGCATGTTTTAGTATGCTTTAGCTCTGTTTTTAATTTCTTTGGCCATGCTTGACATGCTTTGTATAGCCACCTAGCATTTTGGCTTGTTAGCCTCGGGTGTGTGAGTGTTGAGCATGCATTGTTTAGCTTGTTTCAGTGGTTTGGCACCACTTATAGCATCATTTCAATCCATTTAGCATGCTCGTATGCTTGCATTTGATGCTCCTTTAATGCTTTAAAAGGGTGTTGTCCTATGCTCCATGTCTGGACATTTGTGTATGCTTCCATGTATAAGTCATTTAGATGCCATCTAAGTGGGTTTTGAGGTTCATTTTGACATGCTAAAACTCTAATTTTAGTTGTTTAAATCATGCCATGTTTGGTCTTGCTAAGTGTAGTTCAATGCCTCTTTGGTGAGCCTTAGGCTTTAGGCTTAGTTGCATGATATGCTTGCTTTGCTTAGTTGGTTTGGAACCTCTTATAGCATGATTTTCAGAGCTTAATATGCATGCCATTAGTCCATGTTTGTCCCTTTTAAATGTGCTTAAAAGTTGCTTCATTATGCTTAAGTCTTGAACCATGTATCTATGCATGCTTGTATGTACATTTGCCTTCATGTACTTAGCATTTTAGCCACTGTTTTGGGCTTATTTGAGAGCTGCCCAAATTGGTATAAGACCATCCACCGCATGTTGTGGCATGCTCACCTTGTGTGTTGATTGCATACTTGGCTTATCATGTGTTGTTGCATGTTTAAGTGGCATTACGTTTGGCATGCATCTCATGTTAAGTTGCCTTGCATACTTGCATGTGTTATGCTTCACATGTTGTCATATGATTCAATGAAGTCATACACTTGTTTGCATGCTTGTCCTTGCATCTTGTAATATGCTAGTTGCCTTGGTAGCATCATTGCTTGTTTGCATGTTCATATGGCATGCTAGGCTTGTACGCTTAGGTTGCATCTTGCATGCATTCCTCACCTCTTGATTGACCACGATAGAGGTTTGGATTCATTGAGTGTTTGGTTTGCATTACATTTGAAATCAAAATGCACAACTTGGCTTCTTGGGCCATCACGTATTGAAATGCGCGATTGATGGTCCGAGGGCCGAATACCAAGCTCCTTTGAGTCATGAATATGATAAGGAGTGTGGTTGGTGCAAACATTGCTTGAAATGCATTGCCATGCCATGTTTTGCCCTTTGCTGCTGTCAAAACAGGTTTCTGCAGGCATAGATGGCCGACCAACCACATTCAGTGCCGACCGGCCATCCATTTATAGCCGATGGCTTCATTTGTGGTCGATGGCCACTTACCTTTGGCCGGTGGTGTTCCACAGTGTTCAGAGAGTGTTCTTTGAAAATTGTGCCATTTTCAGAGGAGCAGAGCAGGGTAAACAGAGGCAGCTTGTGCATGGCATTGGATTTCCGGGCGAAGCCAATCCGAGCATGCGTGCATCCCTCTTCCCGAGGCCTTTTACTGCTTCCCTTAGCTTAATTGATTTGTTAATTAATTTGGTGGTCTGTAAATTATTTAATTAGCTTGTAGGTTAATTAAATTGTATTATTCTTTTGTTCCCTCCAAGTGAGGGCAAATTTGTAATAAGTGTGGGTGCGTGTGTGCATGTCTTCCAACCCCACTTCTTTCTCCCTTTTACTTACCTACTTTTGATGCTTAGTATTAGGGCATATTCAATTTAGTATCCTTATGCTATGCATGCGTGCATCCATTCATTTGTATTGCATGCACCAGGCTCGGCGCATCATGCTAACTGCATAGTATTTCAAATCTAACTTGAATACGTGTTGTTTGTTGCATTCCACATGCCATCCTAGGATTAGCCGAGCCTATTCTAGTTGCATTTTGTATGCGATTGTAGACACCCCATTTTTGACCGCCCTTAAGACTTGGGCACTACTGATGGTTTACTTGTTGGAGAAAGGTGTGCAGTGCATAGGTTCAGTTTCTTCGGCAAAGAGAGAGGCAAATCTCAACTTCATACCCCATTGTGGACCAAAATTATTTTGGATGGTTTTTAGACCTTAAAACCCTCTCTTTCAAAACATTTTTGAAATAAAATTCGCACGATGTTCCGACGCTTGCATTTCGGTAAATGTTAAGCTTTTTTCGATAAACCGGTAAGGACAAAGGGAGATGAATGAAAGAGATGAAATCTTTGAAAAATCTTTCAAAACACCTTACTTGGGGTTTGAAGTTGAAGAAAAGAGGAGAAGAGGGAGAAAACTAGTTTGGGAGTGGTTCGACATGAATCAGGAAGGAGAAAAGGCTGCGCGGCTTCCCCGAAACGGGCGTAACTCTTTGTACAAGAGGAATTAAAATATGGGGCCACCACCATTGGAAACCTTACTTCCGGGGCTTCATTTTTCACTCAAGAATCTCCTAAGTCCAAATCCGGGAGGAGGAGATATGGTTGGTTGAAGTCCGTTTGGACCGAATCTGCGCGGCTTTACGGAAACTGGCATAACTTTTTCTACAGAAGGAATTTTAATGCAAGGTTTGCGCCATTGGAAAGCTAACTTCCGGGGCTTCAATCTCGACTTCCACCGGAACTTTGTGACCTCATTAGCCACCCATCGGCACTCTATTTAGCCGACTGGCACAAAAGATTGCCGTCCGGCCAAAAGTGCCCAGAACTCAGATTTTTGACAGATATTTATCAATACACTGTACCAGATATTTTCAATTGGGATATTTCAACCAAAAGCTCTTATTTTGATATATATAGAGACTTATATCTGATATGGCTTAGGTTAGAACAAAAAAAGAAAGTTTTGGGAGCTTCTCACTCTAGATTTCTCTCTCTCTCTACTCTAAACCTCTCAAATCCTTGGCCATTTCTTCACCAATCCATAGCACCACCACCACTACTCCATCACAGCAGCTTGGAGCAGTTTTTGAAAGGCCAAAGGTGCTGCAACTCAAGCCAAGAAGCAACCAAAAGGATAGTCTTCAAGGGTGAGATCATTTTCTCTCTTTTGTAGCACATTCTTGTCACATTTTTCTACCCTATTTTCTCACTGTTTTGGGCTCCAACCCTAACTGAAATGGGCCCTATTTTGAGCCATTCTTCATGTTTGTTTAAGGGCTCAACCCTGTTTGAGCCCTCCATAGTGCACTTGCTTCAATACTCCTTGATATGCCACATTTTTGCATGCAATTTCTAGCCTATGTGTGATCTGTTTTTGAGCATAATGTAAACTGAAAGTAGGCTCATTTTGATCCCTTATTCAACATTGAAGAAGGGCTCAACCCTTTTTGGGACCCCTATCTTGCACTTACTTCATAATCCCTCCTATTTACCGTAAATTTGCATGATTTTTTTTGCCTATATGTAAATTGTTTTGGAGTGTTTCATGAACTGTTAGTAGGCTTATTTTGAGTCTCTCTACAACATTGTAGAAGGGACCACCATTGTTTAAGGCCTCCATGTTGTGCTTACCATTATACCCCTCTTTGGCCCCCATTTTTGCATGCTTTGTTGGCCTGTCTTGCTTCTGTTTTTAGGCCATCATCAGAACTGAAAATGGCCATATTTTGACCTTCTTGGAATATCTCATTAAATGTATTTTGCTATTTGATGCATGTTTTGTATACCTCATATTATAGCCTTTGTTGGCTTCAATCTTGCATGGCATTTCGGGCATGTTTTCATATTGATTTGGGGGCTGTCATCTACTGTGGGTAGTCATATTTTTGGGCCCTCTTCAGTTTTGTAGAAGGGTGTTTTTCCATTTGGGCTTTGCATATACCACTTGCTTCACAGCCTCCCTTGTGGAGCCATTTTTGTATGCCATGTTAGCCCCATTTGTGATTGCTGTTTGCCCATGTTTTGTACTGTAAAAATGTGAGTTATGGGGCTGCCTTGCTTCTTCCTTTTCATGTCATGTATCAATTATGCATGTTTGGTGTAGCTATAGGCCATTTCGGGTGCCAAAATTCATGTTTCGGGATCATTCCATGCATCGGGTACACTTTGGCCATGTTTCGGGACTGTTTTGCCCCACATTTCAGTGCTGAAATTCATTTGCATGTTTGCATATCATATTTCCATGCCATTTCATCGCGTATGCCATTGCCTCGGTTTGCGTGCCCGTGTGCACGCATTTCGAGGCATCTCATTTTTCATCTCTCGGCCTCTTATGTGAGTGTGGCTGAGGCTCTCTCATGTTAGTGTAAGCCCATATTGTATTGTTTATGTCATTTTAGCATCATTGCATTCCGTATGCCATTGCCTCGGTTTGCGTGCCCGTGTGCACGCATTTCGAGGCACTTCACTTTTATCCGATGGCCTCCTATGTGAGTGTGGCAGAGGCCCACTTGTGTTGGTGTAAGTCCATGTTGCATTGTGTATGCCATGTTTCAATGCGTTGTGCATGTTATGTTGTTAGCGTTGTGTATGCCATGTAGTTGCATTGCATGTTTGTATGTTAGCTTGCATGCTTAGGTTGCATGTGCATTGTTGTGCATTGCCTTGCCTCTTGATCAACCATGATTGAGGTTGGGTCCCTTGTATGTTTGGTGTGCATTACATTTGATATTAAAATGCACACTTGACTCTTTGGCCATCATGCATGGAAATGCGCGATTGGTGGCCCGAGAATCGAGGCACATCCTCCTTTGAGTCACAAACATGATAAGGAATGTATTTGGTGCATATATTGCTTGAATTGAGCTGCCATGTAAGTTTTGCCCTCTGGCTTTGTGAGTTGCGTGTTCTCGAGAATTCATTGCCGTGGCGATATTTAGTGCCGACGGCGATCAATCAATGGCGGTGGATATATTTTGTGCGGTGACCACATACTTCACCGGTGGTGTTTCCTCACCGATGATGTCCTCGGTCCTAGGAGGCACTCGAGACTTTGGCGATCTTCGAGATGCAAAGCGAGGAAAACAGAGGCAAGCTAGGCATGGCGATTGCAATTCGCGGAATCCGAGTGTGCATGCATTGGGCCTCGCCCGGCGCGGTTCTTGTTTTTCTTAGATTAATTAATTTGTTAATTAATTAGGCTATTTGTAATATTTAATTAGCTTGCGTAGTTAATTAATTTGTATTATTCTTTCGGTCCCTCCGAGCGAGGGCAAGTCTGTAATAAGTGTGGGTGAGTGCGGTGTATGTCTTCCAACCCCCATTTCTTTCTCCCTTTTATTTACCTGCTTATGATGGTAGATTAGGGCACGTTTAATTTTAGCATACCTTATGCTATGCATGCGTGCATCCATGCATTTGTTGACATGCATCGGGCTCGGTACATCATACAAACTGCATTGTATTTTCAATTCCAAATTGAATACGTGCGTTGAATAAAGTGCATTTCACATGCCATCTTTAGGGTTAGCTGAGCCTACTCTAAATTGCATCTTCGCCTGTGTTGCATTAGCCATTTAACATGATCTAAGGACATGCATGTCTGCTAACTAGTTTCTTGTTTTGGCACGGAGTACGATGTAAGTATTTATGCTTTAGCATATCGCATGCGTGTGAATGTTGCCATGACAGTATGCTTACCATGCGGCTAAATACTTATGTGAGATAAACTGTTTGAATGCTTGTGGGTGGAGATTGGATTGCTTGAGTTGGGAAGACTCATTGAAATCCGTGTTTTAGCCTACTTGCGAGTAGCAAATTCCAAAGCATTTTCAAAACGAACGGATATGCAATGTTGTTTCCAAATTAGGCAATCTAGTCTATACTTGTTTGCCGTGCGCACAACATAGTAATTCTAGGCTAATAATTGGAATAAGAACATGTAATGTTTTCAAAAACGGATATCACGATTAGTAGAGGCCGGTCTTGGACGGCGAAAGGGGTGCTCATAGTGACCTTCCCGATCGTACCAAGCTCGAGCCAAGACCACTTTGGTGATGACGGACCGTGGCCTTGACACGCAGTCGTGGTTTCTAAATTTCCCATTTTAAAATATTTAGGTGGCGACTTCAGAATCCGCAAAGCAGTCCATGTTTGGCACTACTTTTTCAAAATCTGTTTTTTCTTCAAAACGATTTGCCAGAGTTGGACTCTTTGGTTCAAGATTTAGAACCGCAACACACACAAAAAGGGAGTCCGAACTGTAGCATAGAGGCCCCCGCGGGCTTGTTACAGCGATGCATTAGCCACTTAACATGAACTTGGATCATACATTGATTGCTAATGAGTTCTTTGTTTTGGCTCGGAGTACTCAGTAAGCTTTTTATGCTTTAGCATCTTGCATGAGTATGAATGTTAACATGACAGCATACTTACCATGTGGCTATATGCTTATGTGATATAAACTGCCTGAATGCCTGTGGGTGAAGGTTGGATTGCTTGAGTTGGAACAACTCGTTGAAATCCGTGTTTTAGTCTACTCACGAGTAGCAAATTTCAAACCATTTTCCAAATGAGTGGATATGCAATGCTTTGTTCCAAATTAGGCGATCTAGTCTATACTTTTGTGTTGTGCGCATCACATAGTAAGATTAGCTAATTAACCGGAATAAGAACGCATAATGTTTTCAAAACTAGATATTGTGGTTAGTAGAGGCCGATCTTTGGATCGGGCGAGTGGGGTTTCTCATAGCTGACCTTCCCCAATCGTACCCAAGTTCCCGAGCCGAGGCAACTTTGGTGATGACGGACACGTGGCCTTAGGCAAACGAGTCAGAGTTTCCTAAATTCCCCCATAAAAAATATTTAGGTGGCGACTCTGTATCTGGCAAAGCAGTCCATGTTTGGCACTTCTTTCAAAAAAATCTATTTTCAAAAACGATTTGCCGGATTTGGACTCTTTGGTGATTTATCAATCTCACATTGCACGTTGTGAGGTCAGATTAAGAACCGACACAAATCGAGTCCGAACTGTAGCACATAAGGCCCGCGGGCACGTCTACAATTTCTGGCGACTCTGCTTGGGAGTTAGAGAACGTGACTCGAACTCATGATATCTTGTTTTGACTACACTTATGTGTTTCTTTGCATTGCATGTGCATTGGTGTGCTTAAGTCACAGTGTTTGCCGTCTGCTATTCCTGAACGGTTTGCCGGAGGCTCGCTTCGAGAAGCATGCCATAAGGATGACCGGTTACGGGCTCTGCCACGATGGGAACACAAACCCCGGTTGTCACTGGGGCACCCTTTTGACCATTCGACCTAATACATATTCGGAATCCATAGTGACCATCCCATGCTAGGACAGGTTGCTTACCCAATTATAGGTTGTTTGAAACCGCTGCGTGCGTAGTGAAACCCTAGCTCCTGACAAAATAGGACAGGGAAACCTTACCCCAACATAAGGGTGTTTTGACTCTCATTTACTTGCTATGTGCTTTTAGAGTGTATCTCTACAGGGAATGCATATATCAGTTTGCAAGTCTGAGTATCAGGCCTGAGGGCATCAGTACCGAAATTTGAGAATCAGTTATATCTGCAGGTATCAAGATTCAGTTTTTGAGGGTAGTGATTTTGGGGAACAGTGATCAGTAAGTAGAGTACAGTTATTCAGTTGTGCTCGTGTATGTTCTGATTGTGCCGAAATACTACGTGTTTTCTCTTCGCCTGAGAGTTAGTCTGAGAATAGCGGTGTTCTTCTTTCTTTGAGGCAAGACAGAGATCTGATCCGTCAGTCACTGTTCAGTACAGAGGACTTATGATGACGCAAAGTTCAGAGGAAATAGTGGTTATGGTAGCCGCATTGGATCAAGGAAACATTTTGCGAGAAGAGACCAATGTTGATGTACCGCATCTACCCAGGTCGCCTGCCACGCACCCGGTCTAGGCGCCCCAGTTGTGTCAAGTTCGCGAGCCCACCACGTTCGAATTAATGGGAATGATTGGTGATCTTCAGCGATCTGTGGCTAATCTCACCTACGGAATGTCGGTCTCGCCACCAACCCCATCCTACGCCGAGAATTTTGTATCGCAGGAGCCCCCGCTGTTGGGGCAAATTGTGATCGAGCTCAACCAACCTGAGGTTGTCTGAAACTATGGCCATGACATGGCAACAACAACCAGGTTCCGCTCTGATGGAGCAACCCAAACCCTCGATCAAGCTGAGGCTAGAGGTAAGAATAAAGTGGGAACAGATGCTGATCCGGTTGAATAGCTGCTGTGGGCAGTCGAGGCTTTGAAAGCCAGCAGGATGAATAAACAACAAATATTCGCAGTGGTGGCCAAAACTGTGGATGATGCTTTCCCAACTCCAACCGAAGGGAGTTCCAGCCAGATAGAAAATCGGGATAGGCCCCGTCATGCCAGAACAGTTCCCTCCAATCCCATCCCTGCACCGAGAAAGGATCAGAAAGTCAAGGCGGCACCTGCCGATCCTTTTGCCAGTGCGTCCGGCAAAAGTCAGCAAACTTCGAAGTATCTGCCCCGAGGGCGTAGAGTCTTCCACGCACTCTACATGCCTTTGTCTAGGGTGCTCCAGATCCTTGCCGAAAGGGGGCACCTTAAACCCCTCGAGCCTCGACCTCTCCCGAAGAATCTCCTTCCCTCACATGATGCTACCTTGTACTGCGCGTACCACCAGCAAACCAGTCATTGCACCGACAACTGTTTCCGTCTTCATCATGAAGTATAGGATTTGATCGACAATGAGGTCATCCTCCCGCCTACCTCAGCGAAGTCTGTCACTGCTGAGTTGTTAGATTTCGAGGATACTACGAGTATGTGATCAGAAGTTAGTCCACCTGCGGACGGCACTCAGTGTATTTCAAATATGGCGTCTGGCACGCACTGTTTTGAGCATTTGCGGATACTATTTTTGGTAATTTCTGGCTTGGGTGTTCAGCCATTTCTTTGGTTTCGTTTTAAGTCTGTCTCACTATCTTGAGTCAATCTTTTGCTTAAGGGTCTGTCTTGTTGTACTGAGTCAGTCCCATTGTATAAAATGTCAAGTGATTCCAAGGTTGTTGCCTCAGATGTCATGTTTTTGTAATTACCCCTTTTGTTTTCTTTTGAGTCTGTCTCTGCTGTGGAGCCAGTTGCAACCGGAGATTTTGAATGAAACAGTTGCGGCTACCATGTTTCCGTGCCTATTGCTACTTTGAGCCTGTTGTGCCAGCAAGTTTAGAATGAAACGGCAGCGCATTTTACCTGCTCTTTTGTGCCTATAAGTCATTGAACTGACCTAAGTTTCTTTCGAAACTTTTTTTTTACACTGTGGTGATGAAAACGAAGAGGAAGGAATTCCTCAGGTTTTGCAAGATTTGACCAAGTGAAAGAAAGAGAGGCGTGCTAGGCCTTTAATGAATAAAATCATGCTTGTTAGTGTGAGTACTGAGAAGGACCCTGGCTTGATCCATATTGGTTCCACACTATCTTCAGCGCGAGCGATTTGTCACTTTCTTAAAAACTTTCAAAAACAAAATGTTTTGCACAGTCCTGCGAAGACCTGTGTGGAATCGCTCTTGAGATTGTGCAGCTTAGGATCACTCTCAGCCTCAAGACTTGAGCCCTTGCTTTCGAACCTTGGACCTTGAATTCAGAATGATCAACAGTCAACCGCAATGTAAGGCTTGTGTGGCCAGATTTGAAGCAGCCCTCGAACAAGAGGCACCAAAGTCAGATCAAGAAGATCAGACCTCATTAGAAGAAGCTGGCAAAGCTAAATTAGAAACACCCCTTAAACTAGGGGCAAAAATGTTCAATGCGCTCGAAGAGCCGAAGATGGATCTTTCTGCAAATCAATACAATAGTCATTCTTCTAGATTTGGATGACTTCAAGATCTCAAAACCATTTGGCATGGGCTTGTTACACTTTTACCCTTGAGAGGCTCGTTGGGCCGAAAACCCGGAAGGGCGACCCAGGCAAAAATTAGAGCAAGAAAAAAAAATGCAAACTAAAAGAAAAAAAAGAGAAAAAAAATACAAAAGAAAGAAAGAAAAAAAGAAGAGAAAGATACAAAAAAAAGAATTGAAAAACATAGCTCGCAAGGTTGAAAACCCAAAAGGGCGACCTTGGCAACAGTTAGAGCGTGGTAAGGGTTAATACACAAGTGTACCTACCCCGAACTACGTAAGGCTTGATTCTCATATTTGAGATACGTAGGCAACTTCATCCTGAAGTCCAGCCACAAACACTTCCAAATCGAGTGTGTCCATGTAATGGTTTTGATCATTCTTGCCTTCTCTGAACCCGATAGTTCGGTTGTGCCCCGGAACTACGTAAGGCTTGATTCCCATGTTTGGGATACATAGGCAACTTCATCCTGAAGTCCAGCCACCAACACTTTCAAAGTGACTGTGTCCATATATTGGATTTGACCATCTTCGTCTTCTCTGTGTCCAAGAGTTCGGTCGTGATCATCGCTAATAAGGATTGACTACAAAATGCCGCGGTGCTATCCAGACAAGGGGAAACTTTCCGTTGCCATGAGTCGCCATTCAAACCAGGGGCAACTTTCCATTGCCATGCAGCTCTCTTCAAGCAAGGGGCAATTTTTCATTGCCTCCGATCCGAGGTTGTGCATCTCGGGAGTAAGTCCTGCGCTCGTCGAGCATCGACCGTTTGCAAAAATAGTTTTTGAAAATTTTTACTAAGGTTGACTAATTTCTCGAAAATTATTTCATTTTCCAAAAAACTGAACCATTTCTTTGGACCTAAAACAGGAAAATTTTCAGTGCTCATAGCCTAACTTGCATGATTTTGAATCAAAAGTTGCACAAGCATGCTGATCTAACTCTCATTTTGGTTAAAATTGTTTTAGAAGAAAACCAAAACAAAAAATGGTCAAAATGATGAACTAGGGGCACAGTTGAGTCAGGCTTCCTGCCTTTTCCCCTATCGTCAACATACTTGCCAGAAAGGCACTCTACCTGTCAACAAGGGCACAACTGGAGCTGTCTGTAAAGGGCTGAAAGCTCTCAACATCCCCCAAGCAACGAGGTAACAAGACGAGTGCGAAGCACAAAATTGGGGTGGATCAAGACACTTCACTCCCTCATCCAGGACATCGACTAAATGTCACCAGAAGAAATAGCCGTGAGCTAACAGTGTTGGGCATGAACCCACGACTTTCAATTTGTCCATCAACCATCCAGGGGAGGGATATAAAATGAGAGATTAAAGAATAGAGAGATGTAAGTTGAGAGAAAAGTGAGCAAAAGGGTTTTGAGTGAAAAAATCAAGCCTGAGGGCCGAGTGATGTGAGAATCACAAATAAGAAAGGGTGGGAATAATACCCGAAGAAACTGGCTCCTTGTGATTAGAGGTCTCTCGTCTTTGTAACACGTCTGTGTGTTGTGTCTTTTATTTTGTCTCAATTTTTATTTGGAGTCGTTCCGAGCTTGTCTCGTCGTGTTTAGGTTGTTTACCTTTTGTTTTTTGTTGTTGAGTCGTTTTTACTGTGTTCAGTCGTAGGCTCAATACCCGATTGAAAGCCCTTTTCTCAGATCATTTTGTGCTCAGAGTGCTGTGCCATTCTCCACATTTGTGCAAAATATGATTTGGTTCTTTTGTAAAACCGCAGGGGTTCAACCTGGGGCACTTGGAAATAGTGAACATATGGGTTCCGGATTGCATCTGAGTGTGTTTCAACTTCAGCAGCTTCCACCTTTGTATTCCGTCTTTTCAGATTGGACTGTTTGTTCAGGATTCGCCATGTGCAGAATGAACTAAAAATACTGTGTTACGGGCTATGAGTTCAGAATGAGCAGAGTTTAGAATAAGCAGTGTTCAGAATCAGTTATGAGCTGTGTGGGCTGTATGCAGATTAAACCGAGCACTGTGTTACGAGCCGAGAGTTTAGAATGAGCAGTGGTTTGTTTGAGTTGTTTTGCTGTTGGCCAGTTCATTATCTGGTTATTATGATACAAGTGTTTGATTTTCAGACAGGAAATCAATCTCATTTACATTGAGGTGTAATATGAAGCAATGCAATGCAATGTATGAAATGTATCAATGTAACACTTTTTCAAATAAAAAGTTTGTTTCATTTCATCATCTTCTCAAGTACAAAGTTTTGGAGAAAACAAAAACCTGCCTGCGGCAGTACAAGGGACTCAAGCTACCAGCAAAAAGAAAAGCAAAACAAAAAGAAGAAAAGTAGCAAAAATCTAGATCAACCTCAATGGTCTCGGGCCTACGGGTCTATCCTCGTCCTCTTCCTGGATGAAGGTCCAAGAGCATCATCATCATCACCGTCATCTGAGCCCGAGCCATCTCTGCTCTCCTCCTCCATCTCTGGTCTCGACCTCGGACCCATCATCATCAGGAACTGGTGCCCGTGAGCTACTCCCAACATGAGTGCGCCCCACTTTGGTGCGAGGATATACTCTATCATCTCGCCTCCCTCCTCGAGCAGGAACAGAAGGCCCAGCCGGAGCACCTCCTGCGGCAGAAATCTGGAATGGAGGCTGAAAAGCACGAATGGTAAACGCACCAGTATACTACGCAAAACAGGGTATGAATGCCGAATACAGTGTGTGAATACTATGAACAGTGTCTCAATACATAATACAGTGTTTGAGTACAAAGTATGAATGCTGTGAGCACTGTGTCAGAATAGAATACAGTAACTGAGTGTAGTGTATGAATGCCATAAGTAATAATGTGAACAGTCTGTAGGATACAGTGTATCAGATGCCGTGAGGGCCGTGTATCAAGTGTTGTGTTGACAGTGCAATGCATCAGATCATGTGAAACAGTTTATGTATGGTTTGAGATTGTGGTCAGAAGAACATACCGGAATACTGTAGATGGCCAGAAGGTCGAGGCTTCGCTGGAGCATCCCCATCACAGAGGCAGTCAACTCCAGGGACTGACGAGTGTACTTGGAGGAAGCTTGCAAAAGTGTTAGAAGCATCAGTATTTTGCATAATATCAAATGAAATGGAATGACAATGCAAGATGTAAAATGCAGTAGTACATACCGGGGGCAAGTCGTAGAACCCGACTAACTCGTGATCAGCCGGAGGGGGAGCGAAGGGGATCTGATAGGTCTCACCACCCTGCCCTCGGCATGTCATCGTCGTGGGCAGTGCTGGCCAACTAGCCCCCCGCCCTCTCCGAGCCCCACTCCTGCCACGGACCCGAGCTATCCTCGATGCTCCTGCTCCCGTTCCTGCCCTAGCCACTGAAGCCACGGGCCTTTCGCTCTCAAGTCGATGGCCACTGCTCAAAGGCCGCATGATGTAGGTCTGGACGTACTCTGTGTAGTCGCCCTCGCCCCTGAAGCCCTCCGCGTCCCAGCCGATCATGTAATCAGCCATCTGCTCGGGAGTAAACCTCTCTGTGTCCCTCATGTGGGTAGGAGGCGGACCTGGAACTATTTGCTCTAGTAAACCCAGGGTCTGGTGCAGGAAGCGCTCACCCAGGTACCAAGCCCGACAAACCGGGCCCTTCAACAAGATCCTGAACCGGGCGGTCTCCTCAGCACCGGCAAACCGCTCCCGAATCGCAGCTGGCGATAGAGCCCAGGGCTGCCAGGTGATCTGAAAATGATATGCAGTCAGTTATCTACTGTTATTAAAAATACAGTGCAAAGCGAAGCTTGAAATAAACTCTAAAGTTGAACATACCTCTACAGCGGTGATAGTGTCGAAATAGCGGCGAAAGAAGATAAAAGACTCCCGGAGTCTCCACACACACCTCACATCGAAGCGTCGAGAGAATGGAACGCCGAGGGGAGCCTCTTCATCGGGTACTAGCGCAAGCCTCGGGAAGTAGGCGTAGACCCACAACTGCAGAGCAGATATCAATATGCTTATCAGATAAAGCAGAATGCAAAATAAAGTAGAAATGGCAGAACCGTGTGTTGTGTAGTGTATTGTGCAGAGTATACAGTGTGTGCAGTGTAAAGCAGATTATATGTGTGCCGTGTGTGCAGTATATAGTCAGCGTGAAGCAGACCACAGTGTGTGCAGTGTACAGAGTACAGATAATGTAAAACAGAAATGTAAAAGAGGAAGAAAATGTACCTTCCAAGCCCGCCAGTAGCCCCCGAGCAACTACCCGCTGCACCGGGAGGATGAGCTCACGTATCCATAGAGTGTGGCCAAGGCTGCCCCACCCCAGTCGTAGCGCAGGATCCGTGTGACGTCCACTAAAGCGCTCAACAGGTAGAGAGGCACGGTGTTCGCCCAGTCGGCGAAGATGGTCATCCCCAATAAAAACATGAGGAAGCCGCGTGCGTACTGCTCCACCTCCTCCTGAGCCATCGGTGCCTCCTCAGCTAAAGCTGGCTGAATCTGGAAGTGGTCCTCCAACCACGAGTATCTGACAAAGCCTGGATGAGTGAGATGCGGCAGCTCGCCGAGCAAATATGTCTGAGCGGCCTCCCACTCATCCATATCTGTGTCAAAGGGGATCGAATCACCCCCTACCCCGATGCCAGTGAGCATCGAGAAGTCATAGGGAGTCATCGTCATGTCTCCCATAGCAGAGAAGTGGAAGGAGTCGGTGGTGTCCCATCACCTCTCCACCAGAGCGGCAAAAAGAGGCTTGCTCGCGGTAAGGCGTGAGAGTCCCCTGCAGAAGGCGCCGAAGCCGGCCTGATCGATAATGTGACGGACTACGTCCAGTAGCTCCATGTACCATCCGCGGGCAGCAACATTCCCATACCCTCGGAAGGCATGGGAATCCCCCTATTTTCAAAAGCAAACAGTTGCGAAGCAATATTCAAAATACAGTTTTGAAGAACATTCAGAATTAATAGCGTGTGTGCACGTGTTCAAATTCAAATAGACAACGGGTGCCGATGTGCTAGCAGAGAACTACAGCATATGATGTGTCAGTGTGTTTGAGTGGTTCAGTACAGATATAGCGTGTGTGCACGTGTTCAGATTCAAACATACATAGGGTGCCGGTGTGCTCGTAGTGAACTACAATGTATGATGTGTCAGGGTGTTTGGGTGGTTCAGGACAAATACAGTGTGTGTGCGCGTGTTCCAATTCAGACAGATACCGAATGCAGGTGTGTTCACAGTCAACTACAACATATGGGGTATTGGTGTATCCGGATCAAACAGTTAAAGACAGAGTCGACTATTGCAGTTAAGTGTTCTACTTTGCAGAAAATGAAACGGGGAAGAGTATACCTCGGAAGCACCGTATGAAAGGTGCGTCTCTGGCTCGCGCAGAAGCAGCTCTGATGGCACCCTCCTATCAAAACTCCTAAACTGGCGAAGACCGTCAGGAGGCAACTTGTGAATTGCCGGCCTGTAGGTCGCCGGATAAAATGAACGGACGCTAAGAGGCAAGAGCTCCGCCTCGGGGTCCATCTCCTGCTCCGGAGGAGTCCGCCTTGTGGAATATCGTCCGCCATCTCGAGAATGGTGCGAAAATGGCCGAAAGAGTGAAAACCGGGCGAGAATGTGGAAAATCAACCGAAAAGTCAACCCCTAGGAGGGTGAAAAATGGCCGGAAAGGTCGGGGTGTGGAAAAGGCACAGAGATCAAGGAAAACTCGAGGGAAACAAGCCCCGAGTGGTGGAAATCGAAAAGGAGACATCGAAACAAAGTTTTGTTCGGTTCAAAGTATTCGAAACGCGAAGGTATTCGCGAATCGAACGTTGAAATAAGCTCTAAAACCGAGGGAAATAGAGGAATGAAGGAGGAAAAATGATCTAGAGGGAGAGGGGAAGAAATTTCGAGCAAGAGGAAGTGAACAAAATAGGGTTTAAACCCTATTTTAAAAGACCCGTGCCAAAATGTCCAAACTGCCCTGATTCAGGCAGATTTGGCCGATCGGCCACACTGTTGGCCGGTTGGCCAAATATTTGGCCGATGGATTTGTTTTGAAGCCGGTGGATGGCTGATGACCTCCCCCTATGGCTAGTGAACCTTCTACACCTTTGTTTGGGCCTTTGATGTGGTTTAGTGCCTCCATTGCTCAAAACAGTGCAAGAAAATGCATTTTCGAAGCTTAACCGGTCTCTGTGCCATGTCTTCTGTGCGTAGCACTCAAATACGTGCGAGGTGTATCCTTTTTGTATCCCTTTTGTCTCTCGCGAGATTCGAAAGTTGCCCCACATGCATACGTTATAATGTTTTGTTGTGAAACGCGCGTTGGTTATACGTCATTTCACTCGCATCGTTATGCACACATCTCACATTGTCATATGCATGTCATACTTGCATTAGTATGCACATTCTTTAGGTCGCATCGTCATGCGCACCTCACATGCATTGTCATGTATATCAAGCGACGCACATTATCGCACATTCGAGTTCACATGCATTGTCATGCATTCCAAGCGACATGCATTGTCGCGCATTTAACCTCACATGCATTGTCATGCATTTCGAAAGACATGCGTTGTCACGCATTCAACCTCACATGCATTGTCATTCATTTCGAAAGACATGCGTTGTCATGCATTCAACCTCATGTGCATTGTCATGCATCTCAAAAGACGTTCGTTGTCACGCATTTGCATCATTTGCACTTTGTATGCATTCCAAAAACAAAAAAAACATACATCATCATGCACTTTTCATGCATTTCAAAACAAAAAAAAAAAAAAAAAAAACATGCACTGTCATGCATTTTTCTTCCTTTCACTTTGCATGCATTTCAAAAAAAAAAAACAAAAACAACATGCATATGTCATGCATTCCATTGTACATATATTGCATATGTCATACATACATTGGAAATAATGCATATGTCATGCGTCACTGTAAATATGGCATTTACATACATTCATTGTACATAGCATTGTACATAGTATCCAGTGCATATTGTATATATTACATTGCAACTTGCATGCATTGGCATCACAACCATCCATGGCTTATGCCTTTCCATATTGAGCTTGGTCTGGTATGTGCCCATACTTCTCGCGTTCAAGCACGGTTCTGAGAATTTTGTGTACGCACCCAGTGTTGAGGGTGACGGCACCGTTTCCGTGTTAAACATGGTTGGTATGTGTCCATGCCTTTCTTAGGCAAAATGTGTTTTGGCTACATGCCTCTTCCACTGCATCCATTGCATTCTCCCCAGCAGATCGCATTGTAAATATCCATTACATGCATATTGTATATATTGCATCGTAGTTTACATGCATATTGTATATATTGCCTTATAGTTTGCATGCATTTGCTGCATCATCCATCAACGACTTGCGCCTTTCCTTGTTGAGCTTGGTTTAGTATGTGCCCATATTTTTCACGTCGAAGCATAGTTATGATATTATGTGTACGCGCCTATTCCACTACTGGTATTGTGGTTTGAGGGTGACGACATCGTTTCTGTGTTAGACGCGGTTTGTATGTGTCCGTGCCTTTTCTAGGCAAGATACGGTTTGGCCGCAGGCCTCTTCCATTACGTCCATTGCGTATTGTATATATTGCATTGTAGCTTGCATGCATTCATTGCATCACCTCCATCCACAGCTTGCGCCTTTCCTTGTTGAGCTTGGTTTGATATGTGCCCATATTTTTCACGTCGAAGCACAATTATGATATTATGTGTACGCGCCTATTCCACTGCTGGTATTGTGGTTTGAGGGTGACGGCACCGTTTCTGTGTTAAACGTGGTTTGTATGTGTCCATGCCTTTCCTAGGCAAGACACAGTTTGGCCGCAGGCCTTATCCACTGTATCCATTGCATTTTAGCTTGTAAATATTGCATTGTGCATAGCTTACATTGTCATGCATCTTTCCTTACATGCATTGTAGTGCATTCTTCCGTACTTTGCATATGTCATGCAGTCATTGTAAATAGTGCATATGTCATGCATTCACTGTATATAGCTTGCATTGCCGTGCATGCATTGTATTGCACATAGTTTAGTATTGCATGCATTCACTGCATCATCCATCTATGGCTTGTGCCTTTCCATGTTGAGCTTGGTCTAGTATGTGCCCATACTTTTCGCGTTGAAGCACAGTTATGATATTATGTGTATGCACCTAGTGTTATGGGTGACGGCACCGTTTCTGTGTTAAACGTGGCTTGTTTGTGTCCATGCCTTTCCTAGGCAAGATACGGTTTGGTCGTAGGCCTTATCCACTGTATATACTGCATTGTAGTGTAGTTCGATTGCATCCAGCATTTAGGATCATGAGCTTTTCCGAGCAGAGCATGCCTCACTTATGTCATTCCACCCAATTACTTGTTCTTGTGTTCCATCTACATCACTCATAGTTCTGCATGTGTACACGCCTATTCCACTGCTGGTATTGTGGTTTGAGGGTTGCGGCACCTTTTCTCTGGTAGACGGACTTTGCATCTCCATCATCTTTATGACATTTGTGTGGTTTTTGAACCGCTCATGATTTGGTCATGATTCAATTGCATTGCATATCATTTGCATTGTTTATACGTAGATTTGTAAATGTTGCATATCATTTTGCATCCATTCCGCATTGTTCTACGTTGTCACACATAGGTTGCATTGTCATGCACTCCTACACTTGCGTTGTCACGCATCTTTCGATTGCATCGTTATGCATATTGCTAACAATATTGTACTTGTTGAGTTTTCTTTCCCTTTCAGGCACGATATTGTATGTACGGTTCATTGGAAGCTAGTGCAACCAAACGAGCCGCATAGGTATTGTATTCTCCGAGTGAGACGTATCGAGAATTGAATAATTCTCTTGCACCCTCTCTACATTGTAGTGTAGTTTGCTTTGTGCTAGCTTAAAACTGTTACATTGTTATGCTTCGTTACAGCTTTCTTCGCATGATCATAAGTTATGTTTGGCTTCTTGCATTGTCAGTTGCATTTTGCCCCCGCCTTCGGGCGCATATCTTTATTGTCTTGCATCTTTGTCTAAATCTTCGGCCTTGTCAAAAATGGGTCGTCTCTGGGCTTTGACATTCACTCTCGTCATTGTTATGACTTTCGAGTTCTGTCAAAGAGGGGCAACTGTAGACACCCCATTTTTTACCGTCCTTAAGACTCGGACGTCACCGCTTGAACACTCGGTGATTATCCATGTTTGTGTTCGTCTTAAGTTCACGGAGGTCTCGGCCACGCGCCTTGCCTCAAGAGCTCTCCACTCGACTGTTTTGTGTTTGGTTTTGCACCAAACACTTGTGTTTTGCTTTTGAGGGGCAGGGAATGGCTTGTTGGCCATCCCCACACCTCACCGGCCATGGCTTGAGGCCACCGGCCACTGTTTTGTTGCCATCGGCCAAGTGTTTGGCCGGCCGGCACTCTTTGTGGTCGACCGACCATTGTTTTGGCCAATTTGGCATTTTTGGCTGGCCAATTTGGCATTTTTGGCTGGCCGACCACTGTGCATCTGCTTTCGCAGATATTTTTACGCCAGCTGTGCTAGCTAGCATACACTTTGCACCCCCTCCATACACGTGTATGAAGGGATTTCACTCTTGCTTAGCTTGTTTTGTAAGCTTTGCAAGAGTGATCCTCTATAAAGAGGAGGCTTCTCCCCCCTCCTTAAGGGTTGCAAAAAATTCCAGAGGGTCTCTGATATTAGGGTTAGGGTTGTGTATCTCTTCTATCTCTATATCTCCCTCTCTTGTGTGTATAAGTGTGTGTTTGTCCTTACTTTTGTGCACAAACACCTAGTTCTACACCTTACCTTGGTTGCTGAGGAGCCAATAGGTTGTTCTTGAAGTTCTTGAGTGGATTCAAGCTTGGAGAAATGAGTCTTTGTTCTTGAAAGGGGCCTACAAGGGTAAGAATTTCAGCCTTTTTACCCCATTTTTGCATAGGATTTTAGCCATCCTTGCTTGCTGTCTTAAGCTTAGTATATAACATATAAAATTTCTGATTTTGCTTGCTTAAAATAGTTATTTAAGGTTGCTTTGAGCTTTGAGGTTATTTGACCCCTCTTAGGCCTTGTTTGGCCCCCATTTTGTGCTATTTTGGTGAGCTCCAGGACCACCTTGTTTGGGCCTCCTCACCACTGAAATCTTGAGGGATTTCAGTGGTGAGGATGGTGTCTTAAGGTCCTAAGAAGGAGAGGGCCATCCCCTCTCCTTGTTGTCTTCAAAAAGTGCCATTTTAGTCTCATGTGTGAGCACCATTTTTTAGTTCATGTTGGTCGTGTCTTAAGTGTTATTTGTGCTTATTTTGTCATGATATAGCACTGTTTTTTACTTGGTTTAGACACACCATGCTTGCCTTGCATACTTGTCTTGTAATGCCATGAATTGCCTTAACATGTGCCTAGCATTTAGACTACCATGCTCACTTGTTTTGGCTTAGCTTTGTGAAGCTTTTATGCATGTTTTAGTATGCTTTAGCTCTGTTTTTAATTTCTTTGGCCAGGCTTGACATGCTTTGTATAGCCACCTTGCATTTTGGCTTGTTAGCCTCGGGTGTGTGAGTGTTGAGCATGCATTGTTTGGCTTGTTTCAGTGGTTTGGCACCACTTATAGCATCATTTCAATCCATTTAGCATGCTCGTATGCTTGCATTTGATGCTCCTTTAATGCTTTAAAAGGGTGTTGTCCTATGCTCCATGTTTGGACATTTGTGTATGCTTCCATGTGTAAGTCATTTAGATGCCATCTAAGTGGGTTTTGAGGTTCATTTTGACATGCTAAAACTCTGATTTTAGTTGTTTAAATCATGCCATGTTTGGTCTTGCTAAGTGTAGTTCAATGCCTCTTTGGTGAGCCTTAGGCTTTAGGCTTGGTTGCATGATATGCTTGCTTTGCTTAGTTGGTTTGGAACCTCTTATAGCATGATTTTCGGAGCTTAATATGCATGCCATTAGTCCATGTTTGCCCCTTTTAAGTGTGCTTAAAAGTTGCTTCATTATGCTTAAGTCTTGAACCATGTATCTATGCATGCTTGTATGTACATTTGCCTTCATGTACTTAGCATTTTGGCCACTGTTTTGAGCTTATTTGAGAGCTGCCCAAATTGGTATAAGACCATCCACCGCATGTTGTGGCATGCTCACCTTGTGTGTTGATTGCATACTTGGCTTATCATGTGTTGTTGCATGTTTAAGTGGCATTACATTTGGCATGCATCTCATGTTAAGTTGCCTTGCATACTTGCATGTGTTATGCTTCACATGTTGTCATATGATTCAATGAAGATATACACTTGTTTGCATGCTTGTCCTTGCATCTTGTAATATGCTAGGTTCCTTGGTAGCATCATTGCTTGTTTGCATGTTCATATGGCATGCTAGGCTTGTATGCTTAGGTTACATCTTGCATGCATTCCTCGTCTCTTGATTGACCACGATAGAGGTTAGGATTCATTGAGTGTTTGGTTTGCATTACATTTGAAATCAAAATGCACAACTTGGCTTCTTAGGCCACCACGCATTGAAATACGCGATTGATGGTCCGAGGGCCGAGTACCAAGCTCCTTTGAGTCATGACTATGATAAGGAGTGTGGTTGGTGCAAACATTGCTTGAAATGTATTGCCATGCCATGTTTTGCCCTCTGCTGCTGTCAAAACAGGTTTCTGCAGGCATAGATGGCCGACCAACCACATTCAGTGCCGACCGGCCATCCATTTATAGCCAATGGCTTCATTTGTGGTCGATGGCCACTTACCTTTGGCCGGTGGTGTTCCACAGTGTTCAAAGAGTGTTCTTTGGGAATTGTGCCATTTTCAGAGGAGCAGAGCAGGGTAAACAGAGGCAGCTTGTGCATGGCATTGGATTTCCGGGTTAAGCCAATCCGAGCATGCGTGCATCCCTCTTCCCGAGGCCTTTTGCTGCTTCCCTTAGCTTAATTGATTTGTTAATTAATTAGGTGGTTTGTAAATTATTTAATTAGCTTGTAGGTTAATTAAATTGTATTATTCTTTTGTTCCCTCCAAGCGAGGGCGAATTTGTAATAAATGTGGGTCCGTGTGTGCATGTCTTCCAACCCCACTTCTTTCTCCCTTATACTTACCTACTTTTGATGGTTAGTATTAGGGCATATTCAATTTAGCATCCTTATGCTATGCATGTGTGCATCCATTCATTTGTATTGCATGCACCGGGCTCGGCGCATCATGTTAACTGCATAGTATTTCAAATCTAACTTGAATACGTGTTGTTTGTTGCATTCCACATGCCATCCTAGGATTAGCCGAGCCTATTCTAGTTGTATTTTGTATGCGATGCATTAGCCACTTAACATGGACTTGGATCATACATTGATTGCTAACGAGTTCTTTGTTTTGGCTCGGAGTACTCGGTAAGCTTTTCATGCTTTAGCATCTTGCATGAGTATGAATGTTAACATGACAGCATGCTTACCATGTGGCTACATGCTTATGTGATATAAACTGCCTGAATGCCTGTGGGTGAAGGTTGGATTGCTTGAGTTGGAACAACTCGTTGAAATCCGTGTTTTAGCCTACTCACGAGTGGCAAATTTCAAACCATTTTCCAAACGAGCGGATATGCAATGCTTTGTTCCAAATTAGGCGATCTAGTCTACACTTTTGTATTGTGCGCATCACATAGTAAGATTAGCTAATTAACCGGAATAAGAACGCATAATGTTTTCAAAACTAGATATCGTGGTTAGTAGAGGCCGATCTTTGGATCGGGGGAGCGGGGGTGCTCATAGCTGACCTTTCCCAATCGTACCCAAGTTCCTGAGTCGAGGCAACTTTGGTGATAACGGACACGTGGCCTTAGGCAAACGAGTCAGGGTTTCCTAAATTCCCCCATAAAAAATATTTAGGTGGCGACTATGTATCTGGCAAAGCAGTCCATGTTTGGCACTTCTTCCAAAAAAATCTGTTTTCAAAAACGATTTGCCGGATTTGGACTCTTTGGTGATTTATCAATCTCACATTGCACATTGTGAGGTCAAATTAAGAACCGACACAAATCGAGTCCGAACTGTAGCACATGAGGCCCGCAGGCACGTCTACACCAAGGCTTGGGTAGTGTAGGATATTCTGGCTATTGATGTGGCTCTATATGTCAGTGCGCAATCCGTTTACCTCATGAATAACCTTCAACGTGTACCCGGGATGGGATTGGGAAGGAATGGCCGGAAGGGCGTCACTGCATTGGCCGAAGTGCCACACAACCCTCATACCTTTGGTCTACGTTCCACGCCTACCAAAGAGGATTGGGCAAGAAAGGGGAAGGAGATGGCTGGAAGAGCCAAGGCTAAACAAGCTGGGAAGCACTATGAGTTAGTGCATAGACCTATCCAAGGAACCCTGAACGGCCGCTTTATCCGGGAGGGGGAAGATTTCCCGTTTTGCGGCTTTCCGGAGCCATGGCTAAATTCAGAGAAGCAGCATTTGCCCGGTTTTGAGATCTTTTTTGACTTACAGTTGCAAGGGGATGAAGTTGCAGAAGAGCAGACTGACCCACCAGCTGAGGCTGAACAGTGCAGAGAGGATGAGTCCGCTGGCATAGATTTTGAGATGGGAGCAACGCTGGCTTGTCTCCTCTTGGATCCTCAAATCACACCAGAGTGCTCGGGAGATGATTTCTCTGTTTCCATGATTGGAGATCAATTAGCGGTGGGCCCCTCTTCCGGCGTTCTGGATACATCTATCGCACCCTCCTTCGTTTGGCAGTACGAGGAAGGCTTTTTGTCCAGCAGTTCTAAGTCAGGTAGTGAACCAGAATCTGATTCCACAGAGTCTATGGAGTCGGAATCAGATTCTAGTTCTTCTGAGTCAGAGTTCGGTATTCCTAGGATTGATAACCCGGACGTTGTTTTGTCCAGGTCGTCTTTTTCATTTTCTTTTGAGTCGGTTGTAACCGAAGAATCAGACAAACTGGAAGTTGTTAATGAGAATAGTACCGCTGCTATTTCTGAGTACTTTTCTGTGCCGCTCGTTTATTGCATTAATCAGGATTTTCAAAACTTTGATAAAAATGACGAGGAAGAAATTCCTCTAGTTTTGAAGCATTTGATTGATCAAGAGGAGGAGAGGTTTGTAAAACCTTTGGTTGATGAAATCACTTCAATTAATGTTGGTACTGAGAAGGATCCGCGTCTGGTCCAGATCGGGTCCACGTTGTCTTCGGAGGAACGCGAGCGCTTAGTCGCTTTATTAAAAGATTTCAAAGATGTTTTCGTGTGGTCCTACGAAGACATGCCTGGAATCGATCCTGAGATTGTACAGCACCAGATCCCTCTTGACCCTGAGGCCCGATCCATCAAGCAGAAGCTTTGGAGAATACACCCGGATTGGGCTCTGAAAATCAAAAAAGAGGTCACCAAGCAGATAGATGCAGGGCTCCTGTTAGTATCTGAATATCCTACTTTGTTGGCTGACATTGTTCCGGTTCCAAAGAAAGATAGCAGAATTCATGTGTGTGTGGACTTCAGAAATCTGAACAAAGCTAGTCCGAAGGACGACTTTCTTCTACCGCACATCGACGAATTGGTGGGCTTTACTGCGGGATATGCGTTGCTCTCCTTTATGGATGGGTTTTTCGGGTACAACCAGATCTTGATGGCACCTGAGGATAGGGAGAAGACTACCTTCACCACGCCATGGGGAACCTACCGCTATAGGGTGATGCCGTTCGGTTTGAAGAATGTTGGGCTACTTATCAATGGGCTGCGACCACAATTCTACACGATATGATCCACAAAGAGGTTGAGGTGTATGTGGACGACATGATTGTCAAGTCCAAGGAAAGAGAGGGCCACTACACCGCTTTGAAGAAATTTTTCCAACGGATCAGGGAGTATCGATTGGGACTAAATCCTAAAAATGTACTTTTGGTGTCACAGTAGGGAAAATGCTAGGGTTCTTGATTACACAAAGGGGCATTGAGGTCGATCCTTCCAAGATTAAGGCCATCTTAGAAATGCCACCACCAAGGACTGAAAACGAGGTGCGAGGCTTTCTGGGTAAAGTGCAATTCATAAGATGGTTTATTGTAAAATTAACCTTGACTTGTGAACCACTATTTGGTCTCCTAAAGAAAGGAAAGAAATTCCAATGGGACGACCGATGCCAAGTTGCTTTCGAGCAAATCAAGCAGTATCGACAAAACCCACCCGTGTTGTCGCCGCCAAAGCCGAGAACACCGTTGATATTGTATTTGTCAGTAACTAACACGACAATGGGCTGCATGCTTGCGTAGGAATCTGAGGATAAAGTGGAGAAAGCCATCTATTACCTGAGCAAGAAGATGCTGGAATATGAGACCCGTTACACGCCGCTGGAAAAGGCTTGTTTGGCCTTGGTATGGGCTACCAGGAAGTTGAGGCACTACCTGTTAGCTCACTCCGTAATACTAGTTTTAAGATTAGACCCCATCAAATATCTCTTCGAGAAACCAGTACTTACGGGTAGGCTAGCCCATTGGTTGCTTCTTCTCTCCAAATTTGATTTGAAGTACATGACTCGCAAGTCTGTGAAAGGGAGAGCGGTAGCAGAGTTCCTAGCCGATCATCTAGTGAAGGGAGATGAAGCAGTAGAGTATCTGTTCCCAGATGAGGCTATTCTGCAAGTTAAAGAAGAGATTTGGACTATGTACTTTGACGGAGCATCTAACCAGTATGGGTATGGGATAGGGGTGTTGTTGATAGCGCCCGACAATTCCCACATACCTTTAGCTTTCAAACTCCGATTCAAGGTATCGAACAATGAAGCAGAATACGAGGCATGTATCGCTGGCTTGGAAGTCGCCCTGGAATTAGGGGCAAAATGGTTGGACGTCATTGGGGACTCGAACCTGGTTGTGTCTCAAGAAAAAGGAGATTGGAAAGTTAAAGAAGAAAAGATGAAAATCTATCACCAAACCCTGGACATTCTAATTCCCAGGTTTAAGAAGTTAACCTTCACACATCTGTTAAGAAAGAGCAACAGGTTTGCTGACGGCTTATCAACTCTATCTTCCATGATAGACATCCCTTGGGGTGTCCGGATGCGTCCAATTATTATTGAACAGAGGTATGTGCCAGCTTATGAGTTAATCACCGTAATAGATGAAGTACAAGATCAGAACCCCTGGTATCATGACATCTGGAACTTCTTGGAAAATGAGGCTTATCCACTAGGGGCAAATGCCAAAGATAAAAGGGCAATACGACAAATGGCTACTCAGTTTGTCATCTACGGGGGTAAATTGTACAAACGGGGCCATCTGGGAATGCATAAACTGTGTGTTGATAAAGAAGAATCGAAGCACCTAATGGAGGCCATCCACGGAGGAGAGTGCAGATAGCACATGAGCAGAGTGATGCTAGCTCGAAAAATTCTCAGACAGGGTTACTACTGGTCAACAATGAATGAGGATTGTATCGTTTTTGTTCGGTGATGCCATAAATACCAGATTCATGCAAATCGCAAGAACATCCTGCCATCGAAGCTATACAACATGACTTCACCGTGGCCATTTTCAGTCTGGGAAATTGATGTTATTGGGGCAGTTACTCCGAAGGGGTCAAACGGGCATAAGTACATCCTAATGGCGATAGACTACTTTACAAAGTGGGTCGAGGCCCAATCCTACGTAGTGCTGAAAGCGTCGCATGTAATGAAGTTCATCAGGAATAACATCATCTGTCGTTATGGAGTCCCGAATGAGATCATCTCGGATAATGGTTCCCACTTCAAGAAAGAAGTGATCAACTTGTTGGAGAAATACAACGTGGCTTTTCATAAGTCATCCACATATCGGCAGCAAACCAACGGAGCTGTTGAGGCCGCCAAAAAGAACATCAAGCACATTCTACAGAAGATGGTAGAAACCTACAGGGACTGGCCAGATAAGCTGCCATTTGCTCTTTGGGGCTACAGAACATCGATTCGAACATCTACTAGGGCAACTCCGTATTCTCTGGTTTATGGGATGGAGGCTGTTCTGCCAATCGAAGTTGAGGTTCCATCACTGCGGGTGATGGCTGAGTGTCAAATAACAGAAGTAGATTGGCAGCAGAGTAGGTTTAAGGAACTTATGTTGTTCGACGAGAGAAGGCTGAAAGCACTGTACCACGTCCAAGGTTATCAGCGCAGAATTGCCAGGGCTTTCAACAAGAAAGTTAAGTCTAGGAATCTGAAAGAAGGAGATTTGGTGCTCAAAGACAACCAAGCTCCCATCTATGACCCTAGGGGCAAGTTCAGACCCAATTAGACTAGTTCTTACATCATCAAATCTATCTGGTCGGGTGGAGCTATCATTCTTATGGATTTAGATGGCCTCGAGTTCTCCTAACCTATCAACATGGACAAGTTGAAGAAATACTATCCTTGAGTGGCTCGCTAGGCCGAAAACCCGAAAAGGCGACCTAGGCAAAAGTTAGAGCACAAAAGATTTGAAAAAACAAAAACTGAGCTCGCAAGGTAGAAAACCCAAAAAGGGCGGCCTTGGCAAAAGTTAGAGTGCAAAAGGAGAGTGTTAAAACCCGAGTGAACCCGAACTGAACTACGTAAGGCTTGATTCCTATCTTTAGGATACGTAGGCAACTTGATTCTGAAGTCCAGCCATAAACACTTCCAAATCAACTGTGTCCATGTGATTATTTTGGTCATCTTTGTCTTTTCTGCATCCAAGAGTTCGGTTGTGATCTTTGCTATCAGAGCTGGTTACAGTGCAATGCTATTCAGACAAGGGGCAACTTTCCAGTTGTTGGATTCAGGGTCGTACATCTCAGTGATAGATCTCGGCTGTGTCTAGTTGTGATCCATATCGAAAATGATTTTGAAAAGTTTTAAAAAAAGTTGATTTTGTTCAAATTAATCTTACAACTTAGACCATTTTTGGACCAAAAGGAAAATTTTCAGTACCCACAACCTTCAATTTCATTGATTTCAATACAGAGTTCTCCGACTCTTGATACAAAGTGAAGTTTCTTTTTATGACATTCAAAAGAAAACTTGAAAATACAAATTAAAGCAATAAACTTAGGGCATAATTAAGTCAGGTGTTCCTGCACCCCCTCCCATAGCTTGTGGAAGCTTTAGATGCCAAAGTAGGCCCAGTTTGTGCCTCATTTTCAAGCCAAGCTATGCATTTTCCAGAAAGGGCGCAATTGAAATTAGGAGCAGGGGCCAGAAGTTCTCTTGTCCTCCATGCAGTGGAATACCGAGCTAGTTGTGAGCCTCGGATCGAAAATAAAGCTGGGTACTCTATCCCCTCTTCTGGGCAAGTATGGTCGTGACCAAGTTGACGCCGGAACCGAAATAGAAAGTAGAAGACACAGTGCGTTAAGCCAATCAACTGAATACCAAGTTGGAGAGACATGCTGTAGCTCATCTTAAGCAGATCAAACCAGGGGCAACGCCAAGCAATGTCGACAACAGACCTGTTGCACATCCATTGGCACCACCACCCCTCGTTCGAGAAATCAACTAGCCGTGGGCAAAAGAAATAGCCGCGCGCTGAATATGCAGGACAAGCATCCACTACTTTCAACTTCTCCATGAGCCATACCTGGGGAGGGACGAAAAATAAGAGAGATTAAAGAATAGAGAGGTGTACGTGGAGAGAAAAAGTGAGAAAGGGTTTTGAGAGAAACACAGAGCCTGAGGGCCGAATGATGTGAGAAATACATATGAGAAGGGTGGGAAACATTACCTGTAAGATCAGTGGGCTTCCTGCGAACCTAGTCGTCTCTCAGCAATGGAAAGCATCCAAGCCCATCAAAGTCTCGACTAGTGTTAAGCCAATGCAGCTTTTGCCTTCCTTCAAGCCTTGGGCAACTTCTATCAAGCGAATGCTAGACCCTCCGAAGCCAGGGGCAAGCAAGAAATGGGCCAACATGCACAAACAGAGGGCATGCTGCCGAAAACTTTGCCAAAGACGGTCATCGCGGTCACCGGCATCAAAAAACCGATGGATCAAGCTTGGAATGTCCAATTCCCTGTTGTGAACCAAAGACCGAGCATCGTGTAAAGTGAGCCCACACATCCTTCCTCAAGCTTGGATGTGGCCAAAACGGAATTGGGGCAAGATCTCTTCGTCGCGCCGAAATTCCATCAAAGCTTGGAATTCTTCAATTGTGGGGCATATCTCTTGTCCGCCAAAGCTGAAAACATGTGTAATCGGATTCCAACATCTAGCTGCGGCATGGAGGAATGGAAAACACAGCAGAGTGCAGCTCAGCGGGAATAGTGCATTTATCCCAAAACCTCGAAAATTCAGCTTTTCCAAGCCATCAAAAGTTGCAATCCAATCGGAGAGTTTTTCGGCAAAAAATGGCTCCATTTGGGGCAAAAACAGAGCTGGAATGAAGAAACCACGAAGCTAGAGCTTTTGTAGAAGATAAGGTGTTGAGTGGAAGACAGGTGGCAACAGTCTGGAGGTTCTTTGCATTAGTGGCTGACCGACCAATATTGGTGGCCGACTGGCCACTTTTGTAGCCGACCGGCCAGTTCTAGTGGCCGACAACCATTCTTGATGGCCGGCAGCATTTATATATGGCCGGTGGCCTCTTTTTTGGTCCTCTGGTCCATCTATGTGTTGAAAATGCCAAGAACCTGTATTTTGTTCCACTCTTGGTGCATCTCTTCAGTCTCTCTTTAAGAATCGAGTTGTTGTTTTGCTTATCGAGTTGTAGTTTTGCTTATCAAGTTGTATTTGTTTTGATTGTTGAGTTGTTGTTTTGTTCATTGAGTTTTCTTACTCTGTTTATTATGTGTTGATTGGTTCATTACCTGATTAAGCAATTGCCAATACAATATTCAATTTCCATCAAATCCTGTTTTTGTGTAAAATGGTACGATGCAATGAATGCTTAGAATATAAAATGTAACACTTTTTAATCAAAAGTTGAGTTTTCATTCTAATCATGGTTTCTTTTTACAAAGAGTATAAGTTTTTAAGAAATTAAAACTGCCTAAGGCTACACAACGTACTAAAACTACTAGCAAAAAGAGAAACAAAGCAAAAAAATGTCTGAATCCGCGCTAGCCACCTCAAGATCGAGAGGCCCTCTTTGTCCTCTTCCGCGGCTAAGCGGACTCTAAGCTGTCGCCATCAGCGCCACTATCTGAATCTGAGCCAGAGCCCGATCCAGAGCTGCCTCTGCTCCCCTGGCTGGAACCCTCCTCAGCAATGCCATCGCCCTCTGAACCCGAGTCGGTGCCGTCGCCTCCATCCTCAGATGACTCTGGCTGCGGGCTCACTAGCTCCTCGTCCTCATCTGTCTCATCATCCTCAGGGATAGGCTCTGGTGGACCGCTCTCGTCATGAGTACGCCTACCTCTACCTCGACTGTGTGCCGGAGTCCCTCGTCTCTCTCTTCCTGCTGTCGGGGGAAGCACCGAATGTCCTGCTGCAGCTCCCGCTAGGGCATCCGATGGAACTGGCATCTGAAAAAAGGACCTGAAAAGGATAGTTTGTCAAATGCATCAGTTATGGTATGCAAAGATGAGTATAGTGCAGAATGCAGTGTGTGGGTATAGTGTATCAATGCAGTGATGTAGTGAATTCAGATCAGTATGGGCAAATTGCAGTTGAAATGCTAATGTATCAACAAAAAATGGCATGATGTGCAAATTGAAGAAAACTTACCGGAATCTTGTAAAGACTGAGAAGGTTCAGGCTAGTCTGAACCATCCCCACCAGAGAAGCTGCCAGCTCGAGAGCCTGCCCGATGTACTCTATGGAAGCCTACAAATGTGTTGAAATAATCAGTGGCCTACAAAGCATAACTGAAATAAATTGACTGTGCGAAACGAAAAGTATAGTACATACCGGAGTAGGGCCTCGAACTTCGACGAGCTCGTGACCAGCTAGTGCAAGCTTGATGAGAATCTGATAAGTCTCCCCTCTAGATCCGCAGTAGGTCAATGTGGTAGGCAGCTCTGGCCACCCAGCCCTCTGTCTCATCTAGGAGCCTCTTCTGTCATGGGCCTGAGTCGCCCTGGATTCCCTGGCTCTCCCTCCTGTAGTTGGAGCTCTAGCTCTCTCACCTCCACGAGCGCCAGTCAGCGACGACATGAGAAGTTGGCGTCCCAACCTCTCATGAAGTCGATCATCTCCTGTGTGGTATACCTCTCTGTAGTCCTCATATACGAAGGAGGGGGCATCGGAACCACTGGCTCGGGCAAGCCGAGGCTCTGTCGCAAAAAGCGCTCTCCCAAGAACCACACCCGACAAACCGGTCCCTCGAGCAAGATCTGGAATCGAGAAGCCTCCCGAGCGCCTGCAAACTGATCTCTGACCCCGTCAGGCATCACTACCCACGGCTACCAGGTGATCTGCAGATAGTGAATATACAGATTTTTAGCTACTATTGAAGATGTAATATGAAGCAAAGCTGAAATAACTGAAAGGTTTGAGTTACCTCTACTACGATCACAGTGTCGAACAATCGGCGGAAGAATGAGAATGACTCTCGGGGCCTCCGCTGGCACCTCCCGTCATATCTGTGAGAGTATGGCACCATGGGTGGTATCTCTACCTCTGGCTCTGGGGCAAGCCTTGGAAAATAGGCATACACCCATAGCTGTAGAAGGTGGAAGGATAACAGTGAGTGTATATCAGATGAGTACAGATAATGTAAAGCAGAAAGCAGATTGTGTGCAGTGCAGTGCAGTGTACAGTGTGTGCAGTGTACAAATAATGTAAAGTAGAAAGTAGAGGGTTTGTAGTGCAATGTACAGTGTGTGTGGCATACAAAAATGTAAAGCAGAAGGGTAGGGTATACCTCTCAGGCTCTCTAGTAGCCTCCTAGCAGATGCCCGCTCCGGCGAGAGAAGGAACTCATGTACCCATATCATGTGGCCAAGCCTGCGCCGCCCCAGTCGTAGAATCGGACGCGAGACAGGTCAACCAAAGCGCTCATAAGGTAGAGCCCGACGGTGTTCGCCCGGTCGGCGAATAAGGTAGTGCCAAACAAGAACATGAGGAAACCCCGGGCGTAGTACTCGGTCTCCTCGCAGATCGTCGGTGTCGTCCCTCTGAAATGATCAGTGAACCAGGTATATCGCACCATCTCTGATCGGGAGATGGGTGGGCAAATCCCCAGTAGGTAGATCTGAGCGGCCTCCCACTCGCCCATGTCGGTGTCATAAGGAATCGGATAACTCCCTACTCCTACGCCGGTGAGCATAGAGAAGTCAAAAGGAGTCATCGTCATCTCCCCAGCTATAGAGAAATGGAGGGAATCGGTGGTATCCCACCACCTCTCTACTAAAGCACCCAATAGAGGCCAGCTTGTAGTGAGACGTGAGAGCCCCATACAAAATGCGCCAAATCCGGCCTTGTCGACGATGTGGCGTACTGCATCGGGCTGCTCTATATACCACTCCCTCGTGGAGGTGGTCCCGTATCCTTGAAAAGCATGTGAATCTCCCTGTAAGCAAAACAAACAGATGCAAGGCAGTATAAGAGATACAGTGCACAAGCGTATTTGGGATGAACAGGTGAAAAGCAATGTGAGCTATACAAGAAGTGTAATCTACATTGCGAAAAATAAAGAGAAAATGTATACCTCGGAGGCGCCGTGGGATAGGTGTGACTCCGGCTCTCGTAGCAAGAGATCTTTCGGTGCACCTCGCGTGAAGCCCCTGAACTGGCGGATGCAATCTGGAGGTAACACACGTACCTCGGGATGGTACGTCGCCAGGTCGAATGGTCGGATACTAAGCGGCAAGGGCTCGAACTCGGGATCCATCTCTATTCCCGGAGGAGCTCCATCGTGTGGAATGTCATCCGCCATCTCAAGAAAGGATGAAAGAATGGTCGCAAGTGTGGAAAATGGGCAGGAATGCCAAAAGTCAACAAAAAGTCAACTCCAGGCAAGGAAAAATGGAAGAAAAGGTCAAGGCTCAAAAGAGGGCACGGGAATCAAGGGTAACTCGAGAGAAACAAACCCCAAGTGATGGAAATCAAGAAGAGAGCACCGAAACCACTTTTTAATCGGTTCAAAATGAAGTGTGTAAAGAGGGGTTCGCGAATTGGATGTTTATGAAATGTCCAAAAATCCGTGCAAAGTACGGATTGAAAGGGGGAAAGTGGTCTAGAGCACAAGGGGAAGGTTTTTCGGCAAGGAGGAAGTGAGGAAATAGGGTTTGGAACCCTATATTTAAAGGCCCGATGTGAAATCTCCAATTTACCCCGAATCTACCATCGGTGGCCGACCGGCCACCCGTGTGGCCAATGAGTTTAATTTGTGGCCGATGGGTGGCCAATGGCTTCCTAGAGTGGTCGGCAGGCCTCTGATGCCCTCCTTGGTTATTGTTTTGTTGTTTTGTGCCTGGATCCCTTAAGAAAATGCAAGGGAAGTACATTTTTTTTTAAGCTCAAGTGGCCTCCACGGAAGCTCCGGACTATGTTTTCAACATGTGATGCTCAGCACGTACAAGGTGTATCCTTTTAATTTGTTACAACTCCTCCAAGAGGTAAATCAAAGGTTGCGTTTGAATCGGTCTTGTTAAAGATGCACATTTCTTTATTCGGTGTGTTGCATTGAATAATGTATGCGTTGTTATTGTGTATAGAAGACGTATGTTGTGTTGCATTATATTATACATACTCTCATGTTTGCATAAAATATGCATTGTTGCATTGTATTGCATTGTACATGCCCTTACATTCAGATCGAATATGTGCTTCTCACATTCGCATGGAACATGCATTCCTATTGCATTGTACTTATCAACGTTTTTTTCTTGTGCAAGCACGATATTGTATGTACAATTCATTTGAAGCTGGTGCAACCAAACAATATTGTATGTGCGGTTCATTCAGAGGAATTCCAAGTGAGATCATTCTTGTCCTTTGACCTCCTTCGGTGGTTAGAAACACTTAGGTACGCCTGACGTTTATACCTCCCTCGTTGGTTAGAAACGTTTGGACCGTGTGCCCGACGCTTATACCACCCCTTTGGTTAAAAGCGTTTGGACCGTGTGCCTGACGCTTATACCTTGCTTTGGTTAGAAACACTCGGGTACGCCCGATGTTTATACACCTCTCGTTGGTTAGAAGCGTTTGGACCGTGTGCCTGACGCTTATACCACCCCTCCGGTTATAAGCGTTTGGACCGTGTGCCTAACGCTTATACCATTCCCTCGGTTATAAGCATTTGGACCGTGTGCCTAACGCTTATACCATTCCCTCGGTTATAAGCATTTGGACTGTGTGCCCGACATTTATACCTTGCTTTGGTTAGAAGCATTGGGTTGTGTGCCTGATGTTTATACCACCCTTCTGGTTAGAAGCATTTGGGACGTGTGTCCGACGCTTATACCACTCCTTGGTTAGAAGCGTTTAGGATGTGTGCCTGACGCTTATACCACCTTGTTTTGGTTAGAAACATTGGGACATGCCCCGATGTTTATACTACCCTCTAGTGTTTGTACCGCTCCCTTTTCCCTCTTGCACATGGCGCGTTGGGATGCTTTGGTTAAATGCATATGGATGGATTCCGATGTTTATACCGCTCGTTGTTTCGATTGCATAATAGTTGGATGTGTTTCAGCTGTTATTATTGTTCTCTGTGGCTTGGAACCTTAGGGTATGTCCTTAGGTTCGCACCACTTCTCTCCTCGCGTGTGCCACACGTTGAGATCTTGTTTACTGCCCCGAGTGCGCCCAACGGTTGTGTTTCTTTACCTTTCCTGCGTGAGGCCTAGTTAAGATTGCATAATTTTCTTACATCCTTTCTGCATGAAATGTGGCTTGGTTCATATTAACTTGCTTATGTTCGAGTTTGCTGTAGCATTTCTTTGCATAACATTTGCATCTAAATGTTTCAATACAGCCCTCATTACATGATCATAAGTTATGTTCTGCATCGTACATATCATTTGCATCTTGCCCCAGAACTATGCTGGTTTGATTCCTTGCAAAGGGATATATAGGCAGCCTGTGGACGCAACCATTCCTTGTTTTGATTGCTTGTTTGTCTGAGTCTTCGGCCTTGTCAAAAATGGGTCGTCTCTAGGCTTTGACATTCACTCCCGTCATTTCATGACTTCCAAGTTCTGTCAAAGAGGGGCAACTATAGACAACCCATTTTTGACCATCCTTAAGACTTAGACGTCACCGTTTGAATACCCGATGATTGTGCATGCTCGTGTTCGTTCTGAGTCTCTAAAGGCCTCAGCTGAGCGCCTTGCCTTGGAGCTCTTAACTTATCTGTTTTGTGCTTGGTGGTAGACCAAGAACTTGTTGCTTTGAATCTAGAGGAGAGGGTGGCTTGTCGGCCATCCCCAGTGTCCATCGGCCATGGCTTGTGCCTGCCGGCCATCAGTGGTGGCCGATCGGCCACATTGATGGCCGATCGGCTACATATGTGGCCGATCGGCCACTATTGATGGTCGACGGCCATTTTTCTCCTTTTTCAGATATTTTATGTGTCAGCTATGCCAGGTGTTGATCACTGAGTGTATCCTCCATACACGTGTATGGAGGGATCAAGCCAAGCTTTTGGCTTGTTTTTCTATATAATGGGAGGTCTCTCCTCCATTTTGAGGGTTCAGAAAATTTGTGAGCAAAATTTCACTCTCTCTAGAATCCTCTCTCTCTCTCTCTCTTCCTACTTAGTGCTTGAAAGTGAGTTTTCTCTACACTTTTGCACTAACACCCTTAACCAAACACCTTGACCTTGGAGCTGAGGTTTCTTAAAGCTTGGTTTGAGGTCTTAAGCTTGGTTTTAGCTCAGAATCTTTGCTGTTTTGTTGTTGTGCTTCATGGGTAAGGGCTTGTCCCTTTTAAGCTTTGCTTTAGTTACTTGTTTGACTTTTGCATGCTACTTTGAGGCTGGTTTTAACCTCTAAAAAACTTTGTTTTTAAGGTTTCAAAATGATGGTTTGAGTCTTGTTTAGTTAGGGGGTGGTTTCCTCCATTTGCTCTTTGGCTTGTAAAGCCTTTTGAGCCATCTTTCAAAGCTTTTGAAATAACCTTTTTTTAGCCTTTTAACCACCGAATTCCAGGGGAATTTCAGTAGTAAAAAGTTAGTTTTGAGGTCCAAAATAGGAGGGGTTGGCCTCCCCTCCTTGTGTCTTTTTTGCAAGTGTAGATGGCCTAGCATGTGAGCATGTTTTTCTACTCTTTTGTGACTTGATCTCAGCTTGTTTTTGCTACTGATTTAGCATGCTTTAGCTCTGTTTTGGGCTACTTTGATCATATGCGGCTTGCTTTGTATAGCTATAGTGTAATATGCCTTCACTAGCTTTGTGTTTTAAGGCCTCTAACATGTTTTGCATGAGATGGTTGCGTGTTGTAGCATCATTTAGCAGGTGATTTCAGTGCATATATCTCTGTCACACTCTCACAAACTTCACTCTTTTATTGATTTTGAGAGTTGTGCTTTGAGCCTTGTTTGTGAGCCAATACATAAGCATGTTTTTCTTGCTTTTTGTGCTTCTATCTCAACATGTTTTAGCC
The DNA here is from genome assembly GCA_025200525.1 of Camellia lanceoleosa. Classification (NCBI taxonomy): domain Eukaryota; kingdom Viridiplantae; phylum Streptophyta; class Magnoliopsida; order Ericales; family Theaceae; genus Camellia; species Camellia lanceoleosa. The sequence continues at coordinate 113,496,520 of CM045772.1, read as the reverse complement.
ATTGATTTGGCATGTTTAAGCTCTGTCCAAAGCTGGTTTGATCATTTGAGCTTGATATTGCATGCCTCTAGTGTAGTGCTCTTCACTAGCTTTAATGCCTTTGGCTTTTAACATGTTGTGCATGTGTTGCTTGCATGTTGTAGCACTATTTTTCATGCCATTTCAGCACTGAAAAATCTGCAACCTCCCTTATTTCTTCATTTTTCTATTTGTTTTGAGGATTGGTTAACCTTAGTGTTGTGTTTAAGCTTGAGATAGAGCTTGTGCTCAATGGCTTTAACTCTCTTTTGAGGGTTTCTACTAGCCAAATGCATGATCTCTCTCATGTCTTAAACTATCCTTTGGTTGACCCTTCTCTCATTAGAAGACTTTCACATTAGACTTGACCGATTAAAGAATGGCTCGGTAATGTAAAATGTGTAAACAAAATTAAATCAAGTAAAACTTGGGCAAGATAAGCATATGTTGCATTGCATGTGTTCAGATCGGATGTTAATCCAAACACAAGAAATGTGGGACGTTTCATACTCAAAGTGATGAAACGTGTCACATTTCTTGGTCGTTATCACTCTTGATCATGCATAATAGGGTGGTGACCCTTTGAGTCTTATGTGCACATTCATTAAGCTTGTACAAGCTTGACTCTTTGGCTATCATGCATGAAAATGTTTGATTGGTGGCTTGAGGGCCAAGTGCCATGCTCCTTTGAGCTTGAGACATGATAAGTAGGGTGGCAGTACACACATTCCTTGAAGAATACACTGCTTTGCCTTTGTTTGCTCTCCATCGTAGCAAAAAGGAGAATTCCAGGGAAAGGGTGGCCGACAGCCACAAATAGTGGCCGACCAGCCAGTGGTGGTGGCCGACAGCCACCTATGGTAGCCGACTGGCCACCAATTGAAAATTTGTTCAAAGTGTTCCTGTTTTGGAGCAAAGGCAGTCTGTTAAATGGTGTAAGGTTCAGAGATCAAAGCAAAGTGCAAACAGAGGCATCCAAAGGCAAGGTGGTGGATTTTCGGGAGGAAGCCAACCGAGCATGCATGTCTCCCTCGCCCGTGAGGCCACTTTATTGCTTCTTTAGCTAGTTTCAATTCGGTTTGTAATTAATTAGTTAGAATAGTTAATTAGTTGGTTTGTAATAATTAGCTTAGCTTACCTTAGTGTAGCTTAACTTAATTATTCGGACCCTCCTTCGAGAAGGCGCAATGTTGTAATAAGCGTGCGTGTGTGTGTGCATGTCTTCCAACCCCACATCTTTCTCCCTTTTATTTAACTGCTTTCGATGGTTAGATTAGGGCACGTTTGATTAGCATACCTTATACTTGTATGTTTACATCATTCATTTGTCTTGCATGCACCGAGGCTCAACGCATCATTCAAACTGCATTGTATTTCAAATACTTACTTGAATACGTGTTTTAAAGCATGTTATCAAAGTGTTGTAAATGCCATCTTAGATAGCCGAGCCTATTTAGTTGCATTCTTTGCATGTGTTGCATTAGGTATTCTGTATAGTTAGGATCATGCATATTTCTAACTAGTTTTTGTTTTGGCTTGGAGTACTCTGTAAGTTTTACGCTTTAGCATACTTGCATGAGTGTGAGTGTTGCCATGTTTCGCATGCTTGCCATGAGACTATTTGCTTAAGTGATTAACTGCATAAATGCCTGTGGATGAAGGCTTTGTTGCTTCAATTAGAACAAATTGATAAATGCGAGTTTTAAGCCCACTTTGCAAAATGGCAAATCATGTTTTAAGCCCACTTGAGGGTGGAAAATCCGCGCTTTAGCCCACTTGTGGGTGGCACTTTCAAACCATTTTCGAAAACAAACATGAGTCGATTTGTTTCAAGTCTTGTGATTCAGTCTATACTTGCTTGTGTGCGTCACATAATAAAGTTAACTAATAACCGGATAAGAACACATGAGGTTTATAAAACAACATATCATGCTTAGTAGAGGCCGATCTTTGATCGAGCAAGCGGGGGTGCTCATTTCAGGACCTTCCCCTCTTGTACTCAAGTTCCCGAGCCGAGGCAACTTTGGTGATAACAAACACGTGGCCTTTGGCACGATTCGGGGTTTCCTAAATTTTTCAAAAATAAAATATTTAGATGGCGACTTTGTAATCTAGCAAAGCAGTCCAGTTTTGGCATTATTTGACTCAAAGTCTAATTTTCCAAAATGATTTTCCGGATTGGACTCTTTGGTGTTTATCAATCTTACATTGCACTTTGTGAGATTAGATTCAGAACCGTGACAGGAGTCCAAACTATAGGAGACCAATTCGCGCCTCTCCGAAAGGGGGGCGCACGAAGTAAGTCGGGTCTACAGTTGTGCTCTAGGGCATCACACATTCTGGATTATATGGCACACCGCTTGTTTATTCAAATTCTTCTGGGTAATAACCTTCCGAATGAGGCAAAGGCCAAATACATCGTCATTCTCACCAGATTCTTCAAGTAGCTCTACTCGGTCTTCCTCCACCAGACCATTATCTCTGGTTAAGGGAAACAGGTGGGACATATCCTCCATCGGGTAAACCGTGGGAAGTGTTATATTAGCTCACAAATCAAAGAAAAACCTTCCACAATAAACTTATACCCAAGTTAAAGCACTGGTAAAGAAACCCAGCTCTGGCTTCCAGTCGCCGAAGAGATTGTTAGGGAAAGACCCTGAAAAACCTACCACAAGGTAGAGAGGCTCTCACTTAAAGAGAGAAATGAAGGGTTGAGAACAATAGTTTAATGCAATTTATGAATGCTTGTCATGACACAAACCCGCCCCTATGGATTAGAGTCATAACCGGCCAGTAATCATGAGATTACCTACGGCCTTACTCAGAAATCAAATCATATTTAATAATAGGGGGCCAAGCCACAGAAGCAAAACTTACAAAAATTGTCCAACGAGCTATGCATACATGGTTTAACCAAAAACTTTCTCATATATGTAATAACTCACAATACACAAATATCCATATTCTGTATTACATAAGTCTAGGATCATTTAGTAGTCAGTATTTAACAAAATTCAAAACCAAGGTTATACAAGTTCGATCATACGTGACCACAAAAGAGCAAAAGATAGGTAAAACAAAACTAAGGCCTCTTGCATGAGGCGACCTTGGTTAACCTCTCAAAACTTGGTTTCTTATTGCTCACTGGGGCTGGGGCTGGACGTCCCGCTATTCTCCTACATATATATAATAAAGAGTGAGCTAACGCCCAATGAATAATACCAAAGTAAAGGAGTTCATGAATGAGATTCATTTAATCATAAGTTAAAAAGCAAACTTGTTGGTCGATACCAATGCAAAATGACTTTGGGTCCAACATATTATATATCATATCCATATTCATATACCAAACGACCTCAGGTCCAACTTGTACTTACAAAACGACCCTTGGTCCATTACATGCAAAACGACCTTGGGTCCAATTCATAAGCAAAATGACCCTCGGTCCGATATGTGCGAAAAGACCTTAGGTCCACCATATGTAAAGCAGTCTTAGATCCAATTCATACACAAAATGACCTTGGGTCCAACTAGTCCATTTTCGCATTTATGCGCACTCATGATCCATGATCTTGTTCACATTCACCTTCGCATTCAAAACGACCTTAGGTCCAATTATTCCCTTATTCGGAATAGCCTCTAGCCTATTCAACAGCCTTTGGCCTATTCAATTCAACAGTTATACAAAATGGCCTTAGGCCCATTTGTAGACACCCCATTTTTGACCACCCTTAAGACTTGGGCGCTACTAATTGTTTACTTGGTGATGAAAGATGTGCAGTGCAAATGATCGATTTCTTTGGCAAGGAGAGAGTCAAATCCCAACCTTACACCCCATTTTTGGGCCAAAGCTTTTTTATCTAAAAGATTTTAGACCTTAAAACCCTCTCTTTCAAAATACTTTTAAAAAAGTTCCTACGATGTTCCGACGCTCGCATTTTGTTAAATGTCGCGCTTTTCGGTAAACCGAGCAAAGACAAAGTGGAAATGAATGAAGGAGAGATGAACTCTTTTGAAAAATATTTCAAAACACCTTATCTAGGGGTTTGGATTTGAAGAAAAGAGGAGAGGAGAGAAGAAAACAAGTTGAAGAAGAAGTTCGGCATGAATCCCGGTAGGATCAAAACTGAGCAGTCTTCACTCAAATGAGCATAATTTTTTGCAAACTTGAAATTTTGATGTGAGACTGACACCATTGGAAAGAAGACTTCCATGGCTTCAATTTAGGCTCAAGAATGACTTGCAAAGGAGTCTAGATGAAAGAGATATTCCTATTTGAAATTGGGTCCAAAAAGTAGATTTTTTTTGTCCAACCATAGGTGGAAGTTTATGACCCTGAATGGGATTTTTTTGGCCATGTGCCAGCCGTGAATGGCCAATGCCGGCCCCCTACCATCCAGAAGTGACCCCATTTTGGCCAACAATGATAAAGTGCCGGCCAACAGTGATCAAGTGCCGGCCATTGATGGCAGAAAGCAGTTTTTGGCAGATATTTGTTATCCAGCTGGTACAGCGGTCTCTCTTGAGATATTTTCGACCTAAGGCTCTTATATTGCTATATATTGAAGCCAAATATCTCATATTGAAGGGTTAGAACAATTTAGGAAGAGTTTTGGGAGCCTCTCTCTCTAAAACCTCTCTCTCTCTACAATCCTCTCTCTCTAAAGCTTTTATGCTAGAAGCTTGCATACATCCATCTTCAACCTATCAACCCTTAACAAGAGTGGTTCATCTTTGGGCTGAGGTTGCCTCAAGGCCTTCTTGGAGCTCCTTAAGGTGGTTTTAACTTGGTTTTGTGGCCTAAAGTGTGCTTGGCTTCAAGAGGTAAAACTTTCACCCTTTAAGCTTGTCTTTCACACTTGCTTTGCCATCTTTTTCCACCATTTCAAGGTTGGTTTTCAACTGTAAAAACCTCTGATTTTGAGGTTCTAAAATGGTGATTTAAGCCTTGTTTGGTTAGGAGGTGTTTCCTCCCTTTTGCTCCTTGGCTTGTAAAGCCTTTTGAGCTATCTTTCAAGCTTTTCAAACAATCTCTTTTTGGCCTTAAAACTACTGAATTCCAAAGGAATTTCAGTGGTGGAAAGCTTGTTTTGAGGCCCAAAATGGGAGGGGATGGTCTCCCTTCCTTGTCTCTCTATGTCATGCCTTGTTAGCCTTACAAAGTAACATGTTTTTATGGCTTGTCTTAGCTTAGTTTGAGCATTTTTTGGCTATATTTTAACATTTTTAAACTATGTTTTTGGCTGGTCTGGCCACTCATTGCTTGCTTTTGGTACTTGTAGTGCAATCATGCTTGTTGGCCTAACATACTTCATGTTTTAGCCTATTATTCTAGCACGTGTAGGCTCCACTCCAGCATGTTTTTGGCTCTGATTTAGCATGTTTTAGGACTATTTTTGGTTGGTTTGGTCCTTTGAGTCTTGCTTTGTATGCTTGTTGTGCAATTGTGCTTAAGGGTCTAATTTGTGCTATGTGTTAGCCTCTCATTCTAGCTCTTTCTAGCCTACTTTAAGCATGTTTTAGAACTTCATTTAAGTTGTTTTAGGACTATTTTGGACTGTTTGTCCCTTATGATACTTGTATTGTATAGCTATAGTGCAAATGCCTTCACTAGTCCATTGCTTTAAGGCCTCCAACATGCTTTGCTTGTGTTGTTTGCATGCCATGAAATCATTTAGCATGTAATGTTAGAGCATATACCTCTATCACACTCTCACATATATCACTCTTTCATTGTTTTTGAGAGTTGTGCTTTGATGCCTTGTTTGTGAGCCAATAAGTGAGCATGCTTTTCTTGCCTTATATGCTTCAATTCTAGCATATTTAGGCCACTAATTTGGCATGATGTAGCTCTATTTTGAGCTGGTTTGGTCATTTGAGCTTTGTATTGCATACCTCTAGTGTTGTGTCCTTCACTAGTTTCAATGCTTTTGACTCTTAACATATTGTGCATGGTTTGTTTGCATGATTTTAAGTCATTTAGCATATCATTTCAGTGCTGAAATATATGCCATTGCACTCCATGATTTTACTCTTTCATTCGCTTTGAAAGAGGTCTTTAGCCCCTTGTTGGCTTGAGCATGGAATTGAGGCTATCGTGCCTAATGGTTTTAGCCTTCTCTTGAGGGTTTCTACTAACCAAAAGCATGAGGCTTCTTTCATGCTCAAGGTGCTTGTGGCTGAGGCCATCTTTCCCATTAGAGGACTTTCACATTGGACTAAACCGGTTAATGAATGGCTTGGCAAATGCTAAAATGTGTAAACAAAATTGGACAAGTAAAACATGACAAAGATAAACATGTTTTGTGCGCATTGCATCGTGTTCAATCGGACGTTATATTGAACACAAGGAAGATTGGTTCATTTCATACTTGAAGTGATGAAAATGAGCCAATCTCCTTTGTCTCCATTGCCTTTGATCTTTCATGATAAGGTAATGGTCCTAGAGTCTTGCTTGTCTTGCATTTATCGAAATATGTGCAAGTTGAATCTTTAGCCATCATGCATTGCATGCCTGATTGATGGTTTTAGATCTGATAATGCCTCTCCCTTGATGTTTCGAGATAATATGAGTGGCATAGTACATACATGTGCTTGGGAGACCCTCACTTTTCTCTGTTTTCTGCTGTGTTGCAATTTGGTGTCACAGCACACCAGTGGCCGGCAGTGCCACATTCATGACCGGCACCCTTGCATTGTTGGCTGGCAGAGGCCCACCTTTGGCCGGCAGGTGGCCGGTAGCAGCCCGGTGCACTCCCCAGCACTGTTTTGGTAAGTTTCAGCAGCAAGATCTTAAAGACACCCTGCAAATAGAGCCTCAAGAGAGCAAATCGGAGAGCTTTTTGGGGCGAAAACCGAGCATGCATCTTCTGCTTCTTCGAACAGAGCCGAGGCAGCATAGTTTTAAAGCTTTACTTGTTAGTTAGCTTGAATTTGTAAATTAATTAATTTGTTAATTAGTTAATTGTTGTAATAATTAGTAAGTAGTTTACTAGTTATTTGATTGGTTTGTAATAATTAGTCTAATTAGCTTAATTAGATTAATTAGTTAGCTTAGCTTAGATTAGATTAGCTTAGCTTTTATTCGGACCCTCCGTCGAGAGGACACAATGTTGTAATAAGGGTGCATGTGTGTGTGCATGTCTTCCAACCCCATTTCTTTCTCCCTTTTACTTATCAACTTTTGATGGTTAGTTTAGGGCACGTTTTGTTTAGCATACCTTATGCTTGCATGTTTGCATTATTCATTTGTATTGCATGTACCGAGCTCGGCGCATCATTCAAACTGCATCGTATTTCAATACACTTCTTGAATACGTGTTTCAAAGCATGTTATCAAGTTGCATTCATATGCCATCTTAGCAAGCCAACCCTATTTTAGTTGCATTTTTGCATGTGTTGCATTAGGCATCTTGTATAGTTAGGATCATGCATGATTTCTAACTAGTTTTCTGTTTTGGCATGGAGTACACTGTAAGTGTTTACGCTTTAGCATCCTTGCATGAGTGTAAGTGGTTGCCATGTTTAGCGTGCTTGCCATGAGGCTATGTGCTTAAATGATTAACTGCATGAATGCCCGTGGATGAAGGCTTCATTACTTGAATTGGAACAATTCATCAAAATGTGAGTTTTAAGCCCACTTGAGGATGGCAAATCCGCGTTTTAGCCTACTTGCGAGTAGTATCTTCAAACCATTTTCGAAAAATAAACATGAGATGTTTTGTTCCAAATCGAACGATTTAGTCTATACTTATGTGTTGTGCGTATCACATAGTAAGTTAGCTAATAATCAAACAAGAACACATGTGTTTTCAAAAACAACATATCATGTTTAGTAGAGGCCGATCTTTAATCGGGCGAGCGGGGGTGCTCATTTTAGGACCTTCCCCCTCTCGTACCCAAATTCCCAAGCCGAGGCAATTTTGGTGATGACGGACACGTGGCCTTTGGCACGAGTCAAGGTTTCCTAAATTTTCCAAAATAAAAACATTTAGGTAGCGACTCTGTAATCTGGCAAAGCAGTCCATGTTTGGCGCTTTTTCATTCAAAATTGATTTTCCAAAACCAATTGCCAAATTTGGACTCTTTGGTGTTTATCAGTCTCACATTGCACTTTATGAGATTAGATTCAGAACTGTGACATGAGTCCGAACTATATCGAGACCAATTCGCGCCTCTTTGAAAGGGGGGGCGCGCGAAGAAAGTTTGGTCTACACCATTTTATATCCTTTTCAAGTAAACCGAACGGCCTTGGGCCCATTTCGAACTCATATATCTTTCACTTCACATATTTCAGTGCAAACCAAGTGGATAGAATACTCATTCACAGTATCAAATCAAAAGCTTAGAAACTTACCACACAGGTAACGTTTAGAGAATAATATATACACAAATTATGTTTACTAAGATATTACTCACTGTGTTCTAGTGCTTGGTTCATCCTTGCACTTGACCCTAGGAGCTCTAATCTTCCAATTCCTAGCTAGTTCTTGAGTTATCTTTCTCAATCTTCAAGCTCCTTACCCAACTCTCAAATTTTACCTTCACTCTCTCTCTCTCTCTCTAGAGCCGTCTCTCACTCTCTCTCTCTAGAGTGTAACTTTAGCCAAGAGGTGAGAAGATGAGCTCAAAATGTGAATTAGGCCCTTAATTAGTATATATATATATATATAGGTTTCACTAATCATATTGGCTAATTAAGGCTTAGGCCTAATTAAATGAACATAATTAAATCAAATTAATCTAATCATTTTAATCCAAATCAATTTTTAATTAAATTTCGTCATAGGCTTTAAAAATCATGCTAAATGCAAAAACACAGTCAATTTCAATTTCTGTCGCCTTTACGACCTTTAATTTAAATTTTATAACAGAAAGTCAAACAGATTTTCCTACGGTGAATAGATATAAATTCACAAATATATATTGTTACCCAAAAAGCAACCTAAGAGGGGGGGTGAATTAGGTTTCTACAAATTAAAATTAATAATACCCTAATAAAATTAACTACTAGTACAACAAATTATTAACAAGCACAATGATGAACTTAGCAGTAAATGATCAAGCAAAATAACAATGAAGTATAACTAACATACAAGGTAAATCAAATGATTAACACATGAATATTAGATAGCTATAGCAGTAGTAGGAAAGTAAAGAGATTAAGGAAGAGGAGACAAATAGATTTATAGTGGTTCGGCTTCAACCAAGTCTACATCCAGTCCTCAAACTTCACTTGAGATTTTCCACTATCTTCTGGCTTTACAGGGGTGCTAGCAACCTCTTTACAAATGGAGCAATCCTCCACGGATTTTACACAGACTTCACGAGCCCAAACCCTTACAAATTTTAAGTGATTCACAATCACTCTCAAGATTTCAAGAACACAGTGTTTGCAACACTTTTATATGATGAAATGGTATTTTTGCTTTCAAAGAAAATTTACAATAAATATCTCTCAAAGATAGATATATAAAATGAAGTTTTGATTTTTCTGTAAATCTCACACAAGAAAGATGAGCTTAATGCTAAAAGGCTTAGTGTATAATTTTTGAGAGAGGATGTGAGTGATTATAGATCAAAGAATATTTTCAGATTTTTTGTAACTTGTTTACATTAGAGGCTTTGGTATATATAATGAAAATTATAGTCGTTTATAACCGTTGTATTCATTTGAATTTATAACTGTTTATAGCCGTTGTAGTCATTTGAATTTATAGCCGTTTATAACCGTTGTACTTCCATCATTACCAATTTGAATATCTTTCACTCCATCATTACAAATTTGAATATCTTTCACTTGAACCTTTTGGCCTTTTGAACCTTTATAGCCATTTATAGTCGTTGTGCTTCCATCATTACTAATTTGAATATCTTCCACTTGAACCTTTTGAACCTTTTGGCATGCTGCTGTGCTAGGCTATTTGAACCTTTGTTTTGGATTTTTTGAACTACTGATTTAATCTAATATTAAATACATTCTAACAACATTTAGGATAAAGGTTTAGGTGAGAAATAATGGGACAAAGTAAATTTTGATTCTATTTTTCTCTTTTAAATAAATCATTAAAATAAATTTTGATTAAAATATAATTAAATAAATCATCAAAATAAATTTTGAATTCTATTTTTCTTTTTCAAATAAATTAAAACATAATTAAATAAATCATTAAAATAAATTTTGGATTCTATTTTTCTCTTTCAAATAAATTAAAACATAATTAAATAAATCATCAAAATAAATAAGTCTAATACATATAATCATATAATTAACATTCAAAATCATATCAAGCTCATAATTATAAGCATAATTAAGATTAATTAGTATAATCCAGAGTTGGGTTGTCATAATGCTTAAGCATAAGAAGTATGAACTACATAATTGGCCTAACCTAAATTGAGATACTAAGGTACAATATTTAGCTACCAGCCATTTCACAGGGCAATGACTTTTGGTAGCTTCGTAACTTTATATTAGGATTGGCAAAGTTTCAACTTGTTTGATGCAATTCTCTTTTGGTCATAGTCGGAAGCAGCTGGGATTTTTTTTTAAAAGGTTTCTGTTTCACTAGTTTAAATAAATGCCATCTCATTAATAACTTTTTTTTCTTTTTGTTTTATTTTTTTTTTTTTAACAATGAGAAAATTTTACGTATTAAACTTTAATTGTCACGACTCGCTCTCTGTACCCAAAGGTTAAGTATCGTGATGGCCAGTAACTGAAGTTATCTCCGGTTAATTCTTAAACAAATTACTAAACGTGAGCAGAAAAATATTTAAATCTGGGTACCAAAATAATCATTGGTTCTTCTATATTTATAACAAAATTTATTGACCAAAAAGGTTAATATTTACATATGAAGAATAGAATTATAAATACTATAAAAGTATTGTGTGTGTTTATTCCGCAGCCCCATGTCTAGGACTCTCCAAAAGCTATTTCTTAATTGCATTGTTTCCTAAAAATTGGTAAATAGCTATAAGCACATAGGAGAGTGAGAAATATTATACTGAGAGCATAATTACCATGGAAATCATTTGATATATAATACATAAATTATATAAAGTAATCATAACAACTATACAGAACAGAACAGAAAAAATGTATGGACTCAAAAGGTAGCTCGTACGAACTCAAGAGGTAACTCATACGAACTCAAGAGGTGACTCGTACGAATTTTAGAGGTGGCTCCCACCATAGTGTAGCACTTAGTTCCGTACAACATTTTGCTCCACACCAGAAACAAAATAGAACAGAACAAATGTATAGACTCAAGAGGTGGCTCGTACGAACTCTAGAGGTGGCTTACACAATAGTGTAGCACTTAGTTCCGTACAACATTTTGCTCCACATTAGAATTCAGAGGGTCAATGGATTCATAACAGACAAAGGGTCACAAAGTGACTAGTCAAAGAGTCAATGGTTATTTAAGTCTCCCAAGACATGGGACCTCCGTGATGGTACTTATAAAATAATTACTCAAAACACATTTTAATAAACAGCTATATCTATGGGTTTTTCTTATTATATAAAATAAGGTTCATAAATTAAAAATGTTAATATAATTTATAAAACATAAATTGCGTATGGTAACTCAAAACATACGTAAAATATATTATAGTGACTCAAGATATAATATAATTCACCTTAATATCAATTCTTAATTTTCGTCTGAGCTCCCTCCATACTCTTCCTTTACTACACCTTGTTGAGTTTCCTTTGTGTTCACAGGTCTAGTATTTATACAGAACCAGTCGTGCTCAGCAAGGAATTCTACCTTATCTTCATTCATTATCCTTTATCTCAAGTTATTCTTATTCTAACAAATACTTATCTTGGAGCTCAATTAATTACTTTAGCCTAATTACACATTGACCCAAATAATATCATAATTATATATTATCTTTTTTATAGGACACTATGACACTCTAATTAAATTATTTTTTTTAGCATATATAACTATTAAATTAAACATATTATATATATATATATTGACCTTAATTAATCGTAAATAAAATTATATTTTTATTATATTTTTCTCATTTATAATTAAATAATACTAAAATAAAATTTAAGAGACAACTTAAATTTTTAGGTTGTTACATTAATTCTCAATAGTGAACTTAACCTTGTAAAAGAATAAGAAAAATTTTAAGTGTACAATTTTTTTTTAAGATAGGGAAGGGCCAAACAACCAAGCTACAAATCACCTAATGATTCCATCAGAATAATTGAACAAATAGAAGTAGGAACATCCTCCATCCAAATCTTGGGGCGTCCTGTTGCACCTCCATCCTAGCTAGACAATGCACATCACTATTCCTGAATGATGTCCATATGTAAGTATACAAAATTTGATCACAGAATCAGACATAATTTTTTCTCATGAGATGAAATCTACTAAATATGTAAATTTGTCCATATAAAAGAATTGTATTTAATTTTATTATAAATTTTGTATACCTAGAAAAACTGAATGTATAATGAGATATCATTGAACAAGTTGAGTAATACAAAAGACTAGTATGAACTACAGAAGTCTTACACGTTAGGTGGCTATAGACACCCCATTTTTGACCACCCGCAAGACTTAGACGCTTTGTCCTCGGAGATCACAGCCGCTAACTCTAGGTCATGCGTAGGGTAATTCTTCTCGTGAATTTTCAACTGACGTGAGCCATAAGCTACCACTTTTCCCTCTTGCATCAACACGCAACCCAAACCCTCTCGTGAGGCATCACAATAGACAGCATAACCCAACCCTCTCTCCGGAATAATCAAGACCGGAGCGGTGGTCAATCTAACTTTCAACTCTTGGAACGACTTTTCACAAGTCTCACTCCATACAAATTTGACTCCCTTCCTAGTCAATCTAGTCAACGGCGAAGCTAACCTGGAGAAATCCTTCACAAACTGACAGTAGTACCCAGCTAATCCTAGAAAACTGCGGATCTCAAACACACTCTTAGGCTGTGCCCAATCTTGCACTGCCTCAGTCTTGGATGTATCAATAGACACCCCTTCCTCGGAAACCACATAGCCTAAGAACTTGACTTCTCCTAGCCAGAACTCACACTTCCCAAACTTGGCATACAGCCTATGGGCTCTAAGCAACTCAAGCACCACTCTCAAGTGTTCCTCGTGCTCCTCCTCTGAAGATGAATAGGTAAGAATGTCGTCTATGAAGACGACTACAAAACGATCCAAGAATTCCCGGAAGATCCGGTTCATCAAGTCCATAAAGACTGCCGGTGCGTTGGTAAGCCCAAATGGCATCACCAAAAACTCATAATGGCCATACCGTGTACAAAATGCCGTCTTCGGAATATCCTCCTCCCTGACCCTCAACTGGTAGTAACCCGATCTCAAGTCTATCTTAGAGAAACAACGAGAACCCTTTAACTGGTCAAATAGATCATCTATACGGGCATAGGATATTTATTCTTAACCGTAGCCCGATTCAACTTCCGATAATCGATACACAATCTCAAGGCACCATCTTTCTTTTAAGCAAAGAGGGCCGGTGCTCCCCACGGTGAAACACTAGGGCGAACAAAGCCCTTATCTAGCAATTCCTGAAGCTGAACTTTTAACTCAACCAACTCTGCTGGAGCAAAATGGTAGGGTGCCATAGAAATCGGCGCCGTGCCGGGCACTAAATCAATAGAGAACTCAATCTCTCGGTGAGGTGGCAAACTAACGAGATTCTCGGGAAAGACGTCCGAGTACTCATAAACTACCCTCGGCAACACAACCTGGGTCTCATCACACTTACCACTCTCAAAGCTAGCAAGTAAACCACTGAGCTCACTCCGCCCTCGCGGATTATACCCCGGTGGCACAACACTACCAACCTGGTCTCCCAAGAAATGGAAACACTCCCCGCTCACGGTACAACAAGTGACCCTTTGGCGGTAGCAATCAATAACTGCCCGGTATGACGATAACCAGTCCATACCCAAAATAACATCAAAACCCTTCATGGGCATAACTACAAAAGGAAACGGAAGCCTATGATCGGCGACCTCTATATCACAACCTCTACATCCGTGTTTCAAAATCAACTCACCCCCAACAGGTGACACTACACATATAGGAGATGCTAATAGTGCTAACTCCAACTCCAACACAGATGCAAAATGCAGCAGATACAAAAGAATGAGACGCACCCGTATCAATCAATACACTAGCAACCGAGTTGCAAAACAGAAAGGTACCTCTCACTACTGATGGAGCCGGTACTAGATCTCTGTGATAACGAAAGATACACGCCTCAGAGGCCCTCGATCCACCTGCCACCTCTAGGAGCATGCGACTCTCAGATTGGATCGACGACGGTTCCGGATTGGCCCTCGAGGCCTACATGCATCGAGTGGTGAAAACCTCAAGCTCGCTTAGAACCAGACACTCCTGAAGTGGCACTCAACTGTGGGCAGAACCTCTTCAGGTGCCCAGGCTGTCCACACTGATAGCAAGACAAGGGCTGCCCCCTGCCCAAACTCTGACTCTGCGGTCTAGCTAATGAAGAAGCAACTCTCTGACCTCCGCCCTTCTGCAGGCAAACCGAAACCTTGTAACCCAGCTGGCCGCACTTGTAACAGGTGAACTCTCCCTGATTACCCCTCCCAGGGCCTGTACTCGGTACTGGGAAAGTCGACCTAGCCAGACCACTCTGAGACGGCTGAAGGTTATAACCCCTCTGTCTCCTGCCATCACCCTGGCCCTCTTGACCCCTCTTGGAGCCTCTATGTTTCTCCTCCTCTTCCTCCTGCATCATAAGCTCCATATGAGCTGCAGCATCTACCAAATGTCTATACTCTCGTATGTAAGAACCACCAACCCTCAACTTGAGGCCACGCTTCAACTTCCGCTCAAACTCGTAGCAACGGTGTTCCTCGGTCGCCACGAGTTCAGGTGCAAACCTGGACAAGCTAGTAAATGTAGCCTCAAACTCGGCCACAAACAAACCCTCCTGTTTAAGCCAGCTAAACTGATCCCTCAGCTTTTCCCTGGCAACTGCAGATAAGAACCTCTCCTGGAAAGCATTTACAAACGCCTCCCAAGTACCACCAACACGGATCTTCTCATACTTTCACCATTGACTCGCATCTCCCTTTAGTTGGAAGGATGCCAAGGTCACTTTCAGTACTCCGTCCTCGATGCCAAGCATCTCGAACGTCTTACTCATTTGTTCTAACCACTCGTCTGCCTTCAGTGGTTCCTTTGGATCCCCAACAAACTCCTCCGGGTTAGACCGGAAGAACTCCCTCTTCAAGAAAGAAGGCCCTGCCTCAACTGCCTGATTCCCAACCCTGAGAATACCCAAAGCTCCTGCTATCTCTCGGGCCAAGACACTCATAGCCTGCTGACCCGCTGGCTCGGCCACATTGGCCTGACCAACTCCCTCCTATACTGCCGGAATCTCATCCGGTATAGGCACTTCCTGCCTCCTAGGCCTACTACGCCTACCGCCTTTTCCTCGTCCTGACATCCTAAGAAAGGAAACGAAGAACATTAGCACATTCATAAATGTGCTGAAACTAAACACTCACATCCCAATGCATGGACAACTTTAATTCACTCCACGTAAGCACATAAAAACATAAGCACTCACGAATTTCATTTCCGGATAATGATAATCCCGAGGCGTTACTAGAGTTCCGGTTAAAAACAGCATTGATCAAGTGCTTTTCCAACAAGACTCCCAGAAACCCAAGGATCCAATCAACATCCTAGAAATTAAATCCCATACCCAAATAATCACATAAGCATGTTATCAATTACACACATGGTATATGACACTACACCTAAGTCTCTTTCAAGCAAGACAAACCCATTGTAATCCTAATCACTTCCCACGTACCCAAAGTATTCGAACCCGGTACGCTCTGATACCAAGTTGTCACGCCCTCAAAATAACAACATTTAAACCCATCAACATAGACATGCATTGATATATAAAAGATCTACATCCTTCTATTCATCAGAGTTTCATTACAAAAGGTATTACATGTTAACAACAAAAGCAAATGCCCTAAGAGCTTACAGCTTTCCAAGTTAACACTTGGTTACAAAAAGGAGAGTACTAACTCATCTACACCTTAAGCCCTTGGCTTGAATTTACATGTAATACATCAAAAGAAGATAGACAACAAAAAAATCCGCCCGCCTCAAGCCTCCCAAGCTATGTCCTTGGAGGTGGCATGCTACCTGTACCTGAAAATGATGTTCCCATATAGGGTGAGCCACAGCCTAGTAGAAATACACTAAACCAACTATGAACAATGACTAGAAGACTAGCAGTTGATAAATGGCCAACACTGATACATCCACTTATATCATCTTACAGTTTCATGACATACAAGTCCATGTCACAATTCATTTTCCATTTCTTTTCAATTCTCAATTCATAACCATGGCTCAGAACCTGACCAAACCACTTATATGAGATAGTAACTCATATTAAACATTTTCCCATTTCAATAAAAGATACGCATACTACCTATATCAACACATTAATAGATAAGCATATGAGCTATATCAACACTTCCATAGATATGCCTAAGAGCAATATCACACTTCCAAAGACAAGCGTATGAGCTGTGTCGACACATTCCTAGATAAGTATATGAGCTATATCCATAGAGTCCATCCCCTATCTTCTCCCAAACAATATCCAGTTTAGAGGTCCATCCCCTATCATCCCCTAAACCGTGGAGTACATCCCCTATCTCCTCCAACACAACACAATGCATATAAGCAACTATTATACACATCATCAATCAATACATAAAATTAATGTATTCTTTCAACTGTCATACTCAATGACACATTTCAATGATCAGTTTTAGTTTGTCTAATCATCATGAATTGTCTACAACAATCAAGACTATCCTCCACTGATAGTCCAAAGTAGTTATTTCTATACAAAATATAAATGCAACAAATGGATATATAATCAACATTTCAATTCGGTGAGTGATAAGTAATTCAAATACACCCTTTAATCCCATACACTCCCAATCTCAACATTTCCACTTCAATTCCTCATTTCTCACAATTAATTATCCCAATTAATTAATCAATGTAATTAGGGCATTTTCCATAATTAACATTACAACCCTTAGGTTCCACTTTTATCAATGTTTCAACATTTATTCCATGTCTCTATACCAAACATGCCTCTAGGTTCATTATAAATAAAACTCCAACTTTTGTCAAATTACACAAAAGCCCCAAACCTTCCCAAAATTACACAACAACCCCCAACATCTTAAAATACCAAAATTTAAAGACAAAGCTCATAAAGAGGAGTAGGTTATCCCTACCTCAAAGTTTGAACTCCAACGGAAATGAAGACCAAAACCAAAGTGCTCCAAATCCCAAAATTTTCAGATTAAAATGTAGCCTTTGACGATCAACACAACTTTTGTAAAGGCCAAAAGTGAGCAAACAACCCCAACTAGATCAAATCTCAGAGAGAAGGGCCGGTTTTAGAGTGAAAAGCTCTGAAAATGGCTTTTTGGAAAAGTAAGAGAGAGAAAAGGTCTTGAAAAAGTGATAAAAATGTCGGATCTCGCTTTTAAATAAGGGTCGCCCCGCTCGAGCGTGGAAACCCCTACTCGAGCGCCACTCTCAGACTCCCGCTCGAGCGGCCAAACTCCCATTCAAGCGGCGGATGCACACTCCCAGAATCTCGACATACGAGTCCCGCTCGGCGCTTAACTCTCGCCGGCGTCACTACAACCTCCCGCCGAGCGGCCAATCTCGCCGGCGTCCAACACTACACAGGAAATACTGGATGGGTGTATTCCCCGCTCGAGCGCCAAAACCCCCGCTCGAGCGGACAAGCAACAACAAGGTCCCCGCTCGAGCATCAAAAGCTCCGCTCGAGCAGACAGGCCAAAATCTGGGCAACTAGTTTTGGTTCCTAAGCTCAACCAACCTGTAACAAACCTACCCAGCACATCCTATAACTCAAATACAAAGTAGGAAAGGATGTAAACCAAATAATAATCAACTACTAACACCCACAGACACATGTTTGGATCACTGTACAACAAGGGGTAAACCCGGGATCGCTATAAAAATGGAGAGGTTAGCCACCTCTCCTTACTTTTGTTCACTAGTTTTGCTTTGTCTTGCCTTGTTCTTTCCAACCTTTTTTTTTTTTTTTATGCTCTTAACATGATTTTTGGCCACTGTTTTAGCATATTAGGGACTTTTTTAGGGTTGTCCAACTTTATTTAACTAGTGTATGCTTCGAACATCTAGCTTGTTGTGTTGCAAGTCTTCATATCTAGCTAGTTGTATTGTGTCACCCATGCTTTAATAATTTTTCTTTAGTTCATTTTCATATCAAGAGTCTCATTCTAAATAATCAATCTTGCATAAGTCATTTCTGCCACCTCCCTCTTTTCTTTCTTTTTGTTTTGTTTTGAGAGTCACTTCAACCGATCGATTGTTATTCAAAGCATGAGAAAGAAACCTACGCTCAATAGCTTAACCTCTACGGAGGTTCATCGTCAAGGCATACGTTCTCTTTCATGCCAAGAATCACTTCTCATCTGACGTTTCTTCTCATTTAGTGCACTTAAACATCACTTTGGACAAATTGATTAAAGAATGGCAAAGACTAATGAAATCAGCTTAAAATGAACTAAACCGACATAAAGAAAATGTTTAGAGTTGGTTGGATTTGGCCTGACGTTATGCCGAGTTCATCGCTCCGGGAATTGTCATGTATCAATCCATGATATGTTGATAAGATTTGGTGCGCATCTACTTTCCTCTTTGAGCCTTCATGATAGGAGGGAAAGGTGATTTTCCCTTACATTTATACGTTTTGTCTAAACATGCTTGGTATCATCAAGCCATCAACTTGCGCTAATTGATGGTCTCGGATGCAAATTTGTTCTTCTCTTGGGTTTCACATGACAGAGAGGGGCAGAAGGGACAAATAGGGCCTAGAAAGGCTCTATCTGCACTATTCTCACCTCAGAGCACAAAACATTTTTTGGCATAAAATTTAGTGTCAGCCGGCACTTTTTTGGCCCAGCCAGATCTCATTTGAAGCTAGCCGACTCCCAATGTTTGGTAAAACATAGTAAAACAGAGACTGTTGGCAAAAATAGAGAGCAGTGGCTGAAGGTGAGGTAGAGCAGTCTGAGCAAAGAGAGCAACTTCTGGGTACTTTGCATACGATCATTGTGTCTCATGGTTGCCTAGATTACTATTCTCATTAGTATTGTTGTAATTGTTGTAATAATTCTTATTGTTAATAATTATTATAATATCCTTGTGCAATTATGGTTGTTTATTAGAAATACCCTTGTTGTAATAACTTAGATATCTAATTAGTAGTTAGCTAGTTCAATTCAATTATATGGATTTGTAATAGTTAGTTTAATCTAGACATTTGGACACTCATTCAGACCCTCTTGCACGAGAGCAAACTTGTAATAATGGTGTATGTCTTCCAACCCCACTTTTTTCTCCATTTTATTTACCTGCTTATAATGGTAGAATCATATTTACTTAGTATTTCCATGTTTGCATACACTCGTCTCATGTACATTTAGGCTCGGCTCATCATACGGACCAATGTCAATTTCAACTTCATTATTTGAAAACGTGATTTATCACATGTCTTGAATTGGATCATATACCATGCTCATAGCTGAGCTTATAAAAATTGCATAAATGTGTGCGTTGCATTAGTCACATTGCATTGTTTAGAAACATGCATATTTTCTAATCATTTTTCTTTATTTGGCTTGCCTTTACTAGGTGAGCACTTATTGTTTTAGCATATCGCATCATATGTTTGTGTTGTCATATCAAGCATACTTTCCATGAGGCTAATTGCTTAACTGATATACTTGTTTGAATGTCGATGGATGAAGGTCAATTGTTAAAATTGAAATAAGTTGATTAATGTACATACAAACTCATTTTTTTCAAGTGACGAGTATCAAAAACAATTTTCAAACAAACATGAAATCAAAACGTTTCAATTTTTGCAAATTAGTCTATACTTGTATGCATCACGCAAGAATGTTAGCTAATAATTGGAATAAGAGCATATAATGTAAATAAAAATCACATCATGATTAATAGAGGCCAATCTTTGATCGGGCGAGTGGAGTGCTCAATTCATGACCTCTCATCTCGTACCTAAGTTCCCGAGCCAAGACACTTTGGTGATGACGGACTAATGGCCTTTGGCACGAGTCACGGGTTTCCTAAATTTCTCAAAAAGAAAAAATTAGGTGGCGATTTTGAAATCTGACAAGACAGTTCATTTTTTGCATTTGATTCAAACGTCAATTTTCCCAAAAGAATTACCAGATTTAGACTTTTTTTGTGTTTTCACTGTTTCACATTGCACTTGCGAGATCATATTCAGAACCACGGGAGTCTGAACTGTAAGGCTGATCGTATCTGAAAGAAGCACGAAAAGCAAGCTACAGTGGCACATGATTTTACTTACAACAAGGGCAATGCGTGGTAGGGTATACCTGATGTTGGTGTCTGAATATGGCAATGCTCTCTATATGTCTTATCTTTCTCATTTTTGTATGGTATAGAAGATAGATGTAGATTTCTTCTTGACTTTTCAGTTACAGACACAAAACAATTGAAAAAATTACAGTGATACCTCCAAATGTTTGAATCAATTACATATTACCCTTGAAATTTTAGAAATTATATTGTCTCCCTTATGAACTTCTTGTGTTGTGCTTAATGTCTAATCTTTTATACAATTGGCTTCAAATCCAAATAAAAGAAAAGGGTTGTGTATCAAGTAATTTGATAGTTAACATGTAAATATTTTCATCAAATCCCTTACGAACTTGAATGCTAATATGAAAAAGAATTCATATACTCGATCCCCATTTGATTGAGACACATAACCTAGTTTGATTTAGTTCGATTTAGTTCGATTATGTCTTCCCTAAGACTTAGAGTTGCAATGTAATTTTTCTCATTTGTTAGTCAACCATAGAGTAAACTAACAAAAAAATGATAAGTGTCGCAACTCAAATATGAAATCAAATTGAATCATGTTTTACTAGTTTAATCTAATTTGATACTAAAGTTTTCATGATTTAATTTAATTTCTAATATCATGAAACTGTAAGCAATGATTCAATTCTTTTACTCATAAACTAAACTAATTCGAAAGATATCCATTTCGAGTGATGGTTGATATTAGTTGATTGAAACTTTAAATAAAAAAAAGTCAATTTGAATGATGATTTCACTTGTAAACCTGACCGACCCATAAACCCATGTAAGTCTCAACCACATCATACCCATGGATGCCTTTAATTAGAATAGGAATGGCAACGGCACCCGCATGATGGGTTTTTAGTCCCCCATCCCCATTTCCTAATTTGTTGGGACGGGGACCGGATGGGGTATATCGGGGATGGGATGGGATGGGAAGCGGGTGGAAGGGAAATTGTTGGGATAATTTGTCTTATTCAAAAGGGACAATAAAATTTAACTAAATTTTTTTAATTAATATAAAACATAAAATTAAATTTTTTTGTGAAAATAAATTATAAAAGATAATCATATTACAACCGCATTTAATAAAATAAATTGAGGGGGTGTTTGGGGTTAACTTTTTTATATAGTTTTTTTTTTCATATTTAGCGAACATTTTTTTATATATTTTTTGAAAAATTTTATATTTTTGGGTTTTACTTGACTAGATGGACAAACATTTAAAAAATATATTTTTTTTTTAAAAAGTTAGTTTTTTTTATTTATTTTTTATTTTTTACTTTTGTTTGTTGTGAACATTTTTTTTCATTTTGTTTAGTTTTTAAATTCATCCACACAAGATTGACTTGAAAAGTATTAAAAAAAATTAATCACTACGTTTGTGTCTAATTTTTTGGAAACAATTTTTCAGATAATTTTACTTTTTAGTTTTCTATATTTTTTTGATTTTACTAAATTTTTTTAATATTTTCAGCAATTTTTTAAATTTTTAGACACACCTAATATAAATACAATTAAAGAGTATAATTTTCGTAAAAAAAATCTTTAAAAAAATTCACTAAATACCAAAAATACAAAAAAAAATGAAAATTTAGTATATTTTTCATATTTTTGTGTATTTATTAATTTTTTAAAATATTTTTTCACAAATATTTTACTTTTTAGATATGTCTAAGTAAGATACATTTAAAAAAGTTTAAAAAAATGGATAAAATTTTAAAAATATTTACTAAAATCATAAAAACATGAAAAATAAAAATAAAAAACTCAGTTTTCATAAAACTGAGACTAAACACACTGAATGTATAACTTGGAAAAAAATCACTAAAGACAAAAAAATTCAGACACAATAAGTTTGGGAAGAAAAAATTATTAAAAAAATCAAAATTCAAAAGTTACTTAAAAGCTAAAAAATAAAAAGTTATTAAAACAATAAGTTAAACACACTAGTTATTTATGTTTTTTCATACAACTTAAAATTATTTATAAACATATTAAAAAATTTTCACCTCATAACAAATTCAAAATCAAAAAGTCACTAAAAAAATCGGGTAATAATACATCTCACTAAAAGTGGTGCTCTAAAGTACCACTAATGAGTTGGCAAGCACTTAAAAAAAAAAAAAAAAAAAGACACAAGCAGTGGGCCCCATCCACTGTCACATCACTAGTGGTGCTTTTAGAGCACCACTTTTAGTGGTCTCAAGCATTATTGAAAAAAATCAAACTCCAGACAAAGTCTTAATTTTATTTTTTGCAAAAAACTCAACTTCTAAATAAAATAACGCAACCAATATCTTAGCAAGTCTAAATAAAAAATTGAAAAATGTAAAGTTATTGTTGTGAATTGGATTTAAATTATATATAGTTATAAATGTAATGTATTTAGTGTAGGGTTGGATTTCTCTCATGTTGGCGTCTCAACATGAGAAAATTTGAGGGGCCCGCGAGTCCTATTACGAGTCTCATTTCGATATTTTAAACTATTCATTTTGTAGGGTCCTCAATGTATATCATTTGTGATATCCTTGTTCCGTAATATGTTAATTCATCCTTAATATAAGTATGATTATGTATTTAATATGAATTTGTGTGTCATTTTGTGAAAATATGTGGTTTTGAATTTCTATCTGTTCACCGTAGGAATATCTGTTTGATTATCTGCTCTGAAAATTAAATTGAAGGCCTTATCAACCACAGAACCCGAAATTGATTGCGTCATTGTGATTAGCGTAATTTTTAGAACCTACGGTGAAATTTAATTGAAAACTGATTTGAATCAAATTAATTAGATTAAAATGTTGGCATAGTGCTCAAAATTATTTAAATATTGGTTATATTGGTTAGTGGACTTATATATAAGGCCATATACACTTAAGCTCTCTTTTTAATCAACTTGGCTGATTATAAACTCTAAGAAGAGAAGAGAGGGTCGGTTAGAGAGAGTGTGTGTGTGTGTGTAGGAGATTGAAGGTTTGGTCAAGAAACTTGGAGATTTTGGAAAATTACTCAAGAATTTGCTATAGATTGGAAGAATTAAGCCTCTAGGTAAGTGAATCTATGAGTTTAATGTGTAATTTTGTGTATTCAAAGTTGATTAATGATCAAGAGTAAGGATTGAAGTGGAATTGAGTTGATTATGTTGAATTGAAGGTCAATGTATGCATGCATGTATATAATTGCTATGAAATTGCATAATCTAGCATGTAATGTGTGAATTATGAATAATTGAGCATCGAAGTATACATGCAAGCATGGTTTTGTTGATTTTCATGTTTATGGGCATCATTGGTGCTATTTGAAATGGAAATGAGGTCAAAAATTGACATGCATGTTTGATTATGGAAGATATGAAGCTTGTGTAAAGTTTAAATGTATGAGCCTTGAGTTTACAAAGAAATGTGGATTAATTTGGAAGAATTGGACCATGATTTTGAGCAATTGACCTCACCTTGCTTATATGCTCATATTATATAATTTGTTTGCATGTTTTGGAACCAAGTTTTTGGATTTTGAACCTTGGAAGGTCGGATTTGAACTCAAGAACACATTTTGGAAAACCCAAAATTCATGGTGTCTGCTCGAGCGGGGAATTCGCCGCTCGAGCGTAAAATGCGAGCTCCCAACATATTTTTGCAGACATGGAGTCCGCTCGAGCGGGGGAACTCACGCTCGAGCGGAGAGCCATGTAGTAAGGCCTTCCGCTCGAGCACCAAAACTAACGCTCGAGCGTAATTTTCGCATAACCAGTACTTTTGCAGGCCTCAAGGGTCCGCTGGAGCGGGGACCCTGTTTTCTGAAATTTTGAAAATGCATTCTGTGTTTCGTTTTCCGTTCCCTTTCAATTCTAAGCACTCTTAGGCATACATTGAGCAATGTAATTGAATTAAAGAGATAAGAATGAAGCCTAAAGAGGAATATGTAAAGCAAAGAACAGATTGAATTATTTGTGACCCATATGTGTTATGTGATATGTAGGGTCAAGCTCCAGGGAAAATCCACAAGCCGATCACTGTGAGTAATATCTTAACAAGATATTTGAAATATGTTGTTATCCAATTGTTTACTCCTATGTAAATTATGTAAGTTCATTAGTTTGAATGGGGGACAACGATTGACATGAATGGTTGGGCCAAAGGCCGATTGACATGAATGATTGGGCCAAAGGCCGATTGACATAAATGATTAGACCGAAGGCCAATTGATACAAGTGTTTGGACCGGATGCCGTCTGCTGTAACTGTTTCACAGATTGCTTCTGTATCTCCTTTATTTGATATTATTCACTGCGCTTTCGCTCATGCTCATTCATGTATATGTAGGTGAGCCAAGGGACGTCCAGAACCAACCTCAGTGAAATTGTGGGAAACAGTCAAAGTTTTGAGGAGTCAGCCCAAACGTCTCACGCACGAGACTATCTTCGCCTTCATCCTTTGTTCATAGTTTTGTTATGTTGGCAAAAGCATTGGACCACTTTTGTATATAAGTCTTGGGTTCGACTGACTTAAACTTGTATGATCCTATATGTATAGTGTTTTGTGTTAGTACACATTTTGGTGTAAGTTATTAACATATGAATGTTTGGAATGTTATGGTGTGCACATAAGCACAGCTCTATGGACAAAGTTTTAAATTGCTTCCGTTTGGCCCCTTTACTCTGATGAGTTTTGTTTTATTTGGTATGAGGCCGTAGGTAATCTCGTGATTACTGGCCGGTTATGGCCTTAACCCATAGGGGCGGGTTCGGGTCGTGACAGAGTGGTATCAAAGCACAAGTTAATAACTCATACACTTGTCCAAAAGAACAATAAGCGTCTAGAAAAGATCTAGGATGCATTCATGTGATAAGTATGAATCTGAAAGCATCAAGAATATGCTTAACTGTCAAATGTGAACAACTATGTGTTATAAGTTTGTGAACTGCCTGCATTTCAAATTATTTGATTATGTGTGCTCTTTATTGTATGCATACCTATGTATCTTTTGTATAAAGTATAATGCAAGTTTAATCAGATGGTGAGAACAAGAGGTAATGAGATAGAGGAATCTTCTACTGCCAGACTAGATAGAATGAAAAGACTGATTCAGGAAATGACAGAGACATTAAGGCAACAACAGGAATGGCAACAACAGTGGTAGCAGCCACATCCTCCACCTTCACCTCCGGTACCTCCTGTGCCAGATAATCAGAATGATGACCGAACCATAGCTCTCACCAAAGAGTTCAAGAAAATGAAACCTCCACAGTTCCATGGTGGATTGGATCCTTTGAAAGCTGAAGCTTGGGTCCTCGACATCGAAAAAATGTTTGAAGTATTCCCATGTTCGAAGATACAGAAAGTGCTTCTAGCCACCTTTATGCTAGAAGATAAAGCAAGAAGATGGTGGATGTTAATGCGTGAGAATTACAAAGATGCTGATTGGGCAAAATTTCTAGAAATCTTCTATGACAAGTACTTCCCGCAGTGTGTCCGGGATAGGAAGGTGGCAGAATTCATAGAACTGAAACAAGACAGTATGACTGTAGCCGAGTACAAGGCCAAATTCGCCGAATTGGCCAGGTTTGTGCCACACGTGATTGATACAGACTATAAGAAGGCGAGACTTTTAAAGGCAGGCTTCGAAGCGACATTCTAGAGAGGGTGAATGTCTTAAAGCTGGAAACCTACATTGGGATACTAGACAGGGCCATAATATCATAAGCTAATATAGCTAGACAAACTAAACCGACAACTGACTGGAAGGGTAGTAAAAGGCAAGGCTTCTTTTCAAAGAAGTAAAATACGGGCTCCTCGAATACTTCTAATTCTTCCCGAGATACAACCCCGTTGTGTACTATTTGTAGTAACAGACATCGTGGGGTTTGTTACCGTGTGTCAGGAGCTTGTTTT
This sequence comes from Camellia lanceoleosa, assembly GCA_025200525.1. NCBI lineage: Eukaryota > Viridiplantae > Streptophyta > Magnoliopsida > Ericales > Theaceae > Camellia > Camellia lanceoleosa. The sequence continues at coordinate 113,470,097 of CM045772.1, read as the reverse complement.
AATTGTGGTAAACAGGGGCATATGGCCAGAGATTGCAAATAGAACAACGAAAAATTTGCTGCTAGTTCGACAGCTTCAGTCCCAAAACTAGGAAATGCTACGAGATCTATTCCCGCTGGAGATACCATGAGACAAAGGAGAGTTTTTGCGCTTGTTCCGGGCGATACCCGGAATGCCAACGCAGTTGTCTCAGGTACCATTTCTATATGTAATCAGGATGCCTTTGTGTTAATTGACTCTGGATCAACACACTCATTTGTAACATGTGCATTTGCATCTAGACTGAGTAGACCTCTAGAATTATTGACATATCTACTATGTATATCTGCTCCATCTGGGGAATCTGTATTGTGTGAATCTGTCTATCGTTTTTGTGACATGCAGATTGGAAATGCCATTCTATATGTGGACTTGTTACCCTTGAACTTTAGGCACTTTGACATAATTCTAGGCATGGATTGGTTGACCAAATATTGTGCCACCATTCACTACGTGACAAAACAGGTTGTGTTTAGACCACCAGAACAAGAAGAAATTGTGTTTGTGGGTAACGGGGTAGTGCCTCCACCTTATTTGATATCTGCAATAAAAGCATATAAATTGATCAGGAAAGGGTGTCAGGGTTATTTGTGCTATGTGTTGTCTGAACAATTTGTAAATGCTGAATTGAATGATATCCCTGTTGTTAGAGAATTTCCAGATGTGTTTCCAAATGAACTACTAGGGGAATTGGTGGACAGGGAGATAGAATTCACTATTGAAACTATGTCAGGCACCCAGCCCATTTCTAAAACTCCCTACAGAATGGCTACTGCAGAAATGAAAGAATTGAAAGAACAGTTGCAAGACCTGCTTGACAAGAGGTTTATTCGACCTAGCACTTCGCCTTGGGATGCACCAGTATTGTTTGTGAAAAAGAAGGATGGAACCCTACGCCTGTGTATCGATTATCGGGAATTGAACAAGGCAACAATAAAGAACAAATATCCCCTACCCCATATTGATGACTTATTTGACCAGTTGCAGGGATCACAAGTGTTTTCCAAGATTAATTTGAGATCCGGGTATCATCAATTGAAGGTAAAGGCGGAAGATGTTGAGAAAACCGCATTCAGAACGAGGTATGGACATTTTGAGTTTCTTGTTATGCCATTTGGAGTAACTAATGCTCCGGCAGCATTTATGGACTTAATGAACCGAATTTTTAAAACCTACTTTGACGAATTTGTTGTGGTTTTTATTGATGACATTTTGATATACTCTAAAGATAGACTTGAACATGAACAGCATTTGAGAACTATCCTGCAAATACTTAGGGAAAAGAAATTGTTTACTAAACTAAAGAAATGTGAGTTTTGGTTGGATGAAGTTGTTTTCTTAGGGCATGTGATCAACGAGGAGGGGATTTCAGTGGACCCACAGAAAATAGAAGTAATTGTAAATTGGCCTAGACCGACCAATGTAACAGAAGTCCACAGTTTTATGGGTTTAGCTGGGTACTACAGGAGGTTTGTGAAAGATTTTTCGAAAATAGCTATGCCTCTTACCCAACTGGTACGCAAGGGGTAACCTTTTGAGTGGAACGATGAAAGAGAATCAGCCTTTCATGAATTGAAAATAAGATTGACCACTACACCGATTTTGACACTACCATCAGGTACGGAAAATTTTGTAATTTTCAGTGATGCATCTCATAAAGGTTTGGGTTGTGTGTTAATGCAGAACGGAAGGGTTATCGCTTACGCCTCTCAGCAGTTAAGGCTACATAAGAAAAATTACCCAACACATGATCTAGAATTGGCCGCAGTTGTCTTTGCTTTGAAAATCTAGCGGCATTATTTGTATGGGGCAAAGTGTGAAGTCTACACAGATCACAAGAGCCTGAAATACTTCTTTACACAAAAAGAGCTGAATATGCGACAGAGGAGATGGCTTGAACTAATAAAAGACTATGATCTTGAGATTCAAGATTACCACCGGGAAAATCTGATTCTTGATGCCTTGAGCAGAAAATCAGCAGGGAGTATGGCTTGTTTGCTTATCGAGCAGAAAGAGATCTCGCAAGATTTTGAGAAGTTCGAAATTGAAGTGGTATTGTGTGAACCGGGTGAATTGATAGCCGCTATTTCAGCTGAACTGGCAATCATTGAGGAAATTAAACAGAAACAGAAAAAGGATGAATTCCTAAAGAAAGTGATTAATGAATTTGAGACAAGTCCGAAGGCAGAGTTTAGTATTGGAAATGAAATGTTAAAGTTCCGAAACCGAATGTGTGTCCTAGATGTACCGGAACTGAAGAAGAGGGTTTTAGATGAAGCCCACAAGTCAGTATTTGCTATGCATCCGAGCAATAACAAAATGTATCAGGATTTGAAACAAACCTATTGGTGGCCTAAAATGAAGAATGAGATTGCAGAATATATGTCCAAATGTCTTCAATGTCAACAAGTTAAAGCTAAACATTAGAAACCAGGCGGTCTACTTCAACCTCTCCCTATTCCTGAATGGAAGTGGGAGCATGTGACTATGGATTTCGTTGTTGGCCTACCTCGAACTCCTCGAGGTATGGACTCTATTTGGGTTGTAGTTGATAGACTGACTAAATCTGCACATTTTCTGCCTGTCAAAACTACATTTAATGCTTATGGATTGGCTACTATTTATGTTGATGAGATAGTCCGTCTACACGGAGTTCCGGTATCTATTGTGTCGAATAAAGATCCGAAATTTGTATCTAGATTGTGGAAGAGTTTGCAGGAAGCAATGGGGACGAAACTAAGGTTCAGTACTGCATTCCACCCACAAACAGATGGGCAATCAGAACGAACAATGCAGACTTTGGAAGATATGCTTCGGATGTGTGCTTTGGATTTTCAAGAGAGTTGGGAAGACTATTTGCCACTTGCGGAATTTGCTTATAATAACAGCTTCCACTCCAGCATCGGTATGGCACCATACGAGGCTTTGTATGGTAGAAGATGTAGATCACCAAATTGTTGGACAGAGGTCGGGGATAGAGCTTTGCTTGGGCCTGAAATTGTGCAAGATACTTCTGAAAAAATCAAAACTATTCGGTAAAAGCTCAAAACAGCTTAGGACCGACAAAAGAACTATGCAGATGTTCGAAGAAGACCTCTTGAGTATGAGGTCAATGACCACGTGTTCATCCGTGTGTCCCTAATGAAAAGCCAAGTCAGGTTTGGAAAGAAGGGCAAGTTGTCGCCCCGTTACATTGGGCCGTTTCAGATTTTGGAAAGGCTTGGCCCAGTTGCCTATAGAGTTGCCTTGCCACCAGGATTCGAACAAATCCATAACATGTTTCATGTGTCGATGTTGAGGGGTTACCTCCGAGACTCGTTTTATGTGATTGATTATCACCGGGTAACTATTGATGAAAATATGGAATACGCCGAATGGCCGGAACAAATTATTGATCGGCAAGTGAAACAATTAAGAAGCAAGTCCATCCCAATGGTGAAAGTGGAATGGAAGGAACATTATGGGACGGATGCTACATGGGAAAAAGAGAAGGAAATACGACTACGCTATCCACATTTCTTTCCCGACGAAGGTAAAACAAGTTTGAAGGACCAAACTTCCTAAAGGGGGGGAAGACTGTGATATCCTTGTTTCGTAATATGTTAATTAGTCCTTAATATGAGTATGATTATGTGTTTAATATGACTTTGTGTGCTATTTTGTAAAAATATGTGGTTTTGAATTTCTATCTGTTCACCGTAGGAATATCTGTTTGATTATCTGCTTTGGAAATTAAATTGAAGGCCTTATCAGCCACAGAACCCGAAATTGATTGCGTTATTGTAATTAGCGTAATTTTTAGAGCCTACGGTGAAATTTAATTGAAAACTGATTTGAATCAAATTAATTAAATTAAAATGTTGGCATAGTGCTCAAAATTATTTAAATATTGGTTATATTGATTAATGGACTTATACATAAGGCCATATACACTCAAGCTCTCTTTTTAATCAACTTGGCTGATTATAAACTCTAAGAAGAGAAGAGAGGGTCGGTTAGAGAGAGAGAGTGTGTAGGAGATTGAAGGTTTGGTTAAGAAACTTGGAGATTTTGGAAAATTACTCAAGAATTTGCTATAGATTGGAAGAATTGAGCCTCTAGGTAAGTGAATCTATAAGTTTAATGTGTAATTTTGTGTATTCAAAGTTGATTAATGGTCAAGAGTAAAGATTAAAGTGGAATTGAGTTGATTATGTTGAATTGAAGGTCAATGTATGCATACATGTATATAATTGCTATGAAATTGCATAATCTAGCATGTAATGTGTGAATTATGAATAATTGAGCATTGAAGTATACATGCAAGCATGGTTTTGTTGATTTTCATGTTTATGGGCATCATTGGTGCTATTTGAAATGGAAATGAGGCCAAAAATTGACATGCATGTTTGATTATGGAAGATATGAAGCTTGTGTAAAGTTTAAATATATGAACCTTGAGTTTACAAAGAAATGTGGATTAATTTGGAAGAATTGGACCATGATTTTGAGCAATTGACCTCACCTTGCTTATATGCTCATATTATATAATGTGTTTGCATGTTTTGGAACCAAATTTTTGGGTTTTGAACCTTGGAAGGTCGGATTTGAACTCAAGAACACATTCTGGAAAATCCAGAATTCACAGTGTCCGCGCGAGTAGGGAATCCGCCGCTCGAGCGTAAAATGCGAGCTCCCAGCATATTTTTGCAAACATGGAGTCTGCTCGAGCGGGGGAACTCACGCTTGAGTAGGGTGCCATGTAGTGAGGCCTTCCACTCGAGCACCAAAATTAACGCTCGAGCGTAATTTTCGCATAACCAGTACTTTTGCAGGCCTTAAGGGTCCGCTCGAGCGGGGACCCTGTTTTTTGAAATTTTGAAAATACATTCTGTGTTTCGTTTTCCGTTCCCTTTCACTTCTAAGCACTCTTAAGCATACATTGAGCATTGTAATTGAATTAAAGATATAAGAATGAAGCCTAAAGAGGAATATGTGAAGTAAAGAACAAATTGAATTATTTGTGACCCATATGTGTTATGTAATATGTAGGGTCAAGCTCCAGAGCAAATCCACAAGCTGATCACTGTAAGTAATATCTTAACAAAATATTTGAAATATGTTGTTGTCCAATTGTTTACTCCTATGTAAATTATGTAAGTTCATTAGTTTGAATGGGAGACAACGATTGACATGAATGGTTGGGCCAAAGGCCGATTGACATGAATGATTGGGCCAAAGGCCGATTAACATGAATGATTGGGCCAAAGACCGATTGATATAAATGATTGGGCCGAAGGCCGATTGATACAAGTGTTTGGACCGGATGCCGTCTGCTGTAACTGTTTCACAGATTGCTTATGTATCTCCTTTACTTGATATTATTCATTGGGTTTTCGCTCACACTCATTCATGTACATGTAGGTGAGCCAAGGGATGTCCAGAACCAGCCTTAGTAAAATTGTGAGAAACAGTCAAAGTTTTGAGGAGTCAGCCCAAACGTCTCACGCACGAGACTGTTATGATACCCCTATTCCGTAATATATTAATTGGTCCTTAACATGAATGTGATTATGTGTTTTGTTATGATTTTGCGTAACATTATGTGAAAATATGTGGTTTTGAATTTCTATCTGTTCACCGCAGGAATATCTGTTTGATTATTTGCTTTGGAAATTAAATTGAGGGCCTTATCGGCCACAGAACCCGAAACCGATTACGCCATTGTGGTTGGCATAATTTTTAAAGTTTACGGTGAAATTTAATTAAAAAATTGATTCAGGCCAGATTAAATTGATTAATTAATGAATTGGTGCTCAAATATGTAATATTAAATTAATGAGGCTTAGTGGGGTTATATGGGACCCTTATGTATTCAGCTCCCTCATTTTATTTCATTCTTGGCTGGTTTAACTCTCTAGAGGAGGAGAGACCCAAATTAGAGAGAGAGATGGGAGGAAATCAAAGTTTTTCTCTTGAATCTTGGAAGTCTTGAAGACAACTCTAGACTTGACCATAAATTGGAAGAATTGAGCCTCTAGGTAAGCATTGATTCTTGAATTCATGAGTTTAATGTGTAATCTTGTGTGTTCAAGGGTTGTCTGTGATCAAGAGCATGATTTGAGTTGGTTTTATTGAAATTGAGACTTGATATGTGCATGCATGTAAAGAACTCCTATGGAATCACAAAATCTAGCATGTAATTTGTGAAATTGTGAAAGATTAGTAGTGTAATCCCATATGCAAGCATGTCTTTGTTGAGTCTTATGGGAGTGAGCACTAATTGCATTATTTGAAATGAATATGAAGTTAAAATGGACATGCATGTACAAATCATGGGAGTATAAATCTTGAATGTTTGAATTTGAGCATGTTGGTGATGAGTTGAGATATTTTGGGACATGCATATAGATAATTCAAGAAATTGAGCTTCCTAATGTTGTAATCTTGTATTAGTATCATGTTAGTATGTGTATATAAGAAATTTGAGCCATAACATGCATAAATTGTGGGTTGAAAGTCGAGATGAAGCTCAAGAACTCAATCTGGAATTCCCAGATTTTTTATGTCCGCTCAAGCAGGGGAATTGCCGCTCAAGCGGGAAAATCGAGCTCCCAACATTTTTTTTCAGACATGGTGCCCGCTCGAGCAGGGAAGTTGACGCTCGAGCAGGGAGCTATGTAGACAGGCAGTCCGCTCGAGCGGACGAGTTTACGCTCGAGCATGAATTTGAGGTAACCAGTACTTTTGCAGGCTTAAGGGTCCGCTTAAACGGGGAAGTCCACACTCGAGCGAGGACCTTGTTTTCTGAAATTCTGTTTTTGCATTCTGAGTTCTGTTTTCCGTTCTCTTTCACTTGTAAACACTCTTAGGCATATGTTAAGCATTGTAAATGAGTTAATGAGATAAGAATAAAGCCTAAAGAGGAATATGTGAATTAAAGAACGGATTGAACCATTAGTGATCCGTTTGTGTTCATGAAATGTGTAGGGTCAAGCTCCAGGGTAAATCCACAAGCCGATCACTGTGAGTAATATCAATATTTGAATGCTTATGAATATCCAATTGTTTATTCCCTTATAAGCTTTATGAGTTGTTAATTGGAATTTTGGACAAAAGTTTGACATGAATGAACGAATGGACCAAAGGTCGTTTTGATAAGAAAAATACATGGACCTAAGGTCATTTTGACATGAATGAGTGGGCCGAAGGCCGTTTTGATACGGATGTATGGGCCGAAGGCCGTTTTGACATAAATGAATGGGCCGAAGGCTGTTTTGACATAAATAAATGGACCGAAGGCCGTTTTGACATGAATGGAAATCTAAATGGGCCAAAGGCTAGTATGTTTGGAACTATAGTCACTTGATCTAAACTTTGTATAAATGTACATATGTTAGGTAGGGATACGAATTGGGCCCAAGGCCGTTTGGAGTATGTTGTTCTACATATTGTTTATATGACTTCTGTATTTGATATTATTCACTAGGCTATCGCTCACGCTCATTCATGTGTTTGTAGGTGAGCCGAGGGAAGTCCAAACTCAGCCCTAGTGAAGTCTGCTAGGAACAACATGAGTTTTGAGAAAGTCAGCCTTGTGTCTCACGCACGAGACCTATCCTTGCCATTTTGTTATGTAATTATATTTTGTCTTGCTGGCAAGGACCTTATGCATATTTGTAAATAGTCTGTCATGGGTTGACTTAGTTAGATGATCCTGTCTGTAAAGAATTTTATGGTACTGTACTTTCGAAGCGTGGATTATTAACGTATATGAGTGTGGTTTGTTTTGAAGTGCATATAAGCACGGCTCTATGGACAAAGTTATTGATTATTGCTTCCGTCTGGCCCCTTTACTCTGTTGAGTTATGTCTATTTTGGTTTGAGGCCGTAGGTAATCCCAGAATTACTGGCCGGTTACGTCCTTAACCCATAGGGGGCGGGTTCGGGTCGTAACAACTGTCTTCACCTTCATCCTTTGTTCATAGTTTTGTTATGTTGGCGAAAGCATTGGACCACTTTTGTATATAAGTCTTGGGTTCGACTGACTTAAACTTGTATGATCCTATATGTACAGTGTTTTGTGTTAGTACATATTTTGGTGTAAGTTATTAACATATGAATGTTTGGAATGTTATAGTGTGCACATAAGCACAACTCTATGGACAAAGTTTTAAATTGCTTCCGTTTGGCCCCTTTACTCTGATGAGTTTAGTTTTATTTGGTTTGAGGCCGTAGGTAATCTCGTGATTACTGGCCGGTTATGGCCTTAACCCATAGGGGCGGGTTCGGGTCGTGACATCATCTATGAAAAAATTTAGGTCATTCCGATAATCATAATATTTTCATTTATTGCATTTATCTCTAAAAAAATAGGTGGTTTATTTCAAATTTTTATTTGTCTTTTTTGGAGACAAACGTGATAAAATGAAAAAGTTACGATTATTAGATCGAACTAATTTTTTTCATGAATAATATACATTTAGGGGGTGTTTGTTTTGAGGGATTAAGGGGGACTAAACACTGTTTGGACTTGAATCCATTGGAGAGGGATGTCCATCGTTTGGTGCAATTTTAGTCCGCCGGACATAGAATATGGCCGGACTCCATATCTCTCATATGAGGGACTAAATAATCCTGGAAGGGGGGGTGTGATTATTTCCAGGGAATTGGTATCTTATGGGATTAATGTGTGAAATGTCTATTTTACTCTCATGCTATTATTTAGTAGACAATTGGAAAAGGAGTAAAATAGTTTTTTGAACATTTATAAATTATAAATTTAATTTAATTAAAAATTATGGCCTTAAAACTTAAATTTTGTTAGTGTTGTTAAATTAAATGATAAAAAATTATAAATTAAAAAAATTATAAATTAAATTTTTTTAGTGTTGTTATTACATTTTTGGGAAAATTATTTATAAGTCCCATTAGGAGAACTTATTTAATGTGAAGTCCTATATAATTTCTTATAAAGTTTCAAGTCTTATTTAGATAGGAATGTATTCTACAAGGTCTTATGAGTTATGAATAAATGGTATTAATATATTATCCTATAATGGCAAAACTATATATAGGAAATTAAATGTTACCATAGATCATATTTATATAAATGTGAATTTGAATTTCAAAATACACGAACAAACAACATTTTCGCATTCAATTTAAAAAATCAAAAACCTAGTAAGTTTGCGAAACGTAACATAACACGTACGTAAACACTGAATACAACAACGTCATAACACAAATTCAAAGAAAAAATACAACCGAACGTAACACGTACAAAATATGACTACGGATGCGGGTTAATATTATAACCTAAATGTAACGTTATTAGAGGCTAATAAAAGTGTGCCAATGTATGGATGTACTATTTTACAATGCGAATGTGTTTTTTTGCATCTGAATGTCGCATCTGATATGGTCACGTTACGTTATGTTTATGTAGGGGTCACGTTACGTTTCGCAAACTTAATGGATTTTTAATTTTTTTAATTGAATATAAAAATGTTGCTGGTTTATGAAAAATGGTACATTTATACATTGGCACACTTTCATTAGTCTCCAATGACGTTACATTTAGGTTGTAATGTTAACTCACATCTGCAATATTGTCATATTTTGTGCGTGTTATGTTCAGTTGTATTTGTCTTTGAATTTGTATTGTGACGTTGTTGTATTAAGTGTTTATATACGTTTCACGTTACGTTTCGCAAACTTAATGGGTTTTTAATTTTTTTTAATTCAATATGAAAATATTGCTAGTTTATGAAAAATGGTACATCCATACATTGACACACTTTCATTAGCCTCCAATGACGTTACATTTAAGTTGTAATGTTAACCCACATCTATAATGTTGTCATATTTTGTGCGTGTTACGTTTGATTGTATTTTTTCTTTGAATTTGTGTTGTGACATTGTTGTATTCAATGTTTACGTACGTGTCACGTTACGTTTTGCAAATTTACTAGATTTTTGATTTTTTAAATTGAATGTGAAAATGTTGCTTGTTCGTGTATTTTGAAATTCAAATTCACATTCATATAGATATAATCTATAGTAACATTCAATTTCCTATATATGATTTTGTCATTATTTATGATATTAACAACTAATATTGAGGGTAAATGTGTATTTTGAAATTCAAATTCATATTCATATAAATATGATTTATGATAATATTCAATTTCCTATATATAGTTTTGCCATTATTTATTATATTAATAACTAATATTGAGGGTAAATGTGTCAACAAACTTCCCACAGGATTTATGAGAACATAAGTTTTTTAGTAGGACCATATGTAGCATAAAGTCTCCTTAATATAGCTTATAAATAATTTTTTTCTATATTTTTCCCTAATCTTTTGAACATTTATAAATTATAAATTATAAATTACAAATTTAAAATTATATATGTAATAAAAATATAAATTATAAATTATAAATTAAATTTAATTAAAAATAATAAATTATAAATTATAGCTTTATAAATTAAAATTTTTTAGTGTTATTAAATTATAAATTACAAATTTAAAATTATATATTAAATAAAAAAATATAAATTATAAATTATAAATTATAAGATTAAAATAGTCTTTTGAACATTTACCTTTATGTAGTATATCCAATCAAATATTGGATTCAATAAAATAATCCAATTCAGAGATCTAATCTCATGACTAAACAAATATAAGATACAAATCTAGTCCAACTAAATAGTGCAATACATTAGATTACAATCCCCCTTATCCAGTCTGTCCAAACAAATTAGGCCCTTACAAATTGAACAATTTGAATTACCGAAATAAAACCCATAATTGACCTTATATATCCCTTAAGTTCTCTCATGTTGATATCTCAATATGAGACAAGTCCGATTCTTTATGTTTGATTGGAGAATTTAGAGAAAGATTTAGAAAAAAAAAAGAAAAAAACAAATATAAATTAAATATATTTACATTCTATCTAATTTTATATATATATATATTTTTAAAATTTCTCAACAAACACAATAGAAACAAAATGGTAAAACTTGAGTGGGTACGAAGAAAACCACTCCTCCTTATGTTTTTTTATGGGAGCAGAAAAAATTCATATAAATTGGGACGGAGAAGTGGGAACGAAATCGAGACGAGTAAATTGTCATCCTTAGATTAGAAGGATATGTTTTTTTGGTTGGGAAAAAGTTAGAGATCATGAAAATTTTATCATGAAAATGATCATGAAAAATTTATGATCCTTAAATTACCTTAATTAATGTATAGTGTTTTATTCTAAATACAAAACTTTCATGATTATTTTCATAAAAAAATTTTCATGATACCTATTGTTGTTTTTGTTGCAGCTAATTTGCAAAACAATTGTACAAGAGTAAACATGGACCCCAATCACAACACATGTTTTTGAAAGGGAGCCACAACGACCCGAACGAGACTCCAATCCACCGTCGGACTCCACACACTCCTCCTCCCTCACGACTCTCTCTCTCTCTCTCTCTCTCTCTCTATATGTTCTCTCGCTCTCTCTCTACCGATTGCCGTTGGAAGCGAGTGACGACACACCCAAAAAAGTGCACAAAAAATCTAACCCATCTTCGTCTCTGTAAAGATCTAGGGTTTTCGACACCCTAACTCAACCTTACACAGATCGCTACCCCAAAATCACCCCAATTTACAATCCAATTCAATTCCTTGCTTGAATTAGGGTTTTGATTTGTCTGTGAATTGTTGAGGTTTTTTTGGTTGTTGATGTTTTTTCACTGAAGTTAGGGTTTTTTTGTTTGTTTGAAGAGATGGCGGCTGTAGGGGAGGAAGAGGGGGAGTATGAGAGTGATCCGGAGGAATTGAAGCGGTCGCTGACGATGCGGAGGAGAGAGGCGAGCGATGATGAGGGCGAGGAAGGAGATGGGGGAGAGAGAGAGAGGAGGAGGGTTGATTTGATGGCTGGGATTGCGTCTGATGGGGAATCGGAGGGGCAGGGTGCTCCGGCGGATTATGATGATGATGAATCGGAGATAGAGGAAGAAGAAGAGTTGGAGGAGTATGAGGAAGAGGAGTTGGGGGTGGGGGAAGAGGAGGTGGAGGTGGGAGAAGATGATGAGAGAGGAGGCAAAGATGATGTAGAAGTTGGGAACAAGGTTGAGGCTGTGGAAGCTGGAGGTGAAGTGGTGGCAAAGGAATTGGATGGGGACAGAGAGAGATCTGTCGGGGAATCGACGGAGGTTCAGGGAGTGAATCAGGTTGAAGAGGAGAAGAAAGAGAATGAGCCTTTTGCTGTGCCAACGGCGGGTGCTTTTTACATGCATGACGATAGGTTTCGTGACAATGCTGGTGGTCGACACAGGTATTGCCATCAAGTTTTGATTCTAGATGGTTTATAGCATCAATTTTCATAGTTATATTGTAGAGTGTGTTTGGATATTTTTCTCACTGATATGCATTTGAATAAAGTTTATTGGCGGTCCTGCAGACAAGACAAAGTTCATAAAGAAGAAATAAGATTTTCTTAACAATGTGAACTTGAACCATTTAATGCTTACTGATTTTAAACTTGTTCAGCTACGTATGTATTAACTTAAATTACTGGAGTAAGACTTATATAGCAGCAATTGTGTACAGTAACTGCCTTACTTTTTGGTTCTGGTACTACCAGCCAATGAACCCATTATTGTTCGCCATATTGGTGCTAATGGATACACCTGTGAAGGAGGCTTGGATTGGTTGGTTGGTTGGCTGGCTGGCTAGGGTTGTGTCTGAGGACTTTTCCTCCTCAAGCATTGGATTGGAGAACTCAAAGGGTTTGAAGATGGGGAGGGTTATGGTTTTCACGTGAGTGGTGAGTGCAAGATGGGGCATGATGGTTTGGTGGTGGATCAATGGCAACCTCCAATTGTAGATCGGTGAAAATCTCAGGGTCGTGTGAGGAAGTGATGTTGGCACATGAGGTGTACTTGCTGAGAAAGCATGTGAGTGAGGTAGGGTTGGTTAGAGGATGGAGGACATGTGGAGGAAGGTGCAGTAAGGATATAAATTTTGAGATGGGGTGGAATACAACTTTTCGGCGTTGATTGACAAATGGTTGAGGATAGGCTACGTGGTAGGGCAGTTAGGAACTGAACTTGAGCCAAGAGTGATGTTTGGGTCTGGACTGGTCATTTCATATTCCAGTAAGACTTTGTGTAGGACCAAGGTGTTTGGTATCGGCTGTGGGGGGTTCCAAATAATGTAGGCCCAAATTGTGTGTAGGCTCTGGTGACTTGTCTCTTTGGCATCACAAGGTGGGCTTTCAGTTTGATGGGCTTTTCATAAGCTGGGTCAAGTCAAGCTTCACCTTTAGGAATTAACCCAATATTGAGGGGTTTTTTCGTTTTAGGCCAACCCAAGATGTCGAGTAAGGATCTTAGATTGGAGTAACCTAGCCTTTGTCTTTAGGTATTCCGTTGGATTGCAAAGCAGTACACATTGTTCTGTAGATTCCTGTGATGGAGGAGAGGTAGCTTCATCTTCATCTAAGCAAGTTGCCGATGGTGTTATGGATCAATGTTTTCTAAATAATAGATGGTGGGCCTTAGCTGAAGTTGAAGAGGGTGGTAAGGAAGGGGGTTCCAGAATGATTTTGTTTCAGATAGCACTTGGAAAGGTGGGAAAAGTGGTTGGGGTGGAAGAAGAGGACGGGGTGGATCACCTAGAGGAGTGTAGGGAGGGCACTAGTGATCTACTATCAAAGATGGAGGGAGCAGAGTGGGTCTAAGATTATGGCGACTTCTTGCAGCACTGATTTGGAGTTGGGTGATCGGGGGGGTGGGGATGTTTCCTTGAAACTAAATGTGGAGGTGTCATGCACGGATTTGATGTTCGAAGATGGATATTGGTCAGAGTTGTTTGTTTACTAGGGTTTGGCAATCTTGGTGATGGAAGGTTACACGCTCAATGTTGCATTCCTATGGTTGTTTTGCCACTGTCGAAGGTCTTAAGGAGGCTTTTTGTGATGGGGGCTCAAGAGGCCAGGGACGTGGCATAGGGGTCTCTTTTGGGGGCTTTGAGAAGGAAGGTCTACAACTTTTGGAGGACATTAATAAAAAAGTGGAGATAGGATGGTTTTACTGCCTGTAAAGGTAATTGTAAAGCCTCTTTGGCAAATAGGAAGGAAAGGGAATCAAAGTGGTTGCATTGTTCGATAAATTATGATTGTGATTTATAGGAAAGATAGTGAGGTTTTTTCGCTATTATTAATTGTTGAAGGTATCTTCTTTTTTCTGTTTTTTTTCTTTTTTTTAATTTTACTTGGGAAATGCCCCCTTGGCACCCTTTTAATTTGAGATTTTTTATATTATAAAAAAATCCATCTAAGCACTCTTATTTCAGTTAAGTTTATTTTATGAACATGCTGTTTTTAGTAACTCAACATTCTATCCGTAATAAAAAATAATGGCCCTGTTTGGTAGAGAGGGGAAAAGGAAGCTTATTATAGCTTATACCTTATTATATTATATAACTTTCAAATATTTTATTTTTTTTTTATTCTCAAAGCATATCATCGGACTCGATTCCGAATAATTTGATTTCGATAAGCACAAAGCTAAAAATAGCTATAAAAAAAAAAACAAAAAAAAAAAAAAAATTATTAAATAAATAATAAAAAAAAAACATAAGCGAAGGGCTAATATTTAATTTAATCAAGGTTTTAAAAAGCGGTTGCAGCCATTACGTAACGCCATTACATAATGGTTGTAGTGGTTACCGCTACCCGTTACGACCGTTGTAGCGGTGTGACAGAAATTCACATATGTAACGGCCGTAGCGGTACCGTAATGGCCGTAATGGTTCGTTAAACACCATTATACTTAAGATTTTAAAATGTGGCGTTACGTAACGGTTGCGGCGGTAGACACCACGCGTTATCTCTGCCTTTGCGGTGTGATTGAGATTTACAAGTGTGTTAGCTATAGTGACTGCCATAGCAGCCGTAACGCTGCTGTAATTGCTTTAACGGCCTGCCACGCACTGTTATGTAACGGTTCCGAAAAAATAAAATAAAATAAAAAAAAAAAAATAATAATAAATTGAAAATAGAGGAAGAGGGATAGAGAGAGAAAGGGGGAAGATCAAGAACTTGTTATTGATTTGTTGAAACTGTAAGACCTATGCTATTCTATTCAGCTGCTATCACTTAACCATTTTATTTGTGTGTGTCTATCTATATATTGTTTGAAAATAATGATAAGTGTGGTCATTATCTATATGGCTTGATTAAAAAATATATATATTGAGGTTTTTATTTATTCTTACTTTTGTTATTATTTATCTTATATATAATAGTTAGTAATTGATTTTTTTGTAAAATATCTAGAAAACATAATACCTATAATTATATATTAATACATGTCAAATTTTTTTTGGTTAGTTTATTTTATTTTTATTTATTGGTTATCCAAAAAAAGAGTGAATATTCAAGTGATCCAAACAAAAAAAAAAAAAAAAAAAAAATTCTTTATAATTTATTTTTTAATTTTTATATGATTATTTTAGCATGTATAATTTATTTTTTAAAACTGTTCATGTTCAATTTTGTATATGCTTCGACAAGTATAATAATTAAAAAAATAATTTTATACATCTAAGTCCAATAAAAAAATTTCTTGCCATAAGCGTAATATGGATTTATGGCATATAATGTCATTAATTATTAAAATAAAATGTAATTAACTCAGTTTATAGTGATTTTAAAATATGAAATATATTGGATCATACTTAAAATTTACAAAAATTTATCAATAGTTGTTTTAAAATCCAATAAATATGATTATGGGAAAAAAAATATGCGTATCGGTAAGTTTTTTTCAAATTGTGCAAAAAATAAAAGAATTCACGGTTCCAATTACCGCAACCATTACGCTATGGCCTTTACACCCCACAACTGCAACCGTACCATTGCCACCGTTACGGCTACCGCAACCGCTTTTCAGAACTTTGAATTTAATTTAATTGAGCATATAGCCTTTGACCTTTGGTTCAATGGTAAAATCTTGACTTAATAATCTTGAGGTTATGGGTTCAAGTCTCGGGACAACCACTTTGTGCACTATACCAAAGGTTAGGTGTGTACCTAATCTTTTTCCTCCCAAACACATTAATGTGTACTATTTGAATGTGTTTTTTTTGTTTTTTTTGTTTTTTTAATATATATATATATAGAGCCTTTGACAGAGCGGACGAGCAAAAAAGGATTCATGTAATTGATTCTACTTGATTGGGACACATCACTTAGTGTGGTCAGCACATGTCTGCTCTTAGTGCAGGAAGGGAATGACTGATTGATAGCCTTTGATTTTTGAATTCTGACTTTTAAAACGTCGGATCAGTGGCTTCTGTAACCTCCCCGGGTCCCATTTTTCATCTTCTATTAAGGCCTTACCCAGCGCACACGACTCCCGACTCTAGCATAGTTTGGGAAAGGCAGTAAGTAGGCTGTCTACCCTCACTTTTGCTCCTACTATTGTCAATGCTGAATGCAACTCACTGTAATGAGAATTTTATATGAACAGAGTTTCTTCCACTTCTGCATAGGCTTCCACATAATACTCGTTGTTGCTTTGATTTCAATAGTAGTGACCTGTTTTTATTTTATTCTACTAATTGTATTTGTTTAGGCGAACACTTGGTGGAAGGAAGTTGTGGGAATCAAAAGATAACAGGAAATGGGGGCATGATAAGTTTGAAGAGATGACTCTCCAGGATAGGCATTATGAAGAGGTGAAGGCTGTATTGATTGATTAATGTTGCTCTTAACTCTTAAATAATACCATTTTTTTCCTATAAAAAGTCTTCCCTTCTGATTATGCCTAAGTACATTTTCCAGGGTACAAGGAACTCTAGAGGTAATTATCGAGCTCGTGGAAAAAATCGAGGCGTAGATCGTGGATATACTAGAGGTAACAAGTCTAAAGCCTACAACAATAACAATCAGAACAACGGACCTAAGAGTGTGAGAGGCAGAGGCCCTAGAAGGTATGAGCCTTTGAAAAACATCGAGGCACCTCCAATGCAATACAAACAGTGAGTAGAAAGCTTGAGATTATCAAGTTTATAGAATTTCTTTGGGTTCATCAAGATTTTCCGAATAATCTTCCGTATTTGTCTGTATGTAGAAGATCTGGGAAGTCTATTGAGAAAACTTCACATCATACTTCTGGGAGAGCACCTACAGCCACATCAAATGCGGATTCTGATTCAGTTTCTTTTAGGAAACAAACGTTTGCATCAAGCTTGAGTTCCGCTTCCCCGCCATTTTACCCTTCTGGTTCTAATAAGGAAATTACTTTAACACAGAAAAGGGATGCACAAGCTGGAACTATCAATCGGAACCCTCGGTCTGCTGTTGTGGATGAGAACTTTTCTATGTCACAATCCAATTCAATGATGAGAGGAAAGAACGTAGTTGAAAAGCTTCATATCAATGATTCCATTTCTGCAAATACTGGAAAACCTTCAACGAGCTTGCCTTTGCCACCTTCTGGATCTTTTGTAGTCAATACTACTCAACCTCTTCAGCCAAGGGTGCAGGGGAGAGGTCTAGCCTCCTCTGGGCAAACGACTTTTCAACCAGGAGCACTTCATAACCAAGTCAGCAGAGCTTCTCCACCAACCCAACACCATACTATCCAACGAAATCCTGCACAAAGCCGAGTTCAACCTTCTTTGCAAGCTTCTGTTCAGCAGTCAGGACAGCGTCCTGGTAGTGGATCTCAAACTTCATCACCACCAAAAACAGCTTTGTCGATAAATTCTTTTGAATCTGGAGAATTGGAATCTCCTCCAGAATCAAGTAAATCCAAGACTGCAATGGTTGGAAAAGGAAAAGGAGGTGTTCAAGGTAGTGGAATGAGCTCTTTTCTGTACGGTGGGGCTCAGGTCATGGGAACCTCTGGTAGTATGGGCAGTGGTCATGGTGATCAGAACTTTGGTGCAACTCCTGCATTCTTGCCAGGTGAAGCTTCACAATCTGCTTTATACTTGTACTTGTCAAGGGAGAAACCAAACCAAATCAAAAACTAAACGAAACCATGTATCCCATTCAAGTGAAGTTAGCTACTGGAATTCTTTTTCATCATTTTGCTTTGTCAGGGGGCTATATTGCTAGTTAAATTAAATAAATTTATGTTGTATTTTACTACAACATTCTATTTCAGTTTAGGTCTTTCCCCCACATTTTCATTTAGGGGAGTCATATCACCCTTTCTTACAATTGCATCACTATCTTCATTGTACATGACCAAATCATCTTAGTCTATTATATATCTACTCATCTTCAATTTGTGCTACTCTTACTATTTCATGAATGTTGAATTCTATCTTTTCTTGTCGTACCACAAATTCATCTAAGCATCTTCATCTTAGCCATACTCATTTTATGAAATTTATTGTTTCTTAATTGCCCACATTCTATCATGAAAAGCATCACTCTTGATCCTCCTTAATAATCGAACCTATGTAATGAAATTGTTCACTCTGTGTTATCTTTTGCACAAACCTAAGCCTGAGTTTACTTACATTTAGGCCAAGTTTAGGTACTTTCAAAAAAGCCAAAAAGTTACTCAAAAAGTTAAAAAGTTAACACTATTCACCAAAAGTCAACAATTACGGCTGCACAACTCCCAATTCGAATTTTTCCCTACAAATCAATTTTTACAATTTTTTATTACACATTTTTCCATAAAAAGTCAAAAAGTTAACCCAAACATCTATATTTTCAACCTCAATTTTTTAGTCCAAAAAGACAAAAAGTACACTTATTTAAGACACCCCAAACAACCCCTTAGTATCAACGGCATAATAACCCCCCTTCTCCCCTGTGCTTGCTTAAATCATTTTGTGTGGTTGCATTGAAAATGGGATGACTATTTAGTTGTTTAATATTGTTTATTTTGATGTTGAAAGTTTCAAGATTATTGCTTCTTGTTCTTTTGCTTTTTTCTTAATGTTCTCAACCACATAAAAGCTCTAATTTTGTGATGGTTTGACATGCAGTAATGCCGTTTGGGGGCCAGCATCCCAGTGGTATGGGAGTTCCTGCTGTTGGCATGGCTTTCCCTGGTTATGTTGCTCAACCACAGCTTGGGTTGGGAAATTCTGAGATGACATGGTATTTTACTTTTTCCCTTTGTCAAGTGTAATATTATTTGTTTCATCAATTTTTTCTTTGGCCCGTTTGTTTTCAGAGGTAGAATGGAGGGGATTCATAGTGAGGGGATTGTTAGTGAGAGGATTGATAGTGAGTGGATTAAGTAAAATTGTGTTTGTTTTGATGATAGTTGTTAGTGTAGCAATTGTTAAATTATTTTTATATAAAATAATAAAACAAATAAAAAAATATAAAAAATTAAACATTAATATTTAAAAAAAAATTCCCAATATATAAAAAATAAAAATAATAAAAAAATTTCTAATCCCCTCACTATTTTTCTAATACCATCTCCATCTCCTCCATCCCAATCCCCCTTCCAACCTCCATCTAAATCCCTTCTCTAACTCTACAAACAAACACAACACTAAATTACCTTACCTCCATCCTAATCCCCTCCCATCCATTACACCCCAAAACAAACGGGGCCTTTTGATTCATAGATTTTGGGGAGATAATTAATTCATCAATTTTTTAATTAGTTAAATGATATATCTTAAGGAGTGGGAGATATGAGCCTCATGAGAATGACCTGTTAATAATAGATATTTTCAAGCTATTCCATAATTTTTTTTGGTTTTTGTGTCAGTGGAAGAGAATAGTCAGATGAAAAAAAAACTTTGGTTGTGTTTGGTATGCAGTTGTAATTATGATTCGACACTCATATTTAAGTGTGGTGTTTGGTTATGACTTTGAAAAATTAATTCCACATCCACTTTTGCAAACTTGTTTCAGGCGGGGTTTTGATATTTTCCGAATTTTTTAAAATTTTTTTATGAGTTTTGAATAGAATTTTGGGTTGTATGTTTGGTTATGAGTTGTAAGTTTTTGAATCAAATGTCATGCCACATCAAAAATTTCAAATTCAATTCAAAACTCATAATCAAACAAATTTTCTACACTCAAATCATAATTTCAAAACTCACAAACTCGAAATACAACTCTATTTTCAAATCATAATTCTAAAACTTTACCAAACGCTACCTTTCTTTTTGTCATTTTAATGAATGGACCTTAACATATGATTGACAGTTACATGTATGTCAATTGTTTATATGGCTAATGCTCCATGTGAATTATTCTTTCCTAATATGTTTTTCTTATTAAGTTGATATAGTTTTTAGGAGCATTAGTAAAAATTTAAATGCTTTCATTCAGAAAACTACATTTTAGATTAGCTGGGCTGGCATGATCTGGTGGTATTTTTGTGTATATACAAGCTCTCTAGCTCCCACTACATATGTATGTATGTATGTATGTATGTATGTATGTATGTATGTATACAAGCTCAGTGTACTATGAACCCATCAAGTTTTACAGAAGATATGTAACTGATTATTACGACTACCACTACCACTACCACTACCACTACCACTACAACATTGTCGTTTTTGTTATTTTTAAGGGGTGACAGTGGTTTGTTTTTTATGTCCAGGCTACCAGTTTTGGCTGGTGCTGCAGGAGCTTTGGGGGCAACATATTGCTCACCCTATATTGCTGTTGATGGTGCTTACCACTCCCGTCCATCAGGGCAGGCATCTTCCTCTGGAGCTTCCAGGTTAGCTGCCAATTGGTTTGTAGTCTCGTTTTAGTCTTCTGATTATATATACACGTGTGTCTGTGTGTGTGTGTGTTTTCTTGCATTGGTTACATTTCTTTTGAATGCTTCTTTCTTTTTCTTTTTTTTGTTATTGGCAACAAGGAAACTTTTATTAAAAGAAAAGAGAAGTACAGTGAGAGGACAAGGAGTCCTCCAAGAAAACAACAAAATGACAAAACAATTACAAGATTCCTTCTTGTTGCTGACAAAACATCTACATCACTTTTGAATGGATGATCAACAAAGTTTTGTTTTTTCTGTGTCAATTTGTTAGGATGGTTTCCTCAAGTTACTTCCTCAAGTCATTTTCTCTTCTGCTGTCCTGTAGCTGGAAGCATATTAAGAGTGTGAAAGCTTAGAATGCCTTTTAGGGTCCTTGCATGTGCTTTTGCCCATTTTTTCACCTGGCATGTGGCATATTATGGTGCAATTTTCTCGTCCATTTTTTTACACCTAGCATGTGGCATATCCCAAGTTTATGTTTCTACATATATATGTTTATGTTTGTATACATAGTATGGCATAACAACTCACACACATCCTCTCTTTTTTTCTTTTTTTCTCCCTTATTTGTCATCTAGTCACTCAAGATGCCTCTGATCTTTTCTTTTTTCATTTTATGTTCTAATTTGAGCAGTTTTTGTATGTCTGTTTTTCTTTTTTAAAAAAAATAAAAAATTTCTTTTGGCAATATTTTATTTTATTTTCCCTTTTCCTTCTTCAGCTAAGCATAGAATTATAACATTAGGTACAATAAGTTACTGATTTTATGTTCTTTCTTATAACTGCCATGATTGCTAATTACAGTTATTGCTTTAATTAAAAAAATTGAGAGCCTGGTTCTTTGAAAGAGAATAGGCAATGTTGTTCTTGCAGTTTGAGTGAAGGGAGATTAATGTTTTAATTTCACGTTCTTTCTTTTTCAGCAAAGAAAACAATTCAAACAAACCAAATAACGAGTGGAAGCCTTCACAGAGACCCGGTTAGACATATAATCGTTGCCTTTTGATTTTTTATTTATTTATTGATTTTAGTGGCTAAACTTTAAGCTAGCATGACAATCAGTTTCCTTTATCTCATAGTTGAACTAACCCTTCTATGCAGCGGTTGCGAGCGATGAGTTTGGTCAACGGCAAAAAAATACTCGCAGGCAAGTTGGATTTCATCAACTTCTCTCAGTGCAGAGGAGACCACTTTCTGCCATTATCTCCTTTTACAGTCCATCTCTAGCCATGTCCTGATTTTTTTCTTGAAAATTATTTTGAGTTTTTTATTTTCTGTGTGCAGATATACGGAAATGAACTTTGGCCCGTGAAGTACTTTGATAGATTGAGCCTATTTGAATAAGCAGATAAAGGTTAAATTTTTCCTATTAAACCTCGGCATATTTTGTTGTTGCAAGTTCCAACATTCTGAATTGTGCTTTTTTGGTGCTGCAGGTCCTGTCCCAGGCCCTTTGTAATCTTCAGTATTTGTTCTGGAGCACTTTGGGCAACAGTATGTTCCATGATATTTTAGGTAATGACTTGGTTCTTGAGTTGTATAGTTAATACTCACATACTTGTTTATCTATTTAATATGTAATGGTTATGATCATGGGCCTTGCATTGGGCTTAAGTAATCTGAATTGCCGTGTGACTGAAAGGCCCAACTTGCGAAAAAACTGTACGTCCATGCCAATTTTTGTGTGAATCTTTCCATATTTTTTTGAAATCCTGAACAATGCCCCAACTATATATATATGGATTAAGTATTACATTTACATACAAGGGGTAGCTTTAAGTGGCTGGAACATACAATGGAAGCAGGTTTGGGCTGAAATTTCTAAAAGCTGATTATTGGGGTTGTGTACATTTTGACTACAAGTATTTGTTTGTTTATGTTAATCCAAATGATTGAATTTACATGATTGCCGATACATGAATTTCAGTAGTGTTACTTATAGAACATATGTAGAAGATTTTTATAGTCATTTCATTTGTGCGACCATGGTCTCTGGGAGTTGGTAATTTTGGAAAAAGGTTTTAGATAATTTTAACCAAGTGCAGTGATTTTAGGAGTACCTAGGCGTGTGTTGGCCATGTTTCTCTTCACAACTCAAATATAAATTATAAATTCAGATATGCCTCTGCTTTGTAATCTTGAATTTAGGCATATATGACAACAGCAGTGTTTGTTGTCCAACTTGGTTGACTATGTTCTCAGGAATTTTGGCCTCTTTTGGGAAGGGAAAAAAAAAGCCAGCTTATTGGCTTATGACAAGGTTGTGTTTGGATCGTGGATTTATGGAAGAAAAAGAAAAGGGAAGGCAAAGTGAAAAAGTAATTAGCTTCTATTCCATTCACTTTTTTCCCTTCCCTTCTCGTTTCCCACTACAACCCCTATTCAAATCTTTGATCCAAACACAGCCTACTTCTAATTCAGATAATTGCTTTTCTTCAATTTTTGTAGATTTTTTGGAATTTAGTCATTTCAGAACTTGTTTAATTTTGTCAACTCAATAACGTATAGTTTGGATCTTATGTTTATCATTATATTATGACAAAATGTGGAATCTAATTCTCCGTTCCTCCTTCCCCTCCCACTTCCACTTTTTGGGCAACAAATGATTGTGGAAATGGAACTACCTTCAGCAATTGGGAATTGTGGAAATTTTTTTCATGTATGTGAATGATGCAGTAGTCCATTTTGTGTGTTTTGTATTGCGAAAGTTGAGTCAACTCGGTTTAGTTTTGAATCTATAGGCGCTATTTGAGCTCTTTTTTTCCCTCCATTTTAAATACAATGTACTTTAGTTCCTTTCAGGTTATCGGTTATTACCCTCTCTATCTCTGATTTTGTTATCGTTTCAGGTATATGTGACAAACGCCTGCTCATGCTGTGGTCATTTGGAAAACACTGCAGCCTGATGGGTGGCAGTTCTTTGTGCAAATGTGCGGTATGAAAATGCAATTAGAGAACCTTTCAGCTTTTCAGTATATATCATGGAAATTGGACTAATTTCTGATATTATTTTTATCTTTAATTTCAGGTTTTCCTGTGGCTTTGTTTTTTTTTTTTTTTCCTTTTTTTTTTTAAAAATCTTGTGAAAGCTTGTGAGAATTGTTGGCGGGCTTCTTTGAAAATTAGAATAAAAAAAAGGAGATCCAAAAAGGACAGGTGTATTATGCAGAAGCTGTTTGGTTAGTGAAGTTGACTGCTGTGTTCTTAGGGACTGGTACATCTCATGGGTTTTTTTTTTTTTATATTATTATTATTATTATTTAAATTCATCTATAGTGGCCTCAAGTTGCTTGGTCATTAATCGTTGTTTTGAGGGGTACCTTTAATGATTGGGATTTCTTATTTTGTAAGTTGAGAGAGAGATTATCTACTTGTTGAGACAAAGCTTTATATGTCAAAAGGACTTGTAACTGTACTGCCATTATGATGGTTGGTGTATTGCATATGAGTTTTATGAATGTTGTGGTGAACTTATGATTAACTGATGATTTATAGGCGATGGAATGATGTATTTTCAATACGAGTATTGTTAACATGTGCTCTTAGCATATATCTTAAGAGAGTTTAAAAGTATTGTATCTTATTTATTGCTTTCACTTTATACGTTTAAGCTTTTTAACATATGTCCGAAGGGCATACATTGTCAAAATCTTTATTTTGAAACTTTTGCCTTGTTTGTTTATTTATATTATCACACACATTTGAGTGGTGTTACATATACCAATTAATGTACTAATTAGTGTATCAATATTAGTTATGATATTATGATTGACCTCATTCATTATATAAATTATAAATACTAAAAATATTTTAAATTATCTTACATTATTAATTAGTACACTAGTTAGTGTATTAATTAGTGCATATAGTATTAGTCTACACATTAAGCTTTAATTTTCCTTTTGTCTACTTTTAGTAACTAACAGGTGAGAGGGTGACATTAGAAGGAGACACCGACTTCAGTGCTTGTAATAATGGTTGCTTTGACTTGATGCAGTTAGGTTGATGGAAAGAACCATGAAATGGGTTGTAGTTGCCTTCATTGTAATTATTAAAGAATTGGGATTTTCTCTTTTTGATATTTTCAACTCGAATGTGTTGTTGGCCTTTTGGTGGCCTTGTCATAGAATTCATTCAAATTATTCATTTTGTAATATTTTTTTACCAAATTATATATGCAAACAATTATGCTGTTGATCAAATTGTAGTTACATAATTAGATAATTTAGTTTTTGTTTACAAAAAATAAATGAATGACAAATATAATTTTGAAATCGTGACTAATGTAGCACAATTATCTAATTAATTTAATTTTTTTTTATTAATGATTAATTTATTAAAAAATTAACGTAAGCAATTTAAATCGGATTGATATGAATCTGTTGAAACCCAATAATAGTACAACTGAAGAGAATTTCATTTCATTATATATTAGAATATACATGACAACTTTAATTGGGATTTTGAAAGAGAAAATACCCATTTCGACTACATGAGGTAGGAAAGTGTGGGGATTTATTTTCTGAGTACCAACACATGGCCGAGGTGACGCCGAAGTGTCAGCCGAGGTTCCACGTGTCATGACAGATATGCCGAAGTGATCTCGGGTTGCCGAGGTTATCTCCGAAAAAATCGGAGTCCGAGATAAGCGGATAAGGAACAAAAGTCCTAGAAAGAAGAAAGACTGCAAGATGGATATAGATAGTACTCTCAGGGAGTCTATCTTTATCTCTTGAAGAGTCCAAGGCAGATCCGGAATTAGAGTCCATGGAAGTGAGACTTCTAGTGGGACTAGGATAGAGAAAGACTATAAAAGAAGGGCACCCGTGGTCTAAGGTCTGTGATTTTAGTCTTGAGCGAGAATTTGCTAATAAGCCGATATTATCTTTGGAGATACTGACTTGATCGTCGGAGTGCCCCCGGGTGGAAGAACTATCGCCGGAGCCTTTTCTTTCTGTGCAGATTGCAGGGTGCCATCTATTCTGCCTGTGTTCTACAGCTGGATTACTAAGGAGGGCAGTGTGATCGGAAATTCACTCACACAATTTGGCGCCGTCTGTGGGAACGAAAGAAGAGTAGATAGCCAGTAACACGCAGAAGGAAAAGATTGGGGACGACGCTCCGGCTGGGAGTGGAAGACCCGTCGACTCTAACGCTGAAGGAGGAGACCACAACGAAGAAGCTCGTGATCAAAATCACGCAGAGAAAGCCGTCGGCCAAGATGGTGATACATCAAAGAAAGCGGACAGGGGCAAATACTATAACGAGGACGACCTCCAGACCTGGAAAGACAGATGTCTGAGGAGGGATGAGGAAGTAAAAGAGATGGCAAACAAGTTGGCAGACCTTCAATCGGTCGTCAACTTCATGATGCAGAATAATGTCATGCAGCCGCCATACCCGCTGCAGGACACACCAATGCCAGCAGCAAACGCCCAGAAGAAGGGGCGGAAAGAAATCCCCGAAGCCCCTCAGCACACGAGGAGTGGAAGGCACTCTCACCGAAACTCCAGGGAAGTCGGCCGAGAAGAGCCGAGAAGAGAAGAGTCCCGAAGGACATATCGCGAGAAGGAAGCAGACCCCAAAGAACATCGGCATGTTCCGGGGCGGATATTGTGTTTCGATGCGTCCTGCGGAGAAGGATCGAAAAGGGGCCACCATGAGGCCGAGAGTAGTGCGCCGAAAAGGCTGAAGTCCAATGACAGCCGGGCTGCAGGGAGAAGTAAAGAGGACTTGAGAGATTACCTCAAGAGGAGACAGGAGAATGCCGAAGCCGAAGTAACTTCCCCGGTTAAGCCGAGAACTCCATTCTCGGCAGAATTAGATAGACTCGTCGCGCCAAAAAGATTCAGTATGCCGAGGCTCCAGATATATGATGGTAAGTCGGACCCTAACTTCCATGTTGGATTATTTTTGAATTCAATAGCATTGTACAGTGGGAACGAGCCGTTGCTCTGCAAAGTGTTCCCTTCATCCTTCGGGGAGATTGCATCAGATTGGTTCCACAAACTACCGAAGGGGAGCGTGAAGAGCTGGGAAAGCCTGGCCGAGATGTTTGTGGCCAAGTTCATAACGAACAAACTGCAGCCATTGAGGGTGGATGCGTTGATGGCCCTAAAAATTAGCAAAGACGAAAGCCTTAGGGCTTATGCAAAGAGGTACTATGAGGTGTTCAACAGAATACCTGAATGCAACCAAGAGGTGGCCGTCGTGTCTTTCAAGAACGGCCTAAAGGATGACTGTCCGTTGCGGAAGTCTTTGGCGAAAACCCTGCCAAAGAGCATGGAAGAACTCATGGGGAGAATTGAGAAGTATGCACAAGCCGAGGAAGATACCTCGGGGAACAAGGAGACGAAGACAGAAGAAAAAAGCGGTTCTGGCCGAGGAGGTAACAATGGACCCAACAAGCAAGAGACAGAGTTGAGGGCCAAGCAGGCAATGACGACGGTGTTCCGAATTCCGGTCCACAAAGTCCTTAATCAAATTCGAAATCAGCCCTACTTGGTATGCAAAACACCAGGGAATTCATGGGAAGAAACCTTGGTAGGCGTTGTGCTTACCACAATGAGGAGGGGCACCCAACTCAGGGTTGCAGAGCCCTTAAAGCACACCTAGAAGATTTGGTGAGGCAAGGCCATCTGAGAGACCTTGTGGATGAGGCCAGAACCCAGGGAAGAACAGCATGATTGCCTCAAGCACCCAGCAGCCCCGCCCGTAGAAGAACCACAAGCGGTGGACCTCGGGTGGTTAACGTGATCCACTCAAAGGTGAATGAAAACGACATACGGGGGGAGACACAGAAGGTAAAACACCTGCAGCATGTCAACGAGGTTGGACTGAAAAGACCTCGGCCTGAAGATTGCCAAGAACCGATGATAACCTTCACAGAAGCCGACCTTGATATGGTTCAGCACCCGCACAATGATGCCCTGGTAGTATCCCTCCGGTCGGGAGTGCCAGTCAAACGATCTGATTGATCAAGGCGACTCTGCGACATCATGTATGTCAGATGTTACAAGGAGTTAGGCCTTCACCCTGATGACATGGAGCAGTCAAACGGCCCGATGGTCGGCTTCAATGGAACGCCGACATGGCCTTTAGGCGCAACAAGCTTGGAGGTACAAGCTGGCACGAAGAAGATCAAGACAGAATTCATTGTGATTGACACACCCTCGCCTTACAACATCATCTTGGGGAGGCCGTGGTTGCATGCAATGGGGGCAGTTCCCTCAACATTGCATCAACTGCTACGGTTCCCAACATAACATGGGATTGAGGAAGTCAGAGGTGATCGATTCTGAGAAAAAATTGCTCCATGGCAGCAATGAAGTTAACCTGCAGCATTCGGGAACCAGAGAAGGCAGAAGTTGAAGAAGAAGACATGAAGGTCCTAGATGATGTCGGCAAGGAATCGACCGAGAAAAGCGAAGAAGCATTGAAGAAAATCTTCGTCCAAGAGGGCGATGAGGAATGCTTCTTTCTTCTCGGCACAGGATTAGCCGAAGAAGAAGAGAGGGAGTTGGAAGCCTTTCTGAGAAAAAATATTGAGGTGTTCGCCTGGACACCTTATGAAATGCCTGGCATTGACCCCGAGGTCACATGTCACAGACTCAACGTTGACAGGTCAGCCAAACCTGTGATACAACGAGCCAAAAGACCGACGTTGATGCACGTCAAAGCAGTGGAGGAGGAAGTAGACAGACTTCTAGAGGCCAGGGCCATCAGAGAAGCCAATTACCCGACATGGCTATCAAACACCGTGGTAGTAAAGAAGAAGAATGGCAAGTGGAGGGTCTGCGTAGATTTTACAAATTTGAACAGAGCTTGTCCCAAAGACAGCTTCCCACTACCAAAGATCGACCAGTTGGTGGACGTCACATCTGGACACGGAAGGATGAGCTTCTTGGACGCATATAGGGGGTATCACCAGATAGCCATATACCCCCTAGATGAGGAGAAGACAGCGTTTATCACTCCCAAAGGTCTGTATTGTTACAGAGTCATGCCTTTTGGGTTGAAGAACGCAGGAGCAACTTACCAAAGGCTGGTAACCAAGATGTTCAAACACTTGATTGGCCGAACTGTAGAAGTCTACATTGATGACATGGTCGTGAAGACCAAGGAACCAAAGGATCATCTTGCTGACCTAGAAGAGGTCTTTGACATACTCAGAACATATCGGCTCCGACTAAACGCATCGAAATGCGCGTTTGGAGTCGGATCCGGTAAGTTCTTGGGACACCTGGTGACTAGAAGGGGTATTGAAGCCAGCCCAGATCAGATCAAGGCCATTCTGGAATTACAGAGTCCAACGTCGGCAAAACAGGTTCAAATGCTTACTGGAAGGGCCGCAGCCCTAAACAGATTCATAAGCCGAAGTTCGGACAAATGTAAACCTTTTTTCAATCTGGTGAAAAAGGCCACGGATTTTCTATGGACAGAGGAATGTGAGGCCGCTTTGGCCGACCTGAAGAAGTACCTTACCTCGGCCCCAGTCCTCTCAACACCTCAACCTGAGGAACTGCTTTATACTTAGCGAGCCAGAGCACGCAGAAGTTACCGCATAATCCGAGAAGAGAAGGGAGAGCAGAAGGCTGTTTACTATGTAAGTAAAACCTTGGCTGACGCAGAAACAAGGTATCTACCACTGGAGAAATTGATGCTGGCCTTGGTAATGGCCTCAAAGAAGTTAAACCACTATTTTCAGGCTCACAAGATAGTGGTTCTAACAGAGCACCCGCTAAAATCCTTGTTGCAACAAGGAGACTTAACTGGAAGAATAGCAAGATGGGCCGTAGTTTTGGGCCAATATGACCTGGAGTTCAGGCCGAGAACAGCGATAAAGGGCCAAGTCTTGGCCGACTTCGTGGCCGAATTCTCGCCAGAGTACATCGAACATCAGGCTCCGCTGAGCCGAGATGAACGATATCCAAACAAGGAAGGAGAAGCCCAGCCAAAGGCTAAGGAACCAAGGAAGGAAAAACTCAGACCCTGCAGCATTTACATCGGCGACTCCTTTCAACTTTTTGTTGATGGGAGCTCAAACCGGCAAGGCGGGCAGAGTAGTGTTAATTTCCGATGGGGAGATATTGGAGCGATCCATTCATTTGGGGTTCAAAGCCTCGAACAATGAGGCGGAATATGAAGCTTGATTCTCGATCGAAGCCGGCAAGAGAGGCGTATGAGGTAATCGTTTTTGTGACTCACAACTCATAGTAAATCAAACTACAAGAGAGTTTCTTTGCGAGATGAAAGGATGTCGGCATACGCAAAAGAAGTCATCAGGCTGGCATACATGTTTCAAAACTGCCGACTTCTTCAGGTCAGCCGAGACGATAACAACCACGCCGACGCGTTGGCCAATTTAGCGAGTTCAATGCAAACCGGAAAGACGAGGACAATAATGATCGATTACCTACCAAGCCCGAGCATAGAGCCACCGAACACAATGCAAGAGGCATTATGTGTGGACATGGGACCAAGCTGGATGGATGCGATTATTGCATTCCTAAAAGAGGGAAAGGTGCCAGAAGATCGAAAAGAAGCACACAAAGTCAGATTGAAGTCGGCAAGATTCGGTCGACATGACAGGCGACATCTCTCTGAAGATCCTTCACTGGACCTCTTTTAAGGTGTGTACACCCTCTCTAGGTCGAAGATTTTTTATATGAAATTCATGAAGGAGTTTGTGGAAGCCACGCAGGGGGCAGATCGTTAGCCCACAGGGCCATTACCCAGGGGTATTGGTGGCCCTATATGTAGAAGGATGCAGAAGCCTATGTGAAGAAGTGTGAACAATGCCAGAGGTTTGCACCGCTGATACATCAGCCAGCTGCTGACCTGAACCCGGTTTCCAGCCCTTGGCCATTTGCCCAATGGGGCATGGATCTCGTTGGACAATTGCTCCAAGCAACTGGGCAGCGGAAGTACCTGCTGGTAGCAACAGACTACTTCATAAAATGGATAGAAGTAGAGCCTCTCACCAAAATCCGAGATGTGGATGTGAAGAACTTCATCTGGAAAAACATCATCACCAGATTTGGGATTCCAAGAACAATCATTGCCGACAACGGAACACAGTTTGACAGCAAACTCATCAAGAATTTTTGCGCAAAGTTCAAGATAAAGAATTACTTTTCAACACCAAGCTTTCCCCAAAGTAATGGGCAAGCCGAAGCATCCAACAAAGTCATTCTGGATGGAATAAAGAAGAGGCTCGCAGCGACAAAGGAAAGTGGGTAGACGAATTGCCCAACGTGCTCGGGCATACCGCACTCGCCGAGAAGATCAACAGAGAATCCTTTGCCATGGCTTAGCGCAAGCGATCATTCCATTGGAGATCGGCATCCCAGGGATCAGAACACAGGGAGTTGAGAACGGGTCCAATGATGTGCTCTTAGCCCGAGATCTGGATCTACTGGAAGAAAGAAGAGAGAAAGCTGCAATCTAGCTTGCAGCATACCAGCAACAGCTTGCCAAAGCTTACAACAAGAAGGTCAATCCAAGGGATTTTCAAGTCAACGACTTAGTCTTGAGAAAAGTCGTCGGCAATAAGAAGGATCCCAGAGAGGGCAAGCTTGGCCCAAACTGGGAAGGACCCTATAGAATTACTTCGGTGTTAGGAAATGGGGCATATCGGCTTGAAGATAATGAGGGCAAAGCATTGCCTAGACCATGGAACACTTGTAATTTAAAGTTTTTCTATCATTAGATGTTTTTTGATTTTTTTGCCGATATGATCAATAAAATCTTAGCAGAATTTTTCCGAACTTATAAAACGATGCATGATGTTGCTTTTTGAATAATGAGAACCCAAGTGGCACTAAGGTTCACATTGGGGGCAGAGAGAAGACATTAATAATGCTTAGCCAAAATTAAGCCGAGATAAATTCCTTATCTTTACTTGTTGAAATTTGTAGCAATTTACAAGTTAAAGTTAAGCTGAGATAAATTCATTATCTTTACTTGTTGAAATTTGTAGCAATTTACAAGTTAAAGTTAAGCTGAGATAAATTCCTTATCTTTACTTGTTGAAATTTGTAGCAATTTACAAGTTAAAGTTAAGCCGAGGTTAATCTTCAGGTAAACATACCCGAGGTATTTCTTCCTGGGGAGATTGTATAAAGGAGGAGAAACTTGCAAAATATTCTAAGTATAGAATCAAACAGAAGCAATGAAGAAAAAATTAAAGACTACAGCATACAAAGAGAAACAGTTGTATATAAAGGAGGCACAATGGCCTAGCAGAGGTGAATTGTTCTAAAGCAACAAAGAGAGGCACATCGGCCAAAAAGAAGAAGCTTACATTGCCCAGGGAACATTAACAAGAACAAAGAAAAGAAACAAAATACAAAGAAGAAAATACAAAAGACATTCAAACTTCTTCAAGCTTCAGGAACAGGTTAGGCTGGGACCTTAGAGGGCTCTTGAAGAACAACCTCGACATCTTCTTCTGCCGCAACCTCAGCATGCTTTCCCACCACGACCTCGGCCTCCTTATCAACCGCAATTTTGGCATCAATCTCGGCCAAAGTCTTCTCAACACTTCTCTCAGCCAAGAGAAGGGCAGAGGATAACTTGCCGACGTCAACTTCCTTGGGTGCCTCTTCAAGATCTTCGTTCTGGGTCAAGTCCAAAACTTGATCATCCTTAGGAGGAGATTTGGACTTCCTCACCAAGGCCTCGTTATCTTTATCTTCATCCTCAGCCTCGGATTCAGATTTAACTTCTTCATCAGCCTGAGTTGAAGGTGGAGGAGGAGGAAAGGGGAGAGGGATAGTTTCGGCCTTGCGCCACGACGAATCAGCAGGAAGATCAAGTTTTTTGGCTAAGGACATCCAACCAAGGTTAAAACCCCTGTTGCATGCCTGCTTAACCTGTAACTTGTAATCTTCTGCCACATCGGCCATACCTTGGGCGTATGCCTTGTCATCAGTCGCTTTGATTTCGGCATCCTTTGTGGCCAGCGCTTCCTGGAGCTCTTTCTCGGCCTGGGCCGCTTTTTCCTCGGCCTCTTTCTTTTGTGCTTCGGCAATGTTTTTAATGGCTTCAGCAGCCTCGGCCCTTTCATCAGCCTCTTGCTGAGCCTGAGTTGCAGCCTCGGCTTGGTCTTCTAGAGTCTTCATTTTATTTTTAAGACTTTTGTTTTGTTTCTGGAGAGCAGCAAACTCCTTCTCCATCTCGGACAATTTCTCCTTTGCTTCAAATGCTTGCATGGAGAAGGTGTGGGCGTGTTGAATGGCCTGAGAGTTCGCAAGACAGAAGTTATCACAAAATATTGCAAAACCTTACAAGTATGAAGAAAAGTAGCAGTAAGGAAAGTTATCAAATTCAAAAACTTACTTGGACAGAGCGCTGCAGCATGAGGGCGTAGTTCTCGTATTCGTTCATCTTGGCATTACGCTCAAGATCACCCTCAAGGAGAACTGCAGTGCTGAGTGCCACGCCGATGTTGATGTCGGCGGCGCTTTCGTTAAGCGTGACGGGCGGTTTTCAAAGTGTAATTTTGGGCTCGAGGAACTTTGGGAACCTCGACCCCGGTCGTCGCAGACGACGACCTCGCCTTTTGAGTCGACCGATTTGGGCCTCAGCAGATCTTTTGGCGGAAGCAGAAGTGGTCTTCACGGTTGAGGTTAGTTGGGAGATGGGCAGGGCATCTTCGACCTCGGCCTCAGTAGCTTTGGCCTTTGGCTGGGCCTTTTTGACTCTTTTTGGTTTTGGTGGGGGCACCGTTTGGGATGGTGCATCATCCACATCGGCTGGAAGATCGACGAGGAGATCTAGAACAACGGGCTTCGGGCGGACCATCTCGGCAGTTTTTACGAGACATCGCCGACGCTTTCTTTCTGTTACTGGGATTAGGTATTGGGCTAAAGTGGATGGAAGATCGGCTGGGTCAGAAGTAGAACCTTGATCTGTCCGGGATGTAGATGTGGTTTGAGTTGTGGCTGTGGATAAGCTCTTCTTCTTCGTCCTTGGAACGTCGGGCAAAGTTGACTTGTAGGTCGGGATGAAATTTTAATAAAGGAGCTTTTTCGTTTGTGAATGGGGAGATCTAGAAGCTTCTTGTGTTTGTGCTGGAAAGTAGGTTTGTGAAGTTTTTTTGGGGTGATGGAGGTCGCAAGACAAACAAAGCAAACATAGAAAAACGGATAAGTAGAAGACTTAAAGAGAAAACAAATAAGAAGAACGCAGCTCTTACCCTTGCCCTCTTTAACTATTCGAGAGAAAAATATGGACATCTTCATCGGACCAAATTCCCGCTCGTTAATGAGATAATCATCTCCAGCCCCCTTGTTGGAGTTTGGGAGATCGGCTATAATTTTGAATTCAGTGGACCTCGGCTTAAGGTAGTATACGAAGCCCTTCTCCTTCAGGTTAAGGGGGCACATTGTATAACAGTATTGAAGGTCGGCTAGGGTGATCCTAACCTTCTCTCACCGGGCTAAGGCTATGACACCATTAATCACCCTATAGGAGTTGATGGTAAGCTGCATGGGGTTCAGTCTGTAGAAGTGGAGAACTTCACGAAAAAGGGGATTAAGTGGGAGCCGAAGTCCACACTCAACAAAAGCTATAATAGGGAAAGGCATGATGGAGTCATCATCCCCGGCTAGCCTAAGGTGAACATTGGCAGGAATGGAGAATTCTTGCCTGAAATACTCTAGTTTGGTTGGGGTGTTAACCCTATTTCTCCACATACCCATGATTTTTGGTGTAAAAGTACTAGGCTACAGAAACAGGTTACTTTCGAAGGGTTATTGGGACCTCGGCTTAAACCTAGGTGTATATTGGTGAAGTTTGTTTCAGTTTTTCCTAAGGGTTGATGGATCTATAAGCAAATCCCAAACCTAAATCTACGAAGAAAGAGTATGAAGGGCAGAAATCCGGAAAACAGAAAAACAAAAACGAAGTCTCAGATTCAAGAACAGAAAGGGTAGAAGACCAAGAACAAGAGGTGCAATAGTGCGAGTGTACATGACATGTGCAAAAAACCAGGAAATAATACACACTCAGGTGAACGATTCACAAATTAAATACTAGAGCAGAACAACAATGGCAAGAAATTTCAGGGATAAATCAAGAACTGGAGAAGAGAAGCCAGTTGCTTACCAGAAAAGGTGAAGGCCGGAATGAGCTATGCCGAGGTCAGACGGCGGACGCTACAGTGGCGGAAGCTTCGTAGAAATGGCAGATGCAAGACAGTAGCAGAGTCGAGAGCTTCGAGCAATGGCGGATTCGAAGGAAAGAAAGCTTTAGAGAGAGAAAATGTGGAGTATTCAAATGCAGAAGTGAAAAGAAAGAGAGAGGCAAACGTTTTTGTCCAAAACGTGAAACGGCGGCAAAACAAAGGTAATTATTGTGCCTAGGGCAACGCACGCGTCAGGCGGCGCAGGCAGGGAAAAGACGGCCAACAGGCGCATCGCCAGCACGGACCAATAAGAGAAAAACGCGTCAGTAGAACGGTTGAAAAATGGTGCATGACAGCTCATGCACTTGGGAGAGTTCGTTTGAATTCTTGTTCTTAGATGAAGACATGTCGGCCCGAAAATAAATGATCTCGGCTAGAAAGTTCTTGAGCCGACGTACGAGAAAAAGTTCGAATATAGGTTCCATCACCTCAGAATGCCGAGGTAATAGAACCTAGGGGGCAATTGTGGGGATCTACTTTCTGAGTACCAACACGTGGCCGAGGTGACGCCGAAGTGTCAGCCGAGGTTCCACGTGTCATGATAGATATGCCGAGGTGATCTCGGGTTGCCGAGGTTATCTCCGAAAAAACCGGAGTTCGAGATAAGCGGATAAGGGACAAGAGTCCTAGAAAGAAGAAAGACTGCAAGATGGATATAGGTAGTACTCTCAGGGAGTCTATCCTTATCTCTTAAAGAGTCCAAGGTAGATCCGGAATTAGAGTCCATGGAAGTGAGACTTCTAGTGGGACTAGGATAGAGAAAGACTATAAAAGAAGGGCACCCCCGGCGGGTCTAAGGTACGCAGTTTTTAGTCTTGAGCAGTAATTTAAGCACTGATATTATCTTTGGAGATACTGACTTGATCGTCGGAGTGCCCCCGGGTGGAAGAACCACCGCCGGAGCCTTTTCTTTCTGTGCAGATTGCAGGGTGCCATCTATTCTGCCTGTGTTCTACAGCTGGATTACTAAGGAGGGCAGTGTGATCGGAAATTCACTCACACAGAAAGATACACTTGTGTATATTTTATTAGATTCAAGAAGAGCATATATATATATATATTAGCGGTTGAGCTGTGTAATACACATGTTTTTTTAAATAAAAAAAAATTATTTGATGGTACAATATGTGTTATAAAAGAATAATTTTAATTTTAATTTAAAATTAAAATTAAAGTATGATTTTAATTATTTATTTTGATAATATTGACATTATCGCTCTATAAAATTGTTACTTGAATATTTATATATATTAATTTTTGTTAAATTATTTGTGTATTTTGATAATTTTAATTCTATCATATATATGTATTATTAAAAGTAATATTTTTTTTATTCTTAGGTGACACATACAAGGGTTTACGTTTTTTATAAGAGAGTCACGTCAGTATATATTTTCTTAATTACATATAGAGTTTCACACAAATTCAAATCTAATTTAGATTATACTAACTTTACCTATTTCATATGCACTCAATCTGATAAATATTTCTTTTCCATATATTTTTTATCATAAATTTAGATAATCCACAAATTCAATATCAATTTTGCGTTTCACATTTTTCTTCTTAATTCTTTTAAGGGTATTAGGATTTTTTTAAAATGCTAAAGTGACTTCTTTTTTTTTTACTTATTTTTTCGTGCATTATTCTATATCCAATACTAATTCTATATTATGGATTTGTCGTTTAAATTTTATAGTGATTTTATATATAAAATTATGCATCATTTCCTACATTATTTTATATAATCACAACTTACATGAAAAAAAATCTGCACAATAATAATACTCTCGAGAAACATATAAAGTTTGGATTTATTACTTGAGTTACTTTCTCAATTGTTGAATAGTAAGTTCTTTTTATATTTTGACATTATATTACAGATAATTAATCACTTCACACCCTGAGATGTATCTATCATTTGAATATTTTCATTATTTTTTCTTTTTGATTTAGATATTGTTATGTGATTATTTATTGGTTAGTCGTTGTCGAATCATATATATATTATTAAAAGGAGTGTTTTTCCCGTATTTAGTGGCACAGTATAAGGTTTTTTTTTTTTTTAGAAAGCCACCCCAGCATCTATTTTTTTTAATTACATATAGAATTTTACATAAATCCAAACTTTAATTTAAATTATACTAATTTACCTATTTTATATGAACTCTATTTGACAAATATTTCTTTTCTATATATTTTTCATGGTAAATTGAGATAATTCACAAACTCAATACCAATTTTGTATTTCACATTTTTCTTTTTAATACTTTCAACGGTATTAGTATTTTTTTTAATGCTAAATTGCCTTCTTATTTTTCCGTACATTGTTCTATATCCAATACCAATTCTATATTATTCTATATTATAGATTAATCGTTTAAATTTTAAAGTGATTTTATATATAAAATTATATTTCATTTCTTACATTATTTTATATAATCACAATTCACAGAAGGAAAAACCTGTACAACAATAATCAGTGTGTTTGTTTTCAATTTTCTAGAAATTGAGTTTTTTTTTTTTCATTTTTTTTGCTTTTAGTGAATATTTTTAAAATTTTAAGCAATTTTTTTACTTTTTAGATGCACCTTACTTAGATGTATTTAAATAGTAAAATATTTGTAAAAAAAATATTTTAAAAAAATAATAAATACACAAAAATACAAAAAATGTACTAAATTTTGGTATATATTTTTGGTATTTAGTGAATTTTTTAAATTTTTTTTCACAAATATTACATTTTTTAAGTGTATTTATGTTAGGTGTGTTTAAAAATTAAAAAAATTAATTGAAAACAAAAAAAATATATGAAAAATAAAAAAGTAGAATTTTCTGAAAAGTGTTTTCCTGAAACCAAAACCAAACAAGTTGAATACTCTCGAGGAATTTCTAAAATTTAGATTTACTACTTGAGTACTTTTTCAATTGTTGAATAATAAATTCTTTTCATGTTTTAACATCATATTGCAGATAATTAATCACTTCACACACTGAGATATATCTATCGTTTAGATGTTTTCATTATTTTATTCTTTTTGGGTTTAGATGTGGTTATGTGATTCTTTCTTGATTAGTCGTTGTTGAATTTATTTTATATAGTTGATATTTTAATTTAATTAAGAGTGTTTATTTTACAATCTTATAATTTAATATATATATATATATCATATAAAATCATTATATGATAATTCAACTACAACATATTTATATTTAATTCTTTTAATAAATTCTATTTCTATACATTTTTATTTTCCAAATGAATATAAAACAAAATTAAATAGTTAGAATTGCTTTTAATTTTATATTACTAATTCTTTTTCTAATTTAACTATTATTTTTAATATCAAAATGAATATTTATTTTACTATTTTATAATTTAATATATATATATCATACAAAATTATTATATGATTGACATGGGTAAGCCCACCATTTAGGGCCTAATACATATCTTAAATACTAAAGCCTAACACTGCTGAAGCCCCATGTAGCAATAAGAACCAATGGCATCAAGACACATGGCAAGAGAAGGGCAAGCCACATTAGCAGACAAAGATCTGTAAAGTTATTTGCTACGGCAAATTGCCATTAATGAGGCCCCTTACAGCATTTTTTGCGATAACCCCTCTTCGTCGGAACAGAACGCCTTCACCATGGACAAGGCAAGCTAGAGCATAGACTTTCGGCCAAGGTGACAAGTCGGAAGGGACAACGAAATGATTACTAGAGGATATAAGCAAACGTTGAAGACAAGAAGAAGGTTAAGTTTTTTTTATCTCTAATCTATCCATATACTCCATTTCTCTTTCTAACTTGCCCGTCGGAGGGTTCGCTGGGGGACTCCTCGTTCCCTGTTGAACTCTTGTGCAAGTTCTCTGGTGGGCTTGGCCATTCGAACCTAGGCTTGAGGAGCATGGATCAGTCCGACCCGTTCCACTTGAAACGAACTGTATCATCAACTGGCGCCGTCTGTGGGAAGGTTTTTCTTCCGTGCGCCAGTTGTGTTCATTGTCGCCGAAGACCCTTTCCCCGTAACCCCCTCCTACCACCTGTGAAGGTGAATGGTCACAATTAGATCCATGGCTTCTCACCCCAATGTT
The DNA here is from genome assembly GCA_025200525.1 of Camellia lanceoleosa. Lineage (NCBI taxonomy): Eukaryota > Viridiplantae > Streptophyta > Magnoliopsida > Ericales > Theaceae > Camellia > Camellia lanceoleosa. The sequence goes on along the minus strand of CM045772.1, from coordinate 113,430,998 downwards.
GTCGACCATCAAGGCGACCCTCCCAATCCAAACAACCCACCACCGTATTTCACCTAGCTCACCAATAACATTAACCGGCTGGCCGAGCAAAACAAGCCCTGATTGATGCTCTACTCCAAAGAAAGCTTCCTATGCCTTCTCCACCACCTCCAGTTATCCCACCCAACCAAGAGCGAGCCCCGAGCCATACTATCCAACAGCCTAATCCACCCAACTTGGAAGGCTTGTGACCCGCTCCCCTAGATATAAATCCACCACCCCCAAGCCCCACATCCATCGGTCCCGACACCAACCCCTGAAGGAGAGACCAGCAGCGTCCAGCCCCCGCTGCCTTCCGGTGGTGACAACATTCCCCTCTAGGATACAGAATTCCGAGCCATGAAGCTCCAACTCCAAGGAGTCATGCAAAACATACAGCATAAACCCTCTACCACAGCCAACTCACCATTCGTTGCCTCCATCCGGAACAAACCTCTACTCCCCAAGTTCAAAATGCCCACTATCGACTCTTTTGACGGTACGACGGATCCAGTCGACCACTTGGAGACCTACAGAACCCTCATGATCCTCCATGCATTCCTTGACGAAATCGTGTGTCGGGCTTTCCCTGTGACACTCAAGGGGTCAGCTCGACTTTGGTTTAGTTAATTGCCAGCAGACTCTGTCTCCACTTTCTAGCACCTCAGTGACTCCTTCCTCAGCCATTTCATTGGAGCCCAGTGCCAGTGGCGTCCGGCAACCGAACTCCTCAACATCCGTCAGACCGAGGGGGAGTCACTGCGCAGTTTCGTTACCCGCTTCAACACCGAAGCCTTGCAAGTAGCCGAAAACGATGACAAGGTCATCCTTACAGCTTTCATGGCCGGTCTACGGTCGTCTAACTTCCTTTTCTCCCTCTCTAAAAACCCCCCGACCTCCATGGCAACGCTACTCTCCAAAGCTCAAAAATACATGAACGCCGAAGATTCCCTAGCCGCCCGACAAGATCCTATAGCCAAAAACCCAACCCCTAGAGAGAAAAGAAAGGATGCAGAAACCAGAAATACCCAGTATAATAACCCAACAAGTCAGTATACTGACCAACCCCCCCGAGCCGACCGGTTGGCACCAGCCCGACCGTCCGGCCGGTTCGAGCGGTACACCCCCTAAAATGGCCCCAACCATCACGAACCCCTTCTAATCGGAGAGACCAGTCTAAATATTGCCGTTTTCACCAGGACCACGGCCATAATACCGAGGAGTGTGTCAACCTCAAAGATCAGGTCGAGGGCTTGATTCATCAAGGACGTCTCAGTCGATTCACGAATACTTGTCCTCAGCAGAGGCAACGGACTGAACCCATTAGAAACAACCGCCGGCGCACCCCTCCCCAACAACCAGCACAACCTAACCAAGGTCATGATCGCCCTCCACAGCAACCTCGGGCACAAGGTAACCCCGCCCCACCTGTTGGAGAAATCAGAGTTATTTCCGGCGGGCTTGCTTGTGGAGGACCATCCCGCTCGGCTCAGTGGGCAGAACTCAAGAAAATAAGGGAAGGCTCAGACAAAGAAGTTGCCACATTGGACCGACCCCCCAAATAGCCCAGGCAATGGACCGAGCCTATCACCTTTACGGACGCCGACTGCACAGGTATCCGTTACCCCCATGATGACTATCTCGTCATTTCCGCTCTCATCTCCAATTACAAGGTCAGACGGGTTCTTGTCGACATCGGGAGTTCTTCAGACATCATCTTCCACAATTACTTCCGCCAGCTCAAGATCGGGAAAGAAAGTCTGTCTCTTCTCCAAACCCCTTTAGTCGGTTTCAATGGCGACTGGGTGACTTCCATCGGCTCCATCGATCTTCCCATCACAATCGGTGAGTACCCGCGACAGATCACAAAGTTGCTCACCTTCCTTGTTGTTGACTGTCTCTCTGTCTACAACATCATCCTTGGCCGCACCACCCTAAACGTTTTCCAAGCTATCACATCCACTTATCACCTTGCCATCAAGTTCCCCACCAATCTTGGGGTTGGGACAGTGAGGGGAGAGCAGACCGTGGCCAGAGAATGCTATGTCGCCTTACTTAAAGAAGTCAAGCTGAAGGAGGCTATGATCATTGAAGGACTTGACGTCAGAGACGAGGACGAGCTGGTTAGGGGTGAACCAGTGAAAGAACTTGTCGAGGTCCTCATCGATCCCAACAACCCGGCCAAAACCGCCAAGATTGGCAGCCAACTATCGCCCCAGGCCAAGACCGACCTCACCGCCCTCCTGATTGAACACAACGATGTGTTTGCCTGGACTCACTCCGATATGCCGGGTATTGACCCCTCCTTTATCAGCCACCGTCTCAGCATTGAGCCCCATTTCCGACCTATCCGCTAGAAGCAGCACATTTTTCACTCGGAACGCAATAACCTTATCGCTTCTGAAGTAGATAAGCTCCTTGAGGCACAGTTTATCACAAATGTGGACTACCCCAAATGGCTGTCGAATGTGGTTCTGGTTCGTAAAACAATGGTAAATGGCACCTCTGTGTCGACTACTCCGACCACAACCGAGCTTGCCCCAAAGATAGCTATTCTCTCCCTCGTATAGATCTGCTGGTTGACGCCACGGCCGGTCATCAAATGCTCAGTTTCATGAATGCCTTCTCTGGGTACAACCAAATCCTAATGCACCCGTCTGACCAGGAACACACCTCATTCATCACCGATCGAGGCACCTACCATTACCGTGTGATGCCATTTGGGTTGAAGAATGCCGAGGCCACTTACCAACGGTTGGTCAATGCTGTCTTCTATCATCAGATAAGCCGTAACATGGAAGTATATGTTGACGACATGCTGGTCAAGAGCAAGCTCTCCACTGATCATCTGGCCAACCTGTGAGAAACCTTCGCCACCCTGCGAAAGTACCAAATGAAGCTCAATCCGGAGAAATGTGCCTTCGACGTAGGATCTAGAAAGTTTTTGGGTTTTATGGTCAGCCAGCGGGGCATTGAAGCTAACCCCGAAAAAATCAAGGCCTTAATCGATATGCAGTCACCCAGAACGGTTAAGGAGGTTTAGAGGCTTGCTGGATGAGTGGCCGCCCTCAACCGCTTCATTTCCCGAGCAACGGATAAGTGCCTCCCCTTTTTTAAAGTTCTTCGGCAAGCTTTTGAATGGATGGCAGAATCCGAAGAGACCTTTTAGCAATTGAAACAGTGCATGGCTAACCCCCCCTACTTTTTCAAGCAATCATAGGCGAACCCCTCTTCCTCTATCTAGCCGTGTCAAACACTGCAGTTAGTGCAGCACTCATCAGGGAAGACAGCTCTGTCCAACGACTGGTCTACTACATCAGTCGGGCTTTTAGGGGGACAGAACAGAACTACCCATTATTAGAAAAAATGTCCTTGGCCTTGGTCACCACCTCCAAACGACTCCGCCCTTACTTCCAAGCCCATTCTATGGTGGTCCTCACTGACCAACCATTAAAGAATATAATGCAACAACAGGAACTTTCTAGCAGACTTATGCAATGGTCGGTCGAGCTTAGCCAATTTGACATCTCCTATCGGCCTCGAACGGCGATTAAAGGGCAGGCTGTTGCGGATTTCATCCTGGAATTTACTAATCCCACTCCAACCATAGCTCCTCCACCCCCGCCACCCCCTACCGAGTCAGAAGACCCTCACTCTTGGACTCTCAATGTCGACGGATCATCCCGCAAAGAAGGCAACGGGGCTGGTCTCATCTTCACCACCCCCGAGGGTGGTTATTTCAAATGTGCTCTTCGGTTCTTGTTCGATACAAGCAATAATGAGGCTGAATATGAGGCATTGATAGCAGGTCTCCGCCTAGCCCGAGACATTGGTGTCAGCTACATCCGGGTGTTCAGCGATTCCCAGCTTCTTGTCGAACAAATTATGGGGGAATTCGATGCCAAGGAAGACACCATGCGGGCTTATAGGGATATTGCACTCCCCCTTGCTTGACTCTTCAATACCTTCCACATCAGGCACATCTTTCGGACGGAAAACTCCAAGGCAGATGAAATGGCCCAGTTGGCTTCGGCAGACCAGTTAGACCTCAGCCACGGTATTCGCCTCGAGTACCTAGCCCACCCAGCTATTTCCCCAAACCAGCAGCAAGTCTACTTCCTCCAAAATGAACCCATTCCTTGGGTGGCCGACATCTTTTTATTTCTGACAACGGAGGAACTACCAGCCAACAAACAATAGGCCGCCAAAGTGAGGGCCCGGTCGTCCAACTACATTCTTGTCAGCGGCCTCTTGTACAAACATGGCTTTTCACGCCCGTATCTGCGATGCCTTAATCCAGCTCAAGCAACCTACGTGATGAGGGAAGTCCATGAGGGTATTTGTGGTAATCATTCGGGCGCCCGGTCCCTAGCCCACAAAATACTTCATACTGGTTATTTCTGGCCTACTTTCAATCAGGATACGACTGACTTTGTGCTCAAATGTGATAAATGCCAACGTTTTGTCAACATCCCCCATGCTTCTCCTACAGAATTAATCACACTTTGCAGTCCCTACCCATTCGCCAAATGGGGGATCAACCTGGTTGGCAACTGATGATACAATTCGTTCCAAATGGAATGGGTCGGACTGATCCACGCTCCTCAAGCCTATGTTCGAATGGCTAGGCCCACCAGAGAACCTGCACAAGAGTTCAACAGGAAACGAGGAGTCCCCCAGCGAACCCTCCGACGGGCAAGTTAGAAAGAGAAATAGAGTATATGGATGGATTAGAGATAGAAAAGCTTAACCTTCTTCCTGTCTTCAACGTTTGCTTATATCCTCTGGTAATCATTTCGTTGTCCCTTCCGACCTGTCACCTTGGTCGAAAGTCTATGCTCTAGCTTGCCTTGTCCATGGTGAAGACGTTCTATCCCGACGGAGAGAGGTTATCACAATAAATGCTGTAAGGGGCCTTATTAATGGCGATTTGTCATAGCAATAACTTTGCAGATCTTTGTCTGCTGATGTGGCTTTCCCTTCTCTTGTCATGTGTCTTTATGCCATTGGTTCTTATTGCTACGTGGGGCTTCAATAGTGTTGGGCTTTAGTATTTGAGATATGTATTGGGCCCTAAATGGTGGGCAATAATCTTTATGGGCTTACCCATGTCAGTAGTCCCCCATTCCCGAGTGCAGCTTTAGTCCAACGAAGAGAATAATGAAGAAAACGAGAGTTGTGAGAGACCGGCAGGGTGAAGGCCGACTGAGAGGAGGGACCGACCATGGGGAGGGCCGACCGCGAAGGGTGGCCGAGCGGAGGAACTGACCATGAGAAGGGCCGACCGCGAAGGGTGGCCGAGTGGAGGGATCGATCATGAGGAAGGCCGACCATAAAGGGTGGCCAAGTGGAGGGATCGACCATGAGAAGGGCCGACCGCGAAGCTCTGGATCTAGGCCACGTCGTCTTCATCAATCTTGACCCTGCTGAAGTCTAAGTCTGGGAACAACTCTTCTGCTTTACGCTTGAACATCTTCCACCCGCTGTCCCAGAACTCAGCTATCTCATGTTTGTAAAAGTCCGACCGCTGAAAGCTCTGGATCACCTCTTCTTCACTCCTGTTCCCAACGGTCACCCCCGACGGGCCAGCCCCCCCAGTCCCTTCTCTCGCCAGGTTACTGGCGATCGCAACATCGATAGCCATCTGAAAGTCAGCAGACCCCTTGAATTGCTTTTATCAGCGACGCGACAAATCGGGTACGCCTCTCGAGGTCGACTTGGTTTTCTCTTCCTCCAACTCCTTCTCCAGTGCTGCTTTCTCTGCCGCTACCTTGGCACGCTCGTCTGCAAGATCCTATTCCAACCTAGTGATCCTCAAGTTTGCTTCTTCATTTTCTTTGACCCACTGGACGCACAGATCTTCATTGCTGGTCATGGCCTATTCAAACCGCTCGTTGGCGACAGTGCAAGCATTTTGGGCATCTTCCAACTTCTTCTGTTCGCTAGCCAGCTGGAACTCGAGTGACACCACCTTGCGGTGTTCATCCTCCAGCTCTAACTTGGCCGCGAGCAACTCAGCATGGGCACGATCGGCAACGTTGTTCAGCATCATCGCCAATACCTCTATCTTCTTTACCTTCTGAGCCTCTTCAAACCCCTTAGCACATGCACTTTGTAATAACCCCGACCCGTAATTAGATACTAATCGATAATTGAGGATGCTAATTGGGGGATTAAAATGAATTACGTGTTTATTATGTAATTTGTATCATAATTGGTCATCTATCTGTCGACCGTTAAATTATCTGTTCATGTTTATTGGTTTAAATTGTAAATTGAAGGCCTTATCGGCGACCGAACCAGAAATTGATTAATGTTTTATGATCACTAGAATTAATGTGATTTTATGGTATAACTAATTAAAATGTGATTTGGTATGATCAAATTAAATTAAAATGAGCTAATTAAAGAGTTGGCCTTAATTACCATTTTGCCACATTTAGTGGCCTATATCTCCAACACATTTGAACCTTATTTCATAACATATTTTCAGCCATTTTGAGAGTGTAGAACCGGCTAGAGAGAGAGAGAAATAGGAAGAGTTAAACTCAACATGAATTTTTCTTAGAAAATTGGAAGATTGAAGGAGTTCTACACAATTAAGCTTCTCTACCTTGAATTGAAGGCTCTAGGTGAGAATTTAACCCTTAAATTGTGAAACTAAGCCATTTAACATGAGATTTCTTCAAGGTTATGAGTTCAATCATGTAATGGAGCTTAGAATGAGGAGTTGAGTTTCAAATCATGTATGCATGCATAAATTCTTGCATTTTGAAGTTAGTTTTCATAAAAACTTCCATGCATGTTTACATATGGGTTGAAGACCATGATATCATTTTATTTTCCAGCAAATTACCAAGTTTGATCATGTTATGGAAGGTTTAAAGTGGGAGAAGTTCTTGCATGTCATGTTCATGAATTGATTTTTGGGTTTCAAGTTGTTTTCATAGAGATTCTTGCATGCATATCCACATTATTGGTTTAATCCATGAGTTCATCTTGTTTTCCACCTAATCATCAAGTTTTAAGTTGCTTTGAGGTATTTGATCATGCTTTAAGAGGTTTGAAACAAGAAAAGTTCATGCATATCACATAAAAATCATGTTCATGAATTTTGGTTTGAAATTGGATTTAAATGAACTACCCTTGGGCCTTGATTTCTTAAATTGATCTTTGAAACATATAATATTATGAGTCTTGAAGTGTTTTCCAGAAAATTAGCCCAAGAGGATTGGTTTTGATGCACCAAAAGTCGAATTTGAGCTTGTGGATGCAATATGGAAATTCTAGAAAATTGCATACACGCTCGAGTGAAGGAGTTCTCGCTCGAGCGACCACTCTGAGATCGTGTACTCCACTCAAGCGACCAAAAGTCCGCTCAAGCATGAAATGCAAGCTCCCAGTAGTTTTGCATCATTTGCAGATCGCTTGAGCGAAGTCATGTGCGCTCGAGCGACCACTCATATTTTTGCATGTCCGCTTGAGCGAGGAAGTCTACGCTCGAGCGGAGTTTCATTTCTGCATGTCCGCTCGAGTGACGAAAGATTCGCTCGAGCGAGGACCTAAAATTCTGAAATTTTGCCTAAGTGTTTCAAGGCATGTTTTGACATCCTCATTGCATCTTAGGCATTCGTAAGCCTTAATTGAGCTATAGTAATGAGGTTATGGGTTAGAAACACACTAATGCATGAACGTGCTAAGTCAAGAGAATGCAAAGGTGTGTATGTTCTAACATTGTGATAAGAATGAGCATGAACCAACGTAATGAAAGCTAAGCCGTGCTGGCCAAGTACATGTGTAATGATGAGATACGTTGTGTTATGTGCCTTTGTGATTGTAGGTCAACGTCCGAAAAGTGATTGACCATCTACGGAACCACTGTGAGTAACGTTATCGTAAAGATACGTTTATATGAAATTATGTTCCAAACGAGATATGATATGTTATGTTTTCTGAAATGATATATGCTTCTGTGAACGAACATTCCAAGTTTGAAATCTATTATGGCATCCATAGATAGTCCCAAGTCATGGGGGACGACATGAAAATACAGGTCCATGACATTTACGAGATCTCGTTAGCCACTTCATTGTGGTGATATGTGTTTAATCGGTGTCCGGGACCGGTTACTCTAGTCGGAAGACGTTCTGTTCTGTTCTGTGTTCTATGGAATATGCCATTATTATGTTATGATATGAGATGACTATGATTATGCTATTATCTGTTTTATACGTATGAAATGTTCGGAATTCGTTCACTAATCCCTTTACCTTAATGTTATTCACTGGGCTTTAGCTCACTGTTTGTATATATATGTATTTAGGTGAGCATTTTGGAGTTCGAGCCCGAAGGCTTTTGCCTGGAGTTCTGTTCTATTGTCAGCCAGCCTTTGTGCCTCACGAGGAGGTTCCCGAAGTGTCATGGGTTCAAGTGTTGATTAATTCTGTTTATGCATGGGACTTTATTTTAATTATGTTGTTTGTACGGAAGATACTATAATGTGTGTGGTATAATATAATGTATGGTCGACTTATGGTTATGTATATAAAGTTTTTAAAATATTCTGTTTCATGTAAGTCAACACAGCTCATTGGACAACTATATTTATGTATTTGCTTCCGCTAGCCCCTTATCTTATGTTAATCTGTACAGAGGCCTTCGGTAATCCAAGGATTACTGGCCGGTTACGATGCTAAACCGATAGGGGTGGGTTTGGGTCGTGACACACTTTGCGCGGCCTTCCGCCACCCTGCAGTCTCCATCCTTAAACTCTCAAGTTGGGCCTCCACTCACTCCAACTTTGCCGTCAACGGTCCCACATCGTCTTTTGCCGCCGCCGCCTTTCTCAAAAGGGCCCCTGCTAAGGAGGTCGCCTCCATTTGGGCAGAATAACCCCTCGAAATTTCACCTCGGAAACTCTTTACCGAAGACGATCAACTTATTACTCGCAAGAGGCGATCTGCAGCGGCCCTGGCCTCTATCCTTTCTCTCCCCAGCCGCCTAGACACGGCTGGGACATGGTAAAAAATGGTCTTTCACCTGGCCCCCTCTCCTTCTCCTTGGGGCGCAGGAGCGTCCTTGGGTTGCTGCTCCACTCCCCCCACAAGGTCAGTCACACCAACCTCCATTCGCTCTCCAAGGGTGGTCGCCCCTTTCTCTACCCCCTTTGCTGTTTCCCCCAACCCCACTTTGGAGATCTCCTCCACCGTCACCTCCTTCCTCCTCTTCAGGGCTGGCCCTTCCTCCCTTTCCCTTACCCTTCTCTTCTTCTTCGCCACAACCCCCACCTCCCTGTTGGCCCTTTCCTTCAAAGGATCAATTGGGGGCGGTCGTGGCTCAAATCCACCCAAGTCCTTTTCTCCTAGCGGTTTTGGGCGCGGTCGGATCCTCTCCTTCGCAATCGGCTTCGGCGGCCGGTCTGCCTGTGACTCTTTGAATTTACTGGCCTTGGCGAGAATGCTCCTATCCTCCGCCTTTTGCACCTCCCTTCTCGATTCTAATTCCGCCGGTTCTAGGTCTCCACCGGTCGACTGAGGGCCCAATCCTGCGACAAACAAGGCTGACAGCTGAACGAGCTCATCCCATTTGACGCCCTCCTTCTCCCTCCATGCCTTCACCTTCTTCACCCTCTCCTCAGCTGCTGCCCCCAGTTTTGGTTCCACAGATTTGGTGGGCACTCTCCACACCGTGCGCACTCCAACTCCTCCGTTTGCGGACATGTAGAACCACTACGGCCTCCACCCCTTTATTGATGACAGCAACCTCGCCACCAGGCTCTTCCCTGCCACTGCCTGCAAAGTGACCCAAGTGTCTTGCTGCCCCGAGGCCTTGTAGCACGCAAAAAACTCATCCACTGTCATAGCCGCCCCCTCGTTCGCCCTCGGCTACGCGCTTGCACAGGCTAGTACAATCTTTCACGCATTGGGCATTAGTTGACCCAGCGTCACTTCTAATCGATTTAGGACATCCACTACTACCTGCGGGAGCGGTAACCTCAACCCTCTCTTCAACGCCTCCTCGTAGAGGGCAAACTCCCCCGGTCGGGCGTCGGATGACCTCTCTTTCGTTGTCGGCAGCTTTAACTCTATTTCTGCGGGAATCTGATATTTCTCGCATATACCCATCAACTCCTCTGCGGTAACGGTTGACTTGTCGGCCTTCTTATGCCAGTGATCTGGCTCAACTTGGCTAATTGGCCACGTAGCCATTATCATTGTAGACGAACGAGGTCACCCCACCGGCTCCCCGTCGCTTCCCACTCGCTGCTCCGTACGGTATTGTTCCACCAAATCTACCGCATCATTGTCACCCAATGGATTAACCCTTGCTTCTTCTTGGGCCATCTCTCTCGTGTGTCTACGAATAGCTTCGGATGCGGGTACAAGCAAATTCACAAAGTGTTGCAGGGGTGTATCACTACTAACGAAGGAGTTTACACTTGGAATATTTTGATTTTTTGCAAAAAGGTAGGTAAAATGAATAATATCAAAGGCCCAAGGCTTGGCCGTATTCCAAGGGTCGCAATTAAATTCCGCCAGTTTGAAAATTTTCAAAAATCCGCCAAAACTGTCTTTTCAACACCCTATAATGACCTATCGTTTCACTTCTTGCCCAACGCCTAACCTTTTCTACTACGAGATTCTGCCACGTGTACGATCACGATCCACTGCCTCTTTCCCCTTCCCTGTCTATTCCACTTCACTTCAATACGTGCCCCGCCGCCTCTCGAGCCCCGCGCCACACCACCCACCCTTCACGGTCGGCCCTCCTCATAGTCGGTCCTTCCACTCGGCCACCCTTCGCGGTCGGCCCTCCTCATGGTCGGTCCCTCCTCTCAGTCAGCCTTCACCCTACCGGTCTCTCACAACTCTCATTTTCTTCATTATTCCCTTCGTTGGACTAAAGCTGCACTCGGGAATGGGGGACTACTGACATGGGTAAGCCCATAAACATTATAGCCCACAATTTAGGGCCCAATACATATCTCAAATACTAAAGCCCAACACTGTTGAAGCCCCACGTAGTAATAAGAACCAATGGCATCAAGACACATGGCAAGAGAAGAGCAAACCACATCAGCAGACAAAGATCTGCAAAGTTATTGCTACGGCAAATCGCCATTAATGAGGCCCCTTACAGCATTTATTGCGATAACTCCTCTCCGTCGGGATAGAACGTCTTCACCATGGACAAGGCAAGCTAGAGCATAGACTTTCGGCGAAGGTGACAGGTCGGAAGGGACAACGAAATGATTACTAGAGGATATAAGCAAACGTTGAAGACAGGAAGAAGGTTAAGCTTTTCTATCTCTAATCCATCCATATACTCCATTTCTCTTTCTAACTTGCCCGTCGGAGGGTTCGCTGGGGGACTCCTCGTTCCCTATTAAACTCTTATGCAGGTTCTCTGGTGGGCCTAGCCATTCGAACATGGGCTTGAGGAGTGTGGATCAGTCCGACCCATTTCACTTGGAACGAACTGTATCATCAATGATAATTATACTTTTATAATGCAATAGAATTAAAATTATCAAAATACACAAATAATTTAATTAAAATAATATATATATATATAAGTATTCAAGTAACAATTTATAGAACGATAGCACTAATATTATCAAAATAAATAATTAAAATCATACTTTAATTATAAATTTAAATTATTTTTATAACATACATTGTACCATCAAATATTTTTTGAAAAAAAAAAGGTACATGTATTGCAAGGGTCAACTGCTAGTCGTATTATAAAAGTATAATTATCAAATAATAATTTTGTATGATATATATTAAATTATAAAATAGTAAAATAAATACTCATTTTGATATTAAAAATAATTGTTAAATTAAGAAGAATTAGTAACATAAAATCAAAAGTAATTCTAATTATTTAATTTTCTTTTATATTCATTTGGAAAATAAAAATATGTAGAAATAGAAATTATATAAAATTTATTAAAAAAATTAAATATAAATATGTTGTAGTTGGATTATCATATAATGATTTTATATGATATATGATATATATATATATATTAAATTATAAGATTGTAAAATAAATACTCTTAATTAAATTAAAATATCAATTATATAAAAAAAATTCAACAACGATTAACCAAGAAAGAATCATATAACCACATCTAAACTTAAAAAGAAAAAAATAATGAAAATATCCTAACGATATATACATCTCAGTGTGTGAAATAATTAATCATCTGTAATATATGATGTTAAAATATAAAAAGAACTTATTATTCAACAATTGAAAAAGTACTCAAGTAGTAAATTCAAACTTTAGAGATTCCTCAATAGTATTCAACTTGTTTGGTTTTGATTTAAAAAAACACTTTTTACAATATTCTACTTTTTTTAATTTTAAAATAATGTAGGAAAGTAAAGATGTATTTGGGAAGACTAAATAAGTGCACTTTTTGTCTTTTTTGACTAAAAAATTGTGGTTGAAAATATGGATGTTTGGGTTAACTTTTTGACTTTTTATGAAAAAATGTGTAATAAAAAATTGTGAAAATTGGTTTTTAGAGGAAAATTTGAATTGGGAGTTGTGCAGCCGTAATTGTTGACTTTTGGTGAATAGTGTTAACTTTTTAACTTTTTGAGTAACTTTTTGACTTTTTGACTTTTTTCAAAGATCCCAAACAAGGCCTAAGTGTTACACGTGTCACCTAAGTATAGAAAAAACACACTCATTTTAATATATATATATATATATGATTAGAGGGTGTGTGCCTACTCTATGAGTGTGTCGTAAAATATAAATTTTAATCTTAAATTAAAAATGTATGTAGTGTATATTATTCAAGTAATAAGGATGTTATTTTTAATTTAATGTCTTAGATTCAAGACTTGTTTACTTTATTATATAATTTATTTTATTTTTTTTGGATAGAGAAAAAAATTCACTTAGCGAAAGGTGAGAGTGGATTTCAAGACACCATTAAATGAGTTATTGACTTTAAATATAGTATATAATAATAATGTAATATATACAATGCGGAGGGAATGGGGCTCTAACCACCATGCTCTAATCCAGTTTGTTTAATATAATGGCTGGGGAAGGGTAGTGGTTACTTGCAGTATTGTTTGTTTATATAGAACTGATTCAGTGCTGCACCCATCTATATGGAATGCCAAGTATGGTTTATCGGATTGTGAAGAGGAAAACGATAAAAAAAATTTCAACAAAAAAGAAAAAAGAATAATGAAACGAACAGTAACTAATCTGCGATGAAGACATGCAACTATGTCCAATATTTGAATGATCAAAATTTAGAGATGAAGTGAGAATTTTATTTTCATTTTAATGATACAATTCACATATTTTTATAAGGTCTTTTAAAGCTCTTTTAGAAAGAGTTAAAAAGTTAAAAGTTAACTTTTAATTTATTTTAAGCCACATTACTTCTCATATTTTTTAAATTTTTTTAAAAAAAGTCAAAAAAAAAAAAAAAATTTAATCATATTTTCAAAATAAATCTTAATATACATCATTTATAAAAAGAATCAAATGGAATGCCAAGTTAATCATACAATATTCTTCTAGGTATTTATTTATTTATTTGGTTCCTTAGGCTACACTCTAGAGCATGAGTGGTGAAAATAGTTAATTCAAACCCAAGGAGGAAGCTCAAGCAACATTTGGCATACTTGCCACCTGCAACCATTGACCTCTATTACTTCGAGATTGACAACTTTCTACTTAGTTTGAAAAAATAATTCGAGTTTCATTAAAATCATAAATAATTTTCTATTCCACATCATTTCGAAAATAGAATGAATATCTCAAATTACATTTCTTTTTAATAAATATAAAAGTAGTCTAGCAAAATGTAAAATACAAACGGTTCTGCTAAATCACATTATCTTTAGAATTAGCCAGAGTTTAATCCTTCAATGAAATTAATTTCCTCAAGTGAGGAGATTGGTCCTCTCCTTCACAGCTGTCAGATTAAAAACCAATCATGTACATCCATCACAATCATTAGCATTATCATCATTATCATCCTAAAAAGAAAAATGATTCAGACTACTAATTTAACATCACTAATAATATAATATTATGTTGATCTCACTACTAATATGATAATTTGACATTTCTTTTTTTCTTTTTTCTTGCACTATTAACTCATTAAAGTTGGGATTAGTATTAGGTGGTGTTTGGGAAGCAAGTTTCCAATTTTTTTTCACTAAAAGACAAATTTTGCAAAAATAAAAAAAAATACATCTAAACAAAATATCACATTTAACTCCATAATTATTTTATTTTTTCTCTCACAAACATTACATCCAACCACATAAACCCAACTATCTTCCCAAATACTAAAATTTTTTTATCTCATAAAAACCTACATCTAATAAAATCTACATAAAAACTCACTTCCCAAACACCATCTTAGATATTTGTACCACCACTCTACCAAAAACCATTGTTCAAACCAGCTCACACGAGTTGAATTCGTTACACGTGCGACCATTCTTCACTGATTTCAGACATCACTCCCACAAGACCCTCTCTCAGCATTATCTCTCTCTCTCTCTCTTCTTCGTTTGAAGAGATATGTAGAGCATTGTTCGCTATCAAATTCAACTCTGATGATCTCGAACTGGCAGCTTCAAGCGATTCATGTGAGATCCGCATCTCAGTTTGCTTCTGCTGAAGCTGAACTTTCCTTTGCACCAATCATTCAGTAAATCTAGTAAGTTTTTAGGGCTTGATTTTCAAATTCTTACTATTCCTTGATTTGAGCTTTTAATTTATCATTTATTGTGCTTTACCTTCTATATATGTCTTCCCTGTTATTGACAAATAGTTATTCTTCAATATCTACTGTTTTAAACTTCAGTTTGATTGATGAGAAAGCAGAGAAAACAATCTGTTTGGTTTGGAGTTCTTAAAAACACTTTTATATTTTTGTATTTTGTTGTATTGAATGAATTTTAAAAAAATTTTGTACAAACTTTTTATTTTTAAGTGTGTCTAGATTATGTGGATCTAAAAAGTTTAAAAAAAAATACATATATATTGATAAAAATGTTTAAAAAATTCATTAAAAACAAAAAAATTAGAGAAAACAAGGCAACAAATTAGAGAAACTGAGTTTTTTTTTTTTTTTTCAAGTATCACAGTTTGGTTGATGAGAAAGCAGAGAAAACACTCTGTTTGGTTTGCAAATCTCAAAAACAGTTTTATATTTTTGTATCTTGTTGTATTCAACGATTTTTTAAAAAAAAATTTCGTACAAATTTTATTGTTTGGTTGATGTTTCTGAAAAAAATTTCAGAAATTTTCTCTACAAACAAATTTCAGAAATTTTCTCTACCAAACAAATTTTCCCAAAAAAATTTCCCAAAACACACAAACCAAACAACTTTTCCAAACAAATCTCTCTCACACACACATCAAATCAATCACTTTTTCCAAAACTCTCTCTCAAAACAATTTTCCAAAACAAATTTCCCAAAACACCAAACCAAACATGTTTTCGTACTTTTTTTTTCCAAAACATGTTTCTGAAACACAAACCAAACAAGCCCTATATTTTTAAGTGTATCTAGATTATGTGGATCTAAAACGTAAAGAAAATTGATAAAAGTGTTTAAAAAATTCATTAAAACCAAAAAAATTAGAGAAAGCAAGGCAACAAATTAGAGAAACTGAGTTTTTTTCAAGTATCAGCTAGAAGTTTGAATTCTTGTGTTTTCTTAGTAACCAAACAGGGCGTAGTTTTTTGTTTTACAATAAAGGAAGTGGAAAAATTGAGGATATGTTGTTGAACCAAAACGTTTGCAGCGATCTATGGAAGTATGTGTTTGGGAAACACTTTAGAGTATATAATGCTAATCCAACAACAATTAGATTCAAGGCCCAAATGCTGCAAACTTAAAATGAGGCATTTTAATTTTTTTTAATATTGTTGTGGAATGTTTTATTTAAAATTATTTTTTCCAGTTTTTTAGGATATAAAATTACTAATTAAATGTTTATACTCAAGTTTTGCTAACAAATCCCTTTGCAATTGATAGTATAGCTAATCCATTTCCAATTTGGTTGATCTTAAGTAAGATTTTTATGTCCAAATGATTTTAATTTTTTGGAGTTAAATAGGAAGCTAAAAACATCTTTGTACATTTGAAATTGTTCATAGCTGGAAAATAAATGAAATAGTAGGGGCCTTCAAGATCTTTTTTATCCATAGCTTTTTTATTGGGGCATGAATTTCTCCATGATGTGTGATGTAGATTCTGTTTTTATTTTTTGTTGTTGTGGCACAAGTTGACTCCTTTTGACTTTTAAGGAACTTCGATGTTTTTGGGCTTTGTTTATTAAGTTGTAGTGCCTTCTTTAGCCACACACAAAAATAAGATATAAATTTTACGGGCCTAAACTATTCCTGTAAAAGATTGGCGGCCTTCCCAAATTAGGGGCCTAAAAGAAAAGGTATTGTTGGCTTTATATAAAACTGGCCTTGATTAGAGTTTAATGACTGATTTTGACTAGTGCATAATGTAGAAACAGTGACAAATGAATTATTTGTTTTATCCTGTAGTTGAAGTGACTAATGGAAGAAGGTGATAACAGAGGAGATTTACTAGGAAATGTAGTGAGACCATCGTCATTGAGGACAAGCAGCAACTTGAAGATCACTTTGTCAGGAAAATCGACTCCCAGGGGTTCTCCTCCTTTTCGAAGATTGAACTCTAGCCGGACTCCTCGAAGAGAAGGCAGAAGTAGTGGGAGCAGCGCTCAGTGGTTTCGGAGTAACCGTTTAGTGCTTTGGTTATTGTTAATCACTCTTTGGGCTTATGCTGGATTCTACGTGCAGTCTAGGTGGGCACATGGGGAGAGGAAGGAAGGTTTTTTTGGCCGTGGAAGTAAACCAAATGATGGAAATTCTGACTCTGAAGAGATTCACAGACGGGGCATGATTGCAAATGACACCTCTTTGGAAGTTAAAACTGGAAATGATAAAAACCAGTCCACTTTGAAGAATATAGATGTGGTTTTAGCAAAAAAGGAGAATGTTGTTCCATCTCGTAGAATTGTAAAGAAGAAGAGTAAGAGATCAGGACGTGGTTCACGTAGTAAGACACATGGCAAGCAGAAAGCAACAGCAGATGTCAAGGCCACTGAGATTGAGGAGCAAGAACCGGAAATCCCTAAGCGAAATACTTCTTATGGATTGCTTGTTGGTCCGTTTGGCTCAACAGAGGATAGAATTTTGGAATGGAGTCCTGAGAAGCGATCAGGATCCTGTGACAGGAGGGCAGAGTTTGCTCGACGTGTTTGGTCGAGGAAGTTTTTGTTGATATTCCATGAGCTTTCGATGACTGGAGCTCCACTTTCGATGATGGAGTTGGCAACAGAGCTTTTGAGCTGTGGGGCCACAGTTTCTGCTGTAGTTGTCAGCAAAAAGGGTGGATTGATGCCAGAGCTTGTTAGGAGACGGATCAAGATACTTGATGATAGATCAAATCTCAGCTTCAAAACTGCGATGAAGGCAGATCTTGTCATTGCAGGATCAGCAGTCTGTTCATCATGGATCGGTGAGAGCTTTTTCCAACAGTATGCTAATAGTGTTCATTAGAGTTAAAGGTGATTAATTATTCTTCAATGTTAACTTGTTTGCTTCTTATGGCTTCCGTTCCCTGAACAAACTGCATGACCTGAGTTATTATGAAAACCTAAGTAGCACGGACACGGACACATACACGTACACACAACACGACATGACACCGACATGTTGATTTTCAAAAAAATACAAGACATGACACGCTTGGAACGTTAAAATTTTATATTTTTACAAATTTATTACATGTCCTGTGATATATATGAATAATTTATTCAAACATACTAAAAATTAGGTAACATAACACATCTTTTACATTAAAAAGTGTAACTTAAACAGCAAGATATCAAATTTTTTTTTTTTTTTGAACAACAACAAATGACTTTATTGAAACAAAAGGTGAAAACAAATGGAGGACAAGAAGTCCTCATACAAAGTCAAGAAATCAAAGCTAAAAACCGAAGAAACGAAAACTAAAACATAAACATAAAACAATCCACCACTAAGTATGGCAAACAGCAGCCTAATCCCTAGAGATCAAAAACAGAGTATGTCCTTGAAAGGGGAGACACACAAGCCTAAACTAATGCCAGATGTCTCGCCCTTTCCCACAAAAGTTCCGCCTCCTACTTCTTTCTCATTAAAAATCCTATCATTTCTTTCCAGCCAAATGATCCAGAAAATAGCAAAAACAATGCAAGACCACAATGTTTTGGCTTTCCTACTGCTTCCAAACCCGCTGTAGAAAACTATCAGCATATGCGTACACTACTGCGGAGCAACCCACTGTACATCACAAAGACCAAAGAGTCGCTTCCATAATGCAAAACAATAACATAAATAACCCATTGTATATCACAACGACATTCTAAATAATGCAAAACAATTATAGAATATTGTATTACATATAACGTATTCATCTTACAAAAAATATCAAAACATATTTAGAATGCATAAGTTGTGTTATGAAGAATGAAGGGGTAGGGTTCATCATAAAGGATTTATTTAGAGAGTTCAGAAAGTGTTGTCAAAGTGTCTACGAAATGACGCTAAAGTGTCCGATATTATGAATTTGTTTTTTTCATTAAGACATGTTGAAGAAGTGTCGGACACGCCGTTAGGAGTGTCCAAAGAGTATCGTGCCAGACGTGACATGCTTCCTCCGTAGAAATGTCCGTGCTTCTTAGATGAAAACTATATATGTGTCGTAGTCTCATATGAGAATTATATCCATGTAAATTTTGTTGAATGAGTCATATGATGGGAAGCACCTTGTGGGGTAATTGATCAATCTTGGGTGTGAAAATTATCCAGTTAAGTTTGCCGTGGCCCCCTACTCCCTAGAGTATACACGGTGAATTAATGTAACAAGAAACTATGTGCCTATTGCTGGGTTAAATTTAGTGATTAAAGGTCTGCTTATGCATTTGGCTGCCTCAAGTCGGAACCAGAAAAATCTTTGAGTTTGCTGGTTGATCATCAAATGTAAGATGTGCATTCATACATAAAGGTTCCCTAGTGTCCTAGATGTAAAGGCAATGAAGCATGGATACTTCTAGAAGGGAGTCGTATCCGTATCTGACCAATATTTGATAGTTGAAATTAATTTTCCTTAATTTTGATAATTATCGGTTACAGGTCATGTATCCGAACTATTATATAATTGATATTATAATAATTTTTCATAATTTTTAAGATAGAAAAAGGAACAGTTTTGCAAATGCAAAATGTTTGAGATCCCAAAAAGAGCTCCCTTAATTTGACCGACAATGATTTAGCATGTCTCAACTTTTGATTTGTCACACTCAATTATATAGGTCCCACTACTACCTTCTTCAAAATTTATTGAATTGACATATCATTAATTTGTCACATACATGTTTTGTGTCCCATATCTATATCCATACTTTTTAGAAAATAAGGATAAATAAGAAAATATAATGATATATTAAAATCGGTTTTTAACAATTAAACAAGAAAGTAAATTTGCATACAGTACCTTTGTATATCACACTTTTTAAATGTGAAAGGAAAAAACACAATGCCAATATGTTTTGATTTGATATCGAAAATGAAATTTTATAGGATTCACTACCAAAAAAAAAAAAAAAAAAGAAAGAAAAGAAAAGAAAAGAAAAGAAAAATGAAAAAGTCAACTGACAAATAGCTCTTAAATTAATACCAAATTCCTAAAATTGTTTTCTCACTTTTTGAGTTTTCTGAATATCACAATAAAAAAATTATACTCTCTTCTTTTTTTTTATTTTTTATGAACGTTTCTTGGCCATGCTCGTATATTACTTTTTAAGGTTTTGTTTTATCACCATATCCTAATCCTATATCTGTATCCATGCTTCAGAGTGTAATAGTTATTCCTTTTACCACAAAGTGAAACAAACTTTATGAGAAAACAAAAACTAAGGCTTTGATAATCATTTCAACTTTTGCATCAATTTACTAAATTCAATACTAATAATTTAAAAGATCAAAATGAATATTTTGCTACCCCCTCGCCTTTTAGACTAGTGTATTTAACTTGTCATCATTAATGAATGGCTCAGTATCTGGCTTCTGGTGACTAAGTTTTGACAATACATATTTTTGCTTTGTGTGGTTCTGTCCTGGCATAGTTCTTATCGTGCCTTATTTGGGGGATGGTTTTCTTAACTCCATCAAATTTTAGTCATAGACACCAGAAATGACTTTGGAATAGATTTTTTTATTTTATTTTATTTTATTTATTTTTATATTTGATAAATACTCTGTGTGTGTGTGTATTTATTAGTGTTGTTATGACTTTATACTTGATGATATTGTTATGGTTTCAGAACAATATATAGCACATTTTCCGGCTGGTTCAAGTCATATTGCTTGGTGGATTATGGAGAACCGACGGGAATATTTTGATCGGTCAAAACTTATTCTCAACCAAGTGAAAATGCTTGTATTTCTTTCTGAATCACAGTCTAAACAGTGGCAAGCCTGGTGTGCAGAAGAAAACATCAATTTGAATTCTCAGCTTGCTGTGGTTCCACTTTCCGTCAATGATGAACTGGCTTTTGTAGCAGGGATTGCTTGTTCACTAAATACTCCATCGTTTGGCACTGAGAAGATGCTTGAGAAAAGAAGAATATTGAGAAATGCAGTTAGAGAAGAGATGGGGTTGAAAGATAGCGATATGCTCGTGATGACTCTGAGTAGCATAAATGCTGGAAAAGGCCAGCTCTTGCTTCTTGAATCAGCACACATGCTGCTTGAACAAGAATCTTCTAAGTATGATTCTGGTTTTTTTATAATTTAACTTAAAAAAAATAAAAATAAAACATGCTTCATATATACAATGAAAATATTTGTACTTGCATGGCAACCACTACCTGTGTTGATGACCCTTGATGTTGTGATGTTTGACAGCAATGACAAAATAATAAAATTGGTATCTGAGACTGAGAGTGAAGGAATGCAAGAACAGACTCTTAAAGTTCTTATTGGTTCAGTTGGATCTAAAAGCAATAAGGTGCTTTATGTCAAAGCAATGCTCAGCTTTCTGTCTCAGCATTCAAATCTATCAAAATCAGTGCTCTGGACTCCAGCAACTACACGTGTTGCCTCACTTTACTCTGCGGCAGATGTTTATGTCATAAATTCCCAGGTAATGAGTCTTTATGGTTTTAAAATGTCAACATGACATTTGAACTTGTTATCAGTTTTGCACTGAAAGCTTCTTTGTGCTTGCACACATTTTCCATTAATTTATTTAGTAAAAAAACTAAGGAGCGTAAATTTTTTGATGTCATGCAAACAATTGCTAACATGTCTTTAATCTTCATTTTGATGTTCAAATCTTCATACATATAATAGATCAGCTCAAATCTTCATTTTGATGTTCAAGTGAATCAAATAGCTGTAGCTAGCCTTATTTGATTACTTCGGGCAATATGATTTGTTTTTTCATGTTATCCTTTTCTTTCACCACTTCAAGCTTCTTTAAGAGACTGTGTGAGTAGAAACATTCCAGGCTTCTTAAGATTAGGGCTGCAAATGAACCGAGCCGCTCATAAACAACTCGAGCTTGGCTCATGTAAAGCTCATTCAAACTCAATTTGTTTAGCTAACAAACAAGCTCGAGCTGCATTCTCAAGCTCGTTCATTAAACGAGCCGAGTCCAAATATGCTAAAGCTCGGCTTGCTTAGGCTCGCAAACCAAGGTAAAATTAAGATACCCTCCATATTTTAAATCATGAAAGTGTGTATGGAGTAGATGTTGGGGTTCATGTCCTACATTCAATTGAATATATATGAATATATATTTTTATTTTACTTTTTATTTTATTTTTTAAAAGATGGAAATTTTTTTCCTTCAAGCAAGCAAGGCATGGTAATTTGCATACCTTATAGCTTTAGTTTTTGCTGGTGAATGAATCTTTTCCCTTGTTGGTACCTGGAAGCAACTCAATGTGCTTAATTATTTGCACACTTTATAGCTTTAATTTTTTTGTGGTGTTGTGCTATGTGGAAAGAATGTTGGTCTCATTTGACTGTCAAAAGAAAGTCACTAGCCCTTATATTCTGCAAAACCTTACTGCTTGCAGTGAAATTGCCAAGCTTTGTAAGTTGCTGTGTTTTGCTTATTGGCATGTGAACCATATCTTTTTTCTACATTCCTTATATCTATCTATTCCCTTTCCTACGTTCCTCTTTTAGCACCCTCCTACCACACTCAACCATCTCACTCTTTACTTGTCAAAATAAAAAAACTCAGCCATCTTGTTCTTCATAACATTGTTTTCTTCTTCTAAAGTTCACTTTTGGACCAGATTAACCAACTTTCTTCTCTTATCAATCAGAACTCACGAAATTATGGTATTGTGGCACTTCCAAGCCAATTCAAACAATCAATTTCAAAATAATGTATCCTTTTTTTTTCCTCTCTTAGTCACATTGACATATACATTAATCTATTCTTTCAAATTAGCTTGACATATAAGTGATAATAGAATTGATCTTAACTCAAGTAGTGATTCGTATTTTAGTTCTAATGGCATATTCCTCAAGTTTGATTGGATCATTAGAACAAAAGCAAAATCCATTTTACTCCTTGTGGTGTGGCCTCAGAGCACTTCACCTCCTTGACATTTAAAAATAGCCAAAAAGCCTTGATTTTTGCCCATTTTGCACTTTACCTCCCTACCTTTACTAATGCTGTCCAAATTGATGAAATTTGTGCCACACGTTCTTAATTTGAGATTAGGCATAAAAAAAAAAAAAAAAAGAAGTCAAAAGTCAAAATGAAATGTAAAAGGAAAAATATGCACTTATATTCATCTTCTTCCCAAAAACTCTAACCCTAGCCATCTTCTTCCCCAAAGACCTGACCCTAAAAATCTGAAAGGACAAACTTAGCAAAAGCCCAAATCTACAACTAACATACTCCATCTTGATATGCCAATTCAAGGACACCAATATCAATAATTATAATAAAAATCATACATAGATATACATACACAAGACACACTTTACCCCATATTGATATGTGGATTGACAAAAAAAACCCAAGTCAAAGAATAACTACAATCCAATCAGATATACAATAATAAAAACATAAAATGTAAACATCTATCTACTACTTTAAAACACAGAAGAGGTTCCCATGTTTTCTGCACTTTAGGTTTCCAAAACTACTCATCAGCAATTTGTTAAATTCCAAATCAAACCTACTCAATCATCCTTATAGGGAAAATTATTAGGTAGTCCTGGAGTAACCATGTAGCATTGTCTATGTGGTGGTGCCGCAAATGAGGACCTGCAAATCACACTAGGTGGGTCGTCCCTTGTTTTCTAACTATCTAAAAAGGAAACAAAACAACTTCGAGTAACCTAGAAATGAATTCTCTACTATGAAATGCTTAATAAAGATTAATTTCTAGAGTTGCTCATAAGGCGGCTATGAAGCACGGACACCTCTCCGAGGGTTCCGTACCAGTGTCGGACACGTGTCGAACACGGACACACATCGGATACGCGATGGACACATGTCCGACACGCAGCAGAGAGTGTCCCTTTTTTTTAAAAATTTTTCACATCCGGACATGTTATAGACACTTTCGGGACACGTTTGGGGGTAATTTCACAATTTACAAAAATTTTTTGGGGTCGATTTGTAAATAAGTAAAAACAGATCAGCCCTAATCTACTTCGATTAGAACGAAAACAGCAGAGAAAGGGTGAGAAAGAGAGGAAAAGAGAGGACCTGATCGATTCGTCGGTCGTCGTTTGTCGTTCGTCTTCTCTTCTCGTTGGTCGTTGCTCTTCGTCGGTCGTCTCTCGTCGGTCGTCAGTCGTCTCTCGCCCTTCGTCGTTAAGGTACACGCTGCTATTCTTCTTCGATCTTCATTCTTCTTCGTCTCTCGTCGATCGTCAGTCGCTCTCTCTCTCTCTCTCTCAGCCTCTGATTTCATTTTATTTTTTCTTTTATTTTATTTTCTCTGATTTTATTTTATTTTTTGTTTTACTCTGATTTTATTTTATTTTTTCTTTTCTTTTATGGTTTTCTTTTATATTCTGATTTAATTTTTTCTTTTCTATTATTTGAGTATATAATTTTAATAATGTATGTTTATTAATTTTATTATAGGAACTAATTTTTAATTCTGAAACAATGGCTACAGGTGGTAGTTCTAATGATATGTTATGTATTGATAGAATGCAATTTTATGTTATTTGTGAATGATATATATGATGTTAAATCAATTAAATGTTTATTTTTTATAATTTTAATAGTGTTATTTTGTATATTTTATTACCTTTTAATGATTTTTTTTAATAATTTTATGACATATAATAAATAAAATTAATTATATATACTGAACGTGTCCCCAGTGTATCGTGTCCCTTATTTTTTGAAAATTTGCGTTTTTGCGTGTCCGTGTCGTGTCGCGTGTCCGTATCCGTATCCGTGCTTCATAGTTAGGCGGCCACTAATCACTTGGTAGATTTCTTGCCTCTAAATTCGGTGTCTGCTTCTCAATGTGCTGTGCAGGCGTCTTTATGCCTCTGTTGAGGCTTTCTAGTCTTTAGGCTTAATTTCTATGTTTAAACAATATGTAAACCTAAAATATAGCATTTTACAGTGTTTCATAAAAACTAAAATATAGCATTTAATGATGTTGCATATTTCATGCCATTAAAACCCTCTCAAAAAGTTTTTAAAAAAAATTATGAGAAACTCTTTATGTGCACTGCACATCTCCTACCACTAGTACTTATAAAGACATGCCCAATTTGATGTGATGGGGGATGGGATGAATTCAAATCTTGTTAGCCTTGCCTATCTGGTACATGCTCTAGGAGAAAGTGCCAAAAACAGTGAGAAATTGATGATGGCACTGGGAACCTTGTTTGGGATCTGCCTGGCAAACCCCTTCTCCCCACCATATATATATATGTGTGTGTGTGTGTGTGCAGAAAATAGGTTAAAAATGTTAGAAATTAGGTTTTAAAAAGTATGGATATATATTTATTACTGAGGGGAGAGAGGTGTTAAGGCCATTTTACATCTTCTGGTAACCGTGTTAGTATTGCACTTTAATCCAAAACCACATGAGGCCCTAAGAAAAACCCATGATTATCAAATATGAATCCATTTGATTGTGCTTTTGGATGTCCAACAGAATTCAAAGGCAGAAATCTATTTACTAGATTAGAGTTATTCAAGAGAATTAATTCATAAGAATTCATAGCAATGTGCTGAAGCACAGTTATTTCATGAACCTCAAAAATAAAGATATAATACATAGCAAATAGATCTATGTTGAATTCTGTAAAACAGAATATGAACTCACTGTAAATATTCTATAGAACACAGTTGACAAGGTCATTTATTGAAGCATCCTAATGCATCCAGGTTAAACCTACTATTATTAATGGGATTAGTCTCTTTGTTTATAACTATTCTCTCAAGATTTAAAAATATTGAAATATGTATCAATGTATTTACTTTTCCCTGAAAAGTTCACGCTGTGCTAAAATTTAATTTTATTTGCTGTTGATCTTTACTTCTTCATCCGAATATTACATTAATATTTTGTTGTGCAGGGGCTTGGAGAAACATTTGGGAGAGTGACAATTGAAGCAATGGCATTTGGTCTACCGGTATGGCAACCAACTCAGTTTTTCCTATATATCCTCATGTTTAATAGTCATTGTATCTTTTTGGTTTAGTCTTCACATGACTAACAAAGGTATGTATATGCATGCACAGAGTAAAAATCTCTGCTTATCTTCTGTTCACTTTGATGCATTCATGTGACAGAGAGAATAGCATCCATTAAATTATGGAGTTCAATTGTAACCGCTGATATCTTTCATTGGCCTAAATTCCTGTCAAATAACAAAGAGCAAAGCACTATTCCTTGCTTTCATCATCAAAATTATGCTCTATTGCATCAACTTTTTTCCTTACTATTTCCTTGCTTCCTTTATGTGCCCTGCAAAAATGAATATATTGCTTATCCTAGGAGTTCTTGTCCAATATTGTTGAAGGGGTAGTTAATATTGAAGGTCAAGAAATACCAAATAGTGAAAAATCTCGATACTTCGGCTCAATCATACATACTGGTGATGATGTTACTCGCAAATTTAAGGCAAGCTGGGCTAAGTGGAGGAATACTTCAGGTGTTTTGTGTGATCAATGCATACCCACGAGATTAAAAGTAAAACTGTACAAGACATTATACAATCAACCATGCTTTAGGGTATAGAATGCTGTGCAATCAAAAAACAACATATTAGCTCGCTGAATGTAGTTAAGATGAGGATGTTGTGTACTAAAATTAGGAGAGTTAGGGGTTAATGCATTCGTAAAATGGTAGAGGAAGCACCTATTGAAGAGCAAAGAGGAAAAATCGATTAAGATGGATTAAGATGGTTTGAGCATGCACAACGAAGACCCATAAATGCCCTAGTAAAAAAGAGTAGCACTATCCACTCTTAAGGATAATGCTAGGAGGCCAAAATTAACTTGGGTTGAGACAATTGAGAAAGACATGTTATTTTGAGGTTTAACTGGGATTATGGGCCTTGTCAGAACAGAATGGCAATACAAAATTCATGTAACTGATCCCAAGTAGTTGGAAAAAAGGCTTAGTTGGGTTGATCGTTGACAGACTATCTATTTGCACATACCATATGGTAAATGATCCTCTAGGAAGTCGGTATATTGAACTTTCAGTTAATGGGCCAGTATATGGACTTAATTCAAGATGTGTTTTGACAATGGTTGTTCAGCATCCAAAATTTGTTGTAATTTGTGTTACATACACGGATTCTTCCCTGGTGGACCTTGCCCACCAGATCTAACAAGGGTAAAGGTGTGCGACATCTTTCTCAATTTAGATATTTGGATCATCTAATTTTATATGATATTTGAAGAAGACGTTTATATTTTCTTAGATTGAAAATCATGTTGGGCATTGCTAATTGAATGCTAATGGAATACTAAAACCGTATGAAAAATATAAAATAATTCTAATTTTTAATTCATCTTTATTCATTGCCTTTTCATCTCCGATCACATAATAAAAAAAACTATTTTTTTCTTAATTTCATATCTTTATCTTTATGTTTCTTTGTTTTTTTCACTGTTCCTGTCCCAGTACTTTGATTTCTATAAGTGCTCCTCTTGAGTTGTACATGTTTGATGTGGCTTCTAACCAGAAAATTGTCACCCAACAATCAATAATTAGGATGGCACATTTCTGTATCATCTGATTCTGCCCCTTTATTTTGGATTATATATACTTGTCAAGTGCGTTGACAATCTATAGGAGTACATGTTCTTAGTGGGATGACAAGTGTACCAAATATTTATTTAGGATGATTAATAAACAATGCCAATTGTTCTAGATGTTGCGTAGAACTCAAAAAAAAATGAACAGAATTTGATGGAACTGTTTTAACTGTTTTTTTCCAAATTCGGCACAGGTTCTTGGAACAGATGCTGGTGGCACAAAAGACATAGTTGAGCATAACGTAACTGGTCTCCTTTATCCTCTGGGGCGTCCGGGAGTTCAAGTTCTTTCTGAGAAGATTCAGTTTTTGCTTAAAAACCCTTCAATGAGGCAGGAAATGGGGATGAGAGGAAGGAAAAAGGTAGAGAAGATGTACTTGAAGCGGCACATGTACAAGAAATTTGCAGAGGTTCTATTCAGATGCATGAGAATCAAGTAAGGCCTGCTACGAGACATTTTTCATTCTTTTATTGGTTAGGAATTTGTGAGGTTATTGCGAGTATTTGGTTACGGAGTTATATCTTGCCTCATGAAGTGAAATGTTTTAGTTGAATCTGTACAATATTTTGGTGCGAATTTGAAGCTCCGAAAATTAATTCATCAACATTTTTTTTCCCTGGCTGCAAAGTTGTACGAATACAATGCTGTAAAAATATGAATAGCCTCTTTAATCATGGAATAGCAACCCCCCTCCAAAAAAAAAAAAACCTTGTTTTGGTGCCATGGTTGTTTATATGAATAGTTAAATAGATAAAATAAATAAATATAAAAAAATGTATTTCATTTCCTACTGCTGTTTGTATGACCTTGATACGGTCTGATACTTATGTTTTTGCAAGTTAAAAATCTGAAATTGTAACCATTCTTCACACATTCTCAACAACCAAATGCTAGAGAAGCAAAATTTTTGAATTTTGTCATTCAAGAATCAAGAGAGACCATCCAAACATGACTGTTATAGTGAAATTTTTGCAATAAATTCCTCAACTTGATAATTTACACTCATAACTAATAATTTAAATGCAACTTTTGGAGATTCAATACATACCTACAAAATTAATTCCCTCAATTTCCATGATTCTACAGTTTGGGAACATAGTAAAAAGTCACGTTTTTGGACAAACACAACAAAATCCCTTTGGAAAATGTCAAAAACATAGTCCTAAAATTACAAATTAGGGCTTATGAAAAAAAATAAAAAAATAAAATCTCTTATGTTGGGTAAGGGTATTTTGGTCATTTTAATTTGATTTAACACCATAAATAAATATTAAATTAAAAAATAAAAAGTCAACTTTTTACTATCCAAAACACTTCCAAAAAAGCCAAAAAGCTTGGTAAAAAATCAAAAGTTAATTTTTTACCAGCTTCTCAAAATAACCATTGTGAAAAATTAAATTCCTCAACTTGATAATTTACACTCATAACTAATAATTTAACTGCAACTTTTGGAGATTCAATACATACCTACAAAATTAATTCCCTCAATTTCCATGATTCTACAGTAGAGATATTGTGAAAAATTTCAATCACTGAAGATGAAGGCCCAAGAGCAACATAAAGTAATGTCGAGAGAGAGAGAGAGAGAGAGAGAGATGAGCAAACATCCAGGTGTTGCAAATGCTTTGAGGGAATTATAATTATTTGATTTTTGTCTATTTAAATCATAATATTTTTATTTATTTTTAATTGAAATTATTTATTTATTTTCGCAAAGTAAAACCGTGGAGAAAAAGATTATTTTTGCCATTAAACTCAATGTAGGTATATATAAAAAATGTCTAAAATATTATTTTTCTTTGAGTTTAATGATTAAAATATATTTTTTAAATAAATTTTACTTAACAAAAATAGGTAGATGATTTAGATTGAAAAAATTAGGGTAAATTATAAATACACCTCATAAGGTTTGCTTAAAATACGAATATCTACTTGTCAACATTATAAATACAAATATCTACCTGTCAAAATTTTTCATTTAGCAGAATTAATTGCAAAAAGTAAAATTTTTAACTGTTCACCTATATAATAATAAAATTATCTGAATTATTAATTTAAATAAAATTTTAACGTTATTAAAAGCTGTTAATTAACTTAATGATTTATTAATAAAAGGACCTGTTGGTTATGAAATTAGAAATTTTAGGAGCATAATATAATTTCTAAAAGTATAGGGATAATTTGTAATTTAAATAAAATGTGTAGAACGCTAGGAGTATGCTTGTAATTTAACCTTTTTATTTTTATTTTTAATTTGCCCTTAAATTATCCTAATGTGGGGCCATTAGTTAAAGACCTGGGGACGGCATATTGACCATGACAGGTTTAATTTTTCTGAAAATGGAAAATCTTAATTTTTAATATTGTACTTATTGGGGTTTTTTTTTTTTTTTTTGAAAAATTAAAACAGAAACCACTATACCAGACCCATTTTTTGGCGTTTAAAATAAAAATGTTGAAAACAAAAAAACAGAAAATGTTAACAACCAAAAAGATTTAATTTGGTTATTATATTTGTTAAGAGCAAAAACAAAGAAAAGAAAATGAAATTACTAGTATCCAGTCATTTCTTTTTTAAACAGAAGTTTAGATGCTTAACATTTTCCCAAACAAACCAAAGAGAAGCCAAAGATTAATAAGATTATTTTATTTTTATTTTTTTCCTCACAGCTTTTTCCCAAACAATATTATTTCTTTTATTAATTATTGCTTATGATTCAAACAATCCAATTTTGATTACATTTTGGATTTATAAAAAGGACACTTATCAATCAGGCTTATTAACTGAATTTATTTACTTACAGGTTCTGATTGATAAATTTATTACTGTATATTTATTCATAAAAATAAAAAAGACTAATAAATTTATGAATAAAATTTAATGAATAATAAGTCCCAAAAATAGGACTTATTAATAATTTACCTTATTTGTAATTGGGATTGGGATTGGGCTTGGAGGAGAAAAAGAGAGTTCAAACTCGGTCTATATTTTTACTGGAGTGGATTAAGTGGCAATTAAATATTGGTGAACTGTTAAAAAAAATAATGTTAGAGACATCAAATATTTTACTGGGATTGTTTAGAATGCCCTAAATAAGTATATTTTTTGACTTTTTGGATTAAAAAGTTGAGGAAAAAAATATGGTTATTTGGGATAACTTTTTGACTTTTTACGAAAAAATATGTATCAAAAAATTGTATAATTTAGTGTATAGGAGAAGGAAGAAAAGAATAGACAGTACGCTGGGGAAGAGTAGTGGGTAGACTAGCATATAGGGCATGCTTACCTCCTTTTCGGGTATTGAATTGAGCGGTAATGTTCGGCCCGTGGAGGCCCACCACAGGTCTCGTTTTGGTAATCAAAACCGTTCAATGTGTAAAACTCGTCGAGTACTATATGCTTGTAAAAAATCACGTTGATCGAATATCGATAGCTATCTGATCGGATAAGTTTTTTTTGTCAACCATTAATTATAATACCACCATTTTTTTTATACAAAACTGATTTGATCATGTAGTTAACGATATCTAATCAATGTGATTTTTTTTAGGCATATAATACTCAACGGGTTCTACACATTGAACGGTTCAGATTATCAAAATGGGACCCGTGATGGCCTCCCCCGGGCCGAACAATACCGTCCTTAATCTTGCCTCTGCCTGTCTAATTTGTTCTCACCAAAGTCAAGTAAAGGCAACTCACGTCAGAGTGAGTTGTACCTTTTTTGTGTAAAAATAATTTTTTTATAATTATTTTTTGGTGAATAGTGATAGCTTTTTAATTTTTTTAATAATTTTTTTTACGTTTTGTCTTTTTTTGAAGATGCCAAACTAGGCCTAAATATTCTACCAAATGTTTGATATGGATGTGGAGCTCACATGGGACCCACACCATGTGAGTCCCACATCCATATAAGATATTTGGTAAAACATTTAGGATCTCTAATATTTTTGGGTTAAAAAATGCACTCATGGCTAAACGTTATATAAAATCTTTTTATAAATTTCAAAATGGGAGACAAGAATTTGTATTTATAATAAACTTTAGACATGTTTAGGAAGTTGAAATTTTAGTCAAAAAAGGGTAAATTACACTTCCCTCCTTGAGATTTTTGATAAATATAGGGACCTCTCTTGTGATTTTAATAATTACAGTAACCTTCCCTAATTTACTTGACAATATCCAGATTTTCTCATTTTTTGACTGCCATTTACACAATTTACAGAACCTGGTGATATCATCAAAGATAAAAACTAAAATGCTCATAATGCTCTCAAGTATCCTAAACCCATCTATATATACCAGTACCAAATGTTAGATTCTTCAATTTCAAAAAATATAGGGACCTCTCCTGTGATTTCAATAATTACAACAACCTTCTTTACTTTACCTGACAATATCTAGATTTCCCCATTTTTTGACTGTCAATTACACACTTCACAAAACCTATTGATTTCATCAAAGCTAAACACTAAAATGTCCATAATGCCCTCAAGTATCCTAAACCTATCTATATATAACAATACCAAATGTTGGATTCTCCAGTTTCAAAAAATCAAAGTCAATGAGGAAAAATTACAAAGGTAGTAACAATTGAAGAACACAGAGTGTCCTCAACCAAAGCTCAACAGATGTATATCCATGATCAAAGCACAACACAGGTATGTTCTCACTTACATTAACTATTTTTGAAAAAAAATTCTACATATCAATAACAACCAAACAGTCCAAAAAAAATAAAAAATAAAATATTGAAAGCACAAAGTAGCAATTAAGGATTTTGTGGTCTGAATCGAATTTCTGGTGATTGTTGGGATATATCTCCTTATTGGAGTTTGAGACCCAATTGGTTTGTTAAAAGAATTTTAATTTAGTTTGGTTTAGGTATAATATATTTTATATATTATATCTAATTTGTGGAGACCAAATTCAATTTGGTAACAACTAGGATTTGATAAAAACAAACTCAAGATTTAACAATATATATATATATTGTTTTGTGTGTTTTTTGGTGTGTGTGGCGGCAGTGGCTTAATACAATAGATTTGATTCAATTTGGTGGCTTTGGCTGTGTAGAGGAGCAACAATGTTAGATCAAATTCAGTGGTTTCTTTGTATATGATTTAATGCTGCTACGGTCTCTATTTTGAAGCTAATTTGGATTATTATTTTGGGTCTTCTTCAACTCTGGTTTTGAAGATTTTTGTTCATCTATTTGGTGAGGTCTTTCCTCTTGTTTATTTGTGATTATTTGGAATTCATCTAAGGGTGGTTTTATGAGACCATTCGTGTCTCGTTTGTAATTGTTTAGAAACTTATTTGATTGATAGTGGAATCAGATTTCGATCCCGTAGACGTACCTCACATTGAGGGAACCACGTAAAATTCTTGTGTTGCTTTTAATTTAATTTTTCCGCATTAGTTTTGATTCCCATTGATTGATTTACTTGTGGGAATCACATATTTTTCCTAACAACTGGTATCAGAGCTTACAGTTTATTTGGGTCTATTTATTTGTGTAAATTAATGGAGGAGAATGTAGGTCGTATGTCTAGTTTTAATGGAAGCAATTGGATAACTTAGAAAACTAAAATGGAGGACCTATTATTATGTAAAGATTTGTATGGGCCTATTGAGGGTGATAGTGGCAAACCTAATGATATGAAAGATGATGAATGGAAGAGGCTTAATTGAAAAGTCGTTAGTGTTATCCGTCAATGGATTGATGACAGTGTGTTTCATCATGTTGCTACTGAAACTTCAGCACATGATTTACGGAAAAAATTAGAAACCTTTATGATAGGAAATCAGCCACAAATAAAGCTTTTCTGTTTCGTAAGTTGGTTAATTTAAAATATAAATAGGACAGCCCTATTCCGGAACATCTGAATGAAATAAAGAGTATTGTTAACCAACTTGCTTCTATGAAAATTGTTCTTGATGATGAGTTACAGGCTTTTATGCTACTTAGTTCTTTGCCTAAAAGTTTGGAGACTTTGGTTGTAACCGTTAGTAATTTAGCGCCCGATGGAGTTGTCACAATGGGCCAAGTCACTAGTAGTCTGTTGAATGAAGAAATTAGAAGAAAATCAGCGGGTTTCTCTCATTCAGAAGCATTTGTTGTGAGAGGCCGAAGCAAACAAGGGGGAGGAGTAAGACTCCTCATGGTCGTGATCAAAGCCGTGACAAATCAAAAGATGGTTCTTTTTCAAAGAAAGACATTGAATGCTATTATTGCCATGAGAAATGGCACATGAAGCGAGAATACCGAAAGCTCAAGAATAAGGAGAAAAGGCATAAAAAAAGTGTGGATAAGAAGTAAGAAAACATAACGGCGGTTACTACCAATGGTGATCTCATGTTTGTTTGTAAAAATGATTATATTAATTTTGTAGGCCAAGAGAGCAATTGAGTGATTGATTCTAGTGCTTCTTTTCATGTGACTTCTCGAGTTGATTTCTTCACTACCTATACCAAAGGAGATTATGGTTCTGTTCGAATGGGTAATGAAGGTTTGTCCAAGATTATTGGCATGGGTGATGTTTGCTTGGAAACAAATTTGGGTTGCAAGTTGTTGGTTAAAGATGTGAGACATGTTCCCGACATTCGCCTCAATTTGATCTCTACTGGGAAGCTAGATGATGAAGGCTTCAACAACAAATTTGGTGATGGAATATGGAAGCTCACAAAGGGTTCTTTGGTGGTAGCAAAGTGCAAGAAGACTCATACACTTTATTCGATACAAGGAAAAATTTGTAAAGGTGCCATCAATGCACTTGAAGATGATACTTCTACCGAATTGTGGCACAAGCGGCTTGACCATATGAGTGAAAAGGGGCTACGAGTTTTGTTCAAGAAAGAACTTCTACCTGGTTTGAAAGATACACATCTTAAAACTTGTGTTCATTGTTTGGCAGGTAAACAACATAGAGTTTCTTTTCATAAAAATTTTGCTTCTAGAAAAGAAAATGTTTTGGAGTTGATTCATTCGGATGTTTATGGTCCCTTGAAAGTTAGAACACATAGTGATGCACTTTATTTTGTTACTTTCATTGATGATTATTCAAGGAACGTTTGGGCTTTTCTACTAAAAACTAAAGATCAAGTTTTAAAAGTATTTAAGCATTTTCAGGCCGTGGTTGAAAGAGAAACATGGCAGAAATTGAAGTGCATTCGATCAGACAATGGTGGTGAATACATTGGGCCATTTGATGAGTATTGTTGCAGCCAAGGTATTCGACACCAAAAGACAGTTAAGAAGACTCCTCAACAAAATGGCGTTGCCGAGAGAATAAACCGCACCATTGTGGAAAAAACAAGGAGTTTGCTTTCAAAAGCTAAATTGCTAAGATCCTTTTGCGGTGAGGCAATGAAGACAGCGGTTGACGTGATCAATTTGTCTCCTTTCTATCCTTTGAATGGTGATGTTCCAGAAAGAGTTTGGACCGGCAAAGATATGTCTTATGAGCACTTGAGAGTGTTTGGTTGTTGAGCTTTGTTCACATTCCAAAGGATGAGAGGTCCAAGCTTGATAGTAAGTCAAGACAATGTATTTTCTTGGCTATGGGCATAATGAATTCGGGTATAGATTGTGGGATCCGGTTGACAAGAAAGTCATTCGAAGCCGTGATGTTGTGTTTCTTGAAAACCAAACAATTGAAGACTTTGGCAAAGGTGATCAACTGGAGCAAAAAACTAGTGATCTCATTGACATGGATCCATCTCCTTCATCTTTAGTTGATGATGAAAATGGGGGAGAGGTGCAGCCACCTATTGAAGATGTGGAGGGCGATGCTAATCCTAATGAAGTTGAGCTACAAATTGAGGAAGAGCATCCAACTCAAGAACCGCCACCATAACTTGAGTTGAGAAAATCTACAAGGGACCAGCAACCTTCGAGAAAGTATCCTCCTAATGAATTTGTATTGATTCCCGATCAAGGGGAGTCTGAGAGCTACCAAGAAGCAATTGAGCATGCAAAGAAAGATGATTGGAAAATGGCAATGAAAGAGGAGATGAATTCCTTACTTGAAAATCACACTTATGATTTAATGAAGTTTCCTAAAGGGAGGGAAATTCTGAAAAATAAGTGGGTTTTCAAATTGAAGAATGATAGTAAGAATCTGAGGTACAAAGCACATCTTGTTGTGAAAGGCTTTGGGCAAAAGAAATGCATTGACTTTGATGAGATTTTCTCACCGGTTGTGAAGATGTCTTCTATTCAGGTTGTATTTGGCATGGCTACAAGTATGAACCTTGAAGTTGAACAACTTGATGTGAAGACCGCATTTCTTCACGGTGATCTTGAAGAAGAAATTTACATGGAGCAACCAGAAGGTTTTGTGGAGAAAGGAAAAGAGAAATTTGTTTGCAAATTAAAGAAAAGTTTGTATAGGCTCAAGCAAGTCCCGCGACAATGGTACAAAAAAATTGACTCTTTCATGATGAATAATGGTTTTTCTAAAACCACTTTGGACCATTGTGTGTTTGTGAAAAAAATTTCGGATGGTAAATTTATTATTCTTTTACTTTATGTCGATGACATATTAATTGTGGGTCAAGATTCTATCATGATTAACAGTTTGAAATTGGAGTTGAGTAAATCTTTTGCTATAAAAGATTTGGGACCGGCAAAGCAAATACTTGGTATGAAAATTGTTCGTGATCGCAAAGAGGGACTAATTTGGTTGTCTCAAGAAGCTACATTGAGAAAGTTCTTGAGAGATTCAACATGGATAAAACAAAGTCGGTTGGTTGTCTACTTGCGGGTCACTTCAAGATTAGTTCGAATCAATGTCCTATAAGTGAGAAAGACAAGGAAGAGATGCTGAAAATTCCTTATGCTTCAACAATTGGTTCCTTGATGTACGCCATGGTTTGTACAAGGCCAGATATTGCTTACACCGTTAGTGTGGTGAGTCGATTTCTCTCTAATCTGGATAAAGAACATTGGGCAGTGGTAAAATGGATTCTAAGGTATCTTCGAGGGACTTCGAAGGTATGTTTGTGTTTTAGGGATGGTAAGCCGATACTTGATGGGTTCACAGATT
Organism: Camellia lanceoleosa; assembly: GCA_025200525.1. NCBI lineage: Eukaryota > Viridiplantae > Streptophyta > Magnoliopsida > Ericales > Theaceae > Camellia > Camellia lanceoleosa. Next base: position 113,394,560 of record CM045772.1, on the reverse strand, counting down.
CTGACATGGCCGGTGATATTGATTCTAGGAAATCTACTTCGGGGTATTTGATGACATTTGCAAGGGGAGCTGTGGCATGGCAATTTAAATTACAAAAATGTGTTGCTCTCTCAACTACCGAAACTGGATTTATTGTCATTACGGAAGCTTGCAAAGAAGAGTTATGGTTGAAGAAATTTTTGCAAGAGTTAGGTTTAAAGCAAGAAAGGTATGTGCTTTATTGTGATAGTCAAAGTGTTATTCACTTGAGTAAAAATTCTACTTTTCATTCGAGATTAAAACACATGGATGTGAGATACCATTGGATTCGTGATGTGTTAGATTCAAAATTGTTGCAACTCGAAAAGGTTCACACGGATGATAATATTTCAAATATGTTGACTAAGATTTTGTCGATGGACAAATATTTAAAGTGGCGAATTTTGGAGGGTATGGTTGATGTCTCCACCTAAGTTGATAGGGGGAGAATTGTTTGGATATATCTCCTTATTGGAGTTTGAGACCCAATTGGTTTGTTAAAAGAATTTTAATTTGGTTTGGTTTAGGTATAATATATTTTATATATTATATCTAATTTGTGGAGACCCAATTCAATTTGGTAACAACTAGGGTTTGATAAAAACAAACTCAAGATTTAACAATATATATATTGTTTTGTGTGTTTTTTGGTGTGTGTGGCGGTAGTGGCTTAATACAATAGATTTGATTCAATTTGGTGGCTTTGGCTGTGTGGAGGAGCAACAATGTCAGATCAAATTCGGTGGTTTCTTTGTATGTGATTTAATGCTGCTACGGTCTCTGTTTTGAAGCTAATTTGGATTATTATTTTAGGTCTTCTTCAACTCTGGTTTTGAAGATTTTTGTTCATCTATTTGGTGAGGTTTTTCCTCTTATTTATTTGTGATTATTTAGAATTCACCTAAGGGTAGTTTTGTGAGACCATTCATGTCTCGTTTGTAATCGTTTGGAAACTTATTTGGTTGATAGTGGAATCGAATTTCGATCCCATGGACGTACCTCACATTGAGAGAACCACGTAAAATTCTTATGTTGCTTTTGATTTAATTTTTCCACATTAGTTTTGATTCCCATTAATCGATTTACTTGTGGGAATCACATATTTTCTCTAACAGTGATAAGGGTATTTCTTACCCTAGGAGCTTTATTATCTAATATATGATCGTTTATTTATCAAAAAAAGAAAGAAAGAAAGACTTGAGACTTTTTGATAAGCATTATAGCAGTGGCGAAAGAGACTAAAGCGGTGAGGAACTTGAAAATGGTGAGAGATAGCATTAGCTAAAATGGGTGAGGACCCTAAGTCTAGCTATTGAGGAAATGGATCATTCCACATGGAACAATGAAGGCAATGAATTCGAAGAGTACCCATTTGAACGGAAGGTCTTAGCAGCTAATGAAGTAAAAAAGCTCAATTGGGATAGAGAAATAGGCAACTGCAATCAAGAAGTCATTGACTTTTTGACATTCCAAAATGGTTTCAGTGCTCCGAAACCCTTCCTCATTGTGATCACATTGGGGTAAACCATTATCAGCGAGTGAAATTAACAATCCAGATACTAATGCCTTTAGCATTGCATCCAATGGACTGTTTCTTCAATCCATTTATTGATAAATTATGAATCTTTTTATACCCCAAGATTGAATTAAAGGTCAAGATAGAGAATCCTCTTGAATTAAAAACTCAAAACCCAAATTTTCAATACTCATTCCCTGTACAACAAAGTTCAACAAAATCAAAAACTCTTTTCAAATTAAGAAATAGATCGAGTAGAAACCCAGAACCCAAATTTGCAATACTCATCTCCTGTTGCTTTGTTTGGCATGCCATGTTTGGGCTACAATAGTCACAAAAAGAAAAAAATAGGTTTTTTAGCTCAATAAGATAAAATATCACATCCAAACCATAATCATTTCATTTTTTCTCTCACAAAAGTCAAAAAAGCCAAAAAAACCTATTCTAAACGAGATTTTTTAGCCTTAGACTAAAACAGCCAAAAAGTTAAGCTACATCCCAAACGAAAGCAAAGTTCAACAAAATCAAAAACCCATTTCAAATTAAGAAGTAGATTGAGTAGAAACCTTTTTTTCTAATATAAATATAGAAAGCATTTTGCACAACACCCACTTGCAATAATTTTATACCTACCATTATCAAACTCATGCCATAAATGATCTACTAGTCCAACTAGCTCAAGCAATCAAAGAATAAATAAATAAAAATATTTTGGTTCAAAATTTTAGACAAACCCATGCCATAAAAGATCTACCATTCTAACTGACTCAAGCACACAAAGAATAAATAAATAAAAATATTTTGGTTCAAAATACATCGAAAACATAAAAATTAAGAATTTAACAAGAAAAATTGAAAACCTACCAACCTTGAACTAACTAGCCCAACCAGATTAATAATATACACAACACAGATTTCCAACCAGCTTATCTTTCAAATCTTATCTCTCATTTGATTCTTCATTTTTTTTCTAATCAAAATTAAATCTTTGTAATCAAAATCAAAAGTCAAAATCGAACCCTAAAAAGGAAAAAATAATGTAAAGAAGAGAGAGAAAGAGGGGCAAGAAATCGAAGATCTACCCTCTAGCATTGGTGGGGCTTCTACTTCTCAGCTTCATCAGGGACCTCTTGGCTCTCTCCGTCACCATAAACGAAGTCGAATGCATTTATGAGTATGTCATATGTGAAGCTGACTCCGTCACCAGCAACTTCGTCATCGTCAATCACAACATTTTCTGGAGCTATGATCACTCCGATAGCGACTTCTTTGTAATCTCTCTCTTCATTTTTTTTTTCTACATTTTAAATTGATGCTAGGGTAAGAAATACCCATAGCATCAGAAATATCTTATTCACATTGATTTTGTGGACGAGGGCCATTTTCGTCTTTTCATATGCAAAAGCAAGGTCAGTATGGTCATTTTGTATAGGCTACTAACGTTGTTTGTGCAAATTTGATGGAATAGGAGAATCTTAATATTGTCAGGTAAAAAATATGGGAGGTTACTGTAATTATTGAAACCACAAGAGATGTTTCTGTATTTATTAGAAACCTCAGGAGAGGTAAATGTAATTTACCCGTCAAAAAATTATTATTAAAAATGAATTATTCTATTTACTTTTGTGGAAACCCTATAGTGTATGTGCACCCTCTTGGGGATGCATATTATATGTACCTTACTATAAATTAGTGTAATTTTACAATAAAATTTTATAAGATTAACTACAAAATGCATAACTTTATCACAAATTAGTATAATAAAAAATGTCGTAACCAAATCACAAACTTTCATTACATGAATTACAAAATTTTGGATATTTTATTACATTAATTTGTGACGATGTTATGCATTTTATACTTGATGTTATAAAATTTTATAATAAAATTATGTGAATTTATAATAAAATGCATATGATATGCACCCTAAGGATTGGTTAGGAAATTGACTTTTTTTAGTGGTTTTTTCTTTTTCGGAAAGCCTATGTGCACCTTTTTAGGATGTATATCATATGCATTTTATTATAAAGGGTACAATAGTTAGATTAATAATAATATATTATTGAAGTTGTTCTTATTTTATCATTTAAACAACACATTATTTGAAAATTACTTTTTTTTATTAGTGCATGATGTTTATGTGTTTATAAATTTGGCTTTTACTTTTCTACTAGCATTTTTGTAGATAATTTATAATGTAAATTTTTTTTTTTTGCCTATATTAAAAAGTTTTATAATACTTATATAAAAGTTTGATTCTTATGCTAATTTATAATAAAATGCATATGATAAATTTTTTAGTTTTTTTATTTTTGTTGTTATTATAGAAAAATTGTGATTTCAAGCCGAATCAACCCAAACTAAATTAGATTAGATTGAATTGGATTGGATTGGTTTTAATATATAATTTATTTGATTTTAAATCTAAAAATTTAGAATCGAACAGAATTGGATTAATTTAAATTTCATGATAAAGCGAACCAACCCATGAATACCCTATTAGACACATGACGACAAGGCAGTGTTTTCGGCCATAACTGTGTGTGGGTTTTCTAGTCTATGTTGGAAATGGTTATAAAATTCTGGGTAAAATCAGAATTTTTTCTTAAGTTTGGTCTAATTTTTAGGTGGGTCCCGTGCATCGATTTATACGGGTCAAAGTGGTAACGCGTTCTATGCCGCGTTGTGATTCACGTGGTATATTTGGTTGCTCAAAACCATTACCGAGTGAATGGGAAATTGAAGCCAAAGTATGCTCCATGGAAATGGTGTTTTGGTAGAAATTCCTTAAAGATTTGAATAAGGCTTGTCCCACATTGATTTGGTGGGAGGTTTTGAAAGGGTTTATAAGGCATGGATTTGGTACTTGGGGTGTGCCCCAAGGGGTACCCAAGTGTTTTAGAGGGAGAGGTTATGGGCAAAATGGGCTAGACCCATTGGACCCAAAAATCACCACACGCGCGCGCGCCGTCCGTCCATCGGGCGGGCTGGGCGCAGGTACGTAGTGTGAGGTTGGCCTTGTTCGGCCTAATACTAATCTTTTTGGGTTTTCAAACAGAATTAAACTGGTTTGGATTTAATGTTCATCCAAACAGGGCCCTTCCCAAAATAAACTAGTTTGGTATTAACGCACACCCAAACAGGGCCCTTCCCGTTTTTTGCTATCTGTTTGAATTATAATCAGATTCAAATTCAAAACCAACAGGTATCATACCTGTTCAATTTAAAACCAAGAGCCACCTTCACATCTATAAATAGGACCACCCTCATTTGATGTAATACATTCAGAAATTTCGTATTTCACCTCTGCTAATTCTATTCTTCATCTTGCTGCATTTTATTTCTGAAAGAAAGAGTGTAAACACTTAGTGTATTCGTAAGGCAAACAATTTGTAGTGCTGCTATTGTTTGTGGTAAGATCATTTCATCCTGGGAGATAGACGTCCAAATTACGAAGTACCGTGGAGAGGAAATCATCTTAAGGACAAAGTGTTAAACACGGACTTGATCGAAAAGTAATTCAAAGAAATTAACCAAGTAAATTGTTTAATTTTATTCTGTTTTAAATTTGTTTATTTAATCGATTTTAATTTTGTTTTTGTAACAAAATAAAATCATTATTTATTTATTTATTTTTATTTCGAGTTTGATTTTTGTAATCAAACATATTCTCTCCTTTTCTTTATTTGTTTAATTCTAATTGTTGTTTTGTACACAATAGAATTAAAATCTTTAAATCTGATGAAGATTGCCCAACAATCTTAAGGCATTCCTTTTGGTATCTTCATTGTATTTAATTTTCTGCTTTTCAAAGTAATATTCGTTGGAAAAACAAATAGTGATTTATGCTATTTGACGAGATAGTAGTAATATCTTGTCTCTTTTCTTTGACAACTAGTAGTACGACATCGTGTCATTAACAATTTCGAATATTATTTGGTATTACAGAAAATTCTTTTGGTATTTTATTTTTCCTGTTTTAGTAACAAGGAAAATAAAATTATTTTGTGTTATAATTTATTTTCTGGTTTTAGTAACTAGAAAATTAATTTGTGTTTTAATTTTTTCTGATTTTTGTAATCAGAGATTATGGCTACTACAACTGAAACTGCATCTGGCAGTGGTACTCCTATTGTTACACCAACATCGGTCCCTATCCAGAACCATGTTCATGTACCTATCAATCATGGGGAAAAACCGGAAAAATTTAACGGTACTGAGTTTAAGAGATGGCAGCAGAAGATGCTGTTCTATCTTACAACTCTTAATTTGGCCCGGTTTCTCCATGAAGAGGCTCCAGCACTTAAAGAGGGTGAAAGTGATCGGCAAGTTGTTGCCGCTGTAGATGCTTGGAAACATTTAGATTTCCTGTGCAGAAACTACATCCTCAATGGCCTTGACAATATGCTGTATAATGTATACCGTCCTCTGAAGTCAGCAAAAGAATTGTGGGATTCTTTGGAGAAGAAATACAAGACAGAGCATGCCGGCACAAAGAAATTTGTCGCCGGTAAATTTCTGGATTTTGTAATGGTCAACTCCCAAACGGTAATATCTCAAGTTCAAAATTTTCAGATAATTTTGCATGATATTCATTCAGAAGGTATGTCTCTTAACGAATCTTTCCAAGTCGCTGCTTTGGTGGAAAAGTTACCACCGGCTTGGAAAGATTTCAAAAATTATTTAAAACATAAACGCAAAGAGATGACCATGGATGAGTTAATTGTAAGATTAAGAATTGAGGAAGATAACCGAAAGGCTGACAAGAGGCATGGGAAAAATCCCATTGAGTCCAAGGCTAATGTGGTTGAACAAGTTCAAAAACTACATAACAAAAAGAGGAAGTTTACTGGAGATGGTCCTAAACAAGGCAACAATAATGGCAACAAGAAGTTCAAAGGAAAATGCTATAACTGTGGCAAGATCGACATCGAGCTTCATTGCCGCCCTAAGAAGGATCATGGAAGTACAAGTAAGAAGACCACTAATCGTGCCAATGTAATGAATTGGATTACATCTCGATGGAGTAAATGACATCAACCTCTCTCTTTGTGGTGTCTCGAGGCTAACTTGGTTGGAAATCCCAAAGAGTGGTGGGTTGACCTTTGGAGCAACTCGTCACATTTGTGCGGACAAGAAGATGTTCACTACCTACAATGAGGCTGCAAATGGAGAGCAACTTTTTATGGGAAATTCTTCTACTTCTACTGTGGCTGGACAAGGGAAAGTGATCTTGAAGATGACATCAGGGAAAGAACTGACCCTCAACAACGTACTGCATGTACCTGACATCCGGAAGAATTTAGTTTCTGGTTCTTTGTTAAGTAAAAATGGTTTTAGGCTTGTTTTTGAGTTTGATAAGTTTGTATTAACAAAGAGTGGTATGTATGTTGGTAAGGGATACATGAGTGATGGTCTCTTTAAACTTAATGTAATGACAGTTGTACCAAAAGTTGCTATGAATAAGAATAATACATCTTTTGCTTATATTCTTGAGTCAAATTTATGGCATGGTAGATTAGGACATGTAAATTATGATGCTTTGCGTAGATTAATTGGTTTGGATTATATACCAAAGTTTGAAATTAATCCTAATCATAAATGTGAAGTTTGTGTAGAAGCAAAACTAACTAAGGCTCCATTTAAATCGGTTGAAAGGAAAACCGAACCTCTAGAATTAATTCATACTGATGTATGTGATCTCAACTTTATTCAAACTAGAGGAGGCAAAAAGTATTTCATAACATTTATCGATGATTGCACAAGATATTGTTATGTTTATTTACTTAGAAGTAAAGATGAAGCCTTAGAGATGTTTAAACTCTACAAAACAGAAGTTGAAAATCAACTTGGTAAAACCATTAAAATGGTTAGAAGTGATAGGGGTGGTGAATATGATGCACCATTAAATGAATTTTGTGCACAACATGGCATTATTCACCAAACTACAGCCCCTTATTCTCCACAGCAAAATGGAATTGCTGAAAGGAAGAATAGAACCCTAAAAGAAATGATGAATGCCATGTTACTAAGTTCAGGCTTATCACAGAACTTGTGGTGGGAAGCAATATTGTCTGCAAATCATGTTCTTAATAGAATACCCCACAAGAAAACTAAAAGCATTCCTTATTAATTATGGAAAGGTCGACCACCTTCCTACAAATACTTGAAGATGTGGGGGGTGTTTAGCAAAAGTTGAAGTTCCTGTTCCTAAAAAGACTAAGATTGGACCAAAAACAGTAGATTGTGTGTTTATTGGTTATGCTCAGAATAGTAGTGCATATCAGTTTCTGACTTATAAATCAGAAATACCTGATATAAATGTGAACACTATTATAGAGTCAAGGAATGCTGTGTTTTTTGAACATGTCTTTCCTTACAAGAAAGGACAGGAATTAAGTTCACAGAAAAGAACTTATGATTGTACACAAAGTCAAGAGACTAATGACAATCAAACACAAGAGACTAGTAATGGTCTCAACCAACAGGATTTAACTGATGATGAACCAAGAAGAAGTAAGAGAGCGAGAACATCAAAATCCTTTGGTCGATTTTCGACATACTTGTTAGAAAATGAACCTCAAAGCTTTAAAGAATGACAGTCTGAAGCACCTTTGTGGAAAGAGGCATTAATAATGAAATTGAATCCATTATGCAAAATCATACTTGGGAATTGGTGGATCTTCCACTGTGTTCTAAACCTCTTGGATATAAATGGATATTCAAGAGAAAAATGAAAGCAGATGGTTCAATTGACAAGTATAAAGCAAGACTTGTAGTTAAAGGTTACAGACAAAAGGAAGGTCTGGATTATTTTGACACATATTCCCCTGTGACAAGAATAACATCCATTCGCATGCTTATTGCTATAGCAGCGTTGTTTAATTTAGAAATACATCAAATGGATGTTAAGACAGCTTTCTTAAACGGTGATCTAAATGAAGAGATCTATATGGAACAACCCGAAGGGTTTGTAGTATCAGGGCAAGAAAAGAAAGTTTGTCGACTTGTAAAATCCTTTTATGGATTAAAACAAGCACCTAAGCAATGGGATGAAAAATTTGATCATGCAATGCTTACTAATGGGTTTAAGATAAACGAATGTGACAAATGTGTCTATGTTAAAAACACTGACCAATGATATGTCATAGTTTGTCTTTATGTAGATGACATGCTTATCATTGGAAGTAGTCCAAACATGATCAAATCAACTAAGCAAATGCTTAACAAAAGATTTGATATGAAAGATATGGGGGTCGTAGATGTTATATTAGGAATGAAAATAACTAAAACATCTGACGGATATGCATTATCTCAATCTCATTATATTGAGAAAATTTTTGATAAATTTATTAAGGATGATGTGAATCTAGCTAGAACACCTGTAGACATCAGTCTTTATTTATCGAAAAATAAAGGTGATGCAGTGTCTCAGTTAAAATACTCCCAAATCATTGGAAGCCTAATGTACCTAATGAATTGTACTCGTCCTGATATAGCTTATGCTATCAGTAAATTGAGTAGGTACACTAGTAACCCCGAAGAAGACCATTGGAAAGCGATCATTCGGGTTCTTAGATATCTAAGATTCACCCGTGATCATGGTTTGAATTTTACTCAATATCCAGCAGTACTTGAAGGTTATTGTGATGCCAATTGGATATCGGATACTAAAGATTCAAAATCCACTAGTGGATATGTCTTTACTCTAGGAGGCGCTGCTGTTTCTTGGAAGTTCACGAAACAAACTTGCATCGCACGATCCACAATGGAATCCGAGTTCATTGCTTTAGACAAAGCAGGAGAAGAAGCAGAATGGCTTCGTCACTTCTTAGAAGACATTCCAATGTGGCCAAAACCTGTGCCAGCTATTTGCATTCATTGTGATAGTCAATCTGCAATAGGCAGGGCACAGAATCATATGTATAACGGTAAGTCACGACATATTCGTCGTCGACATAATACCGTTAGGCAGTTGTTGTCAAACGGAATAATCTCAATAGATTATATAAAATCTAAAGAGAATATTGCGGATCCATTAACAAAAGGTTTGACAAAAGAGCTAGTGTATAGTTCATCGAAGGGAATGGGATTAAAGCCTATTACATAAGAGTCGTCATAATGGTAACCCTATTTATATGACTGGAGATCCCAAGAACTAAGTTCAAAGGAACAACTAAGTTATGTATGGCTCGCCAGAAATCACCAAGGGATTAAAATTCCCTACTCATTCCTATGGTGAGAGTGATATCTGCAACATATGTTGTCCGCAGGGGCATAAGGATAAGCTTTGCTTTTAATGATTACTTATATCTTGATTAAGGCATAAAATCAAGACGAGTATGAGAAGATACTCACAATAAGAATCACCTATATGAGTGTTGAGCTGGGGCCGGTTCTATGAGAATGAAAAATGCTACATTCTCTAGAAACACTCATGAAAACCAAGAGCGTTCAAGGCCAAAATGAACACAACAGTGAGAACCACGATGTGTTAGAAGATATTTTGTGTGAAATCTATTGTCTTGGCTTACACAAACGGCTGAACAATTCAAGGCATCGCGTTCATTGGTTAGCCAGTAAGTCCAATAGGTTATCACTAGGGAAGGTTCAAAGCCGAAAACTACCTATCCTAATGCAAGATATTTTCGACTTATACTCTTTCGTTAAGTCTGCATATTGTTGCATTTCTGTTATCATCAAATTCCATTCATGTGGGGGATTGTTGGAAATGGTTATAAAATTCTAGGTAAAACCAGAATTTTTTCCTAAGTTTGGTCTAATTTTTAGGTGAGCCCCGTGCATCGATTTACACGGGTCAAAGTGGTAACGCGTTCTATGCCGCGTTGTGATTCACGTGGTATATTTGGTTGCTCAAAACCATTACCGAGTCAACGGGAAATTGAAGCCAAAGTATGCTCCATGGAAATGGTGTTTTGGTGGAAATTCCTTAAAGGTTTGAATAAGGCTTGTCCTACATTGATTTGGTGGGAGGTTTTGAAAGGGTTTATAAGGCATGGGTTTGGTACTTGGGGTGTGCTCCAAGGGGTACCCAAGTGTTTTAGAGGGAGAGGTTATGGGCAAAATGGGCTAGACCCATTGGACCCAAAATCACTGTATGGCTTGCCGTCCGTCCGTCGATCGGCCAGTGCGTGCGTGAGGTTGGGTTGGGCTTGTTCGGCCAAATACTAATCTTTTTGGGCCAAAAACATTAATAAACTGGTTTGGATTTAGTGTTCATCCAAACAGGGCCCTTCCCGATTTTCAAACAGAATTAAACTGGTTTGGATTTAATGTTCATCCAAACAGGGCCCTTCCCGAAATAAACTAGTTTGGTATTAACGCACACCCAAACAGGGCCCTTCCCCTTTTTTGCTATCTGTTTGAATTATAAACAGATTCAAATTCAAAACCAACAGGTATCATACCTGTTCAATTCAAAACCAAGAGTCACCTTCACATCTATAAATAGGACCACCATCATTTGATGTAATACATTCAAATTTAAGTATTTCACCTCTTGCTAATTCTATTCTTCATCTTTTGCATTTTATTTACGAAGAAAGAGTGTAAACACTTAGTGTGTTAGTAAGGCAAACAATTTGTAGTCTTGCTATTGTTTGTGGTAAGATCATTTCATCTGGGAGATAGGCGTCCAAATTCTAAAAGCACCGTGGAGAGGGCGAATCTGTCTTAAGGACACAAGATGTTAAACACTGGACTTGATCAGAAAAGTAATTCAAAAGAAATTAACCAAGTAAGTTGTTTAATTTTATATGTTTTTTAAAGTTGTTTATTTATCAGATTTTAATTTTGTTTTTGTAACAAAATAAAATCTGTTATTTATTTATTTATTTTTATTTCGAGTTTGATTTTTGTAATCAAACATATTCTCTCATTTTCTTTATTTGTTTAATTCTAATTGTTGTTTTGTACACAATGGAATTAAAATCTTTTAAATACAGTGAAGATTGCCCAACAGTGTAAAATATAGTAACGACAATGATAGCATTTTTGTATGAAAAAATTTGATTAAAATAATGTGATGGTGACAGTTTTAGAATTGAAACCAATTTAATGGATTTTTGTTTTAAAGTAAAATATCAATTTTCCGTGTAAATTTTTTTTTGGGATAAATTACATTGACGCCCTTGATATTTATGTTTATTACAGTTCTCTCTTACCTTTTAAAAATTACATCCCCTCCCTGAGGTTTAAAGTTTCAATACAGATTATCTCCTGAAACTTAAAGTTTCATAACAGTTCTCTCCTCACTGTAATGATCACCATACATAAAATTAAATTAACAAGGGGTCAGTGTAATTTTTCAAATGTGAGGGGAGAACTGTAATAAATATAAATTTCAGGGGGTGTCAATGTAATTTGTCCTTTTTTTTTTTGCACACCAATTTTATTTTTTATTTTTAGCAGTGATTTGTAATTATAATATTCATGTATTGGTTTACTACTCATTTATATTTTTATTATTGATAAAATAAAATGATAAACAAAATATGATAAAATAATACAATGATATTCTTTCTAGTTGACTCGGATTATAGTTCAAGTGGTCATGGAGAGGATATTTAGGTATTAGGGTGAGATTTCAAGTTCAAATTTATGGCAAGACATTGACATACATCATAACCTAATTAATAATAAACTAACACTACCTTCGTCACAAAAAATATTTAAAAAAAAAATTGATATTCCCCCTAGTTGGGAATTATAGGGTGTTGTTGGGCCTCCAAGAGTCCACCATGAAATCTACATTGTTGATCCGAATTGTTTATTTTTTAAGTCATTCTGAACAAATAATTTATGCCCAAAAAATATAGTTAATTAGATTGCCACATGATTGGATTACAATTCTTTTTAAAAAACAAATGGCATATGAATTTTTAAAATAAATTGTATATTATTTTGCAGATAAATTTATCTTATTAGATCATCTCCATTGGTGTAACTAAAAACGTTTGTTAAAATGTATTATATAACAAAAGTGACAAAAGTGAGACACATTTGTGTGTGTTGAGTATTTGTTAGTTTAGTTAGTGATAGTGTGTTCTAATATATAGTTAGATGCAAAGTTATTAATCCCGTATCAGATAAAGTATCATTTTTTCAATTGGTACAATACCTATCGATGCTGGTATGGCTTCGGGTACCATTTGCAGTTATTGCAAAAATATTATATATGTATTAAACGTATTATCTAGTAACAAAAAATTTAAACATTCAATATTATGAAATACAAATATATATGTAAAAGAGGTACTTTAAAAGAGAGTATGAAACACAAGTTTCTACTATTATTATTGTCTTACACTACCAATGAGTTTCACAAATCCATGAGAATATAATTATGTGGTTAGTTATTCAATTAATTTAATTTTTATATTGATGATGTACTTAAAAGAATCTAAATATTGAATGAGTCTAAATAATCTTTCTTTTTCTTTTTCATTTTCAATCTTCCTTTCCCAATCCATGGTGTTTGTTTGTTTGTTTTTTTTTTTTTTTTTGGGGGGGGGGGGGAGAGTTTACATCTTCTGAACATAATTTATAGAAGTTATACAACTAGAATTCATAAATTTTAAAAATTAGTCCAAAACGACTGGCTATAGAGATTCATATTAAGATATAATAAGAATTTAAATTTATAAATTTAAATTTGGCGTATTGAGACATATTTTGGATTTAAACATAATCTTCTTTAGTCATACAACAGAAAAATGGGCCAAGGCCCTGAAGGCAAACTATAAAATGGCCAAGGCCCAAATGGCAAACTACAAAAGGGGCCAGAGCCCATCAAACTTCAATGGTTGATTTCAGTCTTTTTGTTTTTTGTTTTTTATTTTTATTTTTATTATAAGAAAATCATGGTTTCAAGCCGAATCAGATTGGATTGGATTGGTTTTAATAAATAATTCATTTGGTTTTAAATCTAAAAATTTAGAATCGATCATAATTAAATTAATTTAAATTTGTATTAATCTAAATTTCATGATAAAGTGAACCAACCCATGAATGCCCCATTAGACACACGACGACAAGGCAGTGTTTTTGGCTATAACTGTGTGTGGGCTCTCTAGTCTAAAATATGGTAACGAAAATGATAGCATTTTTGTATAGAAAAATTTGATTAAAATAATGTGACGTTGACAGTTTTAGAATTGAAACCAATTTAATGGATTTTTGTTTTAAAGCAAAATATCAATTTTCGGTATAATTTTTTTTTTTTTGTACAACATTTATTTTTTATTTTTTATTTTTACCATGTGATTTGTAACTATAATATTCATGTGTTTGGTTTTACCACTCATTTATATTTTTATTATTGATATAATAACATGATAAACAAAATATGATAAAATAATGCAGTGATATTCTCTCCAGTTGACTCAGACTATAGTTCAAGTGGTCATGGAGAAGACACTTAGTTACTAGGGTGAGATTTCAGGTTCAATTTTATGGCAAGACATTGACATGTATTATAACCTAATTTATAATATACTAACACTATCTTTGTCAAAAAATATAAAAATAAAAATAAAAAATATATATATTTGATATTCTCCCTAGTTGGGAACTATAGGGTGTTGTTGGGCCTCCAATAGTCCACCATGAAACCCACGTCATTGATTTGAATTGTTTATTTTTTAAGTCATTCTGAACAAATAATTTATGCCAAAAACATATAGTTATTTAGATTGCCACATGATTGGATTACAGTTCTTTTTCAAAAACAATGGCACATGAATTTTTAAAATAAATTGTATATTATTTTGAAGATAAATTTATCTTATTAGATCATCTTCAATAGTGTAACTAAAAGCGTTTGTTAAAATGTAATGTATAACAAAAGTGACAAAAGTGAGACATATTTGTATGTGTTGAGTATTTGTTAGTTTGGTAATTGATAGTGTGTTCTAATATATAGTTAGATGCAAAGTTATTAATCTCGTATAAGATAAAGTACCATTTTTTCAATTGGTACAATACCTACCAATACTGGTATGGTTTTGAGTTCCATTTTGCATTTATTGGAAAAATATTATATATGTATTAAAAATATTATCTAGTAATAAAAAATTTAAACATATAATATTATGAAATACAAATATATACTATGTAAAAGAGGTACTTCAAAAGAGAGTATGATACACAAGTCGCTACTATTATTATTGCCTTACACTACCAATGAGTTTAACAAATCCATGAAAATATTATTATGTGGTTACAATTATTCAATTAATTTAATTTTTATATTGATTATCTACTTAAAAGAGTCTAAATATTGAACGAGTCTAAATAATTTTCTTTTTCTTTTTCATTTTCAGTCTTCCTTTCCCAATCCATGGAGTTTTTTTTTTTTTTTTTTTTTTTTTTGGGGGGGGGGGGGGGGGAAGTTTATAGAAGTTATACAATTAGAATTCATAATTCATAAAAAAAATTTAAAAAATTAGTCCAAAACGACCGGCTATACAGATTCGGCTTGGGAACAATGCTTCAATTCCAAAGCAGCTTGCAAATTTCATAGACTATATATATATATATAGAGAGAGAGAGAGAGAGAGAGAGAGAGAGAGTATATATTATGGATAAATTCATATTTTCAGATAAAAGATTTGAACTTTATTTTTATTTTATAAAATAACACATAAAACACTTAAAGCTAATACATCATTTATATGCAAGTAATTATACATTTCTATTTATTGTAAATAGTTAATGAGCTGTTTAGACCTCTCGAGCCCATTTCTTGTTGGATGGGCTTGATAATTTAAATTCAGGTCCAACGTTGAGTAGGCTCAGACTACTTTATCTTCTGTTATTATGAAGGCAGGCCCGAATAAAACCTGAACCAATCCAGCTATGTCCACCACTAATTATCAGAGTTTTGCAAAGAGCATTAGTCTAAATTTGAGGGAAAAAACCTAGCAATAAAAAAAATCGATTACAAAATTAGACATAATTGTCGGATATTAGATGAGCCCTACACTAGTAAAAATGTTATGTCAAATTTTATGATTAATTTATGTGCAAATAAAAAATTAAAATTTCATTTACGGAGAAGACTTTTATCCACCCATCGTGACCATGCAAATTTATATCGTCAAATGAGCATGTTAGTTGTTTCCTTTGTACCCAAAAAAAAAAAAATGAGCATGTTGGTGAAATTTCAAACTAATACATGTTAGTAATTGGAAGCTATTTAGTATTACATTGCTGGTAATTTCACAATGTCACACAAAAATTAGGAACCAAAAGAATAATGCTCCGGAGCTCTAATTAGAGCTGCAAAAGTGCAGCTCTAATGAAGATAAAAAAAAAAAGCAGAAAAAGACAAAATAATGCTCTTCTAGTGCTGTTTTTTTAGAGGTCCGGAGCATGACTGGGAACCAAAATGATGAGCCTACTCACAACTCGGCTCTAAACACAAATCTGTCTTGGGTTGTAATTAGATGTCAAACAAACAACCGGATTGAACATGGCCAGTGTACTCCTCCGACATTTCTATTTTTTCCCACATGTAATCCTTCAAATTTAACATGTAAGCTTTGTGGGCCTCACCAAATCTCGGGGATCCAATCATGAACATCTTATCTTGCCACGCTGTCATGTATGTTGTATTACTTCGTACCTCAGCAGGCAACTCAGCTACTGCTTGCCACGTGGAACTCTTGTGCGCCACCACATCATTAGACCGACACATGTACAATGTCCCATCCCCACAGTCCACGCAATTGTTTGGACACGTGGCAGTTTCCAAAAAGTCATTTTGCACTTCATGATCCCACTGCCAGGTGGCAACATCGAATGCTTCAGCACTTGTACTGAATTGACCTTGCATCTCTGTGTCGTACCCACCGATGACATGGAACTTGCCAGCATAAAATACTCCCTTACACTCGTCACGATCCATTGCCATGTCAGCCAGTTGGATCCCTATGGGTTTGATTACCAAAAGCCTATAACTAGTGTCCATTGAAAATCGTATGACAAAGACATTTTTATGCATTCATACGCTTCAACACAGTACATTCTATACAATCATATTTGAATCCTCGATAGGGACACAAAACACCCCAAGCCATAACAAGAACCTACATATATATATAAGAGCTAAAGCCCAATAACATAAGAGGTTATGAATGATGAAATCAATTCATTTTCAATCTCAATCAATCATATGTGGTACATCCATTAGCCTATAAGGTCCAAAAGGATATCCAACAATAATGATGGCCATCAAACGTGCTAAGGATGCCGACATACATTCATTCAATAAACAATATCGAATTCAAAATATAACCATTTGAACATATCAACAAATAGAACACACACTAAGTTCGAAGGATATAATTTAAATCCCTAAATTTCTCGGTGTGGTTCTATGTCTAAATCCTCATTAAGATGCTTTAAACTAGGCCTAAGAATGACTAGGATGGGATGAGGATGCAAAAATGATACAATTTCAGAATTTTAAGAAATCGAAAATCTTCAAACCAAGTTTCAATGCTCCAAATCCGATCCTCTTGGGCCCATTTTCTGGAAAACTCTTTCAAACACATAGAATAACAAGTTTTAAAGCTCAATTTAAGAAATCAAGGCCCAAGGGTGTTTCAATTAACCTCAATTTCAAATCATTTTCAAGAACAATGCTCAAACATGACATGCATGCATTCAAAACAATTTTAAGCTTCAAATCATGCTCAAATGAGCTCAATTCTTTGAAAACAAAATAAAAACATGGACTATAACAATACCATGAACATGCATGTGACAAATTGCCAAGAATTCAACTCCAAATACACCAAAATGACCATGCATGCAACAACAAGCTTCAATTCAACATTCTATGAACTAAATCATAACTTAGCTCTACAATGATGCATGAAGCATGCAAGATTTAGCTCAATGATACAATTAGGGAGATGAATGATCTACCTTAGTCTTGTAGTTTAAGCCTAGAAGCTCAATTAGACAATCAACACTTCAATTCTTCAAGCAAAATCAACAATTTGAGTCCAACTCTCACTCTTCTTCTCTTGTTGTTATGGAGCAAAGAAATGGTGATGAAATGTTTTAATCAAGTGTAAACAAGGCTCTAAGTGTGTGTGATGTAGTGGCCACTAAGTGGCAATTGCCAAAGTTTGCAATATACCAACATTTAATCTAATTTAATCATCCCTAATTTTAGATAAATATACCATTAAATCAATATTCTGTCTAAAACATCAAAATAAGGCCTTCAATTAGCAATTTAAACATAAAATGCAAACAGATACTCAATCAATCAAAAATGCAATTCAATAGATAAACTTATTCAATTTCACGTTCATCCATCCACTCATCTTTTGCCACGTCATACACGAGCGAAGATCTCAATGCATTCTTCTCGTTATCATGCCCACCTACAACGAACACCATCCGATCAAAATCAGACGCACAAGCAAAGAACGACCTCGGCCCACCTGGCATATCAACCCCACGCCTCCACGTGGCAGACACAAAATCATAAACAAACACTGCATTCGAAACCTGCCACGTAATTGGGTTCCACCCACCCATCACCACTAGATTCAACCCGACACCCACAAGCCGACAAAATATGGGCAACCTGTCTGAATATCCCGGCACGGCGCGGGAGTTCGCTCCACTTACCCGTTTCCGACTCACAGATCGTGAGCCAGTAAACCGGATTAATTAAAGACCAAGTAGTAGCTTTTGGTCCGGTGATGATATGGGTCAAGTCGACCCCGTGCTTGGAGCATGACGACGACTCTCTGGTTGAGTCTGGAGAGTTTTCGATGAATCCAAAACTCCGGCTGCTGACTGAGTCCGGTGAGTTTTCGATGAATCCAAAACTTCGGCTGCTGAATCTCCGACTTCCATCTCCGACAAACCGATGAAACAGAGGAGAAGTGGTCATGGGGGGTCCGAATTAGACATTCAAGACCTAGATCGTCTGGAAGACTCGGAATAAGCTCCATGATAGAATCGATCACTTTTGTGTGGCTATGACCTCAAAGTCACAGAATCACAGAGAACCCAGAAAACAGAAAATAAGGGAACTTTGCTTTTGCTTTTGCTTTTGCTTTTTAGGTTTGGTTTTGGAGAAATGGGCGTGTTATGCCATCTCCAACGCTTTATCAAACTTGACATCAGATTTAAATTTTGGTGAAAAAGTATTTTTTTGGTACTCTAACGGTTTTATCAAATCAATATCAAATCGAGAATTTACCAAAAATTTTACCAAAATGAGAACAAGTTCCAAATTTTACCATTTCACTATGTGTTACTGTTGTTGGAGACCAACCGGTCGATCGGCCGTTGACCGGCCGGTTGACCAATCGATGAACCGGTTTCGTTGCAAATATTCTGGTTCAAACAGGTCAAAAGATTCAAAGAGGTAAAAAAAAAAATAAAAAAAAATTAAAAAAAAAAAAAAAACACTAACCGGTCAACTCCTGCTTTAATGACAACCATTAGAGCAGTCTGTATTAGATTGAGAAAATAATTTTTTTTTACTCAAATTTAATAAGATACTTTTAAAAATATTACTTCGCATGGTTTTGATTTTTAAAAACGGCCTCATGAATGGTGAATGGCGATGTAAGTGTATAGAAAACACTCTTTAAAATTATTACTTTGCGTGGTTTTGATTTTTTAAAAAAAATTATTTTTTATTTTTTGTATTTTTGTATTTTTATTGAATTTTTTTAATATTTAAGTAATTTCTTTTAATTTTTACATATATCTAATATAAATACACTTAAAAAGTATAATATTTATGAAAAATTTCTTTTAAAAAGCCACTAAATACCAAAAATGCAAAATTTCAGTATACTTTCTTATATTTTTGTGTATTTCTTAATTTTTAAAAATATTTTTTCACACATATTTTACTATTTAAACACATCTAAGTAAGGTGCATTTAAAAAAGTGAAAAAAAAATTGCTTAAAATTTTAAAAATATTCACTAAAAATAAAAAAACACGAAAAACAAAAAACTAAATTTCTAAAAAACTGAATTCGGAAAACTGAAACTAAACATACTGTATAATTTCTTGGGTAGTGTTGTGTTATGACTGAATTAGTCACTAAAAAAATATGTTAAAAAATTAATAAGATAAAATATCATATTCAAATTATAATCATTTCATTTTTTTCTAAAATCAAAAAAAAAAATTGTCAAATGAATTTTTTGATCCCAAATTTAAAAAGTCTCGACTCTAAAAAGTCAACTAATTTTTTTTTTTTTTTGGCCAAATGAGGACTTTGATAGAAAATATTGGTAATTTTTTTTTTTTATAATTTTTGCATAATTACATTAAATCCACGTAAAAGTTTAATTCATATACTGGTTTAATGTTAGATTATTTTTCTAGCATGAAAAATAAGAACCTAAAATAATATATGCTCGTGTCTATTTTTAATTTTGTTTTTGCAAATTAAAAATATTTGATACGAACTTTTCATTAGTGAAAAAAAAAAAAAAATTTTGATATGAGAATATATTATTTTAAAATCTTATTTCATACTGGACAAACGATTTGAAAAGAAATGAGTAATACTTAATTTTTCTTATCAATAATTTATTAGTCGTAAAAATAAAAAAATAATATTGTCATATCTTTTATGTTATAATATATACTATTTCTTATTAATCATTATGATTTCACACCATTTATATTAGTATCGATTGTTTTAACTTTATCAAAAGTAAAATCAATGGAAATATGTTAAAATTATAAAATTTATACTTCGGATTTTAAAGAATTTTTTTTAATATATATATATATTAAAAGTTGGTACACACCAAATTGAGTGCAAATGCATGTCAATGAAAAACTGAGAAGATAAATAGTTAAAATTTTAAATATTTTTCATAGTGATAACTATCATAGATAGTTTCCGAAATAGAAAATACGTGGTATCTATGTGTTTGTTTTGGGGGGAAGTGAAATAACAGCGGCTGGCAAATGTTCTAAAAGGTTAGTTCAAAAAAAAAAAAAAAATTCTGAAAGGTGAAGAAAAGATAAAAAGAATAATCTTAGAAATTTTAAATATTTTATTAATATTATGTTTGATTGAGAGATTTGAAGAAAAAAAAAAATGTGTGAAATTAAGTAAAATATTAGTATATGTTATTCAAATCTTACCTATATTTTTTCTTTCCCTTTCCAAATTCCTTAACTAAACATAGCGTAAATGTTTATTAAATATTTCATGACTCATAGGTGTGTTTGATTAGGGGGATAAGGGGGGGATTATTTATTATTGAGATTGTAATTTGGGGGAGGCTTTTTACTTGGTGTTTGTTTTTTTTTTAGTCCGCTAGACATGGAGTCCGGCCGAACTCCTTATCCCCCATATGGGAGACTATTGTATCCTAGGGGGGTATGAGACAATTTTTGGGAGACTATCCACTGTTGAGATTAGGTGATGAAATGATCATTTTGACCATCTTGACCATCTACTATTTAATCATGTATTATATTTAGTAAAATTCAATAAAATTTAAATGTCTCAATTTAAAAATAAAATAATTTTGTTTAACTTTTTATTGATGTTTTATTTATTTAATTTTTTAAAATAATTTTTTATAGATATTTTATTAACATTTTATTTTCAAATTTTGTTTATAATTTATTTAATTTCATTATTTAAATTTTAATAGATGTTTTATTTAATTTCATTATTTAATTATTATTATTTTTAAAACTGAATTTATTGAAAATTTTAATTAAAAAAATAACATATATTTTTATTGATATTTTATTTATTTAATTTAAAAAAAATAAATTTATTTAATTGTGTAAAAAATAAAATAAAATAAAATAAAATTTTATTTAATCTAGCTAAAAAATTAAAATATTAAAGATATGTTTAATATTGCTATTACTCAGTAAATAATTAAAAAAGGATAAAATAGTCTTTTGTTCATTTATCCTATCCAGTTTGTCTAACCAAACGTTGGATTCACTAAAAATAGTTATTTTCAGATATCTAATCCCATGAAAAAACAAACACAGAATACATATACAAGCTAACCAAATAATCCGGGGGATTCACAGTCCTAAGACTCAAGTCCAATTATCCAGTCCGTTCAATCAAACACACCTATAGAATACACACATGATGTGAGTCTACGTCATCTGAAATATTTAATAAAATTTTTAATATTTTTTAAGGCAAAAAGACAGACAGGGGTACACTAGTGACTCAATGGGAAACCATTGGATCATCCGTTGATTGTTTTGTTATTATTTTGGCTTTGCCCCTTTTTTATAAGATATATATATTTTTATAATGTGCCTTTTGCAAGAGTGATCTTTGTATCTATATGCTTTATTATTGTGGTTGTCTTAGTTGTAAGTAAACGGATAAAATAAAAAATAAATAAATAAATAAATAAAATAAAATAGGATAAATTACAATGACATCTCCTGAGTTTTATATTTATTACAGTTCTCCCTCTCACCTTTTAAAAATTACATCTCTCCCCTTGAAGTTTAAAGTTTCATTACAGATTCCTCCTTGAGCCCTTTTAATTTTTTTAAATACCAATTTTACCCTCATTTGGTAAATTACATTGACACCCGTCACCTTTTAGAAATTATAATTCCCTCTCTAAGGTGTAAAGTAGCATTACCAATTGCTCCCTCGGTTGTATTAGTTGGAAAAAAAATTCATTGAAAAAAAAAATTAATTGGAAAAAAATTAATTGAAAAAAAATTGTTAGTAAAATTTTTAAATTTTTGTTTAAAAACCAATGTAAATTTATTTTTTGAATTTACTTTTTTTTCTCAAATTTAAAAACTGAGACAACCATTTATAAACCAAAAAAATTATCAAATAAGTTTTTATAACAATTTTAAAATTTTTATACATATAAATTGAAAACTGAAAACGAAATAGTTACCAAACAGGTCTCAGATAGTAAAAATATCGTAAAATTAACAAATAATTAAATAAGTTACCAACGTAAAAAATGACTTATTAAAAGGTTTTAGGCTATGTATGGTTTGATTTTTAGAATTTTTTTTTAAATTAAAAATTAATTTGGTTAAGAAATAAAAAATAAAAAAATAATTTTCATTTCGTTTAAAAAATAATTTTCATTTTGTTTAAGAAATAGCCTGAGAATCTTTTAATAAGTCATGTCTTACGTTAGTAACTTATTTAATTATTTGTTATTTTACGATATTTTTACTATCTGAGACTTTTTTGGTAATTATTTCGTTTTTAGTTTTCAATTTATATTTACAAAAATTTTAAAAACTGTTATAAAAACTTGTTTGATAATTTTTTTAGTTTATAAATGATTGTCTCAATTTGTAAATTTGAGAAAAAAAACGTAAATTCAAAAAATGAGTTTACGTCGGTTTTTAAACAAAAATTTAAAAATATTACTAACAATTTTTTTTTTCAATTAATTTTTTTCCAATTAAAATTTTTTTTTCAATGATTTTTTTTCCCAATTAATACTAATGAAGGGAGTAATTGGTAATGCTACTTTAAATCTTAGGGAGGAGATTGTAATTTCTAAAATGTGAGGGGTGTCAATGTAATTTAATCTAATGAGGGTAAAATTGGTATTTAAAAAAATTAAAAGGGCTTGGGGGAATCTGTAATGAAATTTTAAATCTCAGGAGAGATGTAATTTTCAAAATGTGAGGGAAAGAACTGTAATAAATATAAATCTTAAGGATGTCAGTGTAATTTATCCAATAAAATAAAAAAAACAAAAAACGAGCAACAATATCAATGTAGGGACCACCAAATTGGTGGAACAAGGATGCTCATCGATTTCTCATATAAGGGGCCATCTTTTTCCAGCAATTTGGTGGGGCTGTCAGTGTAATTTATCCAACAAAATAAAAAAACAAAAAACAAGCAACAATATCAATGTAGGGGCCACCAAATTGGTGGAACAAGGATGCTCATCGATTTCTCATATAAGGGGCCATCTTTTTCCAGCAATCATACACTGCCCACGGATACACAGTACATGTGCCAAATGTATATCCATGTGTCTCACTCCTCACAAAATATATTACTATATTTATAATTTGTAACTATGTTCTCAAATATTATATTATATCTATAATTTGTAACCTATGTTCTCAAATGTAACTGGGCTTGGACATGGATCTCAATAAAATAAAATAGAATAAGCTTTTCTTTAGTTTATATTTTAAATTGAAAACTATTATTCAGGACTAGGATTTATTACAAGTGTCTTATTTCAATTATTAGAATTATTCATTTTGTTGGATTTTTAATGTATATCGTTTATAAAAAAATATTTAATTGATTTGATAATTATAATTCATACAATTTATTGAATTTGTCTCTAAAAAAATAAATCACAAGAATATGTTTAAAAATAAATCACTTATTTTTTTTATGACAGTCATGATAAACTAAATAGGTTATTAAATCAATTTTTTTTTTTTGATGATATATATGAATTTTTTTCAAAGTGAATAGTTTGAATTATCAAAACGTGATCTGTGGTGTGGTGGACTAAACTAAAAGGATGACGGATCCTTCAAAAAAAAAAAAAAATTAGGTCACAAATTTTTCATATTTTACCACTATTGGAAATGCATTGGTGCCGTTTGGTAACACTTACGCTTTCAGTTTTCTGTTTATATTTATAAAAATTTTAAAAACTCAAATAAAAGCTTGTTTGGTAAAATTTTTGATTTATAAATCAGTGGTCTCAGTTTATAAATTTAGCAAAAAAATGAAAATACAAAAAATGTGTTTCCGTTTTGAATTTTGAGTTTTTTTTATATATTTTTTTATCACCCAATACTAGTCACCACCCGCTACCATTTTCCACCACCGTCTTCCGCCACCACCACCCACCCCTCACCACCACCTGCCACCATTACTCACCACCCACCCACCTGCCACCACCACCCGCCACCACTAGCCACCAGCCACCAGCCACCACCTACCTACCACCCACTCGCCACCACTACCCATCTCTCGCCGCCGCCACCACCACCACCAACATGCCATCCACCCGCCACCACCTACCACCCGTTACTACTATCCACCGCCACCGCCGCCACCTACTTGTCACCACCACTCACCACCACCACCACCAACCACCCACTACCACCCACCGCCACCACCCACCACCACCCGCCACCACCACCACTCGCTACCACCACCACCATCTGCCACCACCACCACCACCACCACCATCCACTCGCCACCATCCACCACCACCACCACCGCCACCACCACCACCACCCACCACGCCCACCACCGCACTGCCACCACCACCCACCACCACCACCACCACCACCGCCACCGCACCACCACCACCACCACTTACCACCACCCACTTCACCACCCACCACACGCCAACCACTCACACCACCACCACTCCACCCACCACCACCACCCTACACCCACCACCAACTCACCACCCATCATCACCACTTTCCACCACCGTCTTCCGCCACCACTTGCCATTTCTCACTCTTTTTTATATTTTTAAAATTTTTTAAACATTTTGTCAATTACCAAACGCGTTTGTAATTTATATTTTTTTAAAAATAAACAAAAAATAAACAAAAACTAATTTATAAAATTTTTATAAATATAAACTGAAAACGTAAACGTTACCAAACAAAACCATTATAATTTAAAATTTTCATTGTGTATATTAGAGAATTCTTAGCTTTTAACGTGTTGGATGTACTTGAGGGCAGGCCCTTGGTTTTCCAAAACTTGGAAAATATCTGAGTCAAAAAAAAATAAAAAAACTCACAATTTGACATATAATAATGTGATATTATAAGTGTTAATTTTTAATTTATTACTTGTCAAATGAGGGTGTCTCTATTTATACACTATATTTGGTCTCAAGGTTTATTTTGGGCCAACTTTGAGTCCAAATTTTAGTGGGTCTTAAACATCTTTTGGGGTGGGTTCGAAGAGGTGACGTGTTCCTTGCCGCATGGCAAGTCACACGGTGAAGACGGTTCGTCAAAACCATTTATGAGTGAATTGAAACTTGACATCGTTTTCGAGTTCGTAGAATGGACAATTCAAGAATTAAATGTGGATTTCCTTATAAGGTTTATTCCACATTAAAAACTTAAGAGAACTTATGTATGTATATAAGTTCTAGGTGGTAACACTTGGGTTGGGCTTCAAGGGGCACCCCAAGTTTATATATGGAAGAAGTTATGGACAAATGGAACCTTTTCTCAAACCATCACACACGCACACAGTGGCGGAGTTAGAAAATTAAATTAGAAGGGACACTTATTAATTATAATATCAAAAAATTTTACAAAAATATTTCAAGCAAGTATTTACAATTGATTTCGAGAAATATCAAAAAAATATTGTATTAAATTAGACGGGGCACTTATTAATTATAATATCAAAAATTTTTACAAAAATATTTCAAGCAAATTTTACGGTTGATTTCGATAAACATCAAAAAAATAATGTTATTTATAACTAGTGTATCATGGACAATATAAAAAAATATAGATATAAGTCTTAAAATAAATTATATAATGATAAATTATTTTTTTATACAAAATTTGATTAAAAATTCAATATAATGGTAATACCACGTCATCATTAGTATGTGATATCACCAACTAATAGTAAATAAACATATAAAAAGTGAACTTCACATGTCAAATATAACTAACAATCCAATAAATTTTATATCTTTATAGTGAGATTATTTATACTTGCATGTCAATAATAATGATATCACCGTTACATTCAAAAAATTTCATAGATAATATGGTTTATAATAGTCTTTTCATTTTCAATTAAAACAACCATTATTGTTCTTATAATTTTTAAAATATCGGTGAAAAAATATTTTCTTTATATTCGTAAAAAAAAAAAAAAAATCCCAAAATCCAAGGAGACACATAACCCCCCTAGTCCCTTCTTTCCTCCGCCACTGCACGCGCACGCATGCCGCTGCCATCGTGCCATGTGCAGATGTGGGTTGGGTAGGTTCTAATATTAATTTTTTAGAAAAAATTTATTTGATTTTTTTTTCAAAAATTTTAACGAAATTAAGTCAAACTTGAATTTAATTTCCTGTCCATTGTTACCTCTTCCAGTCCAATTTTTCCAAACAGATTAAACTATCCAAACATTTTTTCAGATCTGTTGGAACCCGAACAGATTCAAAATTGCCCAGCAGTTTCTGGACAAGTTCACAATTGCTACAGTTATCTGTTCAAATTTGAAATTGCACCTATTGAATTCAAAACCAATCTATATATTCAAAATTCACACCTATTCGGATATATTGTTTGCCTATAAATAGAGGCCATTTCCAATAGTCTTTGGCATCCGAAAATAGACTAAAAATTTATTTTTCTTGCTGTCCAGTTTCGCTCTCTTACATAATTTATTCACCATATTATTTTAGAAAAAATTCAGAGAGTTTAGAACACATGTTTTGTTCGCTGGACAAATTATTTGGAGTGCTATTACAATTTGTGAAGAACATTGTATCTTGGGAGATAGACGCCATTTGTCCATAAATATCGTAACGAGGCGAATCTGCCTTAAAGATAGAGTGTTACACACTCGACTTGATCTTTTTGTACTTTTACATTTCGGTAAAATAAATTATGTAAGTGATTTATTTATTTATTTATTTTGTTTGATTTGTTTCAAGTTATTTATTTTACACAGAAGATTGTTCTAACAACGCTAACCATGGCCATCGCCGTCAATCCTTCCAGAGACCCACCACCTCGCAAATTGCCGCCACCCTCCGGTGAACCACCCATTGCCCTTATCCCCTTCTAGCAAGACTCGTCTAGCCCGCCTCTGCCTCTGACGAAGATGAGAAGTGTAGTGAACCAAGACCAACGCCTCTCCTCCACCCAACAAAAAGATAATATATGCCTTTGGAAAGGCCTTCATCTCTTCTCCATTTGTAATTATGGCTTATGTAGAGAATGTGTTCCTGAATTTTTCTCTTCTAAATCTAATCACACACTCTCTCGAATCCATGGTTGCATTAGCCTTATCATCCTCTCTCCACGCCTTTAATTCATCAATCTATTGTTCAATCAAACTCAACCCATGTTGTCTCACACCATCACTTCTCACTGCAACAAAAATTTCTCAGAATACTACAAGGAAAAACTCGTATCGTTCTTGCAGATTGACAATCTTTATAGTGACTGAGGGCTCAAGCAAAGAGAAATAAGAAGAATCAATACCTTCATAGGCTAGACTAGACTCGGACGAGCCTCCTCCTTAGGCTTGAGACAAAGCTTCTCAGAGTGCTTCGCAGCAGAGTTTTCAGATCCCCTTCTTCGTCTACTTGCTTGCCTCTGCTATCACTGCAGTTGCCGTTGTGAGCTTCAACCCCAATTCTTTTTTTTCTTTTTTTCTTTTTTTCACTCATTTGTGTTCAGTGTTCTGTGTTTTCTGTTTTTTTGATTGAAATTTGTGGGTTTGTGCAGATTGCTTCTGTTTTTGAGTACTTGAATCAAAAACCTGTTTTTGGTATTTTGAGCTCAGACAATGTCTTTTATGCGCCGTTGCTCGGATTCTTTGCAGTGGTAGCTAGGATTAGGGTTTGGATGTATATTAAATTAAGGTGTGTATTTAGTTGTAGTCATTTTGGTCATTTTAGGTAAGGTCATTATTGTAATAAAAAATAACTAATTAGGGTGATTCTACTTACACCACTCTTTTACCTCTTTACACCCTCCATCTCATTACACCACTAAAAAAATATAACTCTTATTACACCCCCGATTATATTACCAATAGTAATCCTAAATTAACCTTTCATCTCTTTACACCACTTACCTTTTGGAGGGAAAAGAGAGAAGCAAGAGAGAAGCAGGAGCAAGGAAGACGAGGGGTCTAACGTAGAGAAGGCGAGTGTTTCGGACGGCGGGAGGGATTTGAACGGTGTTATGCTCTGTGTTATCGGCGTGGACGATTAAACTCATTCTTCTCATTTGCTCAAGGTAAGTGAAAAACTCTTCTTTCTCTCTCTATATTGACATACATATATATGTATCTATATATGTATCTCTATCAACTATATCATAATTTTTTTTGAATATATGTATCTATCGTGGTCATTTTTGTCCCTTAATGTTCATACTTGCTTAAGAAGAGAAGGTTATGTTGCTTAATTTCTGCAATGTATAGTCGTTATAGTGCCGCTATAGCACTTTTAGAACGAGAAAGACATAATAGAGGTTGTAGTTGATTTCTTAATTCCCCCCCCCTCCTGGAATATTCTGTCAATGTTTGAATTAGAAAGCATAATCACAGGATACATGGTGTAGACACATCTTGTGCTCGTTCGAGTCTCGTCAGGCTGCGGCGGACTTCCCGCCTCCTCCTCCTCTCCCTACTTCCTCTACTTCTCTCTCTCTTGTTTTCTTTCCTTTTTCTTTTCGAGGAGTTCTGGTGGGAACAGACTATCTTTTTATGTCGGTTTTCTCGATTTTTGGCGAGACTTTTGTCATTATTATCCCAGATAGTTAGCTTCTCCCTCCGGAGTCGTTTTTCTTTGCCAATGTTGAACACTTTGATTTTCATTTTTGGCCCTCTTCTTCAAATGCAATGTTGTGAATCCCCTTTCAATTGCTTTGAATTTCATTTTGAGTAATTCAACACTTCATTTTTTGGGGTGGTGGGCCCCAACAAAAAATTTGGCCCCCCACCCTGCTAGAGATTTACTGGCCCGCCTCTTCTTTTCTCTTTGTTCAATTTTTGGCTTTTTTTTCAAGTTCCTCATCAGGTCTCGGATATTTTGGGAAAACCTCAAAAAGCTTCTAAGTTCCTAGGCCTTCTCTTCACCAACACCTAGCCTCACCTTCCCTACTACCATTAAACCAACTTTTAGGGCCTTTTCTTGATTCATTTCTATACTCTATTTGGTTGAGCCTCTACAACTTTGTAGAAGGACTCAACCTCATTTGAGGCTTCTATGATATACTTGTTTCAATATCTAGCTTTTATGCCATTATCTTGCATGCTAGTTTAGGCCTATTTCCTTTTGTTTTTAGGGGTCCGACCTCTACTGGCTTCCTTCAAATTCCATCAAGTGTGGCCTTTTTGCATGCAATTTTTGACCTATTTGTGTTTGTTTTTGGGACTTCGACCCCTACTGGTTTTAGTCTTATTTTGACCTCCTTTACATATTTCATGAATAAAGTTTTGTCATTTTGTGTGTGCATTGCATGTCTCATGATATAGCCTATTTGGAAGCCTACTTTGCATGGATTTTATAGCATGTTTGTATTCTGATTCTGAGGATGTCATCTTCTGCAATTGTGCTTATTTTTATCTCATCTTCAATGTTGTAGAAGAAAGTTTGTCCATTTGGGGTTTGCATATATTACTTGTCTCAATACTCCTCTTTTGGCCACTAACTTTGCATATTATTGTTGATCTATCTATGTTTGCATTTTGGCCATGTTTGTTACTGAAAAATGCCATATTTGGGACTGCCTTGCTACTGTTCTTGCTGCCATGATCATATTTTGCATGTATAGCATGGCTATAGGCCATTTCGGGGCTTAATTTCACATTTTGATGAATGCATGGTGTTATTTCAATTGTTTCCTTTATTTAGGTGCTGAAATTCCATTGCCATGCTTGCATATCATTTCTCATGCCATTTGCATCATTTTTGCATTGCCTCGTTTTTGCTACAAATGTGGCCGCAGCACGCCCCTTTATTTCTATTATCTGGATGTTTGCATTTTCATGCTTGTATGCCATTGCCTCGGTTTATGTACGGCCTCCTATGTGGAGTGAGCCGAGGTCTCATGTCCTTTTCATCATCGCCTCGATTTGCGCGCGCGCACGCGCTGAGGTAGTACTTCTTGCCTTTATCGATTTTTTTTTCATCATCGCCTCGATTTGGCGCAAGCGCACAGGCGTTTGAGCACTTCCCTCGGTTTGCGTGTCCGCGCGCATTTTTTTTTTGAACTTCGGTTCGCTTTCGTTTGCGTGCGCACGACACGCACGCACCATTTCATTCATTTTTTTCCTCCCCTAATGGTCGCATTGCCTCGGTTTTTGCGTGCCGAAAACGCCGCATTTTCATATCATTCATTCATAGCATGCTGCTAGGATGCATCGATGTGCGCGCATTGGTGAGGATAAATCAACAATCAACAACTTTTCGGAGGGCGCGCATTTTTTTCGAAAATTGCAAACGAGGTTTTAATTCTTTTGTAATTAATGTGTTAATTAATTAGAATTTGTATTATTATTATTCATTAATGTTGTAATAAGGGTGTGTGAGTGTGATGTATGTCTTCCAACCCCACTTTCTCCCTTTTATTTACCTTTGATGGTTAGATATAGGGCATGTTTCAATTAGCATAACAAAGATGACACATGTTTGCATCATTCATCTGTTTTGCACATAGACCACTCGGCACACATCATACATTTGTATTTCAATTCTAAGTTGAATACATGTTAGATTTCATATGCCATCTTTAGAATAGCCGAACTTTGTATAGTTGCATTTTTGCATGTGTTGCATTAGGCAATATTTTAGGATCATGCATGATTTCTAGGTGAGTTTTATGCTTTAGCATCCTTGCATGCGTGAGTGTTGCCATGATAGCATGCTTACCATGAGGCTAACTGCTATGCGATGTGAATCGCCTTGAATGCGGTGGAGGTTGAGTTAATTGGAGCAATTCATCAATTGTTTGTTAAGCCCACTAGACTTGGCAAAATCTACATTTTAAGCCTACTGCAAACCATTTTCAAACAAACAAACATGAAATGTTTTGTTCTACTTGTTTCTTTGCGGCATCACATAGTAATCCTAGGCTAATAATAGAGCATACAATGTTTTCAAAATCGAATATCATGGTTAGTAGAGGCGGTCTTTGCCGCGAGGAGAGAACGACTGCGATGTGACCTTCCCTAATCGTACCCAGTTCGAGCCAACTTTGGTGAGGACCGTGTGGCCTTTCGCCTTAAGTCGGGTTTCCTAAATTTCCCATTTTAAAATATTTACACATGGCCAGCAAGAAAATGCCAAATATATTTTCAATTATACTTTTTGGTTCTGGTGTGAATGGTAAATTATAATCTAAAACAAACTCTTGTCTATATTGGTAATTATATTTGCATGCTGATAGTTGGGTGCTCAACAGCTTGCATTCTACATATTCTAGAACATTTTGCCATAGTTTAGTTTCATAAGCAAACTCATTGTATTGTATAATTTAAGCATGATTTCAATATCTTCTATTGCAAGAGTATAGCATTTCCTATCTATATCATTGAATTTGATTGTTTAGAATGCAATCACCATTGTGTTTCCTGATGACCCAGAAATGGAGTTTTGCCTCCTTTACATGTGTGAATAATACATTTATTTCATTTTCTTGTCGTGTTTCTGCCTCTCTTCTAGTTGTTTATGGTTTAACAGAAATTACTAGTTTATTTGTATTCTGTCTAGACCATGTGTTGTTAAATGATTTGTATTTGCTCCTCAATGACTAGGGTCTACGATAAATTCAAAACTCTACTTAGAACAAGGATGACACATATATAACTTACTCTGTCAACTTCAAGTAATTGTATAATGAGATCTGTTGTAGGATATCCCAATTAGCAGAAGATCTTTAGACACTTTCAATATAAAGTATTTTTGGATCCTGTCTGGTAATATTTTGCAACCATGAAAAATAGCACTAGTTTGATTGTTAACCAACAATTATTGTAGCTGATCTTACTTTTGATATTGTGAAGCAGTAAGAGACTCCAAACTTAAAAATCATTGCACATTTGAGAGAAATCATCATTCTGCATCTTATGTGAAGTCAAAAGAACCAAGGAGAAAAATATCTGTCATATCTTCTGCTTTACTAGAAACAACTGCCTCTATTGTAGTTGCTGCCACGCCACAATTGACTACCCTTCTTGTAAGGAGAACCAAAGCTTCTGAAGAAACTAAGGTGCGTGATTGATTTAAATGATAGAAACTATTACTTCTAGAACCAATGATGATATTAGGATATAAGTAATTATGCCTCTTAAACAATCAGCATAATTGTAAAATAGGAGAATCAGGACTCATTTATAAAAATCTGTTAGCAAAGCAGTATTTGGATGTGCAGTTTTTTTTTCAACCTTCTCAATTTTCCAGCCACTACTCGCCCTCTCATTGTCTCATTATTTTCCACAATTTAATCCTCAAACTCACAAATCTAGAACAGAATCAAAGAAAAACCCAAAATGATGTAGGTCATACAAAATTTATAAAATTTAGCACTAGCTTGGGTTATTTTTTGGGGTTCTTCTTCACATAACATAACAAAAGAGAATTAGAGATTACTGGTAGTAATAGTCAGCAAGGTTAATTAGGCTTACTGATCCTATAATCACAAATGATTTATGGCCTTCTCTTGCACTAATTTTCATCTTCATTTTTTCAATAGCCATAGTATTTCAGCCAAATACATGTCCAACAGTAAGAACAGACAAAATATGGTATTTTCCTTGTAAAGAAGTGCAGTTTCATGTTTTTACTATCAATCCATTTTGAAAGTAGGTCAATGTCATCAAACTGGAATATCACTTAGCTCCTTCAAAATCACCAGAATATTCACCAACACCTATTTGTGAACGTCAATTTTCTTATGAGCTATAACATCCAAAGTCAAGGTATCCCAAGAAGATTAGATTGTGAGCTTTAAGATACAATACAATGTTAACATTTAAAAATTAAAAATAAACAAGACAAACTAGAAACTTGGAATAGAACAATGTAGGCATATTAAAATTATCAAATGCATACTTGCATTATAATTTGAATTTTTTCCCTTTTCTATACATTTGCACATTCAAATTTTTTTCTTTAAATTGAATGTTATCTATGAAATTATAGTTTCTTTGCTGATATTGTTTACATCAGTCATTTAATATATTCGAGTTTTTGCTGATATTGGGTTAAAATTTTTTTTTTTTACATAGAAATGGTTAGTGGTGTCTCACGTAAGAGACCAACGGCATCCAACAGAAGACGTGCTAGGCAAATAGAACCTGAACCAGTGGAAGTGAATGTCCCCGTGGAGGAGGATGACCATGTGGATGCGAATAATGATTATGTTGACGATGATATTGGTGTGGAGGATGATGATGTTGATAATGATATTGGTGTAAAGGCTGACCTCATGGAGGACGATGTTGGTATGGATGATGACAACACAGAACCAGTTCATGGTGCTCCAGAGGATCCTTCATTGCTATTTAGCTTTCGTAACCATGTTGCTGCCGTTGTTTGGAAGAAAAAGGTATTTTGAGAATTTCTCAACAATAAACTAATCATATGTACTATATGCTTCAAATTATTTATATGTTTTATGTACAATGTAGGAACGGGGACCTCTTAAATGTTTGAATCATTCTCGAAAGCTTGCCGAGTGGCCATGGATGTCACCAACAATCTAAAATGTTAGGTGGAGACATTTGGTTGAATAGTCTGGTCTTAGTGTCCTTATTGATTACACATATTGGCATGGCAATAGAGTGGCAATATCTGCCTTCGTTGAAAGGTGGCATCCAGAGACAAATACATTTCACATGCCAGATGGTAAGATGACTGTCACATTGGATGATATGCGGACCATACTTAGCATTCCAGTCACTGGCATGGCTTTGTCATGTCCTAAGTTAACAAGATACAAGGCTGCTGAACTGGTGAATGCTACTTTGGGAGTGCCAGTGAATGATGCATTTGCAGAATTAGTTCAATCTCGTGGGTAATCCATGAAGCTAGAGTGGTTGCGAATTAGATTTCATGAAGTTAACGATACAGATGATGCAAATTTCATAGAATACGCAGCGAGAGCTTACTTGCTATACTTATTAGGTTGTACTCTCTTCTCTGATAAGAGTGGGACTCGAGTACCTGTTGCTTACCTGTACATGTTGACTGACATTGATGCTGTTAGCTCATATGCATGGGGTGATGCAGCTTTGGCATTCTTGTATAGACAATTAGGACTTGCTAGTAGGGCTGGTGTTAAGCAGATTGTTGGTTACTTGAAGCTATTGGAAGCATGGATTTATGAGCATTTTCGTTTAGGAAGGCCTCATCCAAATTTGTCCTATTCTGGTGAACAACCTCGTGTATGTCGTTGGAGTCCGCGAAGAGATAGAGGTTTTACAGAAGACCACTTGCAGACATTACGAGAGCAACTTGACATATTACGTGCTAATGAGGTTAGATATTTTATAATAGTGTGATATTGAAAAAAAAAAAAAAAAGATTTCCTAACTAACATTATGCATTCCTTATTTATAGATCGAATGGGATCCATACCGTTTATGTAGGACACACCATCCACTTCATGAGGTTGCATATTATACTGGATGTTTGAAATGCTTTGATATTGTTGAACTCTATCACCCCAATAGGGTTTTGCGACAATTTGGTAGGTCCAAACCATCCCACCAGAACTATTATCTCATGTTCGAGCTACACGGGGCAGTAAACCAGGACAATACAGAATCATGTATCAATACCATGACACGATATGGGCGCAATGGGAGAATCATGTGTTGTCCATTAATGCTCGTAGCGTGCCTGTACAGCAGCGGCCATCTGAATGTGTACGGGGATACGGTGAGTGGTATTGTTGGCTACATATTTTGTAAAAGCCAAATCACAGTTTGACACGAGGCAGAATAAGGGTATTATGGGAAGATAATTCAGGTCCTCGATCCTGATCGAACACGTGGCAATGAACATTGGTTCTCACGTGATCTGAGTAGCACTAGATCAGTAAAGAGATATAAAATGACATGGCTTCAACGATTGCTCATATTCAAATTCAAATACAGGAGGGAAGTTTAACTGCAAGAGATGGCGTAGTGGGACTACTTCTAAGGCAGCATGATCAGCGATCATGGAGGAGTAGTTCGACGGTTTGAAGTGCAGTTCGAAGGTCATCTTTGACAAGTATAAATAGCAAGGAAGCTCTCAGAAAAGCCCCCAGACTCAGATCATACAAACCAGTCTTTACTTCATATTTTTCCTTTCCAGTTTTACTTTTCTTGTATTTTAAATACCTGTTCTTTAAATACCTGCACTTTAAATACCCGCACTGCACTTCGATTCATAGGAGTAGTCTCAAGTAGATTCAAGTAGACTGTCGCTGTAAACCTCTTCGAGGCTGAGTTCGGACTATTGTAAGTGTTCATTTTAATGAAATACTTCGATTGTTCTTCATATTAACTGTTATTTCTCTTAATTTCTCCTAAGTTAAGCCACCAGTAAAAGTCCTCTTCATTGATTTGAAAGAACTAAAACACAATCGTCGATAATTGGTTGGCAATCATAATTTCAGAAGGATGATTGATCCTTCTTGCTGGCACGCTCGCATTTACAAAAATACCCTTCGAAAAGCCAAAAAGCCAACATATATTTTTGGCACACCCAGTGGGACTTGTTAAAATGGCTAGACGAAGACGACAAGGAGAAAATGAACGCTTGGAAGAAGGCGTAGAAGGAGAGGTAGAAATACCTAATCCAGAGGAGAATGTAGTAACACATCCTGTGGAGACTCCTATGCTATCAGAACCTTTGGTCGAATAGACCAGTACTTCTGGACAAGGACCATATGTTCATAATATTGGACGAAACCAAGGAATTGGACCATCCACCGTTCCATCTACTCAGCCAACAAATTCATGGGATGGCTTGGTAGATGCTATGGGACAACAATTAATGAACACAATGGAAAGGTGGGCAACATTCTTTTTGGATTGAATGAATAACCACCAACCAACAAATACAAGACATACAGAGGAAATTTTAAATGTCCCTCAGCAAAGATTGGCTAGAGAAAAACAGCCTATGCAAGTTAATGGACAAATTAATGGTCAGACTAGTACTCAGAACTATGAAAGACCATCGCCTCAGTCTTGGTATGAACCCATTTCAAGGCTTGTAATAGGCCAAAATGCCTCAGTACTCAACAATGAAGCCACACAAGTTGGTGGATCTGGCCAAGTACAAGAAACTGGCATAAGAATGGTGGCAAATCCCATGTTCGAAGCCATACCTGGCACTAGGGGGTATAATAATCCCATGTTCGAAGCCATACCTGGCACTAGGGGGTATAATAATCCCTTATTCGAATTTATACCTGGGGGGTTGGAAGGTTTTCCCACAAATGGAAGGGACACAAGACTGTTCGGCACCTTTCACAGAGACAAGCTCAAAGGGGTTACCCATACCCCCAATAGCAACTTTGCACCACAGGGCAACATCCCAAATATACCACCTTTTGGACCAAGAGGACCACATGCACAAGTTTGTCCACCAAACCTGTGTTTGTCCCTCCGATGAGTGGTTGACAAGCCCAAAATATGGTCCCTAGGGACCAAATTGCCGATATTGTTAGGGAGATGTGTGGACCGATGGCTCGGGGTCCAGACTCTGTATCTGAAAACCATACCCAGTGGGTAGATAGGGTATATGAATACCCAAGAGGATTGAATACCAGATTTTACCCTATTCTATGGGCTGAAATCAATCAACAATAAAGCATATTGCCGATTCATTTGCTCAATGTGGTGAATTCACTAATCATGACTACATAAAAGCGAGATTATTTCCAAACTCTTTAAGCGGGGAGGCGTTTGTATGGTATATCAATCTTACACTTGGCTATTCAAACTTGGCAACAAATGGAAGAGGCATTTCATGCCCAATTCTTCAATCGAGCGAGGTGTCCATGGCGGACTTGGCAAGATTGAGTCAAAGGCTGAAGAAAAGGCTACTTAGTTCATTGCAGTTAAAAGGGCTCGAAATAAATGTAGAGTCATCCTTCCAGAGCAATTTGTAAGATTGGCTCAAAAGCGGTTTAGAGTTCGAGCTTGAAAGAAGTTTGACTCAAGCGAATTCGAGGATTTGGTCGAATTAACCTATAAGGTGTCTCGATATGAAGCATTACTAGAGGAGGAACAAGATCGAAATAATGCTTCGTATAAGACATACTATAGAGATCCCAATTATGAGATCGATGCAGCAGAGATTGTGGGCAAGAACACATGTCTGTGAAGCATTAATTCATAAGGATACAACCATCGATCAGCAGTTTAAAAAGAAAGACTTTCCTGAAAGTACTCTTTCGATTTAACAAAAGCAGATAACATTTTTGATCATTTGCTTGCAGCCAATTTCCTTAAGTTACCAAAAAGGGTAAAACTGCCGTCTCTTGATGAACTTAAAGGAAAAGTATACTGTAAATAGCATAATTCTTGGTCTCACTCGACTAAAAGCGCATTGTTTTTTGAGGCGGGATCAAACAAATCCGGAAAGGAAGTCGAAGTTCGGCCAAAATAGAGAAAGCCATGGAATTAGTGATAACCGTTTCGAAGTTGGAGAAAGTGGCTAATGTGGTTGTACCAAACTTTCGGAATCTATCTCTGCGAGGAATTGGAAAAAGGTCAATGTGCAAATGCATATTGCCAACGAACATTGCCAAGAAGGAGACTAGAAACCCGCCGATTATTGACGGGGTTTCTCACATCGAAAGAACACTCGATAAAGAAATCTTGGATGACGATTCCTTGGAAGCGGTATGTCTGAGAGGATGTGTCCCAGATGTAGACTAAGTTACAAATGGTTGAAGGGGCTTTCAATTGGTGGGAAGCAATACTATAAAGATGTTCAGAGACGTCCTAAATCAACCAACGCCTACAACAAAAGGCCGTGCGACTAGTGATAAGCGGCGACCGGTGGTGGTTGAGCTGCGGTTGATGAATAAATGCTAAAGGCAAAAGGCCCTTGTATGAGTCTAGGCCACTTAACTACTACAGAATGGAGAGTAAACATTCTGAAAGAAGATTGGAGAGGAGTTCAGGTTATGGGACTAAAGCCAGAGATTGGCCCCCCAAACCAACCTCACACAGAACAGAAAATGGCCACCTCCATCAAAGGCCAGAATCAAGCTCAAAGCATGAGACCAGAACCAAGCACTTACCTCCACGGCCAGTTTCGAAGATGGCTTCGAAGGTGGAAAAAGGTGATTCAACATCTGAATCAGTAAGCTCTTGGGTACCTGGAGTTCCAGATTGGTTTGTAATGCAAAACAAACCTAGGGAATTGTCTGCCAGGAGAGATGTTGGAATCACAGGCAGAATGGTCAAGCCTCCTTTGGTGGCTCCGAACAAGCGGGTATTCTTTGAAACACCCAAAGACAAAGGAACCAAATATGGTTCGATTATTTCCAGATCACAAAGGAGGAAGATTCAGCTTGGTACACCCGATGTACCGGCAAGATCTGAAAGAAAGTGGAAGAGTTCTTCACGAGTCAAGGCAGAAGAAAAAACTTGAAGTCAGACCATTCTCTAAAATCGACTCTACAAAGTAATGTGGTTTGTAGTAGAGAACAATTGGCCCAAGTTCATTACGAACTAAAGGCGAGGAGAAGGCTAGTTTGGCGGTGGAGAAGGCTCGATGGAAAGTGATAGCGAAAGCGGAAGAAGAGATTAGCATGAGCCAAAAGAAGGAAATGGTAGAAGAAGAAATGTTGAAGCCTTCATGGTTGAACAAACATTTATTGCTCGATTGAGAAGGATCCTTGAAGGATCCGTTATCAATGAAATACTAGAATGCGACATGGAGGATCTTTGCTGAAGACGATGAGCAAGGTAGCCAAGAGGGAAGAAGGTCTGACCACCATCCGGTTTGGCTCATTTCCCCTGTCGATCAACATGGTACACATACTACCTCATGAATTCCAGGCTGAAAAGGAGGATCAGGGTGACCAAGACATGGATCCAATTCTTGTCTCTAGCGAGGAGTCACAAGTGAGTATGGTACAGGATGCTCCTTAAATGGCTACTCCAATGAAAACCGAGTGTGAAAGTGAGAAAGTGGTGAGCATCAACCTCTCATATCCTTTTGAATACCCCTCGAATTCCATGACCCAACATGTCAAGCCTTTGTACATCAAGGCTTTCTTTGATGGGATACAGCTAAACCGAGTCCTAATAGACAATGGGGCAGCGGTGAACTTATTACCGAAATCTTCTTTGAAGAAACTAGGGAAGAAGAATCCCAGGTTAATCCCAACCATTACAACCATTGCTGGCTTTGCTGGAGATAAGCAGATGGCCCAAGGGATTCTGCCTATTAATTTGAGTGTGGGAACCAGGGACTGTATATGGCGACATTCTTAATGTCGGCAGCAATGCTAAGTATAATGCCTTACTTGGGAGAGATTGGATCCACACTAACAAATGTGTGCCTTCCTCTTTGCATCGAGAAGATCATGATGGCCCAGGCAATGGAGAGACAGAGGAGATTGATCACGGATCCTCACCCCTTCATAGTCTGTGCAGACTTTGCAGAGGCCAAGTTGTATATTGAGGGAGTGACACCACTCAGTATACTAAGGAAAGCTGATGGCTCAGCCGAAGTGACGGCTGATGAGGAAGTAACACACCTGAAGCACTTAGTACAAGAAAGTGCTGATGAAGAGGTTGTCGTGAAAGATGACAATGATGCCTGGTTATAGGCAAAAGAGTGAAGAACGAGAAGC
This sequence comes from Camellia lanceoleosa, assembly GCA_025200525.1. Lineage (NCBI taxonomy): Eukaryota > Viridiplantae > Streptophyta > Magnoliopsida > Ericales > Theaceae > Camellia > Camellia lanceoleosa. The sequence goes on along the minus strand of CM045772.1, from coordinate 113,354,429 downwards.
CAAGTCCTTGGCTTTGATTAAATTCTCATCATTTGACGTAAAAGCAATAGTCCAGAAAGTACAAAAGCAAGAGAGAGAGGCCATGATAATTGGCTGTGAACAAGAGCAGCAACAGGTCAGAAGCTTGACCCTTGGGAAATACTGTGCATTGGACATTGAAACAAAAGTCCAGGAGATACAGGAAGAAGACGCGTTATGGACAGATTTTGTCTATAAGGAAGAGGGAAGAGATGTCGAATTAAAGACCCTAGGAGCAGAACAAGGCGAAAAGGTTGCTTCGAAGGTTGAAGAAACCAAAGAAGAAGCTTCGATGAATTCTCAGACGCAAGACCCCTTAGAAGAAGTGAATTTAGGGGAAGGTTCTGTGCAGCAGCCCACCTATATAAGTACTTGCTTGAATGTTCTGGACAGAGACCAGTTATTGGTTGTTCTAAAGAAATACAAAGATTGCTTTACATGGTCTTATAATGAACTACCAGGATTGGATAGATCATTGGTGGAACATAGGCTCCCTATGAAGCCTAATTTCAAGCCATACAAGCAGAAACCAAGAAGGATGAGTCCAGAAGTAATTCAGAAGGTTAAGGAAGAAATTCTTAGACTACTCAAGGCAGACTTTATTAGGACAGCCAGGTATGTTGAATGGCTATCTAATATTGTGCCTGTAGTTAAGAAGAATGGCAAAATGAGGGTATGCATCGATTTCAGAAACTTAAATCTAGCAACTCCTAAAGATGAATACCCTATGCCTATAGTGGATCTGCTGGTAGACAGCTCAGCAGGGCATCAAGTTTTATCAATGATGGATGGTCATTCTGGTTATAACCAAATATGCATTGCAGAGGAAGATATCCACAAAAAACATTGAGATGTCACGGAAATATTGGCACCTTGAATGGGTTAAAATGCCATTTAGTGCGAAGAATCTTTGGGGCTACATATCGGAGGGCTATGAACACTATCTTTCATGATCTCATTGGAGGGTATCTAGAATGTTATATTGATGACATTGTGGTGAAATCGATCCATGGAGGAGCATTTGTTTCATTTAGAAGCGACTTTTGAAAGAATGAGGAAGTTCAAGTTGAAACTTAATCCTCTTAAGTGTGCTTTTGGTGTATCATCTGGAAACTTCTTGGGTTATGTAGTGCACAAGAAAGGAATACAGATTGATCAGAATAAAGCTAAAGCCATCATTGAAGCTAGACCTCCATTAAGTAAGAAAGAATTACAAAGGTTCCTGGGGCAGGTTAACTTTCTTCGAAGGTTTATTTCTAACACTGCAGGGAAAACTAAAGTATTTTCTTCCTTGTTAAAAATTTGAAAGATGAAGAGGAATTTATATGGACAGCGAGCATCAAAGTGCTTTCGAAGGTATCAAAGCCTACTTGGCCAAACCTCCGATCTTGATGCCACCAAAGGGAACAAGCCTTTGAAGTTGTACATAGGCTGCGGAGAAGATTCATTGGGAGCTTTCTTAGCCCAAGACAACGAAGAAGGCAAAAGAGCAAGCTATTTATTACCTTAGTAGGTTTTAAATCCTTGTGAATGTAAATATTCAATTTGTTGAAAAGTCGTGTCTTGCTTTGTATTTTCTTTGCAATGAAATTAAGATATTATCTTTTACCTACAACTGTCTTGGTAATTGCAACCACAGATTTGGTTAAATACATGTTGTCTAGACCTATGTTGAGGGGAAGAATTGGCAAGTGGATACTAGCCTTATCGAAATTTCATTTAGAATATGTCCCTCAAAGAGCAGTGAAATGGCAAGTTTATTTTCTGGCAGATCATCCATCTCAAACAGAAAGCTAAGAGATAATGGAGCTTGGTATGGCTAATGTTGAGCCATGGCAGATGTGGTTTGATGGATCGAAAGCCAATGGCTTAATTGGAATTGGTGTTGTGATTAAATCTCCACAAGGGGTAGAAACTACACATGGTTTCAGAGTGGACGAAGCCACTTGTTCCAAGAACCAGGCCGAATATAAAGCCTTAATAGTGGGACTAGAAATCCTCATTGGATTACAAGTACATGCAGTTGACATATTTGGGGACTCTCAATTGGTGGTTAACCAAGTGAAAGGGATTTTCAAGTGTCAAAGCATAAGTATCCTACCATATTATGTTGTTGCATTACATCTGCTTTCTCAGTTTCAAATAGCAAATGTAACCCATGTTCCAAGATTCTTGAACAATAGAGCTAATGATGTGGCTCAAAAAGCTTCGAACTTCAAGAGAAGGGATAATACTCAAAGGGACATAAGCCAAACAACATATCAGAAATTAATACAACCTTTGAATAAAAGGAATGTGATCTTGGAAGTCAATCATAATGACTTACAAGAACAGGATTGGAGACATCCAATAATGCAGTATTTAGCTGGTCCATCTTCGAAGGCCAGCAGAAGGGTCAAATTGCAATCCATGCAAGATATGGTATATGGTAATGCTCTCTATAAAAGAGGGGGAGATGGCTTATTGCTGGAATGTTTAGGCCCAAAAGAAGCATTAACAACTATGGCTGAGGTTCATGAAGGCATTTGTGGCGCTCATCAACCTGGTGTGAAGATGAGATGGTTGCTTCGAAGGCATTCCTACTATTGGCCAACTATCCTTAAAGACTGTATAGAATATGCAAAGGGTTGCCAGGCATATTAAAAGCATGGTACAATAAGGCATGTGCCCATAACTGACCTACATGCAGTAGTGAAACCTTGGCCATTCAGAGGATGGGCCATGGATATGATGGGAAAAATACATCCACCTTCTTCGAAGCATCATTGTTTCATTCTAGTGGCCACTGACTACTTCACTAAATGGGTCGAAGCTAAGCCATACAAGGCTGTAGACCAGACAGAGGTCATTGGGTTCATTAAAGATCTGATCCATAGATTTGACATCCCACAAACCATAACAGTTGATAATGGAACTGTGTTCGATGGGAAAATGATAAAGTCCTTTGTGGCAGAATTTGGAATTAGCCTTATTAATTCCACACCCTATTATGCACAAGCCAATGGTCAAGCTGAATCATCCAATAAGTCTTTGAAAAAGGGAATACAAAAGGTGGTGGAAGATAATCCTAGGGATTGGCATAACCTATTGTTGGATGTTTTATGGGCTTATAGAACTTTCCCAAGGTCAAGCACAGGAGTCACCCCTTATGCTTTAGTATACGGGCATGATGCAGTGTTACCTGTGGAGATTAATGTTAAATCTCTGAGGGTAAGATGCCAAGATCAATTAGATCCTGAGCAATATCATCAAAGCATGTGCTTGGAATTAGAAGGCATAAATAAAGCCAAGATTTTGGCATTAAATAGCATTCTTTTTCAAAAGAAGAAAGCAGCCAAGAATTATAATAAGAAAGTCAAGCATATTGGCTTTGATGAAGGTGACTTGGTATGGAAAACAATACTCCCAATAGGAATTAAAAGCCATAAGTTTGGCAAATGGTCACCTAACTGGGAAGGACCATATCAAATTCATAGAGTTCTGCCTTTTGGAGCATACCATTTAAGAAATTTGAATGGCTATGTACATCCTAAAACGATTAATGGCAGATATTTGAAGCCTTATTTTCCAACCATTTGGGAAACACAAGGAATAAAATAAACATTATGTACAAAAACACAAGACACTCAGATAATAGATAAGAATTTGATTTTTCATAAAGAATCAAGTACATGGTGCCTAAAATTGGCCCAAAAATCATTACAATGTTTCAATTGTTTTTGTACAGTTGATTTCCTACTACTAAGTGATGGAAACAGGTGAATAGCTGCAGCCATGTCTTCTTTTCGTTCAGCCAGTTCTTGGTTGGTGATTTGCAATTTGGTGTCAGTTCGAACCAAGGCCTGGTTTACTGCAGCTAACTCCTCCTCAAGTTGAGCTTTCTTCTCCAGCAGCTGAATTCGAAACTGGGAGGCATAAGAGTGTTGTTCCTTGAGATCTGATATTTCGGTATGCACTTGAGAAACAAAATGCTGATCCCTAGCCAATTTCTCATTGGCAGTATTGGCAGCATGACAAATGTTGATATAGAAGTCAATAGTAGCTGCAGCCTGGGATAGATGATTTGAAACATTCATACTGGACTGCTCAGCAAAATTACAGCACTGAAGAAACCCATTCCTGATAATAGGCCTTTGTAGAGCCTCAAAGGGGATCCTCGAAAAGGAAGTCAGCAGTTCCAGACATGTGTCCAAGTCCACTGAAGGTGCAGGAGGCTTGTTGCTAGAAAAAGGAGGACTCTCAAAAATTTCCAGCAAGGAGTCAGCCAAGACTAATGGCTTTGCTTCAGCACTAAATGTTGGAGAGGTAGAAGGTACGTTGAAAAGACTAGCAAGTCTTCCTTCGAAGATGTCTACCTTATCCCTAGACATGAAGGGCATGGAAAATTTTGTGGTGGAAGACACGAAATTGCATAGGGATGGGAGAAATGGATGGAGCATCTTTGGCAGCCTCTATGGTCTTAGCCACCAATGAATCAAGTGAAGAGGGGCTGGAAGTAGGCACAGGTGATGAACCATGAATTGGAGAACTAACAGCACCCTCTTTTGAAGAATCAACTGCCATTGGGAATGGAGTAGCAGTTGGAATTTATGAGAAGGAAGGAGGAAGAGCAAGGCTCGAAGAAGAAGTAAACTGAGGTAGATCAAAAGTCAAAAAAGGGAGATATGGCTCTAAGCCAAGGAGAATAGACGTTGGGATGCTTGGATTCAAAGAAGGCGTATCAAATATAGGCTTGGAGAGTGGGAGCATGATTTGGATGGTTTTCACACGTTGCATTTGGTCAACTTCAACTAAAATCGAGGGAGGCCTCGCTGGGAAGATGAATGTAGTTGCTGTTGCTGCAAGAGGAAGAAATACAAAGGACTGTCAAAATTCAGTATTAAAAACTAACGAAGGAAAAACAGCAGAAATATGAAAAAAATTACTTGTTTCAGAAGTGTTGGCACTGATGGGAGAACTACGAAGAGTATAATGCTCGATAGTTTGGTGTCTTCGTGTAGCTTCTCTTTGTAATGCATCAGCAGCAGCGGCTTCATCCCTCAAAAATTGTTGATGCAGTCTCTTCTCAGCCCTCTCAAAAACGATTATTGCCTTGGAAGGTGCCTGTTCTACTGTTGAGACAGCTGCTTCATGAAGCGGGTCCTCACCCAAGTCAGCAGCAGAAACAGTCATCTTCTTTCTCTTCCTCACTGGTGGTGATACTACTGGTTCTTTTTCGATTTCCCTCTCTTCAATTTGGGGTTTAGATTTTTCAGAGGTTAGTTCTTTCTCTATTACTATAGTGGTTACCTTAAGAGAAGGATGTTCAATTGTATCAGAAAGGGAGGCAGCCACCTTTTGTCTCTTTGTTCTTTGTAAGGACACTTCTTGCTCTTGTTCAACCTCTTTTTCTCTCAAAGATTCAGATTCCTCAGAAGGGAGGATCAGCTTCCTTTTTTGTTTCTGTTGTTGTTTCTTTTTTAGAGTAGCTAAAGTTTCAGCTCTCTTAGGAGATTCTTCTTGCGGGGACCCTGCACCAAAGTACATAAGTATAAAGGAAACAAACAAAAGATTCAAAAGAAAAAAAGAGAGAGAATCTGAAAGTATTTACCCTTCTTGAGCGACTCTAGTAACTTTAGTTGGAGGGTGAAGCTGAGGAGTGATTGTAGCAGATTTAGGAAGAGGGAATGTTCTAAAGTCGTTGACTTAGCCTTTGAAGGCACTCCTAATCCTACCAACAAGTCATGGGGGTGTACAGATAGGCGCACTTCCATATTGACTGTCCACCAGTTCTGAAATCTTTTCAAGGCCAAGCCATACGGAAGAAAGGGGATAAATTGGAACTCATGCAAGTCCTTCAGCAGTCTGAGAATTGCCGTCTCTAGTCTGGATTTGGGTATTTTCAAATCTCTGGCTGTGAGGTGAACATTCGAGAGACTACAAAGGGGAACTGGTATCCCTTGAGTGAGTCCAAATTGTCTGGCAAATTGAGAAGGGCAGTACACCTCAGAAATGCATTTGTAGGCTCGAGGGTTTAAACTGCCAATAAACAATTCTCTTGGTAGTAGTATAGAGGCCCACATATCTTTATGAGGAGAAGTGGAGCATTCTTTATCGGCCAGAAAAGTTTGTAGCCAGATTGGTCCTTTATTGGCCTCGAAAGGACAGAAGAAGGAGGCAGATGGAGAGATAAGGAGTTGGTAAAAGAAGGTAAAGTAGTAAGCGAAGGAAGCAGGATAAAGGGTAATCCTAGCATACTTTTCCCCGTAAGTACCAGGATCCTGAATAAGGAATCTTAGACACTTGGGATGTAGGTCAGTGAAGTAGGCGAAGAGCCAGAGTTGAAGGACCCAGAGGGGACCTCCTTGGTTGGCATCAAGAGGTTTTTCGCAAAATTGGGAACATGCTCTGTAGATGTGACCTAAAAGATAAGGAGCAAGACCTATGTGTTTTTTCATGACAAGTGCCTTCGCAAGAGGAGCAAACTCAGGCATGATCCTCTGAGATGAAGTGCAAAAGAGGAATTTGCATAGCCAGTATAAGATAAAGGAAAATAATTCTCTGTCCCTCACAAGACCTTCCTTTTTATTTTCAGCCTTTATGAAGTCAGTATAAGAGGAATTTAGGGCCGGAAGAGAAAATTTGACGGGAAGGTCCGGGTAGTTGGGAGTAAAAGGAGAACCGTGGAGTAAAAGCCCTAAGAGATGGCAAATATCGAGAACAGTGGGGGCCATCATGCCACACCGAAATTGGAAGAAATTAAAAGCCATATTCCAGAAACATAAAGCAGCAGGAATCAAAAAAGGGTCCTCAGGAATAATGAACCTGGAAAGACGAAGGGCATCGAGGATACAGAGCTCTTGCAGGTCATCTTCTCTCGCAGGTACTACTCTGTCATACCATTCTTTCCATTCAGTCCACAATGTCGGCCCGACAGCGGTGAGGGCGATTCACTCTCGATTCCGCCATTCAAGCCCTCCTTCATAGAAGGAAATGGTCCTCAAGCGAGGTATAGAGCGCAAGTTCGATGAGCTTCCCGAAAAATAGGACCAAGAACATACTCTTGCTTGTTGTTGTGGCGAGGAACGAAGAGACGCCCATCTATGTTACCCGGTTCACCAGTTGTGGGTTTGGCAATTTCTTCAGCAATACATTTCTTCAGAGCCATGGTAGGGCTGAGATGACTGCCAGCGAGCACTTTCAGTGAGGAAGGATCCATTAGTAGGGTTTGTGTGTTGAAAGAGCAAGTGATTTCAGAACACGAAACAAAGGGGTTTTTAAGAAAAAAAAAAAGGGGCTTTGTGTCTGAAAAATATATTGCGTTCGTTAAGTACTAAAAGTACGAATACGAAGAGTTTCTTTCAATATTGATACTTTTGGAGGGAAAGAACACAGCCCAAATACTAAAGTCAACTTCGAAGTTAAACATTTGGCTTCAAAGCCAAATTTGGCGCTAAAAGCTAAAGGACAATGGCTTCGAAATACATAAATTAAACCCGAGCGTACTATATGCTTAAAATGGCTAGAATGCTCGAATATTGGTCTACTTCAAAGAGTTTAAAGACCTGTTTGAGGGTTATTAATCAAAGTAACAACCTTTGGAGCAACTCCTTGGATCCTTTAAGGATGAGTACTGTTCGAAGCATTAAAACCAATCGTTGGTTTTTATATATATAAGAAAGAATTGCTTTTTGAACCAAAAACAGTATGGATTACTCTTCGAAGCAAAATGGCCAATTTGAAATTGATTGACTATATTGACCATGACCATATATTGGTTATAGTTAGTTTTGATGGGTAATATTGTTAAAATTCAAAGCATTAATTCCAGATGATATCAGCTAGAATTGTCAACTATACTCCATAAATTGGAAAAAGACATGTTGGTTCTTTTAAGCGTTTCATTAAACAATTGAGTCTAGATTCGAAGGATGAGATTGTTCAATTCGAAGCTATAAGTTGGTTTTTGAAGACAAAAGGAAACAGAGTCAAACAATGTCAAATACAGAAAGACTTTGTTTGTATTGAAGCCAAGATAATTACATTAAGTAATCCTATTTGGGTACAAATTCAAGCTCATAAAAATAAGGAATAGAATAAATAACAAGATCATGGAACTTTGTCCAACAATGATTAATGAATATTTGTTCTTTCTTTATTATATCTTCTATCTCCTCTAATGTTGGCTGCATAAGTTGGTGTGCTCTCACTTCATAGTAGAGCTCCTCAGCCTTTGTTTCGAAAGCCTCTTCCCTCAATTTTTGTTCCAACTCATCTATAACTAAATCATCCCAATATGCAGAATCTTTATTTTTGAAGTCATCAAAATCTTGATGAAGTTTTACGCCGTCTTGGGCATGTATTGGGAGAGATGAAAGTTGAACCAAAAATTGGATGGTGACCTTGGAATTAGGATGCCAGTGGTGGAGCACTGGAAGTTGGTCCAAGAACATGTGAAGTTCTGCTTGGGCAATGGGATTAAGGACATGACCCCTAGTCAAAATATCACAAGCCCATCGAAAGTTCTTCAGAGAGATGTCATCCTCAAGAACATTGAAGGGCAAGTGAGAAAAGCATAGCGAAGTTGAGCTTGTTTCGCTCGGTGAAGTTGGGGAGGATGGAGGTTTGTAAGGTGGAAAGATTTTGTCCATGGAAAGGACAAGCCTTAATTTCTCTGTCCAGGAAAGAGTGGGAGGAGAAGAAGGAGTAGATGGTTCTGCTTCAGAAGATGGAGAAGGTGTGGATGCTTCTATTCCAGAAGATAGAGAAGAAGAAGTGGATGCTTCTGTTAGGGGAGATGACACGGGAGCGGAAGAAACAAAGGCATTAATGTAGTCAAGCCAGTCAGAAGAGCAAATCTTTGTCTTCTTGGCTAAAAATGAAGGGGTATACCCTTGTGATTCTTCCAGACACCGGGCAGTGTGCATTATCCTTGTGGGCATAGAGGATGTGTACCAGGCCACAATCAAATTCTCCTCCAAATTGCGTCGAAGGTCAATGGGCACATAAGGATAGACCACCGAGCTTCGAGCGTAAGAAGGAAAATCTAAAGGGTCAGTGAACTCAACAAAATGGTGATTAATTCGTTCCCTCAAGTCCCAGGACTCAGGTGCTGACCAGTTCGTCCATCCGAAACCCCCAGAAGATGAAGAAGTTATAGCTTCATCCCAAGCAGAAGTTTGTGAAGAAGAACTCCCCAAGTCCATATTTGCAACTTGTTGAAGCAAAGGCTTGAGAGTAGTTCGTTCAAAGTACAAAGGGAGTCTAGAGGAAGAACTTCTTGTATCTGTAAATTTGTAAACCAAAGGATTAAGGGCAATGTGTTCGTAGTCCAAAGGTTGATAATCTGCGAAAGCTTCCATGACCTGAATATAGAAGGGCGGGTAAAGGTGGCTAATGAATGCGTGGAGATTCTTTCGAGGGGAAACAACATTACTCAATGGCTCTTCGTATGCTTGATCAATAGAGTGAGAAGTTGATTGAGCCATAGTCCGTTCGAATGCTAAAGGTATTGGAATGTTCAAAACAAGTTGAGAGTTAATGCAAATGATCACCAAATAGGTGACGGTTGTGCTTCCTGAAGATGGGCTCTTTGCATGTTCCAAAAGCGCGGGAAAAGCTTTTGATCCACTAATATTTCTAAGTATTGGGTATATTAGTGCGGGGGGTAATGTTGGCTACATATTTTGTAAAAGCCAAATCCGCAGTTTGACGTGGCAGAATAAGGGTATTATGGGAAGATAATTCAGGTCCTCGATCCTGATCGAACACGTGGCAATGAACATTGGTTCTCACGTGATTTGAGTAGCACTAGATCAGTAAAGAGATATAAAATGACGTGGCTTCAATGGTTGCTCATATTCAAATTCAAATACAGGAGGGAAGTTTAACTGCAAGAGATGGCATAGTGGGACTACTTCTAAGGCAGCATGATCAGCGATCATGGAGGAGTAGTTCGACGGTTTGAAGTGCAGTTCGAAGGTCATCTTTGACAAGTATAAATAGCAAGGAAGCTCTTAGAAAAGCCCCCAGACTCAGACCATACAAACTAGTCTTTACTTCATATTTTTCCTTTCCAGTTTTACTTTTCTTGTATTTTAAATACTTGTTCTTTAAATACCTGCACTTTAAATACCCGTACTGCACTTCGATTCATAGGAGTAGTCTCAAGTAGATTCAAGTAGGTATCATTGTAAACCTCTTCGAAATTTGAGTTAGGACTATTGTAAGTGTTCATTTTAATGAAATACTTGATTGTTCTTCATATTACTGTTATTTCTCTTACTTTCTCCTAAGTTAAGCCACCGGTAAAGTCCTCTTCATTGAAATTTGAAAGAGCTAAAACACAATCGTCTGATAATTGGTTGGCAATCATAATTTCTGTAAGGACTGATTGATCCTTGCTGGCACGCTCGCATTTACAAAAATACCCTTCGAAAAGCCAAAAAGCCAACATAGGTATGCTCGTGTTTCGTATCGAATTGTTCAAAATCCTACACATCACTCTCAGTTTGATCCACGTGTTCAACGTCCCGAGAATGATGTTACTATGGATCCTAAGTAGGTAAGCAAATTGTGAATTACCTTTTTTCACTTTTAAGTGGTTCACCATAAATCAAACACTAAGTACGATTTTTATTAATTTTTTTGCAGTGTAATGATGCTGCTTTCAATGTTGGTGCTGCAGTCCATAGACTCGGTCGTGATGAGTGTGTCTTGCACCCTGACATACTGTATGAAACCATTGGTCGCATACTACAAGTTCTTGACGAACAGAGTTTGGGATATACTTCGATACGTACAGAGCATCAAGTCTACTATCGTAAACGTCGTAGGATGGACCATACATGAGGATTGAGATCTACTTTTTGTTTGATGACATAATTTTGCATAATGTCTAGCTCGTATACATTTTGGGATATAGTTTTGTGTTAACCGTACTTGATATTTGGGATGTAGTTTTTTTTTTTTTTTTTATGGCATAGTTTTTGTGAAAGCGTAGCCCGTACAGAATTTGGGATCTAGTTTTTTTTTTTTTATGACATAGTTTTTGTAAATGCCTAGGCCGTATAGAATTTGGGATATACTTTTCCCTAATGGTATAGTTTTTGTGGATGCCTTGGATCTTTTGTAAACTGGATGCTTGGTTGGACAAATAATGAATTGTCATACTTTTGTAAGAATTTTAAACAGTTTCACATCTATTTTGTATTCAATATTTATGTGAATGGAAATTTATTTTGGCAAACATATGGATTTGTTATTGTTTGTAATGCATTGTAATGGTATTCAAGTGTTTTGGAGGAATATGGTACCATTTGCTGGAAGTAACATTGTAATGGTATTAAGTGTTTTTTTCAGTGCTATGGGCCAGTTCAGCATCATACTGCTAAACAATTTGAATTATTCCGGTGTTTGGTTGCTGGAAACAATAGAGCCCTCCAGCATTTACTTGCTATATATTTCCAGAGCCACTTTATCCTAAACAATGTTTTTTTTTATTTGTACTAGACCTGTTCGGTAATACAATGCTAAACAATTTGAACTACTCTAGTTCCATGTTACCAGATAAAATTTTGTATCCCAACATTATGTTACCGTACAATTGGATAATTTTTGTTCGCTTCCCAACAAAGCCAGTAGAGTCCACATTGAAGTGCCTATTCGGTCACACAATGCGAAACAATTTACAAAAATTCAGTTCTATAACGCCAGAATAATCCAGCTTTTTGTGGCTACACAATTACAAAGCCATTTCCTCACAAATGATGTGGTAATAATTTGTGCTAGGTCTGTTCAGTAATAAAATGCTAGTGAATTTTATCTAATCCAGTGTTGTGTTACCAGACAAACTAGTTTTTTCTAGCATTATGTTGCCATACACTTGGAGAATTTCATTTTGCTTCGTAACACAGTCAGTGGAGCCCACTATGAAGTGTCTGTTTAGTCACACAATAGTAGACAAATTACATTTGTCCAATGTTATGTTGCTGGAAAAAATATATTTGTTTAGCGTTCTGTTTCTATACATTTACAGTGCCACTTTGTTATAAATAATAATTTGGGGCTGTTCGGTAATAGAATGTTAACGAATTTGAATTAATCTAGTTCAATAAAAAACATCCATAAATCAAACACGCATCTATAAAATCAAACATAAAAAGTTTCCATAAAATATTTCATAACAAAATCAAGTGTACGAATATCCATAAAAGCATTCATAAAATCTGTCATTGTTTGCATCCATCAATCAAACATGTTATCACAATTCTTCTACATTGATTGTTTCGGTAGTTATTATGTCAGGGCTAATAAGAGTAAGGAATTGCTGAATACGGATAGTATATGCTTTCTCTCATCCAATAACACACGGGTGATGAAAACGAATCCAATTATTTGCTATCGGAGGTACTAGATGACCAGGTTGTAGATAAACCTATAACAAAGAAATCAATAAATATAATTACAAAATAAGACATGGTAATGATGTAAGTAGGCTCGATAGTTACCTGTACGAAATGGTTTCCATTTCCAAATCCTATACAGTTATCTTTTCGATCAAGTGTTGCAATCGGTACTGATCTAAGTGGTAAAAACGTCAAGCATTGTTGCATGGATTAATGGTAAAGAACAATTCGATAGTATGATGCTATCAAATGGCCCATGTTGGGAATAGTCATCCAATGATTAAATCCAGGGCTAGGTTCGAAATAGGATAAGATAGAGTTAAGTTCATCAACCCTTTCTTGTGAACCAAATAGTTGCACGTAGTGCACTGCATTCGAATGCAACTCAGTCAACAAGTTGCGCCTAACTTGTTGCCAATTATCTTCACCTAAACCAATCAATCCAGTTATTGCCCTGAAGCCACAATTGCCATCTACTTGTACATCTTTTATGTGACGGATATATGGTCTCAACTTCTTCGGAAATTGTTCAAAGTAAGAGATACGATTTGTTGACTGCGTCATACAAACCTACATCACAAATATACAACAATGGATATATGAAATAATTAAAATGAGGTTGGAAAACTATTAAAATATATTTTGTACATAGTTACAAGTTTTATGTAATTACGTACATTATCTTTTTTTGCCTTCTTCCGTTGCACTTGCTTACGAACTGGTGCAGTTGAGATGGTAACACCCTGTGAATAACTATCTTCCCCAGATAGTACAAACTTAAAAGCAGATGGCTCGCGTTTAGTAGACGTATCGATGTTGAATTGACCACGGCCGCGACCTCAGCTCTTCCCTCGCGTGCCAGTCTTGAGTTCAGGTTCCATCAAAAATGTACTGTCTTGGCTAATTAACTCCCTTAACTTCTTCAGAATGATCACTTGTTGCGTCTTGTCGATCGTTTAGAATTTCTCAATAAAAAAATCAGTCTCTGTTTTGCAATCCAACTTCACAAAAGCACTTTCTGAAACTGGAAGCATAACTAACTTCCTCCAATGAGGATTTACGCACAAGAGGGGAATCGATCGACCTTGTTGAAAATACTCAACTATTTCATATGCACATGGCAACCCATGTGTACATCTCAAAATGCAGCTACATGCAGCAACATCTATTCCCATACTATTCGATCTCTTTGACTTTACTAATATTTTGTCCAAACTACAAATTGAAATAAAACCACATAACTCAGTGAACTCAATAAGTGTGTAGTTGTGTTGGACTACAATCAAACTCTACTGAAATGAGGCTTTAATGTCTGCATGTTGTAACTCTAACAAGTTGTGTATTTTGGTCCAAGATGTCTCAAAACTGCCTTGACTTGATCTAAGTTGCCTCTTCAATTTAGCATGAAAACTCTTCGCCGTACAAGTTTGTATATTTTGGTATTTAATATAAAAATCAAAGAATTATAGCAATTCATAAATGCAATGACCATAATTTACCTGTTTGTAGTAGTATTTCCGAAATGCATATTACTATCTGTCCAAGTTGCAACAAATTTTTCCTTGTATGGCTCTAACTAATTTGTAGTAACATACTTAATAGCTTCAGGATACGTACTAAATTCAGTCTTCATAGTGGAAAATTATTCATTGAATTCTGTTTCTATTCTAACCAATACCAAAGCACTCTAACTATGCATAAACTTATCCCATTTATCTTTCGTCTCAAAAACCTTCTTGCATTTCATCAGAACATTCTTGCTAATATGCCATCTACATAAAAGATTAGTGTCCATAGGTAGAACTTTTGCTACGTCTTTCATCAAAGCCAACTCCCTATCTGTAATAATGACTTTTGGAAAAGTAGTATTCTCCATAATAGTACGCAATACGCCTAAAGCCCATGTATAGTTGTCCTCTCGTTCATGACTAAGATAAGCAAAAGCAATTGAAAAAGTCAAGTCCATTCAAGTTACCCCAACAATCTCTAAGAGAGGGAATTGAACCTATTAGTCTTGTATGTGCAATCCATAATCAACATATGTGGAAATGCACGTAACAACTCCAAACTAATTGGGTGTGCCCAGAACAAGTCAGTCACCATCTCTCTTCATTACATCAATGCCACTCAACATAATTGTGAATCGACAATTGCCCCAATAGTTGTTGCATCTGTGATCTTTCCGCCCTTTATACTACTCGATGTCGATGACGTGCATTGTAGATTGTCTTGATTGTTGTCGCATTAAAGGCATCCCTTTGTTTCAATGTAACTAATATCTCTTTTGGTCATACCATACTCTTCGACATGCCAACTAATAAGGATGTTTCCTCTTTAGATAATCTGCCAGCAAATGAGTGCCCTTCAAGATGTTCAGCAGACGGATGATTGTGCACTTCACATAAGACATGCAACATCCACTCATCATTTGTAGGTAATTATTCCCACCTTAATAGAAATGAACATCCACACTTTTTAGAACCTGTCAACCTCAATCGTTCCCCCTTGATCATCCTGTTGTCTCTATAATAACCACTTCTTTCACAAGCAAGGGTAAATCTCGGTTTTTTGCCATTACCTCCTGCATCTGATGTCTTTATAATAATGACAAATCCAGTCTTCTTTTCAACGTCAGAAGCCCATTTAATTAATGTTTGACGACTACTAAAAATCTAAACATAATAAATACATTTGTACGTCAAATTATTAATAAAACTCAATACAAATTAGAAATAAGAAAAAATTATATTCATAAAAAAACTTAACAAATCTCGTCTGTAATGAATTCATGATTGGAGTCCACTAATAATGCAGTACTTACATTGTTGTAATGAGTATAAGTACAATCATTCCAAACAAAAAAAACAAAAAAAATTAATACATTGCAATGAGTAACCGAACAAATTTAAAAAATCCGACTTTATATTATCGAAAATTTATATTTTATTCGACAATTTGATACTAGACCTATATTTTTTTTTCTGACGCTGTGATACCGGACTATGTTATTTTGTTCAATTTCGAAACATTAAACAAAAGTTGCACACCAATCCAGAAAATCAAAACAAAAACCCAGAAAATCAAACAAAACTCATAAAATCGAACAAAACCCAGAAAATTGAAACAAAAACCTACCAAACTAAAAAAAAAAAACTCACCATTTCACTTTTTTTCATAGTTTTTCATCACCGTTTTTTCATCAATTGCTTTTTTTTTATGATCAAAACACTATGATTATTAGTTTTTTTAAAAGAGATGTGTAAGAGAAAAGAAAAGTTGAGAAAGGAAAAAGATAAGCGGGAATTGAAAGGTCAAGGGGTATAAGGAGATAATCAAATACATTTAATTTTAATGTTTTGTCCCTTTAAGTAATTTCACATATAGATAAAATTGGAAGAAAAAAATAATCTTATATAGAGGGTGTAAAAAGATAAAAGAGTGGTGTAAGTAGAATCACCCAACTAATTAATGGTGTGCCTTGAAACCAAATATGATGTGTAAATAGAGGCACCCATCAAATAAGATAAGGCTTAACTCTCTCACTATATCATTATAAGTGAATTTATAAGTCTAAAAGTGTAGGTCTCTACATTTATCTTTCCACTTTGTATTACTGCAATACAAAATCCCAAATAAAAAATAAAATTAAAGATAAAATAAAATAAATTGGTAATACAAAAAGGACTACTTTTTAATTTATGTTTTATAGCAAGTTATATTTGAATCTCGAATTTATTGAGAAAATAGAAATGGTTTGGAAAATGAAATTAGTTTTACTTGTGAATTTTTTAGGACAAAATTAAATAACCTTTACTTATTCATATTTGGACAAATTAGACCAGTAATCCCTATACTTTGACTTTTGTATTATTTTGATTAATATAATTTTAATTGACTCGATTTTGATATTAAATTAATAATTTTGTTTCAATTTGGCATGTGTCGTGTTTTTCTAAGTAAAATTATAAACTTATTCAATTTAGGAGTGTTTTGAGAACTTGGCTAAAAGTTAATTTTTGACTTTTAACCTATTTTAGGTCACATCACCTGAATAAATTGATACAAAATCTAAAATTAAAAGTTAAAATTTAAAATAACAAAAATTAAAATAGCACAAGAAAAATATAAAGACTACCAATATAATTTGCTTTTAATATTTTTATGAAACAAATGATTGACACTCACTCAAAAAATTATAGGTATCAATTCTTACAATGAATATACTCAAATGCTTATATTATTACAAAATAAAAAAACAAAAAATGGTGGGAGTCCCTTTCACTCTACTGTTTTCAAAATAAATAAACTAAAAAAGTAATAGTGAGAATTTATCATTTTATTTTTACATTTATATATCTATATTATAAGAGAAGGGCCAACATCATGTCAATTTTTTTATTTTTCCAAATTACCCTTATAGCAATTAGATGGATAGTTATGCTTTAAATTCATAATTTTTATACAAATCTCTGAACTTCTAATTTTGAATTCCATAATCATACAATTTATAATTTTTAAAATGATCATATACACTCTCGTTACTTGTGTCACCACTTCCAATGTGTGTGTATATATATATAGACTCATTTTTAAAAAATCACTTAGGGCCCAAAATTTGCTTTCGAGATGGTGAGATGACATCAACAGCAATGGTGGTTATGGCTTTAATTCGTGTTGCATTAGGCTACGTTTGGCACATAGTCATTTATAAATATGGTTTGATTGATGTTGACATGGCTGTATGGTATTGTATTGACCTCAATCCAATCAGATTTAATTATTTTTATTTTGAAATAAGTTTATATGTAATTTAAATTGAAACTCTAATATAATGGGAATATTATTTGAACCACAAACCGCCTAAATTAATTGTAAAAAATAAATTATATATAATGCTCAGTTTATTTGAGCAGAAAATATTTTTTAAAAAATATTTTTTAGTATTTGGTATAATAAAAAATGAAAGTTGATAGAATATATTTTTCATAATCAACGGAAAACAAAGCTATTTGAGCCAAAAAAATTTCTCACTTTTAAAGGCAGAAATCATTTTTCAAACTAAAGTTTTACTAAGAACTTGTTTGGGAAGATGGGTTGGGGCTAAGAATGGTAACGGGTCGGGCCGGGGTCGGGGATCATACTCTCCGTCCCCGATCCCTGATGGAGGAAATTTCTCCGGCCCTGATCTCCGATGGGGAATCTATCACCATCTCCACCCCCACTCCTGCCCCCATCGGGGATCGGGTTTCCCCAACCCCAAAAAATCTCCGCCCAGAAAAAAAAATAAAAAATGAGATCATCGGATCGACATCAACATCATCATCAACAACTAATCAATATCATCAACAACTACAACTACAATCTGATCATCATCAACATCAACATCAACAACAACAACAAACAAAGATCAACAAACTCAACACAACAAATACAAAACTCAGATCTAGAGAGAGAGAGAGAGAGAGACATCAAACAGTGGCGGTAGATCTCAGATCGATCTGCTCCGCCTTCACCTTCTCTAAGAGTGCTCGGAACTGAGAGAAAGAGATGCAGCAATGGAAAAGTTGCCGACAATCTTCAGATATTCTAGATCTAGAGCTTGACAGAGTAAAAGATGAAGTCGTCGAAGACATCACGGTGGAGGTGGATGGTGCGATCAGTGGCGAGATGAGAGAGAGGAGATAGTTTTAGAGAGTAGAGGAGAATGAGAGAGAGACGGTGGGTGGTGCGATCAACGACGGGATGAGCGAGTAAAGAGATGAGAGAGAGGGGAGATAGTTTTAGAGAGTAGGTAGAGGAGAACGAGAGTTAGTGTGAGAGAGAGAGAGTTGAGATAGATAGCTCCGTTTGGTAAGGAGGTTTGGGGCTATTTTAGCCACAACAAACAAAATATCACATCCAACCCATAATCATTACACTCTTCTCTCACAAAAAAAAGCCAAAAAGCCAAAAGGCCTTTCCCAAACCAAGTTTTTTTACCCCAGGCTAAAATAGCCAAAAAAGTCAAAAAGTCAAAAAACCAACCCACTTCCCAAACGGAGGCATAATATAGGGGTTGTTTGGAGTGTCCTAAATAAGTGTACTTTTTGTCTTTTTAGACTAAAAAGTTAAGGAAAAAAAATATGGATATTTGAGTTAACTTTTTGACTTTTTTTATGAAAAAATGTGTATTAAAAAATTATATAAATAAGTGTGTAGGAGAAGTTAGTGAAGTAGGCCGTACAGGTTGGGCAGTGCAGTCGGCTAGGTAGGAGATGGGAAAAGATTGTTCATTTTTAGGCTTTAATTGGACGATGTTGTTCGGCCCATGGGGGCCCACCACGGGTCCCTTTTTTCTAATCGGAACTGTTCAATGTGTAGAACTCATCGAATACTATATGCTTGTAAAAAATCACGTTGATTAGATATCGATAGCTATTTGATCGTGTTAGTTTTTTTTGTCAACTGTTAACTATAACATCATCTATTTTTTATACAAAACTGATTTGATCATGTAGTTAGTGGTATCTGATAGACGTGATTTTTTACAGGCATATAGTACTAGATGAGTTCTACATATTGAACGGTTCGGATTATCAAAACGGAACCCATGGTGAGCCCCCACGGGCTCAACTTTACCATCCAACTTAGTGAATATACATATGTAATTTTTTTTTCCTTTCACTGCCTTTGCTTTCACATTAGTATCTAGAGTGTCGTGAAGTTGATTTGTATTTTAATATTATATATATTAATTTTTTTATATTTTTTATAATAAATAGTGATAATTTTTTAACTTTTTTGATAACTTTTTGACTTTTTGATTTTTTTAAAGTTCCCAAACCAGGCCATAATATAACCTATATAATAATATAATATAGATAGATATAATATAACTTAAACAAGTAGCCTAAACACATATAATAATATAATATAGATAGATATAATATAATATAGACAGATATGTATACATACGGGGAAGTTTCGGGGAAATTGCAGGGCGGGGCCGGGGAAGGGAAACCTATCACCGTCCCAGGCCCAAAATTGATCGGGGATTTAATTTCGAATACCATCCCCGTCCCTATGGGGGTATTTTTCGGGAAAAAATCATTCTAATCGGGGTCGCGGGGTCGGGTCCCCATCGAGCTAGGTTCAAATTGCCATCCCTTTGGGCTATTTTGGGAAGTTGGCTTTTAGTCACTTTTTTTGGTTTGTAGCAAAACCTAAAAGTTGGCTTTTTGCATTTTTTTTCATTTGGGAAGTTGGTTTTTAGCTACTGGTGAAATTACAATTCTACCCCTCATAAGTCAAAATGTACTACATGAGTGAAGTTGTAAATATTTTAAATTAATGGGGTTAGTTTGATCATTTTATTGTGATTTGATATCATAAACAAATATTAATAAAAAAAGCTAAAAATAACTTTTTACCAACTTCCCAAATCATTTGTGTAAAAAAGTCAAAAGCTTGATTAAAAGCTAAAAAGTCACTTTTTACCATCTTTTCAAAATAGGCCAAAATAGGCTATTTTAGCCCAATAAAACAAAAGATCACATCAAACCCATAATCATTACATTCTTTCTCTCACAAAAAAATCAAAAAAACTAAAAAAGTCAAAAAGTCTTTCCAAAATCAGGTTTTTTATCCCCAGGCTAAAATAACCAAAAAGTTAAAAAACCAACCCACTTCCCAAACGAACCCTAATATCATTACATTACCTCCATCATGGCCACCATTGTTGTTGCCGCCAACACTAAATATAGAAAAATATTTTTCGTCCAAACAAATAGAGAGTAAATATATATATTTTTTAAATTAGAAATTGAGAGTGGGTAATTTTTAATCTTCAATTTTTTTTAAGTACTCATCAATAACTGCTCATCTATTGAATTTAGAAGGAAAAAAAATCTTAGTGTTGACCTCATTAAACTATAATGATCGAAGCTTGTGTCCAGAGCGGACAAGCTTAAGAGCGTCTTTCATCTATATGCATGTTTTAAAATTAATTATGAAAATAATTAGGGTAAAGCATAACTTTATTTTTAAACTAGATTAAAATGAAGCAATGCTAGGAGCCCTAAATAAATTATCAAATGGTTTACATAATATAGTATTTTTTATTTAATAATGTAGATTATGGAGAACTTACTGATAAGTCCCATGTAACAAGTTCAAAACCCAGCTAATCCCAAAACAAAATACTTGCACCAATTAGTTCAATATATTTTTAATTGTTACCAAAAAATCCTTCTTTCTTTTTTTTTTTAATTTACAGACACTGTTCACATCTTACTACCGTCGGACCACTTCACGCGGCGACTTGCTTGTCGAATGTTCAACATCACCAGAAGTCGTGAATGTTTAAAACATGTTATGAAAAATTTTACTTCTAAAGCATGTTATAAAATTGCAAAATTTACTTTAAACCATGATTCATTCCAACACCAAAAAAAATTTCAAACTACAAAATTTAACTAAAACTCCAAAATTACTTGTTAAATTTTCTTATTACAAATCTGAGTCATTACAGATCTGTTTCAATGATATTATAGATCCATTTCATCATCAACAACAACAACCATAGATCAACAACTATCCCAAAAAATCAGAATAGAGAGAGAAAAGAGAGAAATTGACAAAACCATATTCATGGCAGATTCTTACAAGGGTACTTCACGTGCACGGCACTCATCTAACTTCCGTTGATTTCTTCTATCGAGTCATCCAATAGGTTCGAAGATCGAATTTCGTCGACACTGACGATGATGGTGTCGATGATGAAGAAGAAGAAACAGAGCATCGAATTTTGGGATGCGAAATTGATCTGAAGAACGCATTGTTGATGATGATGAAAAATCTACAGAAAATTTCCAGATCTGAAGATTTTTTTTTTGTTGATGTTGATGAACCCATTGTTGATGATGAACACGTAACAAGAGAGGAAAAAACCAGAGAGATAAAGGAAAGGACTTTTTGGTGCACTCAAAAAGTTTTGGGATTAAATGGTCTCCACATGTCCCACATGGGACCTGTGGGTAATTTCCCCGTAGATTATCTTTATATCTAACATCAGTGGCCCACAAAAGGTTTTGGCCCACCACTTAGAGCCCAATTCACAGCTCAAGCACTAAAGCTCAACACCCTTGAGAACCCAGAGTTGAACTAGGAACTAGTGGCATCTAAACATGTGTCAAGTAGGGAACCAGCCACGTAAGCAGACAAAGATTCTGTAGAGTTATTGCACCACACATCAGCCATTAATGAAGGTTCTGCGGCATTAAATGCAATAACCCCTTCACGACGGAACGCGCAACCTTACCGTGAACAATGCAAGCTAGAGTATAGACTTTCGGCTAACACGACAGGTGAGTAGACAAGGAAATGATGGACAATGGATATAAGGAGGCTTCCAAGACACAAAAAGAAGGTTAAGTTTTCTATTCTTATTCTCTCTCTCTACACACTATCAATCTCCTCTCTTCTAACTTGATCGTCAGAGGGTCCGTTGGGGGACTCCCGCTCCCTGTTGGATATTTTTGCAGGCACATCAGTAAGCTTAGTGATAGGTGAATGGTGTAAGAAGCGTGGGTCAACTCGACCCGCCCTCCAGGGATCAACAGTATCATCAATTGGCGCCATCTGTGGGAATGCCACTCCGGGTAACAATTGTGCTCATTGTTGCCGGAGACCCGTTCTCGATAATCTCTCATTACCGACCATCAAGGTGAATAGTCACAACGAGATCCATGACTTCTCAACACAACGTTGTTGACTCCCAAGCCGACCCTTCCAACCCAAACAACCCACCTCAGTACTTCACAGAACTCACCAACAGCATCAACTGCTTGGCCGAACAAAACCAGGCCTTGATCAACGCTTTGCTCCAACGAAACCTCCCCATATACCTCCTCCACCACAACAAGATATCCCTCCCAATCGAGAACGGACCTCGAGCCATCCTTTCCAACAAGCCCACCTCTCTAACTTAGAGGGTCTGCAAGTCCCACCTCAAAACATGAACCCGTCACCTCGAGGTTTACATCCATCAGTTCAAACACCTGCTCCTAAAGGAGAGGCTAGTAGTGTTCAGCCTCCACTACACTCTGGAGGTGACAATGTTCCTATTTGGGATGAGGAACTTCGAGCCATGAAACTCCAGCTTTAAGGAGTCATGTAGAACATACAAAATAAACTTTCCACAATAGCCAACTCCCCGTTTGTCGCCTCCATTAGGGACAAACCCCTATCTCCCAAGTTCAAAATGCCCTCGATCGACTCATTCGACGGCACAACAAATCCGATTGACCATTTGGAGACCTACAGGACCCTCATGATCCTCCATGCTTTTCCTGACGAAATCATGTATCGGGCTTTCCCCGTAACGCTTAAGGGGTTAGCTCGACCATGATTTAGTCAGCTGTTACTGGACTCTGTCCTCACTTTCCAACACCAAAGTGATTCCTTTAGATTTTTTCATTTTTTGATTGCTATTTACACACTTTACAGAACCTGCTGATGTCATCAAAGCTAAACACTAAAATGTCCATAATGCCCTCAAGTATCATAAACCCATCTATATATACCAATACCAAATGTTGTATTCTCCAGTTTCAGAAAATCAAAGTCAAAGAAGGAAAATTACAGAGGCAATAACAATTGATGAACATAGAGTGTCCGTAACCAAAGCTCAACACAGGTATGTCCACGATCAAAGCATAACACAAGTATGTTCCCACTCACATTAACTATTTTTGAAAAAAAAAAAAAATACATATCAATAACAACCAACCAGTCCAAAAAATAAAAAATAAAAAAAATTGAAAATAAAATAAAATATTGAAAGCATAAAGTAGCAATTAAGGATTTGCGGTCTGAATCGAATTTCGATGATAAGGGTATTTCGTACGCTAGGAGCTTTATTATCTAATATATGATCGTTTCTTTATCCAAAAAAGAAAGAAAGAAAGACTTGGGACTTTTTGATAAGCATTATATCAGTGGCGAAAGAGACTAAAGCGGCGAGGAACTTGAAAATGGTGAGAGCTAACATTAGCTAAAATGGGTGTAGACCCTAAGTCTAGCTATTGAGGAAATAGGTCATTCCACATAGAACAATAAAGCCAATGAATTTGAAAAGTACCCATTTGAATGAAAGGTTTTAGCAGCTAATGAAGCAAAGAAGCTCAATTGGGATAAAGAAATAGGCAATTGCAATCAAAGAAGTCACTCACTTTTTGACATTCCAAAATGGTTTCAATGCCCCAAAACCTTTCCTCATTGCAATCACATTGGGGTAAACCATTATCAGCGAGTGAAATTAACAATCCAGAGGCTAATGCCTTTAGCACTACATCCAATGGACTATTTCTTCAATCCATTTACAAATAAATTATGAATCCTTTTATACCCCAAGATTGAATTAAAGGTCAAGATAGAGAACCCTTTTGAATTAAAAACTTAGAACCCAAATTTCCAATACTCATTCCCTATACGACAAAGTTCAACAAAATCAAAAACTCAATTCAAATTAAGAAATAGATTGAGTAAAAACACATAACCCAAATTTCTAATACTTATCTCCTGTTGCTTTGTTTGGCATGCCATGTTTGGGCTAAAACAGTCACAAAAAGATAAAATATGTTTCTTTAGCCTAATAAGACAAAACATCACATCCAAACCATAGTTATTTCATTTTTTTCTCTCATGAAAGTAAAAAAAGCCAAAAAATCTATCCCAAATAAGACTTTTTAGCCACATGCTAAAATAGCTAAAAAGCCAACCCACATCCCAAATGAAGGCAAAGTTCAACAAAATCAAAAACCCATTTCAAATTAAGAAATAGATTGGGTAGAAACCTTTTTTTCTAATATAAATATAGAAAGCATTTTGCACAACACCCACTTGCAATAATTTTATACCTACCATTATCAAACTCATGCCATAAATGATCTACCATTCCAATTGGCTCAAACAAGCAAAGAATAAATAAATAAAAATATTTTGGTTCAAAATTTTAGACAAACCCATGCCATAAAAGATCTACCATTCTAACTGGCTCAAGCAAACAAAGAATAAATAAATAAAAATATTTTGGCTCAAAATACATCGAAAACATAAAAATTAAGAATTTAACAAGAAAAATTGAAAACCTACCAATCTTGAACCAACCAGCCCAACCAGATTAAGAATATACACAACACAGTTTTGTTTGTCGAAGACTTATTTTTTTTTTTAATTTAATTTATTTTGTTTTGATATGTTTGGTTTAGCTTATGCTTATAGCTTATAGCTTTGTGGAAGTATATCTTTGAGAATTTATAAGGTATAAAATTTTTTGGATAAGTTATAAGGCCAAACAGGATTCCTAACCGGCTTATCTTTCAAATCTTATCTCTCATTTGATTCTTCATTTTTTCTAATCAAAATTAAATCTTCGTAATCAAATTCAAAAGTCAAAATCGAACCCTAAAAAAGCAAAAAAAAAAATGGAGAGAAGAGAGACAAAGAGGGGCAAGAAATCAAAGATCTACCCTCTAGCATTGGTGGGGCTTCTTCTTCTCAGATTCGTCAAGGACCTCTCGGCTCTCTCCGACACCATAAACGAAGTCGAATGCGTTTATGAGTACATCATCTACGAAGGTGACTCCGTTACTGGCAACTTCGTTGTCGTCGTCGTTGATCACAACATTTTATGAAGCTCCGAACACTCCGACATCGACTTCTTTGTAATCACTCTCTTCATTGTTTGTTTTTTCTACATTTTAAATTGAGCTAGGATAAGAAAAACCCATAGCATCAAAAATATCTTCTTTACATTGATTTTGTGGACGAAGGGTATTTTCGTCTTTTCGCATGCAAAAGCAAGGTTAGTATGGTCATTTTGTATAAGCTACTAATGTTGTTTGTGCAAATTTGACGGAATAAGAGAATCTTGATATTTTTAGATAAAATAGAAGAGGTTACTGTAATTATTGAAACCATAAAGGAGGTTTTTGTATTTATCAAAAGTCTCAAGTGAGGTAAATGTAATTTACCCGCCAAAAAATTATTATTAAAAATCAATTATTCTATTTACTTTTGTGGAAACCCTATGGTGTGTGCGCACCCCCTTGGATGCATACCATATATGTCTTACTTTAAATTAGTGTAATTTTATTATAAAATTTTGTAATATCAATCACAAAATGTATAATTTTATCACAAATTAATATAATAACAAATATCGTAATCAAATCATAAACTTTCATTACATGAAATACAAAATTTTGAATATTTTATTACACTAATTTGTAACAATATTACGTATTTTATATTTGATATTACAAAATTTTATAATAAATTTATGCCAATTTATAATAAAATACATATAATATGCACCCTAAAAAGGTGCACACAGGCGTTCCCAAAATGAAAAACCACCAAAAAAAGGTCAATTTCCTAACCAATCCGTAGGCTCCAATATTACATTGGCCTCCAAACGACCAAAACTTCTTAGTCATAGGCGGATTCTATTTACATTAAAAAAAAAATAAAAAATTAAATAAATATTAAGTACTCTTAATTTTTAAATACATCCCGTTTAATTATTAAAATTTTTTGTTTTACTCTCATTACACCATATTATTTTTTCCAAATTACTCTCAAGGTAAACCCAAATAATAAATAATAAACAAACTAAAAAATTAAATTGTTTCAAAAACTTTTCAATACAAAAAAAAAAAAAAAACACCAAACTTATAAGCACATAAGCATTATAAATATAGAAAAAATCAAACTTTTTCAAAAGCATTATAAAACTTTTCAATACAGAAAAAAAAACTTTTACATTATAAATTATCTACAAGAATACTCGTGGAAAAGTAAAAAACCAAACTTATAAGCACATAAACATCATGCACTAACAAGAAAGAGTAGTTCTCAAATAATGTACTATGTAAATGATAAAATAAAAACAACTCTAATAATATGTTATTGTTAATCTAATTATTGGGTCCTTTAATTTTTGTTAAAAAAACGATATAGAAAATAATTGATGGTACTTTATAAAAATTGTGAAACCCCTTTATATGAATACTTACTTCATTTTTGATAGGTTGCTTCAAAAAACTATTTTGATTATTGCTCTCATCTATTATTTGATTTTGTTTAAACTTTCTTCTAAGGTTTAGGGTTTCAAAATAATTAAAAACAATGATATTGATGATGATGGTGAGTTTTGACACGGTGGATTGGAGTTTTAGACGGACGGAGGATGAAGAAGAAGAAGAAGAAGAAGAAGAAATAACTTCAATCTTCTTGGAAAGAAGATATAGATATTTGAATAGGAATAACCAATTAGGATGTATCATGAAAAAAAAAAAATTATTTTAAGATTTAATATGGGTTGTCCTTATTAATATATTCATTTTAGGATATAATAAAAATTAAAATTTATAAATTAAAATTTGGTGTACTGACACATATTTTGAATTCAAATAGAATCCTCTTTAATCATACAATAGAAAAATGGGCCAAGGCCCTGAAGGCAAACTATAAAATGAGCCAAGACCCAAATGGAAAACTACAAAAGGGGCCAAAGCCCATCAAACTTTAATGGTTGATTTCAGTCTTTTTGTTTTTTGTTTTTTGTTTTTAATTTTTATTTTTATTATAAAAAAATCATGGTTTCAAGCCGAATCAACCCAAACTACATTAGATTGGATTGGATTGGTTTTAATATATAATTCATTTGGTTTTAAATCTAAAAATTTAGAATCAATCATAATTGGATTAATTTAAATTTCATGATAAAGAGAACCAACCCATGAAAACCCTATTAGACACACGACGACAAGGTAGTGTTTTGGCTATAACTGTGTGTGGGCTCTCTAGTCTAAAATATAGTAACGAAAATGATAGCATTTTTGTATAGAAAAATTTGATTAAAATAATGTGACGGTGACAGTTTTAGAATTGAAACCAATTTAATGGATTTTTGTTTTAAAGCAAAATATCAATTTTTGGTGTAATTTTTTTTTTTAGTACAACAAATTTTAATTTTAATTTTTTATTTTTACCATGTGATTTGTAACTATAATATTCATGTATTTGGTTTTACCACTCATTTATATTTTTATTATTGATAAAATAAAATGATAAAATACAGTGATATTCTCTCCAGTTGACTCAGACTATAGTTCAAGTGGTCATAGAGAGGTTACTTAGGTATTAAGGTGAGATTTTAGGTTCAATTTTATAGTAAGACATTGACTTGCGTTATAACCTAATTAATAATATACTAACACTACCTTTGTCACACAAAAAAGAAAAAAAAAAGAAAAATTGATATTCCCCTTGGTTGGGAACTATAGGGTGTTGTTGGGCCTCCAAGAGTCCACCATGAAACCCACGTCGTTGATTTGAATTGTTTATTTTTTAAGTCATTCTGAACAAATAATTTATACCAAAAAAATATAGTTAATTAGATTGTCACATGATTGGATTACAATTCTTTTTCAAAAACAAAAGGCATATGAATTTTTAAAATAAACTATATATTATTTTGAAGATAAATTTATCTTATTAGATCATCTCCAATGGTGTAACTAAAAACATTTGTTAAAATGTAATATATAACAAAAGTGAGACACATTTGTATGTGTTGAGTATTTGTTAGTTTAGTAATTGATGATGTGTTCTAATATATACTTAGATGCAAAGTTATTAATTCCGTATAAGATAAAGTACCGTTTTTTCAATTGGTACAATACCTACCGATAGTAGTATGGTTTTGAGTTCCATTTTGCATTTATTGCAAAAATATTATATATGTATTAAAAATATTATCTAGTAACAAAAAATTTAAACATACAATATTATGAAATACAAATATGTGCCATGTAAAAGAGGTACTTCAAAAGAGAGTATGAAACACAAGTTTCTACTATTATTATTGTTTAACACTACCAATGAGTTTAACAAATCCATAAAAATATTATTATATGGTTACAGTTATTTAATTAATTTAATTTTTATATTAATTATCTACTTAAAAGAATTTAAATATTGAACGAGTCTAAATAATCTTTCGTTTTCTTTTTCATTTTCAGTCTTCCTCTCCCAATCAATGGAGTTTTTTGTTTTTTTTTTTTTTTTTGGGGGGGGGGGGGGGGGGAGTTTACATCTTCTGAACATAATTTATAGAAGTTATACAATTAGAATTCATAATTCAAAAAAAATATAAAATTTAAAATTAGTCCAAAACGACCGGCTATAAAGATTCGGCTTGGGAACAATGCTTCAACTCCGAAGCAGCTTGCAAATTTCATAGACTATATATTATACATAAATTTATATTTTTAGATAAAAGATTTGAACTTTATGTTTATTTTATAAAATAATAACACATAAAACACTTAAAGCTAATACATCATTTATATGCAAGTAATTATACATTTCTATTTATTGTAAATAGTTAATGAGCTATTTAGACCTCTCGAGCCCATTTCCTGTTGGATGGGCTTGATAATTTAACAAACGTGATTTAGACCTCCAGTTTTTCTCCACACCCACTACCCTATTGGAAGAAGAAAAAAATAAAATAAAATAAAAAAAAATTCTGGCCAATTAGACTCCACTGGGGGTCCTGAGGATCACCCCTAGTGGGGGTCTAAAACATTTTGGATAATTTAAATTCAAGTCCAACATTGAGTAGGCTCAGGCTACTACACCTTTTGTTATTATGAAGGCAGGCCCGAATAAAACCCGATCCAACCCAGCCATGTCCACCACTAACTATCAGAGTTTTGCAAAGAGCATTAGTCTAAATTTGAGGGAAAAAACCTAGCAATACAAAAAAGCCAATTACAAAATTAGACATAATTGTCTGATATTAGATGAGCCCTACATTGATAAAAATGTTATGTCAAATTTTATGATTAATTTATATACAAATAAAAAAATTAAAAATTCATAAAGGTGGAAGACTTTCATCTACTCATCGTGAACATGCAGATTTATATCATCAAATGAGCATGTTAGTGAAATTTCAGACTTACATGTTAGTAATTGGAAGCTCTTTAGTATTACATTGCTGGTATTTCACAATGTCACACAAAAATTAGGAACCAAAATAATGAGCCTACTCACAACTCGGCTCCAAACACAAATCTGTCTTGGGTTGTAATTAGATGTCAAGCCAACAACCGGATTGAACATGGCCAGTGTACTCCTCCGGCATTTCTATTTTTGCCCACGTGTAATCCTTCAAATTTAACACGTAAGCTTTGTGGGCCTCACCAAATCTCGGGGATCCAATCACCAACATCTTATCTTGCCACGTTGTCATGTATGTTGTACTACTTCGCACCTCAGCAGGCAACTCAGCTACTGCTTGCCATGTGGAACTCTTACGTGCCACCACATCATTAGACCGACACATGTACAATTTCCCATCCCCACCGTCCACGCAAGTGCTTGGACACGTGGAAGTTTCCAAGAAGTCAGTTTGCATTTCATGATCCCACTGCCAGGTGGCAACATCGAATGCTTCAGCACTTGTGCTGAATTGACCTTGCATCTCTGTGTTGTACCCACCGATGACATGGAACTTGCCAGCATAAAATACTCCCTTACACTCGTCACGATCCATTGCCATGTCAGCCAGTTGGATCCACTCATCTTTTGTCACGTCATACACCAGCGTGGATCTCAATGCATTCTTCTCGTTGTCATGTCCACCTGCAACGAACACCGTCCGATCAAAATCAGACGCACAGGCAAAGAACGACCTCGGCCCACCTGGCATATCGGCCCCACACCTCCACGTGGCAGACACAAAATCATAAACAAACACCGCATTCGAAACCTGCCACGTAACCGGGTTCCACCCACCCATCACCACAAGATTCAACCCGACACCCGCAAGCTGACAAAACATGGGCAACCCGTCTGAATATCCGGGCACGGGTGGGAGCTCGCTCCACTTTCCCGTTTCCGGCTCACAGATCGTGAGCCGGTAAACCGGATTAATTGAAAACTTGCGAGAAGTACCTTCTGGTCCGGTGATTATATGCGTCGGGTGGACCCGTGCTTGGAGCATGACGACGACTCGCTGGCTGAGTCCGGTGAGTTTTCGATGAATCCAAAACTCCGGCAGCTGAATCTCCGACTTCCATCTCCGACAGACCGATGAAACAGAGGAGAAGTGGTCATGGGGGGTCCGAATAAGACATTCAAGACCCAGATCGTCTGGAAGACCCGGAATGAGCTCCATGGTAGAATCGCTCACTTTTGTGTGGCTATGACCTCAAAGTCACAGAATCACAGAAAACAGAAAATAAGGGACTTTGCGTTTGCTTTTTTGCTTTGGTTTTGAGAAATGGGCGTGTTAGCCTTTTATAGAAATGGCCTCGTGAATGGTGATGTAGTGTATAGATTTGTTTGGATTGTGGGGAAAATTATTCACTCGGGTTGTTTTTGGTTTTCCAAAAATATTTTTAAAAAAATACTATTTTGTTGTTTTTTAATTTTTTTTTAATTTTTATTGAATTTTTTAAATATTTTAAGTAATTTTTTAAAATTTTTAAACGCTTAACATAAATACACATAAAAAGTATATTTTTTGTAAAAAAATCTTTTAAAAATTCAATAAATACCAAAAATACAAAAAAAAAAAAAAAAACAAGGATTCAATACATTTTTTGTATTTTTATGTATTTATTAATTTTTAAAAATATTTATTCACAAATTTTTTACTTTTTAGATACATCTAAGTAAGGTGCATTTAAAAAAGTAAAAAAAAAATACTTAAAATTTTAAAAATATTCACTAAAGACAAAAAAATACGAAAAACAAAAAATTCAATTTTCAAAAAATTTAATCCAAAAAACTCAAACCAAACACATACATTAGGTTTTGGTTTTTAGAAAATATTTTTCAATTTTTTTTTATTCTTCTTATTTTTTTTTGTTTTTATTGAATTTTTAAAAATATTTTAAGTAATTTTTTTAAGTTTTAAATGCATTTAAAAAATATAATATTTGTGAAAAAATTCTTTAAAAAAGTCACTAAATACCAAAAATATAAATATATATATATATATATATATGAAAATTCAGTATATTTTTTTATATGTTTGTGTATTTATTATTTTTTAAAAATATTTTTTCACAAATATTTTTCTATTTAGATATATTTAAGTAAGATACATCTAAAAAAGTAAAGAAAATATTAATTAAAAACACACAAAACACAAAAAATAAAAAATTCAATTTTTAGAAAACTGAACTCAAAAAATTAAAACCAAACACATTGTATAATTTCCTGGATTGTGTTGTGTTGTGACTGAATTAGTCCCTTAAAAAAATGTTAAAATGTTAATAAAATAAAATATCATATTCAAATTATAACAATTTTATTTTTTCTTTCACAAAAGTCAAAAAAATCAAAAAAAATTTGTCGAAGGAACTTTTTGATTCCAAATTAAAAGTCTTAACTCTAAAAAGTCAACTAAATTTTTTTTTGCCAAATGACGACTTTGATAGAAAATATTGTAAATTTTTTTTTTTGTTTTTTATAATTTTTGCATTATTAAATTCACGTAAAAGTTTAATTCATATAATGCTTTTATGTCAATAAGAACCTAAAATAATATATGCTCGTGTCTATTTTTATTTTATTTTATTTTTTTTTTTTGCAAATTAAAAATATTTGATAAGAACTTTTAATTAGTGAAAAAAATTTAAATTTTGACACAAGAATATATTATTTTAAAATCTTATTTCATACTAGACAAACAATTTGAAACGAAATGAGTAATACTTAATTTTTTTTTATCAATAATTTGTTAGTCGTAAAAACAGAAAATCAATATTATCAAAACTTTAATACTAAAATATATATTTTTTCTTATTAATCATTATGATTTTACACTATTTACATTAGTATCAATTGTTTTAACTTTATTAAAAGTAAAATTAATGTAAGTACGTTAAAATTATAAAACTTATGCTTCGAATTTTACAGAATTTTTTTTTTTATACATATTAAAAGTTGGTACACACCAAATGTGTGTGCAAATGCATATAAATGAAAAACTGAGAAGATAAATAGTTAAAACTTTAAATATGTTTTTCATAGTGATAACTATCATAGATAGTTTCCGAAATAGAAAATACGTGATATCTATGTGTTTGTTTTAGTGGGAATTGAAATAAAAGCAGCTGGCAAATGTTCTAGAAGGTTAGTTCAAAAAAAATAAAAAAATGTTCTGGAAGGTGAAAAAAAAGATAAAAAGAGTAATGTTAAAGATTTTAAATATTTTATTAATATTGTGTTTGGTTGAGAGATTTAGAAAGAGAAAAAAAAAATGTGTATGAAATCAAGTGAAATATTAATATATTTCATTCACATTTCACTTACCTTTTCCTTTTACAATTTCAAATTTCTTAACTAAACACAGCGTAAATGTTTATTAAATATTTCATGACTTATATAAGTCTCATGTCATGTGACATATTTAATAAAATATTTAAAATTTTTAATATTTTTTGACAGACGGGTACGGTAGTGGCTCAATGGGAAACCATTGGATCATCCGTTGATTGTTTTGTTATTATTTTGGCTTTGCCCCTTTTTTTAAAAGATATATATATATATATATATATATTTTTTATAATGTGCCTTTCGCAAGAGTGATCTCTGTATCTATATATTTAGGGTCATTTTGGTAATATTGATAAAAGTCAATTTTATAACTTTTTAATTTTTTTAATCAAAAAAATCAACTTTTTCATCCATAAAAACCTAATTTTTTGTTAACAGAACCATAAAAAAATTAAAAAATTAATTTTTTATTAACTTTCCAAAACACCACTTATTACTGTGGTTGTCTTAGCTGTAAGTAAACGAATAAAATAAAAAAAATAAATAAAAAAACAAAAAACATGCAACAATATCAATGTAGGGACCACCAAATTAGTGGAACAAAAGATGCTCATCGATTTCTCGTATAAGGGCCCATCTTTTTGCAGCAATCATACACTGCCCACAGCACATGTACCGAATGTATATCCACGTGTCTCACACCTCACAAAATAGTAACTATATTTATAATTCGTAACTATGTTCTCAAATATTATATTTATATTTGTAATCTATGTTCTCAAACGTAAGGGGACTTGGACATGGATCTCAATAAAATAAAATAAAAAATAGAATTAGCTTCTCTTTAAATTATATTTCAAATTGAAAGGTATTATTCAGGATGTAAGATTTATCACAAATGTCTTATTTTAATCATTTAAATTATTCATTTTATCAAATTTATCTCTAAAAAAATAAATGATAAGTGTATTTTTAAAAATAAATCACTTATTTTTTTTATGACAATCGTGATAAACTAAATAGGTTATTGAATCATTTTTTTTTTTTTGGATGATATATATGAAATTTTTTTCAAAGTATCGAAACATAATATGTGGTGGACTAAACTAGAAGGATGACAATCCTTAAAAAAAAATTATGTCACAAAAATTATGTCACAAATTTTTCATATTTTACCACTATTGGAAATGTATTATAATTTAAAATTTTCATTGTGTATATTAGAGAATTATTAGCTTTTAACGTGTTGGATGTACTTGAGGGGCCCTTGGTTTTCCAAAACTTGGAAAATATTTGAGAGTCAAAAAAAAAAAACACTCATAATTTGACATATAATAATGTGATATTATAAGTGTTAATTTTTAATTTATTACCTATCAAATAAGATAACGCCTAACTCTCCACCACATCATTATAAGTGAATTTATAAGTCTAAAAGTGTACGTCTCTACTATTTTTTCTTTCCACTTTGTATTGCTACAATACAAAATCCCAAATCAAAAATAAAATTAAAGATAAAATAAAAATAAATTGGTAATACAAAAAGGGCTGTTGAACTTGGCTAAAAGTTAATTTTTGACTTTTAATCTATTTTAAGTTGCATCACCTCTCTACTTTTTTACATATTTTTTCAAAAAAATCTAAAAATTTTTTTAAAAAATCAACTTTTAATTAATTTCTAAAAACAAGCCTTAGTGACTTAACCTTAAAGTAGCAATTGTTCTTCAAAAACTCTAATTGGCATTATAAATTAGAATAAACTGATACAAAATTTAAAATTAAAGGTTAAAATTGAACTAATTAAAATAACATAGACCAAAATAACACAAGTAAAATATAAAGTCTACCGATATAATTTATCTCTAATATTTTTACGAAACAAATGATTGACACTCCTCACTCAAAAAATTGTAGGCATCAATTCTTGCAATGAATGTACTCAAAATAATGTAGTAATCTGCTTATATTATTACCAAATAAAAAACACAAAAAATGGTGGGAGTCCCTATACTGTTTTCAAAAAAAATAACAGTGAGAATTTATCATTTTATTTTTACATTTGTATATCTGTATTATAAGAGAAGGGCCAACATCATGTCAGTTTTTTAATTTTTCCAAAATACCCCAATAGCAATTAGATGAGCAGTTATGCTTTAAACTCATATTTTTTTTTACAAATCTTTGAACTTCTGATTTTGAGTTCTAAATTTAATCATACAATTTATAATTTTTAAAATGGTCATATACAAGGGTGATTTAAAAAGTTGGTTAAAAATTAACTTTTAATTTTTTTTGACTTTTTTATCCTTTTGTGCATAAAAAATATGAGAGATTATGTGATCCAAAATGAATTAAAAGCTGAAAATTAATTTTTAACTAGCTTTTCAAACTGCCACACACTCTCATTACTTGTGTCACCACTTTTAATGTGTGTGTATGTATATATGTAGAAAAATACACGGTAGTTCGAATTTATATAGTTTGAATGGCTCGAATGTATCAAAACGACGTAATTTTACATCATTTTATTCATAGAATGACGTCGTTTTAAGACAATTGAGCCATTCAGACCATAAAAATTCAAGTTACCAAACATTGTTAAGATATATATATATATATATCAGCTCCGCTACGTAGCTCGAAATCCTCGTGGCTCGACTAGCCCGGAAATCAAAACGATGTCGTTTTGATTTTTTTTTTTCTCTCTCTTTTCTCATCTGTGTCTTCTCTTCTTTAACAAAGAAGAAAAAGAAAAAAAGAAGAGAAGAGGAAGAGGAAATAGAGAATCAAAACCAAATCATCATCATCATCTATACACACACATATCTATGTATATATATATGAGAGAGATCTATACATCATCATCATCATCATCATCAACATCAACACCAGATCATCATTATCATCAACATCAAAAATGAGAGAAGAACAGAGAGAACAGAGGGGAAGAAGGAGAGGTCACCCGCGCAAGCCCTCCATCACCGTCGCCTCTCGCCATCATCGTTGCTCATGGTCGCAAAACCCTTGCCATCACTGGTGATGGCGCCGGTGGGTGGAGCTCTCTCTCTCTCTCTCTCTCTATTTCCCTATCTCTTCTCTCTTCCTCTCGCTTTCTCCCCCTCTCTCTCTCTCTTGCCCTCCTTCTGTTTCAGATATAAACGAGAGAAATTTTTTTTTAAAAAAATGTCTAAAACAATGTCGTTTTGGACAATTAAATCATTCGAGTTAATTATTTTTCGAGCTATCAAGTTTTTTCCTATATATATGTAGACTCATTTTTAAAAAATCACTTAGGGCCCAAAATTTGCTTTTGATATGGTGAGATGACATCAACAGCAATGGTGGTTATGGCTTTAATTGGTGTTGCATTAGCCAACGTTTGGCACATAGTCATTTATAAATATCGTTTGATTGATGTTGACATGGCTGTATGGTATTGTATTGACCTCAATCCAATCAGATTTAATTATTTTTATTTTGAAATAAATTTATATGTAATTTAAATTGAAACTCTAATATAATGGGTATATTATTTGAACCGCAAACCGCCTAAATTAATTGTAAAAAAATAAATTATATATAATGCTCAGTTTATTTGAACGAAAAATATTTTTTCATATTTTTTAGTGTTTAGTACAATGAAAAACAAAAGTAATGAAAAATATTTTTGATAATCAACGGAAAATAAATATTTGAGCAAAACAAAATTCTCACTTTTAATTAAAGGGTAGAAATCATTTTTCAAACTAAAATCTTACTAATATCACTACATTACCTCCATCACGGCCACCATTGTAGTTGCCACCAATACCAAATATAGAAAAATATTTTTCGTCCAAACAAATAGGGAGTAAATATTTTTTTGAAAATTAGAAATTGAGCGGGGGTAATTTTTAATTTTCAATTTTTTAAGTACTCATCAGTAACTGCTCATCTATTGAATTTAAAAGGAAAAAAAATCCCTAGTGCCGACCTCATTAAATTAAACTATAATGATCGAAGCTTGTATCCAGAGCCGGCAAGCTTAAGTGGGTCTTTCATCTATATGCATGTTTTAAAATTAATTATGCAAATAATTAGGGTAAAGCATAAATTTATTTTTAAACTAGATTAAAATGAAGCAATGCTAGGAGCCCTAAATAAATTATCAAATGGTTTACATAATATAGTATTTTTTATTTAATAATGTAGATTATCTTTATATCAACTGATAAAAATAATAATAATAATAATAAATATGTTTATGTATATTATTATTATTATTATTTTTTACTTTTATATTTGGGTCATATTCAGCCATATGGGTTACCCATTACTGGATTGTACTCCAACCATCGTGGTAAATAATAAGCTTACTTTAAATTGGTAGTTTTTTTTTATTTTTTATTTTTTGAGACACTATACATAATTGTTTTTCTTACTTTATCTTTCACTCTTAAACTCAAGATAATGGGATATACATTAACTAATTAATAAATGCACATAGGATCTATTTACTTGTGTTTAAGAGTGAGAAAATAGAATAAAAATTAAATTATATATAAATATATATATATATATACAAATGCCATGAAATACTTTAACCATATGATGCATGTGGTAGTATTATTTTGAATTGAGCATATTAAATATAATATCACACGTATGATAAGCATAATGATAGTGAAATAATATTTATCAAAATTCAACTATGAATACGTAGCTCACTACATTTTTTATTTTTTACTTTTTAGATAGGAACGTTTTCGTAATCGAATTCACAAAAATTTTAAGTTCATTAGATTTAGACATATTTGACAAAAATAAAAAAATAAATAAAATTCGAGTAATAAAATAATAGTGCTAATTTTTTTTAATAATTTGTAAAACAGTACTTAATTTCTTTAACATTAAATAAAAAAGGATAAAATAAAATTATCAAAATTTAATATAAAAGTTTATCAAATATTTGATGATAAACATTTTTCTAGCTTAGTTTAAAATTTATTTCAGACTAATTTTCAATTTATAGTTAATATGCTAGTTTATCAACACACTAAACACTACTTTTGAATGTTCATATTAAAATGTAATACTAATTTTTACAAAATAAGATTTTTTTTTATTACATTACTCAATTTTAAAAATTTTGTTTTAACAACATATAAAGCATTTTATATAAATCATATTATTAGTGTAACAATGAAACATAAATAATAAATCACTTAAGTCTTTATGAAAAAAATTATAATTAAATTTATAATTTTTATCTCACGCATAGCATGAGTTCACTGCTGGTCTATCCTAAGTACACTGTCACGACCCCAACCCGCCCCTAGTAGGATGGTGCCGTGATGGCCAGTATTCCGTGATTACCGAAGGCCAACTTACAAAATCCACACACAACAGAGTATACATAGGGGGCTTACAAATGTGGAAGCAAATAAATCAAAGTACAAGTGGTCCATAAGAGCTGTGCGTAGATCAAATGAGAAGACATATACAATATAACCTTACATCCAGTTCAAAACTAACAAAATACAATTCACATCTTGATCAAAAGGCTTCTAAGCCGACATATACAAAATACAGGGAATACAAGCCATGAAGCATGATTTTCAAGATCTGCCGACGTGAGTATAAAAGCCGACATAAACACAAAATGCCGGTGTAAAGCAGTATCGCCGACAAGAATGCAAAACAAGGCCGACGTAAATCAGGGATCCAAACAAGCTTGCAAACATAACTAGGCGTCACCGCCGTCCTACTCATCACCTACATATATATAGAGAAGGTGAGTATGGAAACTCAGTGAATGGTACTAGTAATAAAGGTTTTGCATGAATATAGCCGAAGTCTGTACAAAACAAGCATGCCAAAACCATACAAATTCTAGCCGAGATCTTCCAAAGCAAAACACAACAAAACTTTACCAAATCAAGGGATGAACCTTATTCATCTATCAGGTCTTACGAGTTCAAGGGATGCTCATGACATCGGCAATCATGGCCCAAAAGCTTTCCAAACAATCAGTATGAGTAGTAGCCCATTGGTGGCAAAACCAAGATTTGTACAACCCGTAATCGTTTTAGACAAAATGGTGCTGCGAAAGTTTAGAGTCCTCCAGCACGAGGGACTTGTGTTACTTAGGCCCGTAGCCCTTTTAACACAATGGCTTTTTCAAGAAAGGACCGTATCCTTTTAATACAAGAGACTAGTGTCACTTAGGCCCGTAGCCCTTTTTGACAAATGACGCTGCGAAAGTTTAGAGTCCTCCAGCTAGGGGACTTGTGTTCCAAGGAAGGACCGTATCCTTTTATCCATGATGCTGCGAAAGTTTAGAGTCCTCCAGCCAAGGGACTTTTAGACTTAGTGTTGCGAAAGTTTATAGTCCTCTAGCCAAGGGACTTCTCAAGATAACATCAAGATAAGGCTTACACTTGATACATCGAATTAGGCTAATCATTCATGCTTAACAAGTAAGACAAGATTTATCAAAACAGTAGAACATAGCTTTATTAAAAGCACTACTCATCTCGGTCTTCAGGTGTAGGCTCAAAGCAAAGATCAAAATCCTACAATCACATGACAAATCACATTCTCAAAACAAGCTTTACACGCGTACAATGATCTCGGCACTCTCACCGAATCCAAGTCAATAACAAAGCAAAACATGCTGGGGGTCAAAACGTTATCTCCCATCTCGGGAAAACATACTGGGTACCATCCAGGTCTAGCCGAGGTCCCACACCTCCTTGCCGAGGTGTGGACCCAATGGCCACAATCAAAACAAAGCCAGGAAACCAGGGTTTCCCTTCAAAGAACAGGAAGAACAAGATCATCAAGAACATCAAGATCATGCGTGCTAAAATCTTAACTTATTTATATGAAATCTGAGGTTTTCATGCTAAGATTTCAAAAACGTGGACCTGGGTACCCAACCAAGAAGAACATGCAAGAACAAACACAACAACATGGCTCTTGCCATAAACTTTTAGATCAAGGTACAACTTTCATCAAGGACACATAAACACTAACTTTCTCTTTCAAAAACCAACTCCAAATCCATGCATGGTGTGCAAAACAAACCCAATCATGCAATGCAGCTTGATAATCAATAAGAATAACTGAAGCAGATCAAGATTCTAACCTCAGATCACGAATCTAACGGTTTGATCAACCAAGACCAAGCCCGAAAGTCACCACTCTCTCTCTAAAGTTCTTCCTTCTCCCTTGAGAGCTTCTCTCTCTAAAAACAAAGATTTGAGACAAAAATGATTTGGTTCAAAGTCTGTACTTACTCTTAACACACAGCTCGGACACGTGGCACTACCGGGTTGGTTCAGCTCAAAAGTGACTGATTGATAAGACAAGTCCCTGACAAATCGTACTCAACAAGCTAGATGGCAAGACACATCGGCAAGCAAGGACATCGGCTAGAGTCAAAACTTCGGCAACGGGGTAACAAAGACATCGGCTAGAGAGGACGACACTTGACTAAGCTGTGCCACACCTCGGTCTGAGTCATACCTGCCATGGGACAGAGTCACCAAGTGCAGAACATCTCGGCCTGGACGGAAACATCTCGGCTAACATGCCGGAGTGAAGATAAAGACCAATCAAGTGGTTCAAGGCGGTTCCAAGTACAAGGGTTCAAGAGGGAACTATGCTAAGCCAACCTTGGCTACACACCAAGCAAGGTACAAGATTAAGCAAGTAACACATGACAAAGCAAGTCAAAACAAGATAACAAGATTTATAAACATGACAAGACAAGATCATACATGAATGTATGCAAGTATGACTAAATCAAAGTGAGGGTTGTTACATACACATACCGAAGTGTAGTTATGCCCCAAGCCATGCTTTCCAATCCTTCTATCCAAATGGATCTAGAGGAAAAATTATTTCGTGCTCATGGACATCACGTGGTATATGTTATGCATCGATCATAATCATTATATTTTTTATTATTCTTTTATTATTTAACACAAAATTGTGAATTTCACTTTTTATCCTAATTAACAAAAGTGTGTGGCATATATCTCTAGACACGTAAAAATTAGTTGTAAAAAATGCACAAAACACTCGGTGAAGTATGAAAATTATAAATTATATTGATTCTCTTAAAATTTTGAGAAAATATAATAAAGTTTGGTATAATTATATTGATTGCTTTTAAGATTTTAGTTAATATAACATTTGGCTCCCTTTTTATCATAAATTCATTAGGATGAAAAAAATAATATTGTCATTTATTTTATACTAAAAGACATATTTTACTTTACAGTTTTGATTGTGACCCCCAGTCTCCAACCACTCCCCACACACACGTGGGGGTTGATTATTGGGTCCAAAAAAAAAAAAAAAACCAGGCCAATCACAATCCACTGGAGCCCTGGGGTTTGAGGCATTTTCCTTTTCCTTATTTATCTTTGTATATTCGTATTTCGGTTGTTTTAACTTTACTAAAAATAAGGTTAATATAATTATGTCAAAATTATAAGAGTTGTTATTTTTCAAACTTTAAGAAAGATCAATATAATTTATCATAGATTTTATTAATAAATTAATGTGTTATGTATATACACATTAAGGCTTATTTTGAAAAATAGGTTAAAAATTAATTTTTTATAAAAAAAACGTGTAAAAAATTAGAGAGATAAATAACTCAAAAAAACTAAAAAATTAAAAAACTAACTTTTAATTGAGTTTCCAAAAATAGGCCAAATTTGAAAGACAAAAATAGCCATGCTTTCTTCTAGAAAGGTTGAAGGAATGTAAAGGACAAAAACAGGCATGCTTCATCTAGAAGACTAGAGGGGTTGAAGGAAAGAGACAATAATATATTGAACTCTATTGGTTGAGGGTATTGGAACAGCCGTTCGTTAGTTTTTTTTTTTTTTAAAAAAAATTCTTTTAATCGATATAATAGGAGAATTACATTAAATGGACAATCATAATTTAATAATTAATACTAACCATCAACACAAAAAAGTGTCCCTCAGGGGAGGAAATAAAATTAGTACAACAAAACTTTTATAATAAGGGGAGATAATCAATCTTTATCTTTAACAATGATTAATTTCTTAATTTTTCAGTTAAGAGCATATAAGAGCGGCTAATTGAGCTAACTTACTCAGTTTAATTTTGTTAGTTTTATGAGGTGTGCTTTTTTAATTGTGTTAGTTAAGCTCTTGTAATTATTTATTGTATTTTTTTTTCTTATATTTTGGACAAAATAATTATATATTCTCTTGGTTAGAAGATGGCACATACGTGGTACATAACTTCTCATTTCTGACTTATTGTAATTTTTTTGTGTTTGCTTGTTTTTGTACAAAGCATCA
Source organism: Camellia lanceoleosa (assembly GCA_025200525.1). Classification (NCBI taxonomy): domain Eukaryota; kingdom Viridiplantae; phylum Streptophyta; class Magnoliopsida; order Ericales; family Theaceae; genus Camellia; species Camellia lanceoleosa. The sequence continues at coordinate 113,312,353 of CM045772.1, read as the reverse complement.
TATTTTTTTTAAAATACCGTACAGCCCTAATAAACTATGCTCTTTGTCTCAAATTATTTTCTTATTTTCAATCAAATTTAAAAATATAAACACTTTTTTAAAATGATAAATTACCAATGCACCAATTGAGATTTATTTAAAATATGAATTGTCCTCTGTAGTTTGAAAAATTATAAGTACCGCTTGTCAAAAAAATTATTTAGCATAATTAATTAAAAAAATAAATTCCTAACTGCTCTTCTATACAATGATAAATTACATGAATTATTAATCGAAATAAATTTTTGTTATCATTAAAAACTGTTAATTGATTTGATAATTTATTAATAAAAATGGTCATTTGTTATGATATTAAAAAATTTAAAAAGCGGGATATAATTTTTAGAATTATAAGGATAAATTATATTTTAAGTAATTTTAAAGAGTGTATTTTATAATTGACCCTTTATAAAATGTCTCAAATAACGAAAGAAGGAGGTGGTGGAGCCAAACACACCCTCCATTGAGTTGACAGATCAGTTAAGTAATTTTAAAGAGTGTATTTTATGATTGACCCTTTTTAAAAGATTAATGCTTGGGAGCATTAAAAATGGAGTACTAGTGGAGCACTAATGAGGTGGTTCTTCTTTTGATATGTGATGGTTGTCACTTGTATTTTTCTTTTTTCTTTTATTTTTTACATTTTCCAACTCATTAGAACTATTAGTGATGGAATTTTTTAGTGGTCTCTATCATTGCTATTTTTAAAATGTCTCAAACAATGAAAGAAAGAGGTGGTGGAGCCAAACACACCCCTCCATTGTGTTATTGTAGTGTCCGTCTTCATTGACAGATCAGTTCAGTGGGAGGGAGGGAGGGTGGTGTTTGGCTCCACCTCTTTCTGTATCTGTCTGTATCTATTTTAAGGGGACAATAATTGAGTTGAGATAAGCTTCTTCAAAACTGGTCCCTTGGAATTCTAGAAGCAAGAACCTTTAATGGTAAAGGATTTTCTTTCTTTTTCTTCGAAAAGTGACAGATTTGTATTTTATATTCTGATCTTGCATCATAATTACACTGGTTCACACACCAATGTATTATGGTCCACCATAAGTTTAAAAATATAAATAAATAAAGATAAATGAACCCGTTTGATATAAGTTAATTTTCATGATTATTAAATTATTAATTTAAAGAAATTAAATTGCGTTTTAAATTTGTCCGGTGCGATTTTTGATAATGTGAAAAAAATTAAACTTTGTTTAGTTAAATAAGTTAAAGTTAAATTTATCTTATATTCATATTTAAACATTAGAAAATTTAAAAGACTCATAAATAGGATAGAACTACTTGAGGACTAGGGGGTCATGTCTCTCTTAAACTTTTGATATTTGCTATCACCCCTATGCATAAAAATTATATATTGTTTATACTTTGTAAAATTACAGTAGTATTCCTTCTCAAATCATGTATAACTCATATTTTTAAAATTTAAAAATTACTATATTATATTCTTTTAGTTATTTTTGTACCCTCTTAATTGACTGGTTAAGGCGAGAATTAAATCAATTAATCCTTTTTTTTTTTCTCATTATGTTTAGTTGGTTATTTCTTGCCATTGTGGGGCTTTTTGTTAAGTCGATAGTTTTGAATTTCTTGATTGTAGATTTAGTTGTTTCTTTATCTTTATTATAGGGTTAATAGAATTTAATTATTAATTGTGAATTTATAAGTCACGTTAATATAAATCTCATAATAATTGTAATATTATATCTCAATAATTGATAAAAATTTAAATAAACAAATGTATGAGTTTAATAATATCTCGTTAGGATAAATAACACTTTGCACCTATCTCATTTTGACCCCCTACACATGAAATCATAATAGTTTACCCTTTACATTTTTGGTCAAATCTTACTTTGATCTTTAAACAATTGTTAATGTCTCCCTTTTGTTACTCCATTGTTTAAGTCTTTAACAAAATCCAGTTATGTGATAAAAATATAAAATGTGGGTAAGAGAGAAAAATTATTTCCATTTCCACCAATACATTTTGCCTAAAATTTATATCAAATTATTATTGTATTAGGCTAACAAAATACAAATTGTGAACGATAAAGAAAATGACTTCGGATTTTGCATAAATTAGAATCATAAAACTCTTTTTATTTTTATTTTTACAGTAACACAGTCTTCTGTTTATTCCTCTTCTCTTTTTCTTTTCGATTTCTTTGTTGGTTTTTTTTTTTAATTTCAAAAGTTTTATTTTCTTACATCTTCGTCCCAATTTATATATATAGTATTATATAAGTTTCATTTGCTTATCACGTAGAACAAAGTGTGTGTTAGTAGGAAATATGAATAATTTTTCTATGAAAAATATAAAGAATAGAGTAACAGAAGGGATACATTGAAAGTTGTGTAGAGACTAACATGAGATTTGACTAACAGTGTAAGAATTAACGGTCATGATTTCATGTATAAGGACCAAAGTGTGACTTGACCATAAGCATAAGAGATTGACTGTCATGATTTCATGTATAAGGATCAAAGTGAGATTTGATGCAAAATACAAGAGTACAAAATGTAATTTACCCATCTCATTATTACTTGTTATGACAAAAAAAAAAAAAAAAAAAAATCAATATTGTGATTGTGACGATCGCTTTCTTAATTAAGTAAATTAAGTATTATAATTGTGTGCTTAAAGTTAATTGTGTGATTATCTGCCAATTGTGAATTATGTGCCATACGATATATGCTTGCATTGGTCGGTATTGTATTGTTATTGTGAATAGATAGGTTAGAGTGAAATTAAATCTGTCTGATTTGCTAATTTTAACAAGTTAGAATTAAATAATAGGATAGGAAATTAGAGCCTAATTCACTTTAGTATGATTTAATTTAGTGTAATTAAGATTATAAGATGTTAAAGATGAACTATATGGAGCGAATTTGTTTTACATTAAATTAATGTGATTATTAGCCTAAGTGATTTTTAAACCAAAAAAAAAATACAAAATCCTACTCATTAATTAGAGACTAAAGAAGCGAACTAGTGGAGTTTCTTCTATACTACACGTAGAGAGAGATTAGGAGAGACTTGGAGAGTGAGAGTTCAACATAAGGGAAGAAGAGAAGGTGGAGAAACCATTGCAACTTCACACTATCCTTCATAATTCACTTGCTCTAGGTAAGAATTGCCTTCTTAAATCTCATAAATTTGTAGAATTTTGCTCATCACTCATGAAATTCAAGGTTAGCCTGGAAGAATATATGTTGACTTGGAAGTTTGGTTCATGAAAGTAGAGGTTATTACATGCATAGTTTCTTAACTCTTCATTTCATCATGCATGGCAAAATTCTTGAATTTCATGATTATTCAATTGTTTACTTGCATGCAATTTCATGATTGAGAAGAACATTCATGAGTATTAAAGATTTGAAACTTAAGGAAAACAAGCCTTATGACTAGACAAATCAATTGAAGAGTTAAACTTTTTGAATGAAATTTGGGACTCAATTTTATGTTATTATCTTGTTTAAAGTTAGACATGATATGAATGAATTGTTCTTATAGAGTTTTGGGTGTGAAATGCTTGAAAAATGAAGTTGGAAAGTTATAAATCTGAGCTGCAAAAGAAGAGCAGGTTTCGGACTAGTTTTGGAACATCATCGCACGTGTGGCTTAGAGCCCCGCACGTGCGGAAAACAGGTATAGACACACAATTTTTGACGGCTCTTACGACTTGGATACCATTGCATGCATACCCGATGATGAGTTTATATGCTCGCCAAGTGCTCAAAATCCTTAGTGGAATGCCATAACTTTGAGCCTTTCAAACCCTGTACCTTTGTTGTCCCCGTTTTGGACCAAGCCTAGCTTTTCCAGCCTACAGCCTCTGGTGGCCCACCAGCCACCCCTTTTGGGCTGCTGGCCATTGATATGGCTTGCCGGCCATCACTGATGGCCGACTGGCCACCAGTGTATTTTGCAGATATTTAATGCCAGTTGTACCAGCTGTTTGCATAGATGTATGCATCTATCCCCACGTGTAAGGCTAGATCTCTTTGAGGGAATTTCATATTTTCTATATATAAGAGGCCCCTCTCTCATGTTTGAGGGTTAGAAAATTTTGAGTTCAAAAATTTTCCTCTCTCTCTACAATTCTCACTCTCTTTACTAAATCTCTACACTTTTGCCTACAAATCTTTAACCTTTGTCTATACACCCTTAACCAAATCTTCTCATATTTGAGCTGAGGTGTCTTTAAGCTTGGTTTGAGCATTAGAGGGTGTGTTTACTTAGTCCTGTTGCTTGGAATTGCTTCTTCTCTTCAAGAGGTATAAGGCTTTACCTATTTGCTTGCTTTCTCTAATATTTTTCCTATTGTTTTTCCATTGTTTTGGGCTATTAAAACTCTGTGTTTTTTTGGGCTAAAGCTTGGGTTTAAGGCCATAAAAGGTTGAGCGGTGGTTCACCCTTCTTTATACCTTGTTTTGGAGGCTTTTGCCCTTGTGTTTCCCACCCATTTACTATCTTTTTCCAAGTTTTTAAACACTGATTTTCAGAGCCTTTTCAGTGGCCAAAAATCATTTTTTAAAGTTCAAATTTGGAGGGGTTAACCTCCCCTCCTTGTGTCTTGCTTACTAGCCTAGCTTGCTCTATGTGTTAGCTTATTTTCTAGCCTTTTTTGTTTTGATTCTAGCATGTTTTAGGATTTGTTTAGGACTGTTTTAGACTTGTTTTTGGTTGTTTCAATCCTTTAAGCTTTGTATAGCATGCTTCTAGTGTAATAGTGCTCATGAGCTTGATGTTTTAGGTCTTAGACATCACTTATTTGAGTTGATAACACTTATTTTTGGCTTTTTATACTTCATTTTAGCACTAATAATCTCTGCAACCTCCCTCCATTCTTAGCTTTTTTATTTGCTTTGGAAGTGGTTTCAAGTCACTTGTTTGCCCAAGTATGAAATTGAGGTTTCATACTTAATGGTTTAATCCCTTTGGGGGTTCATTACCAACGGTATGATGCTTCTTTCATGCCCAAAACAACTTGTGTTTTGAGCTCTCTTTCCACTAGTGGACTTTAACTCACCATTGGACTTAATTGACTAAGGAATTGCAAGGTAATTAAAAATGAGTAACTAAGACTTGGAATTAAAGGTGATCAAGATAATAATTGGTTGTATTCAATCGAACGTTAATTGAACACATGAAAATTTGAACAATTTCATACTCACTAGTGATGAAATGATTCAAGGTTTCAAGGTCACCACTTCCCTTGATCATTGATGAAAGAGAAGAGGTTTGTGTCTTGTTTTGCATTTATTGAACTTGCATGCTTGGTTTCACAAGCCATCATGCAATGAAATTGTATCCATTGATGATTTATGAACCAACCTTGCTATTCCTTTGATTTATTCATGAAAAGGAGGGGTGAGTTGTGCAAACAAACCCTTGAAATACCTTGTATATGCTCTATTTGTCCTCTATTACAGCAAGATGAACCTGTGCAGCAGTGGCTAGCAGGTGGCCGGCAGACCACCTTTGATGGCCGGCCAGCCATCACTAGTGGTCAGCAACCTTCATCATTGGCCAGCCGGCCACTGATGCAAAATTGAGCAGTGTGTTTCTAAGGCCAAACAGAGCTGTTCTGGAAATGGACAACAGTGTTGGTGTTCAACTATGCAAACAGAGACATTCAGAAGCAAAACAGTGACTTTTCGGGTGGAAATCGAGTATGCGGATGAACATCCCTCGTTTCCTGAGGCGTATTAGTTAGTTGTTTAGTTTAATTACTTATTTTAATTGCACTTGTGTTCTAATTATTTAATTAGTTAGTTAACTAGTTAGTTAGTTAATTCATTTGTTGTAATAATTAGTTAAGTAGCTTGGCTAGTTTATTTATTTCAGTTTGTAATAGTTAGCTTAATTAGCTTAGTTTAATTAGCTAGTTTATTCATTCAGACTCTCCTTCGTGAGAGCGTAATGTAATAACGTGTATGTCTTCCAATCCCACGTCTTTCTCCCTTTTATTTAACTGCTTATGATGGTTAGTTTAGGGACATCATGTTTCAATTAGCATACTTCATGTTTGCGTCCATTTGTCTTGCATGTACTGAGGCTCGGTTCATCATTCTAACTGCATTGTCAGTTTAATACATTCTTTGAATACGTGCTTAGACCGCATGCTATTTAATTGATTCATATACCATATTAGTAGTCGAGCCTATTAATTGCATTTTTGCATGCGTTGCATTAGTCATCTCGCATAAGTTAGGAATCATGCATTTTTTTCTAACTCATTTCTTTTTTGGCTTGGAGTACTAGGTGAGCCTTTACTCGATTTAGCATATTGCATGAGTGTTGATGTTGCCATGTCTAGCATGCTTGCCATGAGACTAAGTGCTTAATTGATAATTGCTTGAATACATGTGGATGAAGGCTTGTTGCTTGAATTGGAATAATTTGAGTAAATGTTCATATGTGATCACTTTTTCAAGTGGTACATACTCGAAACAACTTTCAAAACAAACATGACTCGAAGTGTTCCAATTCTTGCTAGTTGGTCTATACTTGCATGTGTGCGCATCACATCGTAATGTTAGCCTAATAAACCGGAATAAGAGCATATAATGTACATAAGATTCATATCATGATTAGTAGAGACTGATCTTTGATTGGGCAAGCGGGGGTGCTCAAATGTATTCATTACCTTTTTCTCTTGTACCTAAGTTCTTGAGCCGAGACAATCTTGGTGATGACGGACATGTGGCCTTTGGCAAGAGTCATGGGTTTCCTAAATTTTTCTAAATATTTAGGTGGCGACTCTGTATCTGGCAAAGTAGTCTATTTTTTACAATTTGATTCAAAATTGATTTTCCAAAAGATTTGTCGGATTTGGACTCTTTGGTGTTTATCAATTTCACATTGCACTTGTGAGATCAGATTTAGAACTGCGGGAGTTTGAACTATAGGGCTTATATTCGAACTTTTGAAAGGGGGCACGAAAAAGTGAAGCTACAGTTTCTGGCAACTCTGTTGGGAAATTTAGAGAACTTGACTTGAATTCATGATATGAAATTTTATCTACACTTATATGTTTCTTTGCATTGCATTTGCATTGGTGTGTTTTAAGTCACTGTGTTTGCCATCTGCTATTCCTGGACGGTTTATCAGAGGCTTGCCTGAAAAGCTTGCCAAAAGGCTGACCGGTCATAGACTGTGCCATGGTGGGAACACAATCCTTGGATCTGGACTTACGCTGTATCGCTTGATCCTTCTTTTATTTCTCGGTGTTAGGTGTGAGAAGTATATTAGGTAGTCTTGTTGAGGTACCCTTTTCAACCATTTGGCCTAGTTGTAAATTGAAAGCCATAGAGACTGATCCAAACTAAGACAGGATGCTTACCCAAATACAGAATTTCGTAAAACCGCTTTGTTTGAATAGTAAACGCTAGTTCCTGACGAAACTAGGATAAGGTAACCTTACCTCCTCATAGGGTTGTTTTGGATCACACTTAACTGGTATGTGCTTTACAGTGAAATTGTATAAGAATGTGCGTATCAGTTGCAAGTTGGGTATCAGTTTTGGAGGCAAAATTCAGTGTTGAATGCAGTCCTACAACTTTGATTACATCTGTGTTATTAACATCTGAGCTGAGGTGCTGTGTAGTTTCTGATTACTGCTTTCTTTTTGCTTTATTTCTTTTTGCTAGGTAGTATAACATCATAACTTTGGACAGTTCAGATACCCCCCAAGCGCTCTGGACCCGTGTCAAGAGGCTTTATAGATCCGAAGATCTTGTTAAGGGACAACCTGTGTTTGCTTCGATTCCACCGGTTACTAAATGGAGAAGAGTTAGGCATAATTCACTAGTCTAGCAATCACTTGTATCTAGTCAAGCTCAGTCTTCTATATCTTCTCCAGTACGAGATCATTCACCTATTCCAATGGCACAATATCCCCCAGTTAGCATGGAGAACCTAATCCACCACCTTCAGCAAACAGTTGAAACCATGTAGCAAGACACTGCTCGTCAGATAGAGGTCACAGCACGTCAGGCAGAGGTAATAAATAGGCTGCAGCAACAACAACCACAGCCGGCAGCGGCTTCTGCATCTCATGCACCTCCTACGGGCATCCCAACACCCACAGCCACAGTCCATACTACTAATGCCCAGGCTGGGAATCAGGGCAATCTGGCAGAGACAATCCCACCACAAGCCTCCAAAGCACCCATGTATCAGACCGGGGCTCCATTTGAGTTTGAGGTTGACTTGACTGTCCTTAAGGTCAACAAGTTGGAGAAGCTCTTCAAGAGAGCACAGGGCGTGGACTTTATTTCCAACATAGAAGACGAGTATACCGACTCTGCGGTGACATTTCCAGACCGGTTCAAAATGCTACACATCGATAGATTCGATGGTTCATGAGACCCTTTGGTTCATCTTTGGCTGTTTTCAGACATTCTGCGGCTGATGGGCCTGATCAGATTGCAGAAGCTCTCATTCTTTGGCCGGACCTCGTCTGGTATAGCTGCAATATGGTATGCAAAGCTGGAGGATTCTGTAAAGCAGAGTTGGAAGGAAATGACTGAGGCCTTTATTGCGCTGTACTCCTATAACACTCAAATCGAGGTCACAACTCGTGATCTCGAGGCAACGCGCCAGGAGCCAAATGATGGTTTCTCAGAATTCGTGACAAGGTGGAGGGCCAAAGCTTCAATGATGACCACACGGCCTTCTGAAAAAGATCAGATAAGAATGGTAGTCCGCAATCTGCACGGGAAGCTGTTGCAGAAAATGATCGTCCTATCTTTGTTTACATTCACCGAGCTCCATGAGATGGGTGTTCAGATTGAAGACGCCATGAAACAGGGGTTGCTCACTGATGAGAAAGAGCAGGCCAGAAGGCCTTTTGTGCGCAGTTCTAATGCAACCACTAGTGGTAGCACAACTACACGGCAATCTGATGTGAGTGTTGTCACCACCACAACCAAGACCGCCAATCCCTTTGCCAGCACAACTCCGCAAACTTCAAACAACCAGGCCCAATCTGAAAGGACCTTTACTCCACTTTACATGCCTTATCCCAAGCCATAGGTGTTGATAAAAAAGGAGCACCTCAAGCAGTTAGAGCCTCGCCCACTACCTTATCATCTTCAACCAAAACACAACCCAGCCAAGTACTGTGCGTTTCACCAGCAGCACGGTCACGACACCGACCAATGCTTCAGGCTGCGTCATGAGATTCAAGACCTTATCGACAACAAGGTGATTGTGCCACCTCAAAAGCCAAATGTAACTTCCAACCCTCTCCTGGCCCACAACCAGGTTCCCCCACCTCATAATCTAAACCTAATCCATACACTAGCCCTCTCCTACGTCCCCAGCGTATATGTTATCATTTCCTACCTACCCAGACCGACGGTGTTCATTCTTGAAAGCACGAACTTATGCATGATGGACATGTCCATACTTCAACCTAAACCTGTGGTGGCAATAGTGGCAGAAGAAGGGAGGCTGGTCTTAGAGGAGAGTACAAGTCCACTGCCTGAGTGCTCTGAGGATTTGACTGAGGGGGAGTATGATCTGTGCTGCTATATTGTACTGATTAATTAAGTCAAGCTAGAAATGGTATTGCTAACTATAGCGGAGGTCAATGTGGTTAGGGAAAATGGCCCGAGCCAAGGTTTGGATGATCTAGCGGAGCTTGAGAAGGACTTAAACAACCTGTAGTTCTTCGATGAACAAGATCAAGGGGATGTGTAGATTGACTGGTTCGATTTGAATGGGTCAATGAACAACTCAGGGTGGTTGAGTGATGAACCTGACAGGGAGGAAGGAACTGAAACAAAACCAGAAGAAAAGGAAGCAGGAACTGCTAAGGTGACTGGAATGGCTGATAAAAAGGAAAAACTGCCGAAGAGCACCAGCGTCAAGAATTTAGCTCAGGAATTGGGTACTGTGAGTATTGCAGACACAGAGCAGGAAGCTACGTTGAAGTAGTTTGAACAAGAAAGGGTTGGAGACAACCAAAAAGCTAGAATGACCTAATACCCTGCGGGGGAAACTTGTGAAGTGAAAGTGATACAAACGAAGCCGGACAACTGTTTGTCAGCTGTTGGAGGGGTATGATGGGAGGATGATGATCTACTTCTGGCTCACATCGAAGAAGACTGGGATGAGTCCTTCCCAGATAATACGTGGTATGCTAAAGAGATTGACCACATGACGAGAAGTGGGCGGTATTTCAAGCCACCACACTTAGACCAAGTTGAGGGCTTTGGGAAAGATAAGGAGGTTGAAAAAAAGAAAGAGAAGTAGTTGGAGGAAGAGGTAGTTTTGAAGCAACTGAAGAAAATTCAAGCCGACATTTCAATCTGGGGGCTGCTTATGGCTTCTCGAGTGCATCAACAAGCTGTACTATCAGCAATGGACAAAGCCAAACTGTCCATTGAAACCACCCCTGAACAACTTGTGGGATTAGTTTTCCCAAGTGGTGCTAGTCTAACCCTAACTTTTTCTAAGAAAGAACTCCAGCCAGAAGGCTTGGCACACAACAAACCCCTATACATATCTGTTGAGTGCAGAGAAAAATGAGTGCCAGTGGTGTTGGTCGACACCGGGTCAGCTATCAATGTCTGTCCTTCTCATATAGCTTATGTCATCAGCCTAAAACCAGTAGACTTCGTGCCCACAGCCTAAGTGATTCGAGCATATGATAACACAAGCAGGGAGGTGATAGGTAAAGTACAAATTCGAGTTCAGGTGGGCCTAACTCAACAAGATGTCGAGTTCCATGTCCTAGATATGTTGGCCACTTTCAACTTACTGCTAGGAAGGCCATGGCTGCACCTTGTGAAAATAGTCTCTTCTACCCTCCATCAAATGTTGAAATACCCTCACGGGAAGGGAGTGGCTATTGTGTTCGGGAATTTGTCCATACATCCTCTACTAGAAGTGACTACACTAGTGCTGGAGATCGTTCATGGCGAGGAGGATGTATTCTTTTCAGGGTTTACTCTGGCCGAGGCCCGAGTGGTGTAGAACGTCTTGGCAGCTGATGAGGGCATGTATGTTAGGGCCCAATCAATTTATTTCATGAACAAACTCCAACACGTGCTGGGAATGAGACTGGGAAGAAGTGGCCAAAAAGGTGTCACAGCATTAGCCAATGTGCTGCATAATCTACATGCCTTTGGTCTTGGCTATACACCCACCAAAGAGGACTGGGTTAGGAAAAGAGAAGAGATGACAGGCAGAGCTAGAGCCAAAAAAGGTCGTAAAGCACTATAAGCTCGTTCACGGACCGATCCGGGGAACGCTGAATGACCACTTTGTTCGGGAGGGGGAAGACTTCCCATTTTGCAGCTTTCCCGAGCCCTGATTGAATTTTGGAAAGCAGCGTGTTCCCAGCTTCAAAATTTTCTTTGACTTGCAGCTACAAGATAGTGATGTCGAGGAAAAAGCTTAACCAAGTGCTGAAGTTGAACAAAGCATGGAAAGTGACTTGGACAACAGCGAGCTTAGAATAGGAGCAGCACTAGAATGTCTCCTTTCAGATCCTCCGGCTGACTCAAAGAGCTTGGGGGATAACCTTACCATCTCTATGATCGAGGACCAACCAGGTGTGAACCCATCCAGCAGCATTTTGGATGCATCTGAAGCACCATCTCTTGTCTGGCAGCTAGAGGAGGGCTACTTGTCTAGTTCTGAGTTGGGTAATGAGCCAGAATCTGATTCCACAGAGTCTGTGAAGTCAAAATCAGATTCCGGTATTCCTAGGGGTGATAACCTGGATGCCAAGGTCTTGTCTAGGTCCTCTTTTTCTTTTGCTTTTGAGTTGGTTGTAACCGAAGAGATAGATGAACTGGACTTTATGAATGAGAACACTACTGATTCTGAGTATTTCTTTGTGCCGCTTGTTTATTACATTGACCAAGATTTTCAAAATTTTAATGAAAACGAAGAGGAAGGAATTCTTCTAGTTTTGAAATTTTTGATTAATCAAGAGGAGGAGAGGTTTGCAAAACCCCTTGCTGATGAAATCATTACTTTTAATGTGGGTACTGAGAAGGATCCGCATTTGGCCCAGATCGGGTCCATGTTGTCTTCGGAGGAGTGCGAGCGCTTATTCGTTTTATTAAAAGATTTCAAAGATGTTTTCGCGTAGTCCTACGAAGACTTACCTGGAATCAACCCTGAGATTGTACAGTATCGGATCCTTCTTAACTTCGAGGCCCAACCTGTTAAGCAAAAGTTGCAAAGAATATGTCCAGATTGGGCTTTGAAATTAAGGAAGAAGTTACCAAACAGATTGAGGCAGGGTTCTTGCTTGTGTTTGAGTATCCAACGTGGTTGGCCAACATTGTTCCAGTCCCAAAGAAGGGTGGCAGAATCAGAGTCTGTGTCAACTTCAGGGATCTGAATAAGGCTAGTCTAAAGGATGATTTTCCCTTGCCACATATTGATGAGTTGGTAGACTTCACTGTGGGCCATGCATTGCTCTTCTTCATGGATGGATTTTCCGGGGATAACCAGATTCTGATGACGCCCGAAGACAGGGAGAAAACTGCATTCACTATGCCATAGGGAACCTACTACTACAGGGTGATGCCGTTTGGGCTGAAGAATGTTGGGGCCACTTATCAAAGGGCTGCAACCACTATTTTGCATGATATGATCCATAAAGAGGTCGAGGTGTACGTGGACGACATGATTGCCAAGTCCAAAGAAAGAGAGGGCCAATACACCGCCTTGAAGAAATTCTTTCAACGGATTAAAGAATACAGATTGAGGTTGAATCTGCAGAAATGTACTTTCGTCGTGACAGCAGGTAAAATGCTGGGCTTTTTGATCACACAGAGGGGCATTGAGGTGAAGCCTTCCAAAATCAAGGCCATCCTAGAAATGCCACCACCAAGGATTGAAAATGAGGTGCGAGGCTTTCTGGGTAAAGTGCAATTCATAAGACGGTTTATTTTCAAATTAATCTTGACTTGTGAACCACTTTTTGGTCTCTTGAAGAAAGGAAAGAAATTTCAATGGGATGATTAATGTCAATTCATTTTTGAGCAGATTAAGCAGTACCTTCAGAATCCTCTTGTGTTGTCGCCGCCAGAGCCGGAGAAGCCTTTGATTCTGTATCTGTCAGTAAAAGCCACAACGATGGGATGCATGCTTGCTCAGGAATCTGAGGCTAGGGTGGAGAAAGCCATCTATTACTTGAGTAAGAAAATGCTGGATTATGAGACCCGCTACACTCTGCTGGAGAAAGCTTGCCTAGCCTTGGTGTGGGCTACTAGGAAGTTGAGGCACTACTTGTTAGCTCACTCCATAATTCTGGTTTCGAGATTAGATCATATCAAATATCTCTTTGAGGGTAAGCTAGCCCGTTGGTTGCTTCTTCTCTTTGAATTTGATCTCAAGTATGTTACCGCAAGTCAGTCAAGAGAAGAGCTGTAGCAGACTTCCTAGCAGATCACCCAGTAGAAGGAAATGAAGTGGTAGAATACCTGTTCCCAGATGAAGCCATTCTGCAAGTAGAGGAAGAGACTTGGACAATGTACTTTGACTGAGCATGCAATCAATACGGTTATAGGATAAGTGTGTTGCTGATAGCACTTGACGACTCCCATATACCTTTAGCTTTCAAACTTCGATTTAAGGTGTCCAATAATGAAGTAGAATATGAGGCGTGTATCGCTGGTTTGAAAGTCGTTCTGGAACTAGAGCCAAAAAGGTTAGACGTTATCGGGGACTCGAACCTAGTTGTTTCTCAAGCAAATGGAGACTGGAAAGTCAAAGAAGAAAAGATAAAGGTTTATCACCAGACCCTGAACGTTCTGATTCCTAGGTTTGAAAAGTTGACTTTCACACATTTGCTCAGAGAGAATAACAGGTTCGCTGATGCTTTATCAACTCTATCTTCCATGATAGACATCTCGCTTGGAGTTCAGATGCGTCCAATCATCATTGAGCAGAGATACACGCCAGCTTACGAGACTACTGTTGCAATAGATGAAATGCAAGATCAAAACCCTTGGTACTGCGATATCTGGAACTTTTTGAAAAATGAGGTTTACCCACCAGGGGCAAATGCCAAGGACAAAAGGGCAATACGGCGGATGGTCGTTCAATTTATCATCTACGGAGATAAACTGTACAAGAGAGGTCATCTAGGAATGCACAAGTTGTGTGTCGAAAAAGAGAAGTCAAAGCACCTGATGGAGGCCATCCACGGAGGAGAGTGCGGAGCGCACATGAACGGAGTAATGTTAGCCCGGAAGATTCTTAGGCAGGATTACTACTGGTCTATTATGGAGGAGGATTGTATCGGTATTGTTCGGCGATGCCACAAATGCCATTCATGCCAATCGCATGCATATCCCGCCGTTGAAGCTGTACAACATGACTTCACCATGGCCTTTTTCAATTTGGGGAATTGACGTCATCGGCACAGTCACACCAAAAGGGGTCGAATGGGCATGAATACATTTTGGTGGCAATTGATTACTTTACAAAGTGGGTGGAAGCTTAGTCCTACGCAGTGTTGAAAGCAGCGCATGTGCCTAAGTTCATCCGAAACAACATCATTTGCCGATATGTAGTCCCAAACGATCATATCAGATAATGGCTTCTACTTCAAGAAAGAGGTGATAAACTTGTTGGAGAAATACAATGTGGTTTTTCATAAGTCATCTACATATAGGCCAAAAACCAACAGAGCTGTTGAGGCCGCCAACTAGAACATCAAACATATTCTGCAGAAGATGGTTGAGACTTATAGGGACTGGCCAGATAAGTTGCCATTCGCACTCTGGGGCTACAAAACTTCAATCTGGACGTCTACAGGGGCAACTCCTTATTCTCTTGTCTATAGGATAGAAGTTGTTCTGCCAATTGAAATAGAAGTCATGTCGCTGCGAGTTATGGCTGAGTGTCAAATAACAGAGGTGAACTAGCAGCAAAGCAGGTTTGAGGAGTTGATGTTGTTTGATAAGAGAAGGCTGAAAGCATTGTATCACGTTCAGAGCTACCAGTGGAGGATTACTAGGGCTTTTAACAAAAAAGTTAAGTCTCAGAATCTCAAAGAGGGGGATTTAGTGCTGAAAAACAACTGAGCTCCCATTTATGACCCTAGGGGCAAGTTCAGACCTAATTGGACTGGTCCTTACATCATCAAAACTATCTGGTCGGGTGGAGTTGTTATTCTCATGGACCTAGATGGCCTGGAATTTTCCTAACTGATCAACATGGACAAGTTGAAGAAATATTATCCCTGAGAGGCTCGCTAGGTTGAAAACCCGAAAGGGCGACCTAGGAAAAAGTTAGAGCATAAAAAATTAGAAATAAAGAAACACTAAGCTCGCAAGGTTGAAAACCCTAAAAGGCAGCCTTGGCAAAAGTTAGAGTGCAAAAGGAGAGAGTTAATACTCAAGTGAACCTGAACAGAACTACGTAAGGCCCGACTCCCATCTTCGACATACGTAGGCAATTTTATCCTGAAGTCTGGCTATAAGCATCTCCAAATCAACTGTCCTGTCCATGTGTCTGATCAGGTCATTTTTGTCTGTTCTTTATTTAAGAGTTTAGTTGTGATCTCTACTTTGAGAGAAGATCTGGTTACAATGCTGAGCAGTGGTGTTCAATCAAGGGGCAATTTGTGATCTTTGGATTCAGGGTTGTACATCTTGTGGATTGATTCCGTACGTGTCAGTGGTGATCCTTTTCGAAAATGGTTTTGGAAAGTTTTAATAAAAGTTGATTCAGTTCAAATTTTACTTTTTACAACTTAGCCCATTTTTGGACCAAAAAGGAAAATTTTTAGTGCTTATAACTTTAATTTTATTGATTTCAATACAAAGTTCCCCAACTCTTCGATACAAATTTAAGTTGCTTTTACTACATTGAAAAAATTTGAAAAGAAGGATCAAAGCAATAAACTAGGGGCAAAGATGAGTCAGGTGCTCTTGCATCCCCCGCTCGTGCTTGTGGAAGCTTCTGAAGCTAAAGTGAGCCCGATTTGTGCCTCATCCTCGAGCTAAGCCAAACATTCGCTAGAAAGGGCACAACTGAAACTAGGGGCAAGGACCAAAAGCTCTCTCATTCTCCAAGCAATAAGGTACCTAGCCAAGTGTGAACCTCGGATGGGGAATGAAACCGGGTACTCTATCCCCTCTTCTGGGCTGATATGATCATGCCCAAACTGATGTCCAAACCGGAAAGGGAAGCAGAACACGTAATGTGTCAAGCCAATCAGCTGAATGCCAGGTTGTTGGGCCATGCTGTAACTCATCTTGGTCAGGTTAAGCCAGGGGCAGCGCCAAGCTATGTTAGCAACAGACCTGTTACACATCCAGTTGCACCACCATCTCTCGTTTAGGAAATCTACTAGCTAGTGGCAGAAGAAGTAGCCTCGAGCTGAGTACTCAGGGCAAAAGTCCACTATCTTCAGCTTATCCATAAGACACACCTAGGAAGGGATGAAAGAAAAGAGAGATTAAAGAATAGAGAAATGTCTGTTGAGAGAAAAAGTGAGAAAAGGGTTTTGAGAGAAAAACAGAGCATGAGTGCTGAGAGATGTGAGAAACGTATACGAGAAAAGGTGGGAAACATTATCTGAAGAAGTAATGGACTCCCTGCGAATTTGGTAGTCTCTCGCCGATGGAAGGCGTCTAAGCCCATTAAAGTCTCGTCCAGCGCCAAATCAATGCAACTGTTGCCTTCTTTCAAACCTTGGGCCACTTGAATCAATCGGTTGCTGGACCCGCCAAAACTAGGGGCAAAAAAGAAATAAGCAAGCATACAAAAGCAGAGGACATGTTGTCGAAAACCCCGCCAAAGACGGTCGCTGCGCTCACCGGCGTCGAAAAATCGATGAATCAGATTGGGAATGTCCAATTCTCTGTTATGGGCCAGAGATCGAGCCTCGTGCAGAGTAAGCCTGCACATCCCAAAGCTTGGGCTTGGCCAAAACAGGACTGAGGCATGATTTCCTCATTGTGCTGGGATTCCATTAACGCCTGAAATTCTTTAATTGTTGGGCACATTGCTTGTCCCTTGAAGCTAAAGACTTGTGTAATCGGATACCAGCATCTAGCCGCGGCATGAAGGAACGGAAAACAAAGTTGTGTTTGGCTCAACGAAAAAAGTGCATTTATGTCGAAACCCCGAAAATTTACCTTTTCCGAGCTGTCCAAAGTCGCAATCCAGTCTGAGAGCTTTTCGACGAAAAATGGTTCCATTTGTGAAAAATTTGCAACTGAAATGAAGTTCTGGAGAAGAATTCTCAAAGTTCAACCTTTTATAGAAGATAAGGTAGTGAGTGGAAGCTAGCTGTCAACAATTTGGAGGTTCTTCACATTGATGGCCGGCAGGTGGCTGGCAGGCTACGGGCACCTCTTGTGGCCGACATATGGCCGACAAACTCCTCTTCTGGTTGGCAGCCTTCCTCTCAGGCCTGCTGTCTACCTTTTTGTTGAACAATGCTGAAAGCATGTGTTTTGTTTTGATCTTTGTGTGTTTTAAGGTCTTGTTTTGAGTCTTTGGGGTTTTAGCAAGCATATGGAGTTGTATTTGAGTTGTTTTGTTTTGTTCATCGAGTTGTTCTTACTTTGTTTATCGAGTTGTATATTGCATTTTGCATTTTGTATTTTGTTTGTTGGTGGGTTCATTACCCGATTAAGAATTTTGTTTCAATCAAGTGCTCTTGGCCATTTCAATTCCATGTCCATTTTCATGCTAATATGGTGCTCATGATGCAAAAATGATAACACTTTTTATAAAACTGTGAGGTTTTATTCCGATCATGTTTTTTTTTTTTTTTTTTTTACAAAAGGGGAGTACAGGTTTTAAAGCAAATAAAACCTATTTGGAGCTATACAATGTGCTAATGCTACTAGCAAAAAGAAACTAAGCAAAAAATAAAAAATCAGCGCTAGTCACCTCATGCCCAGGAGCCCTCTTCATCCTTTTCCTCGGAGGAGAAGACTCTAGGACACTATCTCCACCGGCTCCGTTGTCTGAATCTGCCTTTGAGTCAGAACCAGAGCCGGCATCATCTCCACTCTCTGCTTCAGAACCCTCCTCAGCATCATTGCCTCCGCTCTCAAAACTTGAGTCGGTATCATCATCTCCGCTCTCAGACGACCTAAAGTGCTAACTCGTTGCCTCCTCCGAGCCACTGGTCTCAGTATCATCGTCCCTCAAGATAGGCTCCGGAGGACTACTCTGGGCTCGGGTACTCCTGTCTCTGCCTCTCTTTCCTACTGCTGGAGGAGGTACTGCTGCTGCTGGAGCAATCGGTATAGCTAGGATCTGAAAAGGTCGGTTGTCACATATCAGTTTCAATGTGTGTATTAGATAAAAGCACGATATGCAGAATGAGTCTATGCAGAGGTTAGATATAGTGTATAAGTACAGTGTGTGAATGCAGCGTGCCAATGTAGTGTATCAGTGCAGTTTAGAACAAACTACAGTTGAAATGCTAGTGCATTAATGGAAATTTGATAGCATAAAGTGCAAATTGAAGAAATTACCAGGATGCTGTAGAGACCAAGCAGCGTCTCCCTCTTCTGTATCATATCCATCAAGGAGGCTATCAGCTAAAGAGCGCTCCATGTGTACTCAATAGATGCCTACAAATGCATTTGAATGATCACTGTTCGTAGTGAATATATTTGAAATGAAATGTAGGGTGCAAATCGTAAAATGTGGTCTATACCTTAGTCGAGCCTCTAACTCCCTCAAGCTCGTACCTGACCGCTGCAGGCTCAATCGAGACCTAGTAAGCATCCTTAGTATGCTGCCAACATATCAGTGCGGTGGGAAGCTCTGGCCAACAAGTCCTTTGCCTCGCTCGGGAAGCCTCTCTAGCACGGACCCTGGTCCCCCTTCTCACTTTAGGTACCTCTTTCGTAGCGGAAGCTCTCGCCCTCTCACTTCCACGAGCACCGTTCAGAGGTGGCATGAGTTGTGTCTGAATGAAGGTCATATAGTCACCCTCTACTTGGAAGTAGTCAACATCCAGGCCCACCATAAACTGAGTGACCTCATCAATGGATAGGCTATCTACCGATCGCATGGACTCTGGCGACGCCATCAGAATGATTGGGTTAGGCAGGCCCACAGTCTGGCGCACAAACCACTCGCTTAGAAACCAAGCCCGATAGACTGGGCTTTCAAATAGAATGCAGAAGCGAGAAGTGGCCCAAGCCCCAGCGCACTGGTCCCGAATCCCGGCCGGCATCATGGCCATGGCTACCACATAATCTGCAAATAGAGGTTGTACTGATTATTAGTTGCTGTCAGTTTCTAAATATGAATCAGAATAGTTGTAAATCAAAAATGATAGTGTTTCGGGTTACCTCATGAGCAGTCACAGTGTTGAAATAATGCCGGAAGAATGTGAAGATCTCGTAAGTCCTACGCTTGTACCGGCTATCATACCTTCGTGAGTAAGGGACTGTCAATGGGAACTCCCTTATAGGCTCTGAAGCCAGAGCTTGAAAATATGCATAGACCAACAGCTGTGGAGAAAATGCTGTGATATGCAATCAACAAACCGTGAACAAATATAGAAAGTGCAAAACAGAAAGCAAAAAGTGTGACCAGATATAGAAAGTGCAAAGCAGAAAGCAGAAAGCGTGAACAGATGCAGAAAGTGCAAAGCAGAAAGCACAGATGTTGAACAGATGTAAAGTAGAAAATGTAGAGCAAAAAATGTAAAGTGTAAAGAGCGAACTGAGATGCATACCTTCTAGGCTAGTCAGTAGCCTCCGATCAAGTCTCCTCTCTGACAGGAGGTCCAGCTCATGTATCCATATAGGGTGACAAGGCTGGCTCTGCCCCAATCATAAAAGCGCACCTGGGGAAGGGTCATGAGAGCACTCAGTAGATATAAGCCTACCGTGTTCCACCTGTTCGAAAACAAGGTGGTACCGAAGATGAACATCAGAAAGCCTCTGGTGTACTGCTCCATCTCCTCTATGGTCTCGGGCTCGCTCTCTCTGAACTGCTCAGTGAGCCAGGTATATCTGACTATGCATGTCCGGTATATGGGCAGACGCGCTCCCAACAGCTCAACCCAAGCCACCTCCCACTCCCCCATGTCTGAATCGAAAGGGATCGGATCACCCTTTATTCCTAAGCTCGTGATCATGGCAAAGTCGTACGGAGTCATCGTCATCTCCCCGGCAGTAGAGAAGTGGAAAGAGTTGGTGATATCCTACCATCTCTCCACAAGTGCGCCCAGAAGAGGACGACTCACGATAACCCGCGTCAGGCTAGAGTAAAATAGGTTGAAGTCGGTCTTGTCTACAATGTCGTGAACTCCTGCGGGGAGCTCGTAGTACCAGTCTCGTGCGGTGGTGGCTTTGCACCCTCGGAAGGCACGAGACTCACCCTGTGGCAATTAAATAGATACATCAGATAAGGCAGTGTAAGAAATGCAAGTAAAGAAAGCCAAGAATGCATGAAAACAGAATTCGTACCTCAACGACGATGGATGACAGGTGAGAAGCTGGCTCCTTCAGCAGGAGGTCCTCCGGCACACCTGGAACGAAGTCGCTAAATTACCTAATGCCACCAACTGGCAAGATATGTGTCCGAGGATGGTACCTCTTTAGATCAAATGGTTGTACCCTCACTGGTAGTGGCTCTAGCTCAGGCTCAGGCTCAGGCTCGAACTCTGCCTTAAGGTCAGCTTCAATACCTCCAGCCGTCTCAGCAACGACCAGCTTATCCACCTCGGGAATAGGTGGAAATACGTGGAGAACCTCTGGAGAGGCCCCGCCGTGTAGTGAACCATCCGCCATCTGGAAAATGGGTGAAAAGCAGGTGAAAAATGAAGAAAAATATAGAAAAGATGGTAAACTTGGAAAAAAGTCAACCCTATGAGAGAAAATTGAAGAAAAAGTCAAAGCCGGGAAAAGTGCACAAAACCCGAGACAAACTTGAGGGGAACATGGAGAGGATTTTCGGATGTGTAGGTGTGAGGAAATGAAGGGCCTTGGTCTATACTTAAAGACCCGAGCCAAAAAGTCAAGTTTGCCCTCACACTGCCATTGGTGGCCGGCAGGGGGCCGGCAAAGTTCATTGCTGGTCGGCAAGGCTGTGTAATGGCCGACAGGTGGCTGGCCAATGGCCGGTGGCTTTTTTTTGTGTTTTGATTGTGTTTTGTGTCCTTGTTTCCTGAGAAGTGTAAGGAAGGCTCACTGTTGAGTTCAGATTGTCCCTACGGAAGCTCAAAACTGTGTTTTTGGTGCACGATGTTCGTCGCTTGTCAACATGAATGAGGTGTATCCTTTTTAAACATATTGCAACTCCTTCGAGAGGTAAATCGGAAGTTGCTATTAAATTCGTTTTTGTCAAATTACGCTGTTGTTCCTTGCATAGAATATGCATTTCTCTTTGTTGCTTAGAATATACATTTCTCTTTGTTGCTTAGACTATGCATTTCACGTTGTTGCTTAGAATATGCATTTCACTTCACATATATATTACACGTACGTCTTGCATAAGTTATACACCACGTGTAGAATATACATCTCGTTTCATGCATAGAACATGCCTTCACTTAACTTCATATTTCGGTTGTTTATCTTGCATAGAACATGCATTGTCACTATATCGCCTACTAGCCGGCAAACGATATTGTATGTACGATTCATTCAGAGGAGTTCCAACTAAATCATTCGTCTCTCAGTATGAGAACTCACCCTTGTTCATTTTGTATATCTATCGCACTTGTTCACTTTGTGTATCTATCGCACTTGTTTACCTTTGTGCATTTATCGCACACCACTCTCTTTTATCTCGGGATGTGTGAAACACGGCCTCAAGTGGTTTTTGTTTCTCAGGACCCGTGAAACAAGACCCTAGGCAGGTTTTATCTTAGGATGTGTGAAACACGGCCCCGAGAGGTTTTTGTTCCTCAAGACGCGTAAAACACGGCCCTAGGCGGGTTTTATCTCGGAATGTGTAAAACACAGCTCCGAGTGGTTTTTGTTTCTCAGGATGCGTGAAACGCGGCCCTAGGCGGGTTATATCTCGGGACGTGTGAAACACGGCTCCGAGCGGTTTTTGTTTCTCAGGACGCGTGAAATGCGGCCCTGGATAGGTTTTATCACGAGACGTGTGAAACACGGCCCAGAGGGGTTTTTATTTCTCAAGACGCGTGAAACGCAGCCCTGGACGGGTTTTATCTCGGGATGTGTGAAACATAGTCCCGAGCGGTTTTTGTTTCTCAGGACGCATGAAATGCGGCCTTGGGCAAGTTTTATCTCGGGACGTGTGAAACACGGCCCCGAGTGGTTTTTATTTCTCAGGACGTGTGAAACCTGGCCTTGGGTGGGTTTTATCTCGGGATGTGCAAAACACGGCCCCGAGCGATTTTTGTTTCTCAGGACACGTGACACGCAGTCTTAGGCAGGTTTCATCTCGGGACATGCGAAGCACGAGCCCAAGCGATTTTTTTGTTATCTCGAGATGCCTGAAACACGACTCCAAACGGGTTCTCTTGTTTCTCGGGACGTGTGAAACACGACCCCAAATGGTTTTCTCAGTTTCTCAGGGTGTGTGAAACGCAACCCTGAGCGGTGTTTTCTTTCCTCATCTCTTATTTTGATGTGGTTAGAGTGCGTTTTATCTCTTGTACGGAAACCTATGTAGGTTTTAAGCTTAAAGCTGCCCATTCATGTGTTGTTATCTTGCTTATTGTATTCATTCTTGTTTATCGCATTTTATTATTGCTTATTGCATCATCTCGCATGATCATAAGTTTTCAAAGTTGCAGGCTTCGTATAGCATGTGAGTCCTGCTTTCACAGTTGCATTGTGCATATCATTTGCATCTTGTCCCAAAACTACGCTGGTTTGATTCCTTACAAAGGGATACGTAGGCAGCCTGCGGGCGTAACCATTTCTTTCTATATTGATTGTCTTTCCAAGTCTTATGACCTTGTCAAAATGAGTCATCTTCGGGCTTTGACATTCACTCATGTCATTTTATGACTCTGAGTTCTGACGAAGAGGGACAACTGTAGATACCCCATTTTTGACGGCCCTTATGACTTGGACACCATTGCATGCACACCTGATGATGAGTTTATATGCTCGCCAAGTGCTCGATGTCCTCAGCAGAATACCACAACTTTGAGCTTTTCTGTCATGACCCGAACCCGACCCGAACCCGCCCCTATGGGTTAAAGACATAACCGGCCAGTAATCAAGAGATTACTTGCGGCCTCAATCCAAACCAGACATAACTCATCAGAGTAAATGGGCCAAACGGAAGCAAAATTTAAAACTTTGTCCATAGAGCTGTGCTTACATGGCACATCATAACAAACCATACATACACATATTAATAACTCACATCAGAAAATACAGTAACATAAAGTTCTGTACAGATAGGATCATCCAAGTCTAGGTTAGCCAATCAAAACTATATACAAACGTATCCAAAGTCCTCGTCAACATGACCAAATAAAATAGGGTAGGAAAAGGGCGAAGACGAGTCTCGTGTGTGAGATGTAAGGGCTGACTCTTCAAAACCTTGGTTGTTCTACACAAACTTCACTGAGGCTGGGTTTGGACCTCTCTTGGCTCACCTACAAACACACGAATGAGCGTGAGCAATAGCCTAGTGAATAATATCAAATAAAGTAGATACATTACAACAACGTACATCAAACGGCCTTAGGCCCAACTCATATTGCTATCTAGTATGTATATATAGATCAAGTGACTACGGTTCCAAACATATCAAATGGCCTCGGGCCCAATCTATTCATGCCAAACTGGCCTTTGGCCCATTCATACTTTCAATCATGTCAAACTGGCCTTTGGCTCGTTCAGACTTTCATTCATGTCAAACTGGCCTTTGGCCCATTCAGACTTTCATTTGTGTCAAACTGGCCTTTGGCCCATTCAGACTTTCATTTGTGTCAAACTGGCCTTTGGCCTATTCAGACTTTCATTCATGTCAAACCGGCCTTTGGCCCATTCATTCATTCTTATCAAACTGGCCTTTGGCCCATTTATTCATTCGTATCACACTGGCCTTTGGCCCATTCATTCACTCGTATCACACTGGCCTTTGGACCATTCATTCATTCGTATCAGACATTTGCCCACAATTCAATTTAACAGACTTATAGGAAGATGAGCAATTGGACAAATGGCATATTTCAGATATCTTTGTTAAAATATTACTCACAGTGATCAGCGGGATGATTTGCCCTAGAGCTCGACCCTACACATTCCATGAACACAATGGGTCACAAACAATTCAATCCGTTCTTAATTCACATATTCCTCTTTAGGCTTCATTCTTATCCTTTTAACTCATTTATGATGCTTAATGCATGCCTACGAGTACTTAGAAGTGAAAGGGAACGGAAAATGGAACACAGAACACATTAACAAAATTTCAGAAACAGGGGTCCCCGCTCAAGCATGGACTTTCCCGCTCGAGCGGACCCAATAGGTCTGCAAAAGTTCTGGTTACATCATTTTTACGCTCGAGCGAGAGTTTAGACGCTCGAGCTAAAGGTCATCCTACATAGCTCCCCGCTCGAGCGTGAACTTCTCCACTCGAGCGAACATCCATGACTGTAAAAATACTGGGAGCCCGCATTTTACGCTCGAGCAGCGATTCCCCCACTCGAGCGGACGTCAAGAATTCTGGGTTTTCCAAAACTTCTTCTTGAGCTCAAATTCGACCTTCAAAGGCTTAAAACCCACAATTCTGATTTCAAAACATGCAAATACAATATATAGCACGTGGATGTAAACAACATGAGGCCAATCATTCAAAATCATGATCCAATTCTTCGAAATTAATCATGGCTCATGCATTCAACTCTCATATAAGCTCCATAGCTTTAATAATCAAACATGCATGCCAATTTTGACTTCATTTCTATTTCAAATGATGCAATTGGTGTTCATTCTCATGAAACTCAATAAAAACATGCTTGCATGTATGATTCAACTCTCAATCTTTTATAATTTACATGTTACATGTTAGATCATGAAAATTTATGGCAATTCATAGCAATTCTATGCATGCATGTGCATATCTCATCAAAATCAACACAACTCATGATCTAACTTATCAATTAGTCTTCAATTCACAAAATCACAACTCAAATTCATGAGTCAAAGGTTGATAACTCACCTAGGAGCTTTAATCTTCCAAACTTATGCTAAATTCTTGAGTGTAGCTTCAAAATCCTCAAACTTCTTGACCAACCCTTCAATCTCCTACACTCTGCCTCTCTAATTCGGTTCTCTCACTCTCTAAAGAGCCAAAATCAACCAAAATGAAATAAAAGAGAGGAATTGACTGTATAAGGGTCCTTTATATAGGCTCTCACAAGCACAATTAATTCAGGTTAAATAATTGAGCACTAAAGCACCAATTTAATCTATTTAATTTGATCCGAATCAATTTTCAATTAAATTTCACCATATGCTTTAAAAATTACGCCCATCACAATGGCGCAGTCAATTTCGGGTTCTGCGGCCGATAGGGCCTTCAATTTAAACTCCAAAGCAAATAATCAAACAGATATTCCTACGGTGAATAGATAGAAATTCATCCGAATCAATTTTCAATTAAATTGCACCATAGGCTCTAAAAATTACGCCCATCACAATGGCGCAGTCAATTTCGGGTTCTGCGGCCAATAGGGCCTTCAATTTAAACTCCAAAGCGGATAATCAAACAGATATTCCTACGGTGAACAGATAGAAATTCAAAACCACATATTTTCACATAAATGGCACACAAAATCATATCAAACACATAATCACATTCACTCGGTGAATTTGGCTTCATATTCTGCTACAGCCATTCTTCCTTGTTTAAGTTCTTGAAATTCAGACACTTTCCGATCCCTGAAACATTAGGGAAAGTACTTGTCGTAGAAGATAGCATTAAACTGTGCCCATGTCATATTCCCATTGCCATTTCGGATTAGTAACCACCACCTGCGAGCTTCATCTTTCAGAGTGTAGGTGGCTAGGAGGACTTTCTGAGTTTCAGAACAAGGAAATACTTCATACAATTTTTCCATCTCAAGCAACCATGTCTCAGCTTTCAAAGGTTCAATTCCACCATAGAACGTTGGCGGTTTCATTTTCATGAATTTCTGTGTCAGACTGATGATGTCATTGTTATCTGCCTCGGCTTGTGCCAGTGGAGGCGGAGGGGGCAAAGGTTGTTGTCTCTGTTGTTGTGCCAAGGTTTCAATCAATGCTGCCAACATCTGTTCCATTCGGCCCATATGAGCCTCTGAAGATTCACTTTCACCACTTCCCCTTGCATTCTCCATCTTACTATACAAACATCAAATGATAATAAACACAGGCATAATTTTATTCATTTCCTTCAATTCATTTGATTTAAATGCATATTCAGTTCTCATATTTAGTTGCATTACTACACACTCACACATGCAGATGGAATGCCCCTAACTCTTACTAAGACATCCTATGCTCATATAGACCTGTGTGTGCGGTAGAACACGTGCTCTGATACCACTCTGTCACGACCCAAACCCGCCCCTGTAGGTTTAGCACCGTAATCGGCCAGTAATCCGTGGATTACCAAAGGCCTCTGAAGAGATTAGCAAACAATAAGGGGTTGCGGAAGCAATAATACAAAATAGACAAGGTCCAATGAGCTGTGATAACGTAGATGGGACGAAACATTTCAAAACTTATTTATATACATAGATAAACATGCCAGTCCAGATACATAATATTTACAAA
This sequence comes from Camellia lanceoleosa, assembly GCA_025200525.1. NCBI lineage: Eukaryota > Viridiplantae > Streptophyta > Magnoliopsida > Ericales > Theaceae > Camellia > Camellia lanceoleosa. Next base: position 113,285,581 of record CM045772.1, on the reverse strand, counting down.
ATGTATTACCCAAGACCTGACTTACAAAGTATACACAAAAACCAGCATGAAAACAAAAACAAACAGCCATGGCATTAGGCTTCGATCGGAACCTCCTCGGGAGGCACAACGGTTGGCTGAAAAAAACAGAACAGAAGGCCGTCAACTCTGGCCCTGGTTATGTGCCGTCTCACCTACATATATAATATAAACTATGAGCGAAAGCCCAGTGAATAATAATAGAGTAAAGGGTTTCAATGAATGAGTTCGTACTGATTCAGAAATCACAATTCAGAGTTGTATCAAATTCATCATTTGTCCAGATCATATATATAGACAGAAATCATAAGTCATGATTAAGTTTACGTGATACATCCATCAGCATTAACAGAACAGAACAGAACGCATACGCGTGAGGTTACGAGTAACCAGTTCCATAAAGGAACCTCCGGATCCGGGTAACAGAACAGAAGCTGAGCCCCCGTGACAGGGCCTCCGGTACGGGTAACAGAGTGCAGACAGAAATAAGTTCCATAAAGGAACCTCCGATACCGGGTAACAGCCAACATATATCACATGATGCTAAGGATGTCACGAATACATGTTAGAAATTGAACAATCATTCATTGTACAGAACATATCATTTCAGAAAATAGATCTCGTTTTGTCACACAGAAAATAGATACAGTTGAACATAACTTTACTAAATTATTACTCACTGTTGGCCTTGAAACAGACAGACGGAGCAGATTGATCACACGACACGCGGCACGTGACCTACATAACACATAACGGACACACACTTGAAACACACATTCTAATCACACAAAACTTACGTCGTTGGTTCTTAATGTGTTTCTAACCTTAAATCCTCACTATAAAGTCTTAAACATAGCCTAGGAATGCCTATGATGGAATGAGGATGCAAAGATGTCTTGGAAAACATTTTTCAAAATTTGCTAAAAACAGGGGTCTCACTCGAGCGTAGCTTCCTTCGCTTGAGCAAGCTTGTCAAAACAGAGAGGTCGCTCGAGCGTAGACTCCATCGCTCGAGCGATTTGTAAAAATGCAAAAGTACTGGTTGTTGAATTTTTACGCTCGATGCCCGCTCGATGCTCGCTCGAGCGTGAGACACACCCTTCTCTCGAGCGTAGGTCTCGTCGCTCGAGCGTGCGTCTGCGTGCACCAAAAACCTGATAGCTTGCAATTTACGCTCGAGCCACCATTCTTTCGCTCGAGCGGAGCTCTGAACAAACGATGGTCGCTCGAGCGTGGAATCCTTTGCTCAAGCGAGGAAGCCAAATTCTGGAATTTCCAAATTTGCCTCCCAAGCTCAAACCAAGCATTCAACACCTCAAAACTCAACCTCTTGGGCCCATTTTCTAGAAAACACTAGTAAAGTCATAGTATAAGATGTTTCAAAGATCAATTTGTAGAATCAAAGCCTAAAGGTGAGTCAATTGAACACAATTCAAACAAACTTCCAAGAAATATCAAAGAACAAAACATGTAAGTGTCCATTTGAATTCAATGCTCCAAAAATGTAACCAAATGCAAGATTAAACTCAAAATCATGATGAACTCATGGACTATAACTAGAATATGGTCTTGCATGCAAGAATTTCCATGAAAACACTTCAAAATGTTATGATATGAACATGAATGCATGGATTATTACCCAATTCAACATTTTAACCCAATTCTAGACTTTAAACTCTAATCTTCCATGAACCATGCAAGAATTAATCTTAAATGCACAATTGAAAGGGAAATCTCCTACCTAAAATCTTGAATTCCAAGTCTAGGAGCTCAAATTTGCAAAGCCTCCTCAAATCTCCTAAGGTTCCAAGCCAAAACTCTTGTTGAACTCAAATTCCTACCTCACGCTCTCTCTCCTACGTTTTTGGTCTCACAAAGGGCTGAGGAAATAAATGTAAAGAATGTGCTAATTGAGTCCCTAACAAGTATATAGAAATGGCCACTCAATGGCAAGTTGGTAATTAAAGCAACTCATATAATTCAACATTATTTAATCGAGTTTAATCGTACCAAATCAAATTTTAATTAATCCTACCATAAAATCACATAAAATCTAACTAACATAAATCATTAATCAATTTCGGAATCGAGCACCGATAAGGTTTTCAATTCGCAGTTCAAAGTCGCAACACGAACAGATCATTTTATGGCAAACAGATAGAAACACAAAGATAATGCAATACTTATGCAAATTACTTCCGGATTCCTTCTAAATTACTGTTAAGCATAATTAATCATGAATTAGCATTAATCGGAGGTCGGGTTATTACAGATGGTCCCGCACATGAGACAATAACCCCCACGCGTGCGGCCCTTTTGGGCAGTCTCGATTTATTTTTCGCTTCTCTTTTCCACCTTCTAGGCCTTCATTTTCATTGTTTTAAAAGTATTTTTCAAGTGCATTGCATCTCATGAGTGAATGAATGAAAGTTAGAACCAATTAGAACCGAACAAGTGAACAACGAATAGAAATTGACCGAATAAACAACAAAGCGAATAAAAATAGAAATGATTGAATCCGGCATGAAAGTAATTAAGTTGTTGTGCTTGAATTTGTTTGTTTAGGTTGGACACTATGTCTTTAGTGCAATCTAGCACGTGTTCCACAAAGCCTACTGTGAGTAACAATGTTGTAAAGTTATGTTCAATTATAATTATTTTCTGAATGATTTACTGTACTACTTGCTAAAATGATACTGATTATTAAATGAATGCCTATCCTATTTTATGAATTGTACTCGTGGCATCCATAACAACTGATCCATAGCAACTGATTGTTACTGTTACTGTTACTGCTACTGCTACTACTACTGTTACTATTACTATTACCGCTACTGTTACAGAGATCTCTATCAGTTCCAATGTTGAAACTACTGTTTACTGTTTTGATAGCCATCGATTGACTGTTCGGTCTTTTAAGACCTACTGTATTGTTCTACTATTGGATGTAGCACGTATGACTGCTATGTTTACTATACGACAAATATGATATGAAATATGAGATATTGATCAAATAAATGATCCACTGATGTACTTGACTATTTTTAAATACTGATGGGACATCATTCATTAAACTCTTTACGCATTTGTTATTCACTGGGCTTTAACTCATTGTGTACATTTATGTGTGTAGGTGATCAGACACCCCGAACAGAATTAGCAGCGTCGACCCGATTTCGTTTTATCAAGCCAACCTGTTGTGCCTCACTACGAGGCTCCGATCCGTTGTTGTCAAGGCTTTTTGGGTGATCTAATTCCAACCTTTTTGGAAAGTTGTTTGATGTCAAAGTAAATGTTTTATACTTTGTTTTGGGCTTTGGATTTAAATCCCGAACATGTCTTGGATGTTTATGACTTAAGCTTTTATGTGTATGTTGGATATGGACTTGGACTTATGTGTGCATTGATATATATACTCATATGGAAGTTGTTTGTTCATTTACATCCTCACAGCTCTTTGGACATTATATTTTAATATGTACATGCTTCCGCTGGCCCCTTTTATTGTTTAATTGTTATTACTATTAAACAAGCCTTTGATAATCACGGATTACTGGCTGGCTATGATGCTAAACCTTTAAGGGTGACTTTTGGTCGTGATAGAGTGGTATCAAAGCATGAGTTATACCGCACACACATGTCCAAATAAGCTATAGGATGTCCTAGAAAAGCAATTAGGGCATTGCATGTGCATAAATAAGTGTGTGTGGACATGTTATGTGAATATAAGCTAACAGGAATAAGTAAACCATCTTTTCTATATTTATTATTACCATGTTTTTTATATAGTGCAATGGAGAATGCAAGGAATATAGATAAAATTGAATCATCCGAAACAAGAATTGCAAGATCGAAAAGGATGGTTGAATTATTGACTAAGGCTCTAAGACAACAACAGAACCAACACCCCCACATTCTTCTCCGCCAGCAGTGCAGCCTGAACCAAATGCCAATGATGATGTTATTGCTTTGACACAAAAGTTTAACATAATGAAGCCACCAACATTCTAGAGAGGTTTTGAGCTACTGAAAGCCGAAGCATGGATCCTAGAAACTGAAAAACTGTTTGAAGTATTCCCGTGTTCAGAGGTGCAGAAAATGTTATTGGCTACTTTTACTTTACAATAAGAGGCCAGACGGTGGTGGATGCTTATTCGTGATACAAACAATGTTATGACTTGGGCTCAATTTAAAGACGCTTTTTATCATAAATATTTCCCTTAGTGCGTCCAAGACCGCAAAGTATCCGAATTTGAACAACTAAAACAGGGCATTATGTCAATAGTAGAATATGAAACTAAGTTCACCGAACTCACCCGCTATGCACCATACATGGTAGATACCGACTATAAAAAGGCTAGAAAATTTGAGGGTGGACTTAATGTGGAGATACTTGACCGGATCAATGTTTTGAAATTACTCAAGTATGTGGATGTCCTTGACCGAGCTATCATAGCTGAGGCAAATATTGCAGCATTGAAATAGGCTAAGATGCTAGTGACTGAATGATGAGGTAAGAGACAAAGTTTTAATTTCAAGAAGGGCTAAAACAATTCATTGAATAAAAAACAAAATACAGGGTCAACAAGTAGTTCCAGCCAAGGGAACAATTTCATACCACCTTGTCCAGAATGTGGCAGAAGACAAAAAGGGGTTTGTTACAAAATTTCTAGGGCATGTTACAAGTGTGGCAAGGTGGGCCACATGGTCAAAGATTGTCCTATCACATCTCAAGGCACTAGTAGACCCATAACAAGTGCTCCAGCATCAACCACTACACCAAAACCCAATCCTAAAGCTACCTGGAGAGAAACTTTGAGGCAAGGTTGGATGTTTGCACTTGTACCAGGAGATGTACAGAATACTGAGACAGTTGTGTCAGGTATACTTCCAATTTGTGCTCAAAATGCTTATATTTTGATTGACTCGAGGTCTACGCATTCATTTGTCTCACATGCTTTTTCGAGAAAATTATCTAGACCACTAGAACCCATGAATTATTTATTAGCTGTGTTTTTAGCTACTGGGGGGCCCATGACTTTTGCTTATGTGTATCCTGCATATGAGATTGTTATTGGGGATGTGATTTTATATGTTGATTTGTTGCCTCTAAATCTTGACCACTTTGATGTAATTTTGGGAATTGACTGGTTAACAAAATATCATGCTTCCATTGATTGTGTAACAAAACCAGTTGTTTTCCATCCACTTGGGTTGCCTGAATTTATATTTAATGGAGTTGGTGTGGTACCTCCTCCATACTTGATTTCATCTATGAAAGCCTACAAATTGATTAAAAAGGGATGTAAAGGTTATTTATGTTGTGTATTGACTGTGCTTACCGATAATAAAACTATTGTGGACAGTATTCCTATAGTCAGAGAATTCCCAGATGTTTTTCTAGATGATTTGCCAGGGGATTTGATTGACAGGGAGATTGAGTTCACTATTGAAGTGATACCGAGTACACAGCCAATTTCCAAAGCTCCGTACCAAATGGCACCTACTGAACTGAAAGAGTCAAAAATCCAATTGCAAGAGTTGTTAGATAAGAAATTTATCAGGCCTAGTATATCACCGTGGGGCGCTCCAGTCTTATTTGTGAAAAAGACGGATGGTTCATTGAGGATTTGTATTGACTACCGTGAGCTGAACAAGGTGACAGTGGAAAACAAGTACCCGTTACCACGCATTGATGATTTATTTGACCAACTGCAAGGTGTTCAAGTCTTTTCCAAAATTGATCATTGATCTTAGATCGGGATACCACCAATTAAAAGTCAAAGTTGAGGACATTGAAAAGATTGTTTTCCGAACAAGGTATGGACATTATAAATTTCTTGTTATGCCTTTCGGAGTTACAAATGTGCCTACTACATTTATGAATCTTATGAATAGAATTTTCAAGCCATTCCTCGATGAATTTGTGGTTGTTTTTATAGATGACATTTTGATTTATTCCAAAAGCAAAGAAGAACATGAACATCATTTGGGAATTGCTTTGCAAACCTTCAAAGAGCAGAAATTATATACAAATGTAACAAAATATGAATTTTGGCTTAATAGTGTTACGTTTTTGGGGCATGTAATCAATAAAGATGGCATTGTAGTGGATCCACAGAAGATTGAGGCAGTTGTTAATTGGCCTAGACCTACTAATGTTACTGAAGTCCAAAGTTTCTTGGGTTTGGCCGGATATTACCGAAGATTTATGAAAGACTTTTTCAAAATTGCCTTGCTTTTGACTCAGTTGACACAGAAAGGAGTACCGTTTGACTGGACCGATCAGAGAGAATCAGCCTTTCAAGAATTGAAGACTCGACTTGTGACTGCACCGTTTTTCACCTTACCCTCAGGTACGGATGGATTTACTATTTTTAGTGATGCCTCTTATAAGGGTTTGGGGTGTGTATTGATACAAAATGGCAAAGTAATAGCGTATGCTTCTCGACAACTGAGGCCACATGAAAAGAATTATCCAACTCATGATTTGGAGCTTGCCACAGTAGTATTTGCATTGAAGATTTGGCGTCACTACTTGTATGGGGCAACATGTGAGGTTTATACAAATCACAAGAGCTTAAAGTATTTCTTTACTCAGAAAGAGTTGAACATGAGACAACGAAGATGTCTGGAATTGATAAAAGACTATGACTTGCAAATCTTGTACTATCCGGGGAAAGCTAACACTGTTGTTGATGCACTTAGTCGAAAATCAATTAGGAATTTGGCTTGCTCACTTACCAGGCAAAGAAAATTACTACATGATCTTGGGAAATTTGAGGTTGAAATTTTGTTGCAAGAACAAGGCAAGACATTGGCTGCTATTTCTGCTTAACTGGTGATTCATGAAGAAATTAAAGAAAAACAACAATAAGATGAATTTTTGAAAAAGATTATTGATGAATGGGAATCCAAACCGAGGCCGGATTTTGTTTGTGAAAATGGTATGTTGAAATTTCAAGGTAGATTGTGTATACCAAATAATGTTGATGTGAAAAAGCAAGTTTTGCAAGAAGCCCACAGTTCAAAACTTTCTATTTATCCAGGGAATACAAAAATGTACCAAGACTTGAAGCTTAATTTCTGGTGGCCGGGAATGAAGAAAGAAATTGCTGAGTTTGTGTCAAAATGCCTACATTGCCAACAAGTCAAAGCCAAACATCAACGACCCGCCGGATTGCTCCAACCACTGCCAATACCAAAATGGAAATGAGAGCATATTACCATGGATTTTATTGTTGGAGTACCTCGCTCCAATAGAGGTATGGATTCAATTTGGGTAATTGTTGATCGGTTGACTAAGTCTGCTCATTTCTTACCTGCCAAAACCATTTATAATACGGATAAGTTGGCTACAATTTACACTAATGAGATTGTTAAATTGCATGGAGTGCCTGTGTCCATTGTTTCTGATAGGGACTCAAAGTTCACATCAAGATTTTAGCGAAGTCTGCAAATGGCATTGAGAAATGAATTAAGGTTAACCAGTGCATACCATCCACAGACCGATGGCCAGTCAAAAAGAACAATCCAAACTCTAGAGGACATGATACGTATGTGTGTGCTTGATTTTCAAGGGAATTGGGAAACTCACTTGCCTCTAGTTGAATTTGCCTACAATAACAATTTTCATTCAAGCATTGGTATGGTGTCTTTCAAGGCATTATATGGCAGAAAATGTCGGTCTCCCATTTGTTGGGTTGAAGTTCGAGATAGGCCTTTACTTAGGTCTGAGATTGTACATGCAATAACGGAAAATGTGAAATTAATTCAACAAAGATTGAAAACTACACAAAGCCGACAGAAAAGCTATGCGAATGTCTAAAGGCGAGACAGCGAATATGAAGTGGGTGATCATGTTTTTATTAAAGTGACACCAATAAAAGGACAGACTCGCTTTGGAACCAAGGGCAAGTTAGCATCGAGGTATGTTGGGCTGTATGAAATTATCGAAAAGATTAATCTAGTGGCATATCAGGTAGCACTCCCTCCCGAAATGGAACATGTGCATAATGTCTTTTATGTCTCAATGTTGCAGGATTATCTTCGGGATCCTTTCCATGTTATAGAGCCTACCCACGTGGTGTTGAGTGATGACTATACTTATGAAGAAAGGCCCATTCAGATAGTAAAACGACGAATCAAGAAGTTGAGAAACAAAGAAATTTCGTTAGTGAAAGTAGACTGGCAAAATCATGGTGGTATTTATGCAACCTGGGAAAGGGAAGATGATATAAAGAGAAGATACCCGAACCTTTTCCCACTTGACCATATATTCTTTCCGGAGGAAAGTAATTGAGTTTGGAGGGCCAAATGTCCTAAGAGAGAGTGAATGTGACAGTCGCCTTCTTAATTAAGTAAATTAAGTATAATGATTGTGTCCTTAAAGTTAATTGTGTGATTATCTGCCAATTGTGAATTATGTGCCATATGATATATGATTGCATTGGTCGGTATTGTATTGTTATTGTGAACAAATAGGTTAGAGTGAAATTAAACCTGTCTGGTTCGCTAATTTTAACAACTTAGAATCAAATAATAAGATAGAAAATTAGAGCCTAATTCATCTTAGTATAATTTAATTTAGTGTAATTAAGATTATAAGATGTTAAAGATGAATTATATGGAGCGAATTTGTTTTACATTAAATTAACGTGATTATTAGCCTAAGTGACTTTTAAACCAAAAAAAACAAAATCCTACTCATTAATTAGAGACTAAAAAAGAGAACTAGTGGAGCTTCTTCTATACTACACACAGAGAGACTTGGAGAGTGAGAGTTCAACATAAGGGGAGAAGAGAAAGTGAAGAAACCATTGCAACTTCACACTATCCTTCATAATTCACTTGCTCTAGGTAAGAATTGCCTTCTTAAATCTCATAAATTTGTAGAATTTTGCTCATCACTCATGAAATTTAAGGTTAACCTAGAAGAATATATGTTGACTTGGAAGTTTGGTTCATAAAAGTAGAGGTTAATTACATGTATGGCTTCTTAACTCTTCATTTCATCATGTATGGAAAATTTTTTGAATTTCATGATTATTCATTTGTTTGCTTGCATGCAATTTCATGATTGCGAAGAATATTCATGAGTATTAAAGATTTGAAACTTAAGGGAAACGTGTTTTATGACTAGACAAATCAATCGAAGAGTTGAACTTTTTGAATGAAATTTGAGTCTCAATTTTACGTTATAATCTTGTTTAAAGTTAGACATGTTATGAATGAATTGTTCTTAGAGAGTTTTAGGTGTGAAATGCTTGAAAAATGAAATTGGAAAGTTACAAATCTGAGCTACAAAAGAAAAGCAGGTTTCGGACTAGTTTTGGGACATCACCTCACATACGGCTTGGAGCCCTACACGTGCGGAAAACAGGGCATTTCAGCAAAGCACACTACAATATATGCACGTGCGGGGATGGTCCCATACGTGCATTAATAACCCCTACACGTGCGACCCTTTTAGGCAACCCCGGTTTGTTTTTTGCTCTTCTTTTCCACATTCTTAGCCTCCGTTTGCATCGTTTTAAAAGTGTTTTTCATGTGCATTGCATCTCATGAGTGAACAAATGAAAGTTAGAACCAATTAGAACCGAACAAGTGAACAACAAATAGAAATTGACCGAATAAACAACGATGCGAATAAAAATAGAAATGATTGAATCTGGCATGGATGTAATTGAGTTGTTGTGCTTGAATTTGTTTGTTTAGGTCAAACGTTGTGTCTTTAGTGTATTCTAGCACGTGTTCCACGAAGCCCACTATGAGTAACAATATTGTAAAGTTATGTTCAATTAAAATTATTTTCTGAATGATTAACTGTACTACTTTCTAAAATGATACTGTTTATTAAATGAATGTTTGTCCTATTTTATGAACTGTACTCATGGCATCCGTAGCAACTGACTGTTATTGTTATTGCTACTGCTACTGTTACTGTTGTTGTTACTGTTACTGCTACTGTTACAGAGATCTCTGTCAATTCCAACATTGGAATTATTGTTTACTATTTTGATGGCCATCGATTGACTGTTCGGTCTTTTAAGACCTACTATACTATTCTGCTATTGGATGTACCACGTATGAGTACTATGTTTACTATATGACAACTATGATATGAAATATGAGATATTGATCAAATAAATGATCCACTGATATAATTGACTATTTTTAAATATTGATGGGACATCATTCATTAAAACCTTTACGCATTTGTTATTCACTAGGCTTTAGCTCACTGTGTATATATATGTATGTAGGTGATCAAGCACCTAAGCGGAATTAACAGCGTCGACTCGATTTCGTTTTGTCAAACCAACCTGTTGTGCCTCACTATGAGGCTCCGATCCATTGTTGTCAAGGCTTTTTGGGTGATCTAATTCCACCCTTTTTGGAAAGTTATTTGATGTCAAAGTAAATGTTTTATACTTTATTTTGGGCTTGGGATTTAATTCCCTAACATCTCTCTGATGTTTATGACTTAAGCTTTTATGTGTACGTTGGATATGGACTTAGACTTATGTGTGCATTGATATATATACTCATATGGAAGTTATTTGTTCATTTACGTCCTCACAACTCTTTGGACATTATATTTTAATATGTACAGGCTTCCGCTGGCCCCCTTTGTTGTTTAATTGTTATTACTGTTAAACAGGCCTTTAGTAATCACGGATTACTGGCCGGTTACGATGTTAAACCCTTAGGGGCGGGTTTGGGTAGAATTGAATTTAACTCAATTGTCCAGTTCACATTTGTGGATTGATGAGGTGCTAAACTCTTCTTGTATATATGCAGAGAGAAGAAAACTGTATAAGCGAAGAAAATCATAAAGCCTTTAATTGCCACAAAGGAAATCCCTTCTTTTGCTTTTTCTTTTTTCTTTGTTTGGGTTAAACTGGGATAATATATTAAAAGAGTTTAAGAGTACACAAGTTTAGGGTATAAAACTCCATTAGTATCATCATACAACTGGTTTACAATAGATAAAGGAACATGATCAAAAAAATGTAAACCCATTGTTATAGTGTATCCCATGTTAGCTATAATATCCGCACATTTATTAACTTCACGATAGATGTGATTAATTGCTTAAATTCTTAGCCTCTTCATGAGAGACCTGCAATCAAAGATGAGACTACTAATGCATAGTAGAATCTGAATCTTTCATGAGTAATTTTTGCATCAATTGTGAATCAATTTCTATCTCAATATTTGTAAAAAAAATTTCCTAAGCTATATTTAGTCCATCTCTTAAATCCCTTCAGTATACACATATGCACTCTATTATTTTTCTAATATATATTATATATTTTTATAGCAAATATTATGTAATCTTTTCGTAGGGTTACGGTAATTTATGATTCAGAAATGAAATTATATATTTTGTGGTAATGTCACATATTTTTTTTATTGAAACGCTTTCTAACCACAAAAATGCATAAACATTACAACAAAAATACATAATTTTATTTTTAAATCACAAATTATCAAAATTCTATCAAAAAATTATGTAACATTTATTACAAAAATACATAATAGATGTATGCGATACACACTCTTTCCTCATGCAAATTGGAATTTGTAAGGGAAACACATCTATATCTATATATTATAAGGAAAAAGGGGTTTCCAACCCACGAGCCTTGTGTGTAACGCCCCAAAATATTTACGTAAGAAGGACACAAGATTACCCACAATCAAGATCTTGATTCCAACGCAATCACTTACAGAACATACATGGATATATATAGATTATACTGTTTCATCCATAGCATCATTAATAAATCTCAAACATGTATATTCATTAAGACATCAAGAGATTTACGAAAGTTCCACATGCAAGTATATATTCAACATTTCTAGAATATGAATAGCATGTGGCAATATCAGTCAAATGCAAATTAATGCCCTCTAGGGTTATAAATTCCAAGGCTTAAGTCCGGTTATACAAAAGTGGTTTTCAAACCTATACATATTAAGCCCTTGGCTTATCCAAAATAATTACAACCAAAAAGGGTAAGAGCCTTGTAGTTTCAAGACACATTCCACGCCTTTAATTTTGCGGAATCACCCCATCCTTTCCTATACAAGATCCAATAAGGTGAGCATAAAGCCCAGTAGAGAAATCTATCAAAGTATATAGAATATATACAATTTCATGAGATGTATGCATATGCCATGTCATGCTCAAAATGTATTTCTCATCTTTTAAAAGTCATGTGCACACTGTAAATTTTGGAAACATAAGGCCCCAACAATTTCCAATATAATTTTCAACGGGGTAGTAAATACGACTTAAGTAATTCCTAGGTTGGTGTCCACAGGTAGGCCTAACAAGTTCTACCAAACCCCACTTTACTGATTTTTCACCGGAAGGCATGTGGCACCTTCTCACCACTTTACCAGTCTTTCACCGGAAGGCATGTGGCACCTCTTCACCACTTTATCAGTCTTTCACCGAAAGGCACATAGCACCTTTTTCATGCGTGATTTTTGGCCTATCACCCTGAACATTCAAATCAACTTAAACAATACCAATCTACACTCCCTATCCGAACTTACCACACGTATTTACCCTAAAGCAAATCAAATGATCTCGTTTCACAAACAATTCATTTCTCAAAGCATTAACTAAAAATGACATTCAAAGTCATATTCAATAACAATATAATGCAGTGTCGATGCAATATATATCCACGCATTTTGATATTTCCATTTTTGGTGCCTCCGCACAATCTTCTATTTGTGATCCAATTATCCATTTTCAATTCATCCATATAATCTTTCATTGTGATTAACAAACACCATCTTTTTCCTATACAAGATCCCATAGGGTGATTCCGCCAAATTAAAGGCATGGAATATGTCTTGAGAGTACAAGGCTCTTACCCCATTTTTTGTTGTAATTATTTTGGATAAGCCAAGGGCTTAATATGTATGGGTTTGAAAATCACTTTTGTAACACCCCCCAAAATAATTACAATAAACCAACTCCAAACACTAATACAATGTGGTATAAATAACATCAAAAGGTTTCATTAATCAGAGTTAATATACAAAAAGTGACACATGCGATATACATTCATAAATCGTTCATCTTGAATCTACAGCATGTGTTACAAGAGGTAATAAGAAAAAAAAGCTAAACAAGTAATCATATACCCTAATGGCTTACATCTTTCCAAGACTGTGCTTGGTTACAACAAAATGAGTCATAAGCTTAATACAAATAAAGCCCCCGTCTTGTGAAAAGTAAATTCAAAATAAACAAAAGTGAGTCTTCAGCTCCACAATCCTCCCAAGCTAAGTCCTTGGCAGAGGCATATCACCAGCACCTGAAAATGTTTTTCACAAGTAAGGTGAGCCAATATGACAACCCTCACCTCTGATTAGTGCTAATCTATGATTAAGCATGATAAGTAATTGAACATACTGAAATCCTAAACTGATTGCATGAGTGTGTTGCTTGATTGCATTTCCATCTATTTATCAATTGGTTGATCTGTTCGTGTTTTAAGTTTTGAACTGCAAATTGAAGGCCTTATTGGCGGCCGAATCTGAAATTGATTAGTGTTATGTGTTAATTAGAATTTATGTGATTTTATGGTAGATTTAATTGAAATGTGATTTGGAATGATTAAATTAGATTGAATAACATTAAATTACATTAGATTGTGTTATTTACCTAATTGCCACCTAGTGGGCCACTTTACAAACCTTGTGTAGAGCTTAGTCTTGCATCACTTCTTCATTCATCTTCTTGCCCCAAAGCCGTGGAAGAGAGAGAAGTAGAAGAAAATAGAGTTCATCAAGAATTGACTTGAATTTTAGTAGAATTGAAGAGCATTTGCAAAATTGAGCTTGTATATCTTGAATTCAAGACCTAAGATAGAGATTTCACCTTCTTCATTGTGAATTTGAGTTGTATCTTGCAAACTTCATGGTAATTTAGAGTTTAAAGTCAAGGATTAATTTAAAGAGTTGAATTGTGAGCTAATTCATGCATGTATGTCCTTATATTGAAGTCTTGAGGTTGCTTTCATGGAAATTCCTACATCCATGTTTACATTTTGGTTGAAGTCCATGGATTCATCATGTTTTTCTATCAAATTGCCAATTTAATCTTGATTTGAAGTGTTGGATTTTAAAGGAGATCGTGCATGTTGTGTTTGAGCTTTGTTCTTGAAGTTTATTTGAATATTGTGTTCAATTGACTCACCCTTGGGCTTTGATCTTACAAATTGATCTTCAAAACATGTTATATTATGAGTTTAAAGTGTTTTCCAAAAAATGGGCCCAAGAGGTTGAGTTTTGAGGTGTTGAATGCTTGGTTTGAGCTTGGGAGACAAATATGGAAATTCCAGATTTTGGCTTCCTCGCTCGAGCAAAGGATTCCACGCTCGAGCGATCATCGTTTACTCAGAGCCCCGCTCGAGTGAAGGAATGATGGCTCGAGCATAAATTAAAAGCTCCTAGGTTTTTGGTGCACGTAGACGTACGCTCAAGCGAGAGAACCTACGCTCGAGCGAGGACTGTGTCTCACGCTCGAGTGGGCGTCGAGCGGAGATTTTTAACATCCAGTACTTTTTGCATTTTTACAGACCGCTCGAGCGAGGAAGTCCACACTCGAGCGACCCCACGGTTTTGACAAGCTCGCTCGAGCGAAGAAAGCCACGCTCGAGCGAGACCCCTGTTTTTTGAAAATTTGGAAAAGTGTTTTAAAGTGCATTTTTGCATCCTCATTCCATCCTAGGCATTCTTAGGCCAAGTTTAAGGCATCTTAATGAGGATATTGAAGTAGAGCCATACCAAGTCAAGATAAGGATTAAGTCATTACTCCCAAGTATGTAACTTAGTGTGTGTTCGTTCTATTACTGTGTAGGGTTGGCAACCGAAGATGCTTAATAGCTTGCCTATAGCCTAGTACTCTGTGAGTAACAATGTTGTAAAGATATGTTCAATTATGAATATTTTCTGAATGATCAACTGTTCTGTTTACTGAAACGTTATTGTTTAATGAATGAATGGTTGTCCTATTTATAAACTGTATTCGTGGCATCCATAGCAATTTACTGTTACTGTACTGTTACTGCTACTGTCACAGAGATCTCTATCGGTTCCCATGTTTGGAACCACTACTGTTTACTGTTATGATGGCCATCAACTGACTGTTTGGTCTGTTAATACCTACTGTACTATTTGCTATTAGATGTACCACATATAACTGCTATGGTTTCTAAATGACTGATATGACTGTTTAATGACTGAAAGGACATTCATTCTTAACCTCTTTACACAACTATTATTCACTGGGCTTTATCTCACTGTTTATATTTATATGTAGGTGTTCAAGCACCGGACTGGAGCTAGGAGCGTCAAGTTAACTCCCTTTTTGTCAAGCCAACCATTATGCCTCACCTTGAGATTCCAAGTCTGACCAAGCTAAAGCTGTTTTAGGGTGTCTTAGTTTTACCCTTCCGTCTCTGTTTTGTAATATTGTTTAAGACTTGTATTGTACTGTGCTAATTAGGGATTTGGTCCCTAACCTGAATGTTGTACATATGGTGTATATATGTTTTGCTTATGAATGTGAATATGTTACAGAAAAGTCTTTTTGCATACAAATTGTCACAGCTCATTGGACATCTTTTATTACTATTTTGCCTTCCGCCACACTCTGTATTCTTGTCTTTCTTTATTTACGCAGCCTTGGTAATCACGAATTCTTGACCGATTCTGATGCTAAACCCATAGGGGTGGGTTTGGGTCGTGACAGCCAATGCCCAGTAGAAACAATTTAACACAATATATGAATCTTAACAAAGATATAAGTATAATGTGCACATACAATGCCCGAAATAAAATAATTCATATTCGACAAGATCATAATATGCCAAGTTTTATATCTCAATTCATTTCAAGTCAATTCATTTCATTTCGTCTTAACTCGTGAGTCAAATTCATTGTTATCCAGGCAACCCAACTAAGGGTAAAACTCAGCGGTTTCTCTAATCAATACAACCATTACACAAACACTTCAATATGTCATTTTATGAAAATTTCATCCGCGGGAATCGAAACCCATGTATACGGGCGATTTTTGGGACTTTCATCCTGGACACACAGACCAACTTAATTCAATGAAGTCCATCCCCTTTCTTCTCCCAAACCTGGAGTATATCCTCTTTCTCCTCCTAAATATCATACATATACAATGTATTTAAAACACTGTCAACAGTTAAGAGATTAGCTTCAATTCACTTAATCCTCATGCAATTTCTATAACAATCATAGCTATCCTCCACCAATAGCCTAAAACAGATATTTTTAAATAGACATATAATCTCCAAGATAGATAATTTATTCAAATTTTCATAGATGAGAAGTAATACATATCCAACTCCACCATTTATATAAACACCCTTCCAATTTTATATTTCCAATACCAATTTCATTATTTATACAAAATAATTATTTTAAACTATTTAGGGCAAAACTCCATTCTCTCCCAAATCCAACCCATGTGTCAAAATCAACAAACTTAACACAACACATCCTCATCTATACTCATAACCATTTTGAACACCCTTATTTGAAAACACCTCTTTTGATTTTAAACCAAAACTCTAGATTTGTCCAAAATCCTTCAAAACACAACATTTCTTACACAATTAACCAATGACTAAGTTAAAAATCATAGGAGAGTGTAGAAAGTTCCTACCTCAAAGTGAGAAGACAAGCAAAACAATGGAGGAACTTCAAAGACGCCGAAACCAAGGTTTATTCGGATCAAAACGCAGCCCTTGAGTTGCGTTACCTTTTTCCCAAATACACTAGGGTAGAGAAACCAATGGATCTAGACAAAAATGTAGAGACAATGTGAGTTCTAGAGAGAGAAACTCAAGACCTAGGGTTTTGAAATGTTTTAGAGAGAGAAAGAGATGAAAAAGTGATGTGAAAAGTGGCTGTTACGAACTGATATACGCACAGTCCTCGAATGTTAGACACAATAAGTTGTTCCGCTCAAGCGCAAGAAGTGATGCTCAAGCGTAGAATGCACACTCCCAGTAGTTTTGTAGACAACAGACCAATCGCTCAAGTGCAAACATACCACTCGAGCTGAACTTGCTCGAGCGTAGAATACGCTCTCCCAGTAGTTTTGTAGACTTACAAAAGTACTGAGAGTTTGCTAAGCCCCCTCGAGCGCAAAAAGTGTCGCTCGAGCAGAGAGGCAAAAATATGGGCAACAAAAGTTCAGAAATTAAGCAACCAACCTATTCCAAACGTAACCACAACAACCCAATAGCCAAATTTAAAGAAATTCAAGAAAAGCAAGATATGATCAACAATACAACACCATGAAACCTGAGTCCATAATACAATAAGGGTCGGGTCAAAACTGGAATCGCTATAATCTCCCCCTTTTAAGGAATTTCATCCTCGAAATTTCTAATCAAGTTTTAAAACTAGGTTTAAACCAATTACAATAATGATCATCAATCAATTCCATCATTATGACTCATTCCCCAGTCATCCAATCCCATCAATGCGATAAACGAATTCTCGATACTGAATGCATAATTCATATTTCCAAAATATATACAATGTTTATAATAAGCTCGTATTTCCAAAACATTTACAACATATACAATGTTTTCATATTTCATTAACATAATAAAATATCATTACATAATTAAGCATCAACAAATAAGTCCGGGTATTTCTCATGGACTTCCAACTCACTCTGACAACCGCCTCCTTAATTAAGCAAATTAATTAAATTGATTATGTGCTTAATGTTAATTATGTGATTATATGTTATTAAGTGTTATTGTTATGCCATGAGATTATTTGAATTGTGTTATTGTGGACAGATAGGTTAAAATGAAATTAAACCTATCTGATTCGTTAATTTTAACATATTAGAATTAAGCAATAGGAAAGGAATTAGAGCCTAATTCACATTAGTATAATTTAATTTGGTGTGATTAAGATTTTAAGATGATGAGATTAATTTAATTTGAGTCAAATTGATTTTAATTAATCTCTTAGCCTTAGGTGATTTTACAATTTATTAGTTTAATTAATTTGAGCATAGTATTTTTCATACTTATCAATTGAATTGGAATAGGACAGTGTAATGGCTTTTCTTACACCTAGAGAGACATACACGTAGAGAGAAAAGAGGGAGAGACTTTGAGAATTCAACAAGATTGAAATAGAGGAAGAAAAGAAGAACTTAGGTAGAAGATTACCTTGAAATCTCATAATTCAACAAGTAAGGTAAGCACTCTCTCTCTCTAATTTTTTGAAATTGGGACTTACACATGCATCATCTTTAAAGATTGAGGCTGAAATTAGGGAGGAATTTACTTAGTTAGCTCCTAAACTCGCCATGCATGACATTGTTGTTATGGTATTTTTTATCACATAAAGAGGGAATTAGGAAGAATTAACTTCTTATAGTTCATTCATTTGAATTCTTGCATGGTACTTCAATAGAGAAGGAATTCCATAGAAGTTTGAGTTTAAGAACTCCCACTTGCATGTTTAATACATTTACATACCAAAATGAGGATTTGATTTCTTTACTAGTAATTTGGTCATTGTTTAAAAGTTTTGATTTGTGTTCCATGGTCAAGGTTTAAGTCCAACATGTTTTTATGAATTTTGGTAATGAATTGCATGAAAATGAACTTGATTTTGCAAAGAAACACACTGCTCGAACAGAGTAGTTTTCGAACTCTTGTTGAAGCACTGCTGCACGTGCGGCTTGGGGCTCCGCACGTGCGGAAAACAAGGTAATTTTGCTGAACACACTGAAATATATGCAAGTGCGGAAGGCACGTGCATGATGGTTCTGCATATGCGGCCAAGACCTCCGCACGTGCAGCGCTTTTAGACTGTCTCGAGTTCATTTTTCGCTCTATTTTTCCACCTTCCAGGCTTCCATTTGCATGGTTTTAAAACGTTTTCATGATCATTTGCATCTCATAAGTGCATTAGATTGAATAAATGAAAAAGTAGAACCGAATTAATAAAGACGATTAGTTAGTGAATGAGTAACAACCGAATCAAATAGAATTGGTTGGCAATATGAATGTCATTGAATTATTTTGTTTGAATTTGTTTATTTAGGTCAGATGTCGAACCAATAGTATATGTATCGAGAAGCCCACTGTGAGTAATAATTTTGTAAAAATATGTTCAACTTGTATTTAGTTTCTGAATGATAAAATTATATCGTTTCTAAACAATTACTTTTTATTGATTGAATGATGATCCTCTTTTGAATTGTATTCGTGGTATCCATAGCGTATTGTTATTGTTATTGTTATTGATATCGCTATTGTTATAGAGATCTCTATTAGTTCCGAATCTTGGAACTATTGTTATTGTTTGACGGCCATCAATTGATTGTTCAGTCTTTAAGGCCTATTGTATTGTGTTATTCCTATTGGATGTACCACATATGACCTATATGAATATGATTATGAATATGAATATGATTGAAAATGATTGATTGACCAAAGATATTGATTGAAATCGATTGTTTCAAAGACCATAAGGACATCATTTTTAACCTCTTTACACATTTGTTATCCACTGGTCTTTAGCTCACAGTTTATTATATATATGTAGGTGATCGAGCACCGGACCAAAGCTAGTGGCACCGACTCGAACCTTTGTTTTGTTAAGCCAGCTATTATGCCTCATAGCAAGGTTCCGAACCTATATGTGTCAAGACTTTTTGGGTGGTTCAAATCCCCTTTTTTGAGTATGTTAAGTGAAGAGAATGTTTTAAGACTATTGTTAGTACTATTTTTGGTGATGGGATTAATTCCCTAACTTGCATATTGTCTTATATATATGCATTTATGGCATAAGTGGTTATGAACATAGCTATGTATATAAAAGTTTATTTCCATTCAGGTCCTCATAGCTCATTGGACATTATTTTATTAGTGATTGGCTTTCAGCAGCCCCCTGTTATATAGTATTATTGTCATTATTGTTAAGTATGCCTTTGGTAATCACGAATTACTGGCCGATTACGACGCTAAACCTATAAGGGCGGGTTTGGATCGTGACAAAGTGGTATCAAAGCCAAGTTATACCGCACACACGAGTCCAAATGACTTATAGGATGTCCTAGAAAACCAATTAGGGCATTGCATGAGCATAAATAAGTGTGTGTGGATATGATATGTGTATATGAACTAACATACATGAATATGAAACCATTTTTACAATGTTTATTATTACCATGTTTTATATAGTGCAATGGAGAATGCAAGGAACACAGATTAAACTGAGTCATCCGAAACAAGAATTGCAAGATTGGAAAGAATGGTTGAATATTGAATAAGGCTCTGAGGCAACAACAGAACCAACAACCCCCACCTCCTCCTCCGCTACCAATGTAGCCTTAACCAAATGCCAATGATGATGTGATTGTTTTAACACAGAAGTTTAATAAAGTGAAGCCACTGACTTTCTAGGAAGGACTGGAACCGCTAAAAGCTGAGGCATGGATCCTCAAAATTGAAAAACTATTTGAAGTATTTCTGTGTTCCAAGGCCCAAAAAGTGTTGTTGGCTACCTTTACCTTACAAGAGGAGGCAAGACGATGGCGGATGCTTATGCGTGAAGATAATAATACAATGATTTGGGCTTAATTCAAGGAAGCATTCTGTGATAAATACTTCCTTCAATGTGTTCATGACCGAAAAGTGACCGAATTTGAACAACTGAAGCAGAGAACCATGTCAGTAGCAGAATATGAAGCTAAGTTCACCCAGCTTACTCGCTATGTACCACACATGGTAAACACCGATTATAAAAAGGCTAGAAATTTTAAGGGTGGACTTAACGTAGAGATACTTGATCGGATTAACGTTTTGAAATTACTCAAGTATGTGGATGTACTAGACCGGGCCATCATAGCCGAGACAAATGTTGCAACATTGAAACAAGCTAAGACACCAGTGACTGAATGACAGGGTAAGAGACAAAGTTTTAATTCAAAAAGGGCCAGAACAACTCATTAAATAAAAAACAAAATACAAGGTCAACAAGCAGTTCTAGCCAAGGCAACAATTCTATACTGCCTTGTCCAGAATGCGGCAAAAGACACAAAGGGGTTTGTTATAAAATCTCTGGGGCATGTTATAAGTGTGGCAAGGTGGGCCACATAGTTAAAGACTATCCTCTCACATCTCAGAACTTTACTAGACTTGTAGTAAGTACTGTAGCATCAACCGTTACACCAAAGCCCAATCCTAAAACTACCAGAAAAGAAACTTTAAGGCAAGGCTGGGTGTTTGCACTTGTACTAGGGGATGTGCAGAACACCGAGACGGTGGTGTCAGGTATACTCCCTATTTGTGCTCAAAATGCTTATATTTTGATTGATTCGGCGTCTACACACTCATTTGTCTCCCATGCTTTTTCACAAAAATTAAATAGACCACTGGAACCCATGAACTATTTATTAGCTGTATCTTCATCTGCTGGGGGGTCCATGACTTGTGCTTATATATATCCTGCATGTGAGATTGTTATTGGGGATATGCTTTTATATGTAGATTTGATGCCTCTAAATCTTGATCATTTTGATGTAATTTTGGGAATGGATTGGTTAACCAAATATCATACCTCCATTGATTGTGTAACAAAACAAGCTATTTTTCGTCCACCTAGATTGCCTGAATTTGTATTTAACGGAGTTGGTGTTGTACCTCCCCCATATTTGATTTCATTTATGAAAGCATTCAAATTGATTAAAAAGGGGTGTAAAGGGTATTTATGTTGTATATTGACTACGCTTGCTGATACTAAAGCTAATATGGACGGTATTCCTATAGTCAAAGAATTCCCAAATGCGTTTCCAGATGATTTGGCAGGGGATTTGATTGATAGGGATGTTGAGTTCACTATTGAAGTGATACCAAGTACACAACCAATTTCCAAAGTTTTGTACAAAATGGCACCTACTGAATTGAAAGAGTTGAAAATCCAGTTGGAAGAGTTGTTGGACAAAAATTTTATCAGCCCTAGTACTCACCGTAGGGAGCTCCAGTATTATTTGTGAAAAAGAATTATGGTTCATCAAGGCTTTGCATTGACTACCGTGAGCTAAACAAGGTGACAGTAAAAAACAAGTACCCGTTGCCTCGCATTGATGATTTATTTGACCAACTGCAAGGTGCTCAAGTCTTTTCCAAAATTGACCTTAGATCCGAATAGCACCAATTGAAAGTCAAAGCTGAGGATATTGAAAAGACTGATTTCTGAACAAAGTACAAACATTATAAATTTCTTGTTATGCCTTTCGGAGTTACTAATGCGCCTGCTGCATTTATGGATCTAATGAACAGAATTTTCAAACCATTCCTCGATGAGTTTGTGGTTGTATTTATAGATGATATTTCGATTTATTCCAAGAGTAAAGAGGAACGTGAACATCATTTGAGAATTACCTTGCAAACTTTGAGAGAGAAGAAATTATATGCAAAATTGACAAAGTGTGAATTTTGGCTTGATAATGTTATGTTTTTGGGGCATGTAATTAATAAAGATGGCATTTCAGTTAACCCACAGAAAATTGAAGCAGTAGTGAATTGGCCTAGACCTACCAATGTTACTGAAGTCCATAGTTTCTTGGGTTTGGCCGGATACTATCGAAGATTTGTGAAAGATTTTTCCAAAATTGCTTTGTCGTTGACTCAATTGACTCAAAAGGAGTACCATTTGATTGGACCGATCGAGAGAATCAACCTTTCAAGAATTAAAGACTCGACTTGTGACTACACTAATTCTCACCTTACCTTCAGGTATGGATGGATTTACTATTTTTAGGGATACTTCTTACAAGGGTTTGGGGTGTGTATTGATGTAGAATGGGAAAGTGATAGCATATGCTTCCTGACAACTGAGGCCACACAAAAAGAACTATCCGACTCATGATTTGGAACTTGCCGCAGTAGTATTTGCATTGAAAATTTGGCGTCACTACTTGTATGGGGCAATATGTGAAATTTATACAGACCACAAGAGCTTAAAGTATTTCTTTATCCAGAAAGAGTTGAATATGAGACAACGGAGATGGCTGGAATTTATAAAAGATTATGATTCACAAATCTTATACCATCCAGGGAAAGCTAACACCGTTACCGATGCGCTTAGTCGAAAATCAATTGGGAATTTGGCTTGCTTACTTACCAGACAAAAGAATTGCTACACGACCTTGAGAAATTTGGAGTTGACATTGTTTTGTGTGAACAAGGTGGGACCTTAGCTGTTATCACTGCCCAACCGGCACTTATTGAGGAAATTAAAGAGAAACAACAACAAGATGAATTTTTGAAGAAGATCATTGCCGAACGAGAATCCAAACCAAGGCCGGATTTTGTTTTTGAGAATGGTGTGTTGAAATTTCAAAGTAGATTATGTGTGCCAAATGATGTTGACGTGAAAAGCGAGTTTTACATGAAGCTCACAATTCAAAACTTTCTATCGATCTAGGGAATACAAAAATGTATCAAGACTTGAAGTTGAATTTTTGGTGGCCGAGAATGAAGAAAGAAATTGCTGAGTTTGTGTCAAAATGCTTACACTGCCAACAAGTCAAAGTCGAGCATCAACGACCTGCGGGATTGCTCCAACCACTGCCAATACCATAGTGGAAATGGGAGCACATCACTATGGATTTCATTATTGGAGTACCTCGCTCCAATAGAGGTATAGATTCAATTTGGGTTATTGCTGACCATTTGACTAAATCTGCACACTTTTTACCTGTCAAAACAATCTATAATGTGGATAAGTTGGCTACAATTTACATTAATGAGATTGTTAGATTGCATGGAGTGCCTGTGTCCATTGTTTCTAATAGGGACTCGAAGTTCACATCAAGATTTTGGCAAAGTTTACAAACGGCATTGGGTACTGAATTGAGATTGAGCAGTGCATACCATCCACAGACCGATGGCCAGTCAGAAAGAACAATCCAAACTCTGGAGGACATGTTGCGTATGTGTGCCCTTGATTTTCAAGGGAATTGGGAAACTCATTTGCCTCTAGCTGAATTTGCCTACAACAACAGTTTCCATTCAAGTATTGGAATGGCGCCTTTCGAGGCATTATATGGCAGAAAATGTCGGTCTTATATTTGTTTGGTTGAAGTTGGAGATGGGCTTTACTTGGGCCAGAGATTGTGCATGAAACAACAGAAAATGTGAAATTGATTCAACAAAGATTGAAAACTGCACAAAGCCGATAGAAAAGCTATGCAAATGTCTGAAGGTGAGACAGGGATTACGAAGTAGGTGATCTTGTTTTTATTAAGGTGACACCAATAAAAGGGCAGGCTCAGTTGGGAACCAATGGCAAGTTAGCACTGAGATATGTTGGACCGTATGAAATCATTGAAAAGATTAATCTAGTGGCATATCAGGTAGCACTTCCTCCCGAAATGGAACATATACATAATGTCTTTCATGTTTCAATATTGCAAGATTATCTTCGAGATCCTTTCCATATTATTGAGCCTACTCACGTGGTATTGAGTGATGATTATATATATGGAGAAAGGCCCATTCAAATTGTAAATAGACGGATCAAGAAGTTAAGAAATAAGGAAATTCCGTTAGTGAAAGTAGATTGGCAAAATCATGGGGGTATTTATGCAACATGGGAAAAAGAGGATGATATGAAGCGAAGATATCCGGACCTTTTTCCACTTGATCCTACATTCTTGCCAAAGGAAGATAATTGAGTTTGGAGGACCAAACATCCTAAGGGTGAAAGGATGTGACAACCGCCTCCTTAATTAAGCAAATTAATTAAATTGATTATGTGCTTAATGTTAATTATGTGATTGTATGTTATTAAGTGTTATTGTTATGCCATGAGATTATTTGAATTGTGTTATTGTGGACAGATAGGTTAGAGTGAAATTAAACCTGTCTGATTCGTTAATTTTAACAAATTATAATTAAGCAATAAGAAAGGAATTAAAGCCTAATTCACATTAGTATAATTTAATTTAGTGTAATTAAGATTTTAATATGACGAGATTAATTTAGTTTGAGTCAAATTGATTTTAATTAATTTCTTAGCCTTAGGTGATTTTACAATTTATTAGCTTAATTAATATGAGCCTAGTGTTTTTCATACTCATCAATTGAATTGGAATAGGAGAGTGTAGTGGCTTTTCTTGCACCTAGAGAGACATACACGTAGAGAGAAAAGAGGGAGAAACTTTGAGAATTCAACAAGATTGAAAGAGAGGAAGAAAAGAAGAACTTACGTAGAAGATTGCCTTAAAATCTCATAAATCAACAAGTAAGGTAAGCACTCTCTCTCTAATTTCTAAAAATTGGGACTTACACATGCATCATCTTTAAAGATTAAGGTTGAAATTAGGGAAGAATTAACTTAGTTAGCTCCTAAATTCGCCATACATGGTATTGTTGTTATGGAATTCTTGGTCACATAAAGAGGGAATTAGGGAGAATTAACTTCTTATAGTTGCATACATGGCATAATTCATGGATAATTAGTTTCATTCATTTGAATTCTTGCATGGTACTTCAATAGAGAAGGAATTCCATAGAAGTTTGAGTTTAAGAACTCCTACTTACATGTTTAATACATTTACATACCAAAATGAGGATTTGATTTCTTTACTAGTAATTTGGTCATTGTTTACAAGTTTTGATTTGTGTTCCATGGTCAAGGTTCAGGTCCAACATGTTTCTATGAATTTTGGTAATGAATCGCATGAAAATGAACTTGATTTTGCAACGAAACATACTACTCGAACAAGGTAGTTTTCGGACTGTTGTTGAAGCACTGCCGCTGTGGCTTGGGGCCCCGCACGTACGGAAAATAGGGTAATTTTGCTGAACACACTGAAATATATGCAGGTGTAGGAGGCACGTGCATGATGGCCCAGCACATACGGATGTGCGGCCAAGACCTCCGTACGTGCAGCATTTTTGGCCTGTCCCTGGTTCCTTTTTCGCTCTATTTTTCCACCTTTCGGGCTTCCGTTTTCATGGTTTTAAAACATTTTCATGATCATTTGCATCTCATGAATGCATTAGATTGAATAAATGAAAAAGTAAAACCGAATTAATAAAGACGATTAGTTAGTGAATGAGTAACAACCGAATCAAATAGAATTGGCTAGCGAAATGAATATTATTGAATTATTGTGCTTTAATTTGTTTGTTTAGGTCGGACGCTAAACCAATAATACGTGTATTGAGAAGCCCACTGTGAGTAACAATGTTGTAAAGATATATTCAACTTGTATTTATTTTCTGAATGATAAAATTATATCATTTCTAAACGATTACTTTTTATCGATTGAATGATGATCCTCTTTTGAATTGTATTCATGGCATCCATAGCGTATTGTTACTGTTATTGTTATTGATATTGATATTGATATTGATATTGATATTGATATCGCTATTGTTACAGAGATCTCTGTCAGTTCCGAATTTTGGGACTATTGTTATTGTTTGATGGCCATCAATTGATTGTTCGGTCTTTAAGACCTATTATATTGTATTGTTGCTATTGGATGTACCACGTATGACCTATATGAATATGAATATGATTGAAAATGATTGATTGAATCGAATGATTGAACGATTGATTGACAAAAGATATTAATTGAAATCGATTGGTTCAAAGATCGTAAGGACATCATTCTTAACATCTTTACACATTTGTTATTTACTTGTCTTTAGCTCACAATTTATTATATATATATATATGTAGGTGATCGAGCACCGGACCAAAACTAGTGGCACCGACCTGAACCTTTGTTTTTTCAAGCCAGCTATTGTGCCTCATAGCGAGGTTCCGAACCTGTATGTGTCAAGACTTTTTGGGTGGTTCAAATCGCCTTTTTTGAGTATGCTAAGTGAAGAGAATGTTTTAAGACAATTGTTAATACTGTTTTTGGTGATGGGATTAATTCCCTAACTTGCATATTGTCTTATATATATATATATATATATATATGTGTGTTTATGGCATAAGTGGTTATAAATATGGCTATGTATATGAAAGTTTATTTCTATTCAGGTCCTCACAGCTCATTGGACATTATCTTATTAGTGATTGGCTCCCGCTAGCCCCCTGTTATATAGTATTATTGTCATTATTGTTAAGTAAGCCTTTGGTAATTACAGATTACTGGCCGGTTACGGCGCTAAACTTATAGGGGCGGGTTTAGGTCGTGACACTCACGTTCCAAAGTTACTTTCTCAACCCCGTGATATTTCCATAATACCTTAACCAAGGGAATCGTCTTACCTCACAAGACTTGGTCCCGAGTGTCCAAGACTCTCACCGGTCTCTCCTCATACGAGGCATCCTCATCTACCTCTAAGTCAGTCCAATCAACACGTGTTATGGATTCGGCTTATACTTCCGAAGCATGCTAATATAAAACACATCATGAACTTCGGAAAGTTGTGGCGGTAAGGCCAAACGGTAAGCTATCTCTCCAATCTGCTCAAGGATCTCAAAAGGCCCAATGAATTGAGGGGACAACTTCCCACTCTTTCCAAACCTCATCAAACCTCTCCTAGGTGACATATTTAGGAATACATGATCTCCCACCTCAAAAGACAAGGGTCTCCTCCTATGGTCGACATAACTTTTTTGGCGACTCTGAGCCGTAACCAACCTCTTGCGGATAAGTATGACTTTCTCAGTTGTTTCCCGAACCAACTCTGGACCCAATATAGGTACATCACCCACCTCTGCCCAACACACAGAAGATCTACATGGTTGGCCATACAAGGCCTCAAACGGTGCCATACCAATGCTCGACTGAAAGCTATTGTTATAGGCAAACTCCACTAAGGTCAAGTGTCTTTCCCACGAACCTTTAAAATCAAGGACACAACCCTTAAGCATATCCTCAAGGATCTGAATAGTATGCTCGGACTGCTCGTCAATCTGAGGATGATACACAGTGCTAAAAGTCAACCTCATGCCCAAGGCACTTTGTAGGCTCTACCACAACCGAGCCATAAAATGTGGATCTTTATCCGAAACAATCATCACTAGGACCCCGTGCAACCTCATTATGTCCCTAATGTAAAGGTCGGCAAAATAATCTATCGAGTCACTCACACGCATAGGTATAAAGTGTGCCGACTCGGTCAACCAGTTAACTACCACCCAAATTGCATCACTACCCCGTTGAGTCCTCGGAAGGCCCACAACAAAATCTATTGTGAGATGTTCCCACTTCCATCTGGCTTTAGGCAAGGATTGCAACAAACCCGCTGGCCTCTAATGCTGGGCCTTCACTTGTTGACAAGTAAGGCACCTTGATACAAACACGGCCACATCCTTCTTCATTCCCCTCTACCAAAACTAGCGACTAAGGTCGTGATACATTTTTGTGCCTCCCGAATGTATAACAAGGCATGAATGGTGAAACTCTCAAAGTACTTTCTCTCTACAAGATTCTGGCACGAAAAGACAGTCAATGTATCTAACACTCGAGTCGGAGTACACATTCAAACCTCTTTCTACCTTCCCACTAAAAATTTTCTCCCGGAGGGATTCTACCTCAAGGTCACCCTTGTAACAACCTTGACCCATGATTAACTATTAAACCATGATTAAAGATACTTAATAAGTAATCAAGATGAAATTCTGAATTAATTGTATGTGTGTTCTATCTGTCTATCGTAGAAAGATCTGTTTGTGTTTCTGTTTTGTTTTGCGAATTAAAGACCTTATCGGCATCTGAACATGAAATTAGCTTGATTTATGTGCTAGTTGGCATTCTTAGAATTTTATGATAAGTTTGATTAAAATTCGCTTCGGAGCAATTAAATTAGAATAATTAATGTCTATTTGATTAGCTTTAACTACTCACCATTAACTCAGTCTATATAAGGCTAATATGTGCTTCAACTCCTTTGTTTTCACATCTTTGAGCCTACTCAAGCAAACAAAACATGAGAGAGAGTGAAAGACCTAAAGAAGAGAGTGAATTCAAGGACAGACAAGAGAATTATGATAGAGAGCTAGAAGGATTGAAGGTTTGGCTTGTAGTAGCTCAAGAATTGGTGATTAAAACTCAAGTGGTGGCCGTAGGTGAGTATTTGGCTCCCCATCTTTGTATCTAAGTCATTAATGAAGAGAACCTACGGAGATTTTGTGAGCAAGTATAAGAATTGAGCTAGAAATGAAGAGACTTGAGTCATATCATGCATGCACGCACATTTTCTTACATTTTGAGTTGAATTGCCAAGAATTCTCACATACATGCTTCAATTTTTCCTTAGTTTTGAAATTTTATCATGTTTTCCATCAATTTCCCTTGTTTGAGCATGTTTTGAAAGGTTTAAGTTTGTTGAAATTACACACATGTGCATATCATGAGTTTTAAGTTTAATTTTGCACAATTAGCAAGCTTTTGGGCCTTAATTTCATGAAATGATCTTGAATTCACAATGCTTTCCAAGTTTAGACTTGTTTTGTCAAGTTTTGGGCCTAAAGGATGTGTTTTGTTTGGTTAAATTCGCGTTTTGAAGCTTGGAAGTAAATCTGGAAATTCCAGATTTTGCCTCTCTACTCGAGCGACAGATCCTGCACTCGAGCGACCACTTTGTATTTTGTACCTCCGTTCGAGCGACTAAAAGCTGACTCTTGCGTAAAATGCATGCTCCAAGAAGTTCACATGTTTTGCAAACCGCTCAAGCAACAATAGTTGCGCTCGAGCAAAGACCTCAGTCTCATGCTCGAGCGACCGTTGAGTGGAGAAATCAAGCAACTAGTACTTTTACAAAGTTTACAGACCGCTTGTGCGAAAGAAGTTGTGCTCGAGCGACCACTCACATTTTTGAACCTCCGCTCAAGCGAAGGAAGTTGTGCTCAAGCGAAGCCTCTGTTTCCAGCAACTTTGACTAAGTGTTTTCAAGGACATTTTGGCATCCTCATCGTATCCTAGGCATTCCTAGGCCATGATTAAAACATAATAACGAGGATAAGAATTAGAAACACACTAAGAACGAAATAGAATAAGTCAACGAATTCCGAGTGTGTGTTTCAATATGTGTGTGTCTATTATGTTTATGTAGGTCCAGCATACAAGTTATCTCGATTACTTTGCTCATGCATTCATAAGTGAAGCCATCTGTGAGTAATAACTTAGTAAAGCTATGTTCATCTTTATTTATTTTCTGTATAATGAAATAAGATCTGTTTTATGAAATGTTATATTCTATACAATGAATGATTATCAAATTTCTGACAAGTACTCGTGGCATCCTTAGCACAAGGCCCTTGCCTGGGGATAACAATACCGTGGTCTCATGGCCCTCGCCCAGGGGTGACAATACGTTGGCTTAAGCATGTTATCGGTTCCCAGTACTAGAGGTTCCTTAATAGAACTGGCAAACATAGCCCCTTTTATACTCTGTATTTGATATGTCAGCGCTAATGAATGTACCATGTATGATTAAGCATGAACTCTGTTTTCCGTATACGATTTGAATGAGGACATGAATATGAATCTGTTTCTAATATGAAGTTTGTTTTCCAAATCTGATATGGGACACCATTTATTTACCCTTTTATTCTATTATTATTCACTAGACTTCCGTTTACTATTTATATTATATAAGTAGGTGAACCGGCGCGTGACCAGGCCTAAGCTGCTGCTTGGTGAGTTTTGGTCAGCCAGCCACCATGCCTCTCAGGGAGGTTCCTTGTTGAACAGTCAAGTTTTGTGAACCATGTTAGGATGTTTTGTTATCTTGTTTTTGTTTATCTACACACGGGGTGAGTCCCTTATGATACTAATTGTGTGGTGGCACATAACGTATGGAAGTTTGACATTATGTATATGTATAGAAGTTTAAATTTTCTGTCCCATATATGTCTACAGAGCTCTATGGACATTGTATTTTTGTATATTTGCTTCCGCAACCCTTTACATTCTATGATTTTCAGATTAGAGGCCTTTGGTAATCCAAGGATTACTGGCTGGTTATGATGCTAAACCTATAGGGGCAGGTTTGGGTCACGACAACCCTTCTGTGCTTCTAACACTCAGTTCACAAGTGTAAGTTGTGCAACTACTGAAAATAAGGCTACAGATTCAACAGACTCGCTCAGATGCAAGTCAAACTCTCCAATGGCACCTAACATCTCCCAATTCTAGATGGCAATACAAGCTAAATTGCTAATAGATTTCCTACTCAATGCATCAGCCACAACATTGGCCTTCCCTGGATGATAGTGCAACTCAAAGTCATAGTCTTCTATGAACTTCATCCACCTCCTCTACCTCAAATTCAAGTCTTTCTGCATAAACAGATATTTCAAACTCTTATGATCAGAAAACATCCCAAACTTCTCTCCATACAGATAATGCCTCCAAATCTTCAAGGCAAATATCACTGCTGCTAACTCTAGGTCATGAGTAGGGTAGTTTCTCTCATGTGTCTTCAACTGCTGCGAGCCATAGGCATTAATTTGCACTTGACTTATATTGCCACATGCTATAGATTCATATTCCAGAAATGTTGAATATATACTTGCATGTGGAACTTTCGTAAATCTCTTGATGTCTTAACAAATATACATGTTTGAGATTTAATGATGATGTCATGGATGAAACAGTATAATCTATATATATCCATGTATGTTCCGTAAGTGATTGCGTTGGAATCAAGATCTTGATTGTGAGTAATATTGTGTCCTTCTTGTGTAAATATTTCGGGGTGTTACATGTGGGAGCTCCATCATCCCAATCTTAATTTCCTTTTTTTTTTTAAAAAAAAAAATTAAAAAAAATCTTCTATTCGCTAGCTCTTATTCAACCAAAAACATTATATAAGGAAAATGAGGTTTCTAACATACAAGCCTTGTGAGAATTCCAATATCCCAATCTTAATTTTTTAATTTTTTATGTTTAAAAGTTAAAAAAATCTTCTATTAGTTGGCTCTTATTCAAGCAAAAAAAAAAAATAAAACAAAATAAAAATTAATATCCCTTGATTTGTGACTTTCAAATGGAAAGTATATCAAATTTAAAAAAATAGAAAGTATGCTAATCCATTTCAAAATTTAAATTTTAGAGTCACTAAATATAGGAAGTAATCTACTAATTTAAATTTAAAATTGGCACAATATAAATTTAAAATTATAATGATAACTCATAATTATTGCTTTATGTTGAGATTATTTATATATTTATATATTTTACAAAAGAATGCTTTTAAGAAGAGATATTATAAGAGTTCCAAAATATCATACAAAATCTATGTACTATTATAATTGCAAAAGCGTTGTTATTTTATTAAAGCTAGAAGTTACAATTTTTTTTTAAAAATTTTTGTTAATATGTGTCACAATATGATTGGTCTATAAATTAATTTTATATTCTTAAAATAAAATTTTGAATTTAGATTCTTTCTTAAATTATGTTACCAGAATAAGATAAATATTCATTCTTTAATTTTTGCATCTTTTATTAAATTATAAAATAAAATTTTAAATTTAAATTCTTTTTAAAATTATGTTACTACAATTAGAATGAGATCAATATTTACATATGTCATAATGATGTGTCATAATAGTATTGGTCTAAACATAATATGTTAGTAATTACACGTATTCAAATTATTAATCTCTATTAAAAGTTTATATTTTTATTTTTTGTCATTTTTTGTTTTAAATTTTATAAACTTGTTTTTATATCTTTCTAGATTATAAGGACTTAAACAATAAAGTTTTTTAATACAAATATTTTTTTTTAAACAAAAGACAAAAACATTAAAAAAAAAAGAATGAATTTTTTAACAATTGCCCAATATAATGGATTCTCTTAATTTTTTTAATTTCAATTGTCAATTAAAAATTAAAATAAAAAAAATTTCTAGCTTAAATAGTTAAGAAGTAACTTTTGTTAAAATCAAATAAAAATAAACATTTTTTTTCTATTAAAAGTGATAGTTGGTAAAACTTTTTTTTTTATGTAATAAAAAAAGAAAATGAAAGTTACACATAATAATTTATTGTTCCAGCAATGCTATAGACCCATACTTTCATCTACAATGACGTGGCAAGAGAGTTGGATCTCATGTCATTAAATATATAGCAAATTAAAAGTTGACACATATGATACCATATCATTGTGGGTACAATTGTGAGTTTTTTTTTTTTTTTTTGTGAGTCTCAAACATTTTCCTTATTGTTCATCTAAACTTTTTTAGTACTTGTAAAACATGATAAATCCTGCTAAATTTTTTTTTTTAATCTCAGTTGTCAATTAATCAAACTAAAATAAAAAATGAAAAAACTTGGGATCAAATTGCTAAAAAGTGACTTTTGCTAAAAACAAATAGAAATCAATGTTATTTTTCTAATAAAAGTAATGGTTGGTGAGATATCTTTTTTTATTTAAAAGAAATGAGGGTTACAGGTGACAATTTACTGGTCATCTAGAATTATTTTCCAGTTAAATGAAAATACCAATCTAAATTTTCTTCTTACTTTTTTTTTTATCCAGATAATTTTATTTTGTAAGAAATTTAATTTAAATTTTTTATCGTAATTTTTAAATTAAAAATAATTTTTGAAAAATCATATTTAAATTATTTTATGCCATTATAAAATATAATTTTTTTAATATCAACTTATTCAATGATCCGTTTCTAAAAGGTGTATTTGCTTTTGTTCATTAATATTAAAATTTTAATTAATCTTATTTATTATTAAAGAATAAATTAGCAAATAATTTTACATATTTATATATATAATTTTGTTTCGATTGCTCAGGTTATTTGGTGTCTCCGTCCAAGTTTATTCAAACTTATTCAAAATTTTGAATTTTACAAAGGTTCTCACTGAATTAAAAATTATGTTGTCAAATCTTTAAAAATTTACAAATTTGACTCGAGTTGTTTGGATTTGACTTGCCCAAATTTATAACTCTAACAAGATGGTTGAAAGTTACATGATTGAAATTGTGACAAATTAAAATTTGATGCATAAATTGTAATAAAATTATGAAACTTAAATTGTAGGTTTCAATATTTTTTTTGTTTTCATAATTTACATGTAAAAATCTAATTAATTATATTATTTTATATAAACATATTTTATTAATTTTTTCACATCACGTGCGGTTTTCACTAGTTATCTATATATTATATAAGGAAAATGTGATTTCTAACATATAAGACATCTAAAAGCTCCAAGTTCCCAACCTAAATTTCATAATATTTTGATTTTTAAAAATTAAACAATCTTCTATTGGCTAGCTCTTATTCAAGCAAAAATAAAAATTAATATCCATTGATTGATGAGTTTCAAATGAAAAGTATATCAAATCTATAAATAAAAAATTAAAAAAAAAAAAGAAGAAAAGTAACCCATTTCAAAATTCAAATTTGAGGGTTATTATATGGAAAGCAATCTATTTATTTAAATTTAAAATTGACACAATATATATTTAAAATTATAATGATCTATCCCATGATTTATAAGTTTTAAATACAAATTTAAAATTATGTATTACGGAACAATAAGAGTGACATTGAGATTATTTATATATTTTACAAAAGAATGTTTTTAAAAAGAGATATTATGAGAGTTTCAAAATCTCATACAAAATCTATATACTATTATAATTGCAAAAGCGTTGTCATGTTTTTAAAGTTGAAAGTTGTAATTCTTTTTATTTTTTTGTTTGGGTAAATTATGCAAATGGTCCATGTAGTTTACGATGTGTCAATTTGGTCCATGTTGTTTCAATTTACTCAATTTTGCTTATAATTTAACGGATTGTATCATTTTAAAATGACATAATAGGGACCAAATTGAAACAACGAGAGACCAAATTGACACATCGGGTAAACTTCATGGACTATTTTTATAATTAATCCTTTTTATTTTTCTGACTTTTTTTAATGTTTGTTAATATGTGTCACAATATGATTGGTCTATAAATTAATTTTATATTCTTAAAATAAAATTTTAAATGTAAATTCTTCCTTAAATTATGTTACCAAAATAAGATCAATATTCATTCCTTAATTTATGTATCTTTTATTAAATTATAAAATAAAATTTTAAATTTAAATTCTTTTTTAAATTATGTTACTACAATTAGAATGAAATCAAAATTCATGTGTCATAATGATGTGTCAAAATATTATTGGTCTAAACATAATATGTTATTAAATACACGTATTTGTATTATTAATCACTATTGAAAGTTTATATATATAAAAACTTTTTTTTTTGGTGGTCATTTTTGGTTTTAAATTTTATATAAAAAAAATTATATCCTTCTAAACTACAAGGACTTAAATAATAAATTTTTTTACTACAACTATTTTTTTTTTTAACAAAAGACAAAAAAATTAAAAAAAAAAATGAATGTTTTTTTAACAATTGCCAAACATAATGGATTCTATATTTTTTTTTTTAATTTAATCTCAATTGTTAATTAAACAAGTTAAAATAAAAAAAATAATTTTTTTGGGCTTACATAGTTAAGAAGTGACTTCTGCTAAAATCAAACGGAAATAAACATTTTTTTCTATTAAAAGTAATAGTTAGTGAAACTTATTTTTTTTTTACATAATAAAAAAAGAAAATGGAAGTTACAGGTAATAATTTATTGTTCCAGTAATGTTATAGACCCACGCTTTCACCCACAATGATATGGCAAGAGAGTTGGGTCCCATGTCATTGAGTGTATACCAAATCAAGAGTTGATACATATGATACAACATCATTGTTGTAACGCCCTCAAAATACATTTCCATACATACATCAGAGTTAATATTACCAAAGAGTATTTCATATAAGTTACAAATGTTTACAAAAAATAATAGAATGCCTGCGTCTATATCTTTCCAAGTTGTTACTTGGTTACACAAAAGAAGAGTTCTAACTCTTTTACAGATAAAGCCATCGGCTTGCATTTACATAAAACCAATAAAACAAATAACAAAACCGAGTCTTCAATTCCGAAAACCTCCTAAGTAAAGATCTTGAACTTGACACGTCTCCGGTACTTGAAAATAGTGTCCGAAGTAGGGTGAGCCAAAGCCCAGTAGAGATATACTAAACCCAACATGAGAAATAACTAAAACATTATCATTCGACAAGTGATTAACACATGTAAACCAATTCACACCCTTCTCATAGCCCAACAACAATTGCGTCCATGTTTCCATCCGCCTCCCTTATTTATCCAATTCAATTCCTAGATATGGTTCATTATCTAACCCAAACAATTTAAGTGAGACTACCACTCGACTTATTAACACCTCCGTTACCCTCCATTCAAAATGAGACTACATCTCACGTAATTAATACCTCAATTGACAACTTCATTTCTGCACTTCAATTTATAAGGTTGCGGGACTTTTAACCCCGGACACTCCGGCCAACTTAATTGTCTATGAAGTACACTCCCCTAACTCCTCCCAAACAAAGATACATAAACAATGTGTTAGAGTATATGAACACATATGGAGTACATCCCCTATCTCCTCCCAAACAAATATATATAAACAATGTATTAAAGTATATGAACACATATGTGTGTGGAGAACATCCCCTATCTCCTCGCACACACCGAGTACATCCTATCTCCTCCCAAACAAATATACATATATAATGTATTTATGCACTTTATTTCATACAATGATCAATCAATACACATATTTGTTATATTATTCCAACCGACACATTCAATGACATAAAACGTTTGATTAGTTTCAGTTTTCCCTAATCAACATACAGTGTCTACAACAATCAAGATTATCCTCCACCGATAGCCCAAAGCAGTTATCTCTAAACAGATAATAAATTTATCAACAGATAAAATATCGACATTTTCATAGGTGAGTGATTAATTTATCCAACTACACCATTTACTCCCAAAATTTCCAAATTTCATTATTCTCAACTCAATTTCACATTTCCCCAAATTAATTATTCAACATAATTAGGGCATTTTTTCCTGCTTTTTCAATATCAACCCTAAGATTTAATTTCATCAATTTGACAACAATAATTTCATTTTCCAAAGTCTCTCATACACATGGGGTTTAACATTTGAAAACCCCCTTTTCTTTTTTATAACTACCAAACAAACCCTAACTTTTTCAAAATTACCCAACAACATCAACTAATCAAAATGACTAATATTTATATCAAAACCCATAAGATGGAGTAGGATATCCTACCTTAATTTTCGGAGCTCATAGGAGAAGAGGTGAAAGTCAAAGTGCTCCAAATTCACAACTTTTTGATTAAAGTGAAGCCCTAGCGAAGCTCTACCTTTCTTCCAAAGGAACTTGTATAGAGAGAGAGAGAGAGAGGTCAGATCTAGGGTTTGAGGGAGAAAAGGAAATCAAAAAGTGATGAAGGGGACTACTGCTACGTACTGATATAACAGAGGCTCGCTCGAGCGAAGGAGTGGTCACTTGAGCGACCAGACACAAAGATAACTCGCTCGAGCGCAGAAAGCCTCGCTCGAGCTAACAATTCGAAGCTTCAGGTCTGCAACCAGAAGCACGCTTGAGCGAAGAATAGCTCGCTCGAGCGAAAAAACCCAAAACATACAGCTCGCTCGCTCGAGCGAAGGAAAGCTCGCTCGAGCCAAGAAATGCAACTCTCAGGTCCAGAACCAGACTCAGTTGCAGGCTCGAGCGTAAGACTTCTCGCTCGAGCCACTAGATACAACACCCAACTCTCGCTCGAGCAAAGGAACCCTGGCTCGAGCGAAGGATCTAAAACACAAAGCTCGCTCAAGCGACAAAAGCCTCGCTCGAGCGAAGGAACAAAATTCTGGGCATCAACTATAGGTTCAAACTCACTACCAACCTGTAACAAACCTGCCCAACACATCCTAAAACTCATACACAAAGAATTGAAGGACGGAAACAAGATATAAGCAAAAACCAACATCACAGAACTTAAGTTCCGGAATACAACAACCAAAGGAGGGAAAACCGGGATCGCTATAATTGTGGATATAATTATGGATTTTTTTTTTTTTTTTTTTTTTTTGGTGAATCTCAAGCATTTTTCTTATTATTCATCTAGATTTTTTAAGCACTTGCGAAACATGGTGGATCCTATCAATTTTATTTTATTTTTAGTCTCAATTGTCAATTAGACAAATTGAAATTAAAAAAAATGAAATAAAAAATGGCTCAAATTGCTAAAAAGTGACTTTTGCTAAAATAAATAGAAGTAAATGATGTTTTTCTAATAAAAGTGGTGGTTTTTGAAAAAAAAAAATTATTTTAAAAAAATATGGGTTATAGGTGATAATTTATTGGTCATCTAGAATTATTTTCAGATCAACTGAGAATACTATTTTAAATTTTTTTTCTTGCTTTTTTTTTTTAGTCCAGATACTTTTATTTTGTAAGAAATTTAATTCTATTATATTTAAATATTTTATTGTAATTTTTAAGTCAAAAATAATTTTTGAAAAATCATATTTAAGTTATTTTATGCCATTATAAAATGTAATTTATTTATTTTTAATATCAACTTATTCGATGATCCATTTCTCAAAGGTGTGTTTTCTTTTGTTCATTAATATTAAATTTTTAATTAATCTTATTTATTATTAAAAAATAAATTAGCAAATAATTTAATATATTTATATATGCAATTTTATTTCGATTGCTTAGATTATTTGGTGTTTTTGTTCAAATCCATTAAAGTTTATTCGAATTTTTTAATTTTACATAGGTTATTACTGAATTAAAAATTATGTTGCCCAATCTTTACAAATTTGCAGGCTTTGTAACGCCCCCAAAAATGCAATTAATCCAACTCATAAGAGAAGTGAGTATAATAGAGTTGGTATGCTTTCATTCATCAAAGTTCGTATTACAAAAGATAACATATATCATATACATTCATAAATATTCATCCTGAATCCATAGCATGTAATACCAGTAAATAATCAACACAATAAATGTCATACAGGTTTATATCTTTCCAAAATATTACTTGGTTACAGCAAAAGGAAAAGTCCAACTCAATACAACTTAGCCCTTGGCTATACAAAATAAATAAAACAAAAGG
The DNA here is from genome assembly GCA_025200525.1 of Camellia lanceoleosa. Taxonomy (NCBI): domain Eukaryota; kingdom Viridiplantae; phylum Streptophyta; class Magnoliopsida; order Ericales; family Theaceae; genus Camellia; species Camellia lanceoleosa. Next base: position 113,246,431 of record CM045772.1, on the reverse strand, counting down.
AGGTTCTTACTCCAAGTCTCCCCAAACTACTGTCTCGGCGAAGGTATGTCTCCAACACCTGAAAATGGTTTCCAAGTAGTGTGAGTCAAAACTCAGTAGAAACATACTAACATAATATATGAGAATTAACAAGATAGAAGTATGATGCACAAGTTCATTGTCCCACAAAAAAATCTTCATAACTTTTTCCAAAACCATATTATACCAAACTCGCATCTCAATTTATTCATTTTGGTTCAATAGATACATCCACTGCATTTAACCCATCAAGAGAGGTTACATCTCACAAGTTTCCAACAGATAAAAATCATCATACAAATACATTCACTTCTATTTGTCATTTTACGGAAATTTCGTCCACGAGAATCAACACCTATGTATGCAAATAGTTTTCGGGACTTTCACCCTAAACACACAGATCAACTTAGTTCAATGGAGTCCATCTCCTTTCTTCTCCTCAAAACATAGAGTACATCCCATTTCTCCTCCCAAATATCATACATATACAATGTATATCATTCATAATCATATTCAATGATAATGGTTAAGGGCTTAGTTTCAATTCTCCTAATCCACATACAACGTCTACAACAATCATGACTATCCTCCACCAATAGCCCAAAGCAGATATTTCTAAATAGATATAAAATCTCTATAACAGATAAATCATCAAATTTCCATATGCGAGTGATTAAACAAATCCAACAACACTATTCATGTATACATCCTCCCAATTTCACATTTTCCATACCAATATCATTATTTATACAAAATACTTATTCAAGACATTTTAGGGCAAAGCTCTACATTTTTCAAATATTAACCCAAAGGCCAAAATTAACTATTTTAACACAAGATGACCTCATAATCAAACCCCATAATCATTTATATAACACCCACATAGAAACCCCTCTTTTCAAACTTGAACCCAAACCCTAAGTTTACTCAAAACACCACAATTCTCACCATCTTTACACAACAACTTCTAACCAAGTTAAAGCTCATACTAAGGTGTAAAGAGTCCCTATCTCAAGTGTAGAAGCCCAAAGGAGAAGTGGAGAAACCTCAAAGATGTCCAAACTTAACTTTATTCGGATCAAATGGGAGCCCTTAGAATGCTCTATCTTTTTATCAAAGAGAGTAAGGTAGAGAGATCCTTAGATCTAGGTGAATTTGTAGAAAAAAATTAGATTTTAGAGAGAGAGAGAGAGAGAAATTTGGTCTAGGATTTTTGAATAAAAGAGATCAAAAGTGATGTAAAAATGTCTTCTTGACGATATCTGTGAGACTCGCTCGAGTGACCAAGCACAATAAGTCGCCTCCTTCGAGTGCAAGAAGAGTCGCTTCAGCGCAGAATACAAACTTCTAGAAGTTTTACAGACAGAAGACCGTTGCTTGAGCGAACAACAACACCCTCCTAGTGTAGACATCCCATTTTTGACCGACCTTAAGACTCAGACGTCATCGATTGAGCGCTCGATGATTGCGCATGTTGTGCTCGTTTCGAGTTTCCGGAGTTTCGACTGAGAGCCTTGCCTCCGAGCCTCTGAACTCTTTGTGCTTTGCCGCGATTTGCGGACCAAGTCTTGCTTTCTCTTCCCGGAGGGAGAGAGAGGTTTTGTAGACCATCTCTCAGTGGCCGCAGGCTACTTTTCGTGGTCGTAGGCCACTTTTCCCGTTTGGAGACCAGTTTCCTGTTTTCGGAGCCGTCGGCCGTACGCCTCGGTTCGGGACCGCTTAACTTTCTCCGTTTGGCACAGTTTTTGGCACACACCTTGCTTCCTCTCTCTAGAGGGAAACTGTGGCCCGGGAGACCACCTTTGTGGTCGCACACCACTTCGTTATATGACATTTTGGGGCACCCATTGCGTGTTTTGACCCCTGAACCCTCGTTTTGCATCCGTCTTGGTTCATTTTTGGCATGGACCTTGTTTTCATTGTTTGGGAGGTGGTACAAGGGTGGGAGACCACCTTTTTGCCTTGGAGACCACTTTTCTCTCGCCAGCCGGTTTTCTTGTCAAGAAGGTGGTCTCCTTGGTCTTTGAGCCACATTTACTGGTCTCCCACCATACCAGTAGCTTGCATTCATTGTGGAGACCATCAAATCGGTACGTCGACCACCTTTCTTTGAGTTGGACCTTTTGAAGTGGTCGGCCGACCCGGGGAAGTGGTCGGGCGACCACCTAAAGCAATGGCTTTGTTCCTCTAATTTTGTCTCTGTGAGTGCTTCCCATTGTGCCGGTGAAGGCCTGAGGCGCATCCTCCATACGTATATGGAGGATCTTGAGCCTTGGTTTTAGCTTCTTTGAGAAGCTTTGGCTTGAAACCTCTATAAGAGAGGGCCTCCTCTCCTTATACCAAGTTCTAAAATTGGTCTAAGGCAAAATATATATATCTCCCTCTATATCTCTCCATTTTGGCTCATAGTGTGCATGGTTCTTAACCCTTTGCACCACACCTCATAGCCTAACACCTCCAACATTGTTACTGAGTTCTTGGAGGGTCTTGAGAGGTCTCAAAAGCTGGTTTTTGGTGCATAGAAGTTGCTGTTTTGCTGAGCTTCAAGGGTAACACACTTTTTCCTCTTTTAAAGCTTTGTCTTGATCACTCTCTTAGCCAAACTTGCATGCTTATTTGAGCTTTGTTGTCAACTGAAAAAAGCCTTGTTTTGAGGTCCTTTTGATGTTTGTTTAAGAATATTTTGGTGTTGAAGGTCATCTACCCTTTTGCATGCTTTAAATAGCCTTGTTTTGTGCCATACCCTAAAGCCTTTGATTTAATCTTTGCTTGGCCTTCCTACCACTGAAATCCAGTGGATTTTCAGTGGTGAGAATATGGCTATGAGGGCCTAAATCAGAGAGGGGTGACCCTCTCTCTTGTTGTCTTGTTTACTAGCATTTTTGGCCTACCAAAGGAGCATATGTTTATACCATTTGGAGGCCTAGTTCAGGCACTTTTTGGTGACTTCTAGGACCTACCTAGGCTCTAACCATGGCTGGTTTGGTCCCCTTTTGTTTGCCTCTTTCATGTGTAGAATAATCCTCTTCATAGCTTATCAAAGGAGCATGTCATTCTCGCATGTATTGGCCATGTTTTAGTGAGTTTCTGGTCATTCTTTGGCATATCATAGCTCTGTCTTTGGCTGGTTTGGTAGTCCTTCACATGCTTCACATGCTTGTAGTGTAAACCATGCTCACTAGCTTGCATTGCATGTTGTTTTTGCCATTGATTCTAGCATATTTTGGCCATACTTCAAACTTATTTTGTTCATATTTTGGGCTGCCTTAGCTCTGTTTTGAGACCTCTTGGTGAATGATGCTTTCCATGCATACTTGTAGTGTAATATCCTTGCCTAGCCTTGAGTTTTGGAGCCCTTGCATGCTTAGCTTGAGGTGTTTCCATGTCTTGGCATCATTGAGCATGTTATTTGAGCCTATACTTGTGCCATGTTCCCATGTTTTCCACTCTTTAAATGTGTTAGAGAGTTGTGCTTGTATACCTCATTTATGGGCCATTGCATGAGCTTCATTTTTGTGCATTTCAAGCCATCATCCCAACCCATTTTGCTCTTGTTTTAGGCCTGCATAGGGTCTATTTGGGGTTAGTTTCATCATTTGAGCATCGCCTTGCATGTCTCTAGTGTAATGTGCTTCACTAGCCCGGTTTGAGCCTTTCAACATGCATTGTGTGAGTTGTTTGCATGATTCGGAGCCATTTTGTATGTCATTTCAGAGCTAGAACATGTGCTATTGTATGCCATATTTCATCCTTTCAATGCTTTTGTAGAATTGCATTTTGTGCCCTTGGGCTTAGGTCCTTGCATTATGTATGCTAGCATGAGTTTTGGAGTCTTGTTTTCATCATGTATGGCCACTGATTTGGACGTGGCTGAGGCCCACTCATTTTGGTTTAAGTCCATTTTGCATTGAGTATGCCATTGTAGTTCATAGCATTGCGCATGCCATGTAGTTCGTCGCATTGAGTATGTTATTTGATATTCGCATCGTGTATGCTAGTCGCATCTATGTTGTCTTGCATTGAGTATGTGAGCATTAGCATTATGCATTGTGCATGCCATTAGCCTTGTTAGGTTGTCCATGTTGCATTTCATATTGGCATTGTGCATGCCATCATGTCATCCTTTGCATGTTTGCATGACTTGGTTACATCGCCTTAGGATTGCATGCTTGAGGTTGCATTGTGCATGCCATTCTACTTGTTGCATTGTGTTTGGAATAGGAGTTGGTCCAAACACGGAAGCGAGGGCGTTCATACTCCAAGTGATGAAGCGTGCCTCGACTCTCGATCCGATACTCTTGACTAACACATGATGGAGTTTAGGCACTTATATGTTTATATGTCCATTTATTTCACATTGAATCGTGCAATCCGACTCCTTAGCCATCATGCATCGAAATGCGTGATTGATGGCCCGAGGATCAAGGACTACACTCCCTAGAGCTTATGCAATGATGGGGAGAGTGGTCGTGCACACATATGTTGCAAATACCTTGCTTTCTCTCTCTCTTGCCGTTGTTGCAGAAAATGCAGAAACCAGGAGAAGAAACTGGTCGGCCGACCAGGTTTTTTGGCAGGCCGACCACCTCTTCTGGTTTTTCACTACCAAGGGTGGTCGGTAGGTGGTCTCCAATGCCTATAGCTGGTCGGCAGCCTCCTCTAAGATTCCCAGGGTAGAGTTTCATCTCCTTGGAGCTTTGTGCAAGTTTCCGAAATCAATTGCGAACAAAGGCGAGCAGGGGCATCGCGATGGATTTCTCGACAAGGCAACTCAAGCATGCATGCATTCTTTATCATTCGGAACAAAGCTGAGGCAGTCCATTTCATGTAGCTTGCATTCTAATTTATTTGCTTCCTTAGTTTAAATTTTTAATTAATTAATGTTGTATAATATTTAGCTGTAATTCGTTATTCATTTTGGTTGTATAATAACTAGTTTAATTAGCTTAGATTAGCTAGTTGGTTCTGTATTATTTATTCAGACCCTCCGCGAGAGGGCGAACTTTGTAATAAGTGTGCGTGTGTGTGATGCATGTCTTCCAACCCCACGTCTTTCTCCCTTTTATTTACCAGCTTATGATGGTTAGTTTTAGGGCATGTTTCAATTAGCATCTATATGTTCGCATGTTTGCATTCATTCATCTGTATTGCATGCACCGAGCTCAGCGCATCATGCTAACTACATTGTATTTCAATTCCAAGTTAAATACATGTATTGATTGTTGCATCTCATATGCCATCTTAGAATAACCAAGCCTATTGTAGTTGCATTTTTGCATGTGTTGCATTAGGCATTCTTAACATAGCTAGGATCATGCATTGATTTCTAACATAGCTTTTGTTTTGGCTCGGAGTACTCAGTGAGTGTTTATGCTTTAGCATCCTTGCATGTGTGTGAGTGACTGCCATGATAGCATGCTTGCCATGAGATTAACTGCTTATGTGATATACTTACCTGAATGCCTGTGGGTGAAGAATGGATTACTTGAATTGGGACAATTCATTGAAATCTGCATTGTAGCCTACTACTTGCGAGTAGCAAACTTCAAATCATTTTTCAAACAAACGGATATGCAATGTTTTGTTCCAATTCAAGCGATCTAGTCTATACTTGTATGTTGTGTGCATCACATAGTAATCCTAGGCTAATAAACTGGAATAAGAACGCATGTGTTTTCAAAAACTCGATATCATGCTTAGTAGTGGCGATCTTTGATCGGCGAAGTGCTCATGAAATGACCTTCCAATCGTACCCAAGTTCCCGAGCCGAGGCAACTTTGGTGATGACGGACACGTGGCCTTAGGCACGAGTCAGGGTTTCCTAAATTCCCCCAAAATAAAATATTTAGGTGGCGACTCTGTATCTGGCAAAGTAGTTCATGTTTGGCACTTCTTTCTAAAATCAGTTTTTCAAAACGATTTGCCGGATTTGGACTCTTTGGCGATTTATCGATCTTGCATTGCACTTTGCGAGATTAGATTCAGAACCGTGACATCGAGTCCAAACTATAGTGAGCCCAATGAACAAAACGGGATTTCCCCGGGATGTTCGGGGCCGTCTACACCTAGTATCTCTGTAGGCCTGCAAAAATATTGTGAGATCACAAAGCTGCGCTCGAGCGAAGAAGCCAAAATCTAGGCAATAACAATTTAGACCAACTAGCAACCAACATGTTCCAAACACGCCCAAGACATCCCAATACTCAAACTCAAAGGGTGAAAGGAAAAAAAAGACATAAATGACAATATTAAACCACGAGACCCGAGTCTAAAATACAACAAAGGTCGGGTCAAAACCAGAATCCCTATAGGCTTGACTCAAATTGCTTGGGTTCAACTCACCCAAATTTATAACTTTAGCAAGGGAGTTGAAAGTTACACGACTGAAGTTGTGACAAATTAAAAATTGATACATAAATTTTGAGAAATGTAAAATTTAGCTTGTAAGTTCCAATATTTTTTTTATTTTCATAATTTAAATACAAATATCTAACTATTTATATTATTTTATATAAACATATTTATTAATTTTTTCACATCCCGTGCATAACACAAGTTTTCACTAGTAAAATATATAAGAAAAAATATATATTTATCACTTTAGATAAATCAAAAATTTTAAAACTCTCTTATCACCTCCTTCATTTATCTCAATTAAAGTACCCTCCTTTCACATGATTTCCTCTCTCAAATGTCTCTCTTTTCTCCTTATATAGTTACATTTTTGTTTCAATCTCACACTTGCTTCTCACCAAAAAATTAAAATACAATTGTATCTCTTCCAAAAAAAACTTACCCTTATTTGTCACCACCAAGAAAATTAGATTGATAACGCCTAGATGGCCATGCCATAAGAAAGTTAGAGATTGGTATATATGATACAACAGAGGTTGCCATTACTCTTTATTTATTTGTTTATTAACACCTTTTCCATGTTTTTGAGAAATATTGTAGCAGCTCCAAAAATATAACAATAATCCATCTCCCAATATTAATAAAATGACAACACGTGCGAAATAATTATCTTTTATTCATATGATTCCATCGTACAAAAGGTAACATATGCAGTTATACATCCATAAGTCCTAACGTTGAATCTATAACATATGCCACAAGTTAATGATATGAAATAAAAGTTAAACAGATAAATGAATGTCTTAATGGCTATAAGTTCTTAAGATGATGCTTGATTATAAAAAAAAGTGAGTTTAACCTCAATACAATTAAAGCCCTAAACTTGTACAAAAATAAATATAACAATAACAAAGCAAGAAGCTCTTAGCTCCAAGTCCTCCCAAGCTACGGCTTTAGCGAAGATATATCATCAGCACCTAAAAATAGTTTTCCACATAGGATGAGCCAAAACTTAGTAGAGATATTTTAATACAGTGTATGAATCTTAAAAAAAGCTATAAGATGAATGTATATGCAATGCTCATGCCAAAACATTTTATATCTCTTTCCAAAACCATGCAATGACAGGTTTTTATCACAATTCATGAAAACATTTCCTTTACAATAGAAAACAAGGCAGTAGATGCAAGCACTGGGAATCTCTATGACGTGTCTGCAAGTAAGCTACACAAGTACTACCAATGCCATTTTTTTACCGGTATTAACTGGAAGGCTCACACCTAGCCGTGCGGGTTTTTGGACTTTCACCAAGGGTACATAGGGCAACAATAATACCACAACCATACCCGCTACCTAGATTCACCAAGATATTCACCCCATTTTCTAAAACAATATACATTTTCAATGTGTTAAGTATACACAATGCTCAATGCAAATGGATGAAAAATTAGTTTTAATTCTCCTAATTCTCATGCAATTTCTACAACAATCATAACTATACTCTACCGATAGTCCAAAACAAATATCTCTAAACAAATAGATAATTTCCAATATTGATAAACTTTTCAAAATCTCAAGTTGTGAGTAATAATACATATCAACTCTACCACCATCATCATCATTCCAATTTCACAAAATCAACATCATTTCCATTTCCTTTTTACAAGCCAAGTATCTAAGATTCTAGGGCAAAATCTCATTTCTTTAAAAATCAACTCCAAGGATAAAAATACATCATTTTATCACAACTCAACCATATTTACAATTCCACAACCATTTTCAAGATTCTATTTGAAAACCCCTCTTTTGATTTCAAATCAAAACCCTAGATTTTGTTCAAAAATTCCCAAATCACAATGTTGTTTAGAAAAGTAAATAACCAAGTTTAAAAATAAAAATAAAAAAAAAAATGTGGAGAAACCCTATCTCAAAGACAAGGACAAAAGAAGAACAAGGGTTGAAACTCGTGAAACCGAAAATAAATTTTATTAGATGAAATGGAAGCTTTAGGTGAGCTCTACCTTTTTCTCCAAAGAACAAGGGTTGAGAAACCACTAGATCAAAGTGTAATTGAGGTTTAAAGATGGTTTCTAGCAAGAGAGGAAGAAGATTTGAGATTTTGAAATGTTTAGAGAGAGAGAGAGAAAGATGAAAAAGTGATCTAAAAAATGACTTTCACAAAGTGATATATGTCGAAACCGCTTGAACGATTAAAACACCGCTTGAGCGACCAGACACAATAAGTAAGACCGCTCGAATGAACAAAGTGATCGCTCGAACGAACAAAGTGACCGCTCGAGCAAAGAACACCATACTCCCAAAAGTTTTGCAGACAGAGGCCAATCGCTCGAACTCAAGAAGGATCGCTCGAACCAGGATCACTCGAGCCAAGACCGCTCAAGCGCAAGAAGCACCGCTCGAGCGAAGAATGCCATACTCCCAGCACTTTTCAAACCTACAAAAATACTGGAAGTTCTCAAAGTTCACTCGAGCACAATAGAGTTTGCTTAAGTGAACAAGCCAAAAAACAGGGCAGCAACAGTTTTGAAAAACTGACTCCCAGCCTGTTTCAAATGCAACCAACACACTCCAACAATCAAACTCAATAAGGAATAAGATGAAAGAAGACATGCACAACCCTTCAAGACACGAATCCTGAATCCAAAACAATAAGCGATTAGCTTAAACTTAAATCATTTTAAATATGTTTCACTTTTTTTATAGAATTTTTGTGTGGTTGTATTCCGTATTAATAAAACAGTCTGTTAGATTTTTTTGTATATGCTTTTCTTCTTCTTATATTTGAGAAAATTTAGTATTTTAAAAGTTACAATAGTGTTGAAATTCAAACAACACACCCCTAAGTCACAATGAAGAATAATCAACAATAAATGAGAAGGATAATTGAGAATTACTGAAATGATCACATAGATGGCATTTAGAGAGGAATTAGAAAGTTTTACCATGAGGAGGAAATTTTAGTTTAGAAGAACATGTGGCCAACTTTAGTCTTAGAATAATATGTGAACAAGAAAATTATCAAAGGCTCCTATGTGAAGAGGGGTCACTTTTGTTTTTGTTGCCCCTTTCTTTTTCTTTTTTTTTTTTTTTTTTTTTTTTTTTTTTGGTGTGTGTATAAATAGAATTTTGAATCATACAAATGGTGTATATGAGATGGTTTTGTTTTGTTTTTTTTTTTTTTTTTTTTTTTTTGTGTGTATATGAATCTTGAATCATACAAATGGTGTATATGCGATGGAGAGTATTGGCAATGTGTTCTCTCTCTTTTATCCTTTCTCTTTGCCACTTGAGTGTTTACTATTGTTAATTGTACTTCAAAAAAAAAATTTGACACAATTTTTCTTAGGCTTGATTTGGGAACAGACTATTTTAGTAATTTTTTAATTTTTTACAAAAAGATGTGCAAAAAAGTAGAGAGTGATGTGACAATTTATAGTAACTTTTTGACTTTTTAGCTAAAATTTCAAATTGTCAAACAAAGCCTTAGTCCAATGGATATGAGCACACCATTCTTTTTTCTTTCTTGATAAAGTTTTAGCTTGAGGTTGTGTGAGACAAATGGTTAGAACATTAATCTTAGATAATAATATAAATAAATAAATAAAAACTAAAGACCAAATAAGACATACAAAATTACTTATATTAATGTGTGATTTTGATAAATATGAAAAAATGAAAATAAAATATTTATAAGATGTTCAGTCCTACCCTTTTCTTTTATCTTCTTATATGTTATAATAATGTAGTATGGAACATGAAAGTCCTCCAAACCGTTAATGCTAAACTCTTAATCACTTCTTTCCTACTTGGTATTCTCTCAAGTCTCCTTTACTAATTTCCCTCATTTCTAATTTTTTTTTAAAAATAAACATAACAAAAAATAAATATGATAAACGAACAGATAAAATTAACAAATTTGATCTGTATCGCTTTAAAATCTTTCTTAATTAACAAATCTGATATCTATCTTTTCAGTTAAAATCTTTCTTTTATCTCTCAATATCTAATTTTAAATTTTTTTAAAATCTATCTAAACAAATCTAATTTTAAATTTTGATTTTTTACTTTTTTACAAGAGCTTCAAAACATTAAACAGAAATTTTCAATTTTTAAAAATAAAAAAATATATTTGGCATAAAGTGATAAAAAAAAAATTTACAAACCCACAAATATTTATAACCATATGTATAAATTAAAAATATATATAAACCCATAACAAATATAGATAGATAGATTTATGACATTAGTATTAGTTTTTTTTTAACATATGTATGTTTTAGACATTAAGGGCATGTTTGATTGGGTGGATTAGAGTATGGGATTGAGATTATTAATCCGTGAGTTTAATTATCCTATGTTTGTTTTAATATTTTGGTTTAAGATTATTAATCTAATGGATAATTAATCCAACAAATTTGTAGGATTATTAGTAATGGGATAGGGGTGAGATTATTAATCCAATTGGATAGTGAATACCACACTAATTTAATAGGATTATTAATACTTCACTATTAATCTTGTGAATCAAACATGACCTAAGGTCATTGAGAAACATCTTATTTATTGGTAGCATTATTTTATTAGTTAGAAATTAAGTTTATTATTTCAAAAAAAATAAATCAATTAAGTGACAATAACATTTCCTTTGAATTATTGTCTTTACTTATGAAATTTGAGAAGACGAGCTCTATATAATATGATTATAATTTTCTGACCTAACTTAGAGCTTAATGCATTATTAAAAAAAAATTAAACATTAATTTCATCAATAGTTAAAGATAAACTAAATTGACGGCCAAAATGTAGGCATGGGATGAGGCGCCCAACATGACTCACATGTTGGCGTCAGTATGTGGTCGTTTCTAATTGCACTAAAAAAGCCAAATCAAGCAACGCCTCCTCGACATGCCCAAAAGCCTTATTAATTACAAGTAATTTAAATAATGCTTAAAATGAGCTTCATACATAAGACATGTAGCTAAATTAAAGAAAAATTCTATCTATAAAAAATATTATCAAAAATAATATATAAATTCACTTTCTAAATCTAATGATATGTAAGTGATATGATTAATTGATGAGTGAAAAAATATAAAAAAGAGTGTTACTTTAAATAGCCTAATTGATTGCAGGCTCGAAAATTAAGTCTAATTTTTGAACTTATTTAACAATGTCCAAATATTATACAATAATAAATGCTACAACAATGATATAATACTTTCATTTTATAAATAAAATAATCTTTATATATGTTTTTATTTAAAAGTGAAAAGTTTGTATTGAAATACATCATCAAGTGCTATGTGGTCAATTAAATTAAATATATATATATATATATATATATATTTTTAAACTAGCATCTACCCTATCAATTTAGATCACAATTGATTCTTCCTACATATATTAGGAGAGTCCATTGAAAATTTGTCTCTCAAAGATTAACCAAGTTGGATTAAGCGAATGAAGCCTTGATACTCCGGTTTATGCGGTTAAATTCAAACTTTTCTCTTTCTCCTTTTCATTAGATTATAATATAATTGAAATTTTCAATGTTGAAAATATAAAATAAAATCTTTCAAGGATCTCCAAATGTCTATATGACGATAAGAGAAGCTATTCCTTTTTCCTTTTTATTTGTTTATTTTTGTTTGTTTCTTAATCAGGATGCTGAAACAATTGTAAACATGATCTAAAGCTTAACCTAAATAAACAAGCAATGTCAACATGCAAACTTGACATTATTTATCTCCCTTTGCCATTTTTCAATTAGAAAAACTAGCCTATCACCCATGCTATGCAGAATAATTATAGATATTTTATATTTATTTTAGATTTTTTAATATATAAATTATGTTTTTAAGATTTTTTATAAAATAATTTAACAATTTTATCACTAACCATAATGTATGGGAGAAGTTGAAAAGGATCTTGCGATAAGTATACCTGATTGTATCTATAATTATTTGTATGAGGATTTTAAATCTTGTCGAGGAGATTTTGACCAAATCAATAAATGCAAGCATGTGGAAAGACATGTGGATTAAAAAAATTAATAAATCTTGATCGGGAGATTTTGACCAAATCAATAAGCGAGTTTTTTTTTCTAATAAGAAATTTAGAAAATTGATTATGATATTGAAGCTCCCACAGGTCTTAAGGTTAAAACCCCCATTTTGCTTAATATATAGTATAAATAGATATCTTAAATATATATATATATATATATATAATTAAACCTTTTTAAAAATAAAAAAATAATAATAAAAAAATTAAAAAAAAAAAACCTCCACTAAAAATGCACATGTCAATGAGACTTACTTCTAATAAAAATAATTGATCAAGAGAATGAAGATATTCAAATAATTATGCCAGTCCAGTTAATATTTTTTTTAAAAAAAATTGAAGATTGTAATAATTACACTATTGATTACAATAAATTCAAAGATTGTAATAATTACACTATTGATTACAATAAACACTTAATTTATAATAATTACACTTATTAAATGAATAACGCAATAAATGAAATCTTAATTTCCTTACGTTTTTGCATCCCCAAGAGACCCATGTAATTATTGTGTAAATGCCTTTTAAATAAATAAATAAACACTTATTAAATTCTTTCAAACTCCTCGGTCAAACCCCATGTATTTAATTTATATATTATGTAATTATTGTGTAAATGCCTCTTAAATAAATAAATAAACACTTATTAAATTCTTTCAAACTCCTCGGTCAAATCCCATGTATTTAATTTATATATTAAAAAAATGAAAACAAATATAAATATCTATAATTATCCCGTGCATAGCACGTCAAACTGAAGTTTTTTGTGTGTGGTAATTACTCCTTTTTTTTATATATATGAAATCTATATATTAAGCAGAAGGGTCTTTTAAAACCCAAGACTTGTGGAAGCTCCAACATATCAATCCTAATTTTCTGATTTTTTAATATTTTTTTTTAAAAAAAAATTGACTTGGTGATGGGTGATTAGTTCAAAGATTGTAATAATTACACTATTGATTACAATAAACACTTAATTTATAATAATTACACTTATTAAATGAATAACGCAATAAATGAAATCTTAATTTCCTTACGTTTTTGCATCCCCAAGAGACCCATGTAATTATTGTGTATATGTCTTATAATTAAATAGATAAACACTTAGTAAATTCTTTGAAACTCTTCGTCAAACCCCATGTATTTAATTTATATATTGTGTAATTATTGTGTAAATGCCTCTTAAATAAATAAATAAACACTTATTAAATTCTTTCAAACTCCGGTTAAACCCCATTTATTTAATTTATATATTAAAAATCCTAATTTCTTGATTTTTTAATATTTTTTTTTAAAAAAATTGACTTGGTGATTGGTGATTGATTCAAAGATTGTAATAATTACACTATTAATTACAATAAACACTTAATTTATAATAATTACACTTATTAAATGAATAACGCAATAAATGAAATCATAATTTCCTTACTTTTTGCATCCCCAAAAGACCCATGTAATTATTGTGTAAATGCCTCTTAAATAAATTAATAAACACTTATTAAATTCTTTCAAACTCTTCGGTCAAACCCCATGTATTTAATTTATATATTAAAAAAAATGAAAACAAATATAAATATCTATAATTATCCCGTTCATAGCACGGGTGATAAGCTAGTATTAAGCAAAAGGGGATTTTTAACCCCTAAGGCCTGTGAGAGTTTCAATATCCAAATCTGAATTTTCTAAATTTTTTATTTTTTATTTACAAAAAAATCTTAACATTTATTGATTTGGTCAAAATCCTCTGATCAGCATTTATTAAATTTTTTCAATCCACATTTTTTCCACATGCCTGTATTTATTAATTTAGTCAAGATCCCCTAATCAGTATTTAAAATCCCATCATACAAATAATTATAGATAAAATTCATGTATAATTACTACAATACCCTTTTCAACTTCTCTCATACACTATAGTTAGTGATAAGATTGTTAAATTATTTTTGTAAAAAATCTTAAAAAAACATAATTTATATATTTAAAAAAATCTAAAACAAATATAAAATATCAATAATTATCCCGTGCATAGCACGGTGATAAACTAGTACACTTTTATTTGAAAGGTTAGGGCCATCGGAGAGCTCCTGCTTCGTTTGGTTTGGGATGTCCTAAAAAAGTGCACTTTTTGACTTATTGGTGGGTTTGGATTGGGTTTGGGTTGGGTTTGATGTGATGTGTTAGAGAGGTGATGTGATTTAAATAAGATGATGTGACTTAAATAAGATAGTGACTTTTTGACTTTTTAACTTATTTAGAATAAGCCAAACCAATTTTTTTAGAATTTTTTTGACTTTTTTGTTTTTGTATGGGAAAAAAAAATTTATGTATTTAGAAATGATTTGTTTAGTTGTCTCGAAAATTATAATTTATTGACATGTTTGATTTTATTTTTTCCGTAATGATTTAGATCCCACAAAACATCACCCCCACAACCCCCACTCACTCGTGATTGATCCAAGTAAGAAAGAGAAAAAATAAATAAATAAATAAATAAATACAAGCACATCATTGATCCACATTACTGTAGGAGCAGTGGGGGTCTCCCCAAAAGGGGGTCTCAAACATTTTCCTTATTTTTTGGGGGGGAGGGGTTTTATCAAGGATTCTATATTCATCACTTATGTGCCACACTACAATAGATAAGAATTTTAGAGATCAGATTTTTTAGTCTCTAAAAGTATAAATTTTGTTGCAAAAGATATTTATGAACCAATTTCTATTGTTGTGAGAATAATGCTAAAAATCGTTTCGAAAAGTCAAAAACAAGACTTTTAGCGACAAAATTTTGAAAATGTTACTAATAAATACACTTTTAGGGACAAAATAATTTGGTCTCAAAATAATTTTTTTTAGACAAAAAATTTGGTCCCAAAAATAATAATTTATCACTAATGTCCAATTTTCGTTTCTAAAAATATAACAACGATGTTTTTTGCAACAAAAATATTTGGTCCCTAAAAAATAATTTTTTTCCCTAAATTTTGGTCTTTAAAACCTTAATTTTTTGTAGTGCCATTTAGTCCCATAAATATTTTTATGATTTCATAAGCCTTATATCATATTAAAATCTCTCAAATGAAACATAGCCACAATTGGAAACATATAAGAAAACGATGCATATATTAGAATGATGTTTCATTATCACATTTTAAAAATAACACATTTAACAAAAGTTTAATAAGACAATATACACAAATATTCAGTTCAAAAAAAAAAAAAGTGTACAAATGTCCTATTATCACATTTGAATAAAAATGACATATTTGACCAAATTTAATAAGGTAATAGTGTACAAATAAAATATATCCCCATTAAAAATCTCTAGAAAATATAGTGAAAAAATCACACAGTATAACTTTTCAAATTCAATAGCGATTAATTGTCTACAAAAACAAATTCATTAGACTTTCAGCACATACTCTTTTAATAACTTTTGACTTTTTTTAGTGACATTTTCATGTGTGTGTGCGCGCGCTTCTATAATTATTGAAATGTAATTTTCTTAATATTATAAATAATTTTTGATAAAAATAAATACAAAGGTAAATTATAGTGACCTTTTGAAATTTGGAGAAAATAGAACAAACTCTACAATTTTAACATAATGACACAAACCTCCTTTTTAATAAAGGTTAAATAGATTATAATTAATGTAAATGATATAAATACACGAGATAAACAAGATAAAATATAAGTTTTAATATAAATAAAATGTTAATATTATTTTTTTATTCATATGACTAACAAATTTATGATAAAAATTATGTGTTAGGTAAATTAAAATCTTAAGAGAGTTGATGTAGTTATGTCGAACTCCTAAAACATACTGTATTTTTAAAAAAAAATCGGTATAATTTATCCAAAAATAAAGAATGACGATATCACTAATCAATGTCATCAGACAGATTCTTAATTAGTTCTCAATTCTTATCTAAGCAATTCAATCAAGTAAAATGCATGACAAATCTGATCCATATGTAACAATCTAGCTGATTTGATGTCAACAAGTTATCTGCCACAAAACATCCAAATCCAACAAAATAACAAACACTTTATTAATTTCCATAAATATTGTTTAATCCATTGTTCCATTGATTGTTGTGGTTTGAGAACCTCACAAAAAACATCAACTTTTATTAAAAAATAAAAATGAAATCATTAAATTATTTGTTATCAGTTACAGTAACCCTTCAATCATTAAAAAATATTTTTAATAATTTCTCAAAAATACACACGCACAAAAATATTAGAGTTTGACTCTTATAATAAAATAAATCTTAAATTTTTAATTTTGTCAATTAAATTCTAATTTTTAACTGCTTTCAATCTAAATCATCTATCTATTTTCGCACGTAATGACTAAAATACTTTTGATGCATCGGTTTTTACTTAACGAAAATAGACAGATGATTTAGATTGAAAACAAATCAAAAGATCAATATTTTAATTAACAAAATTAAAAACTTAGAGTTTATTTTTGTTACAAAGGTCAAACCCTAGATTCTTTTTTGTATTTTTCAAGTTTTATTTTTTATGTTTAAGAATTAAAAGATTACGATAAATTACAAGAAAATTCTCAAAATTTGACCCTTATAACAAAATAAACTCTAAATTTTTGTTTTGTCAATTTAAATCCTGAATTTTTTATTTGTTTTCAATATGAAATATTTGTCTATTTACATTAAGTGAAATTGATGAAAATAGATATTTTAATCATCAAACTCAATAAAAATATGTATTTTAGACATTTTATGTATACATATTAAATCTAATGACTAAAATATATTTTTTGTCAGTTTTAAAGTTAAAATTTATTTTATTATAAGGTTAAATCTTAAAAGTTTTTTGTAATTATCTTAAATAAATAAATAAAAACTCATCAAGAGTGACAATACGCAACCTCGGTGGTTCTCAGAAACCTTTGAATAAATAAAGACAATTAAAAGCATCTGTATATGACAATTATCATTGACCCAAAATTAGAAAAGAAGTTTCAGTGCAAATCTCATCCATTAAAGGAAGCAAAAAAAAGTTTAATTTTTAATTTTTTAGTAATTTTAGATCACATTACTTCTCAAAACACCACAACATATAATTAGGGATGGTTACGGGAGGCGATACAAGTCTCATCCGCTAAAGCAATTATTTATTTATATATTATTAATTATATCAAATCGGGTTTGGATCAGATAAGATGATACCCGCCCCCGCCCCCGCTCCCGCTCCCACTCCATCCCCATTATGAGTGACTAAAATGTAATTTATTTCGCCCCACATAAGTGTCAGATGGATAAAATCCACCCCATTAATGGGTATGGACAGGTTCGTAGATTGAATTAAAATCGCCATAGCTATGTATAATCAAAGGTTCAATACATATCTCATGTATTAAATGAACGATACCTGCAATCACGTGTATAAGGTGATCCGTATCGTTCACTGTATCATTCATATTTGGTAATTATTAATTTGGTGACATGATAATATCACATTTAAGTAGTATTTAATAAATAAATTTGGGGAGAGATTAAAAAGAAAGAAAAAATATATATATAGAAATATAAATAAAATGTAATTATATGTTATTTACATTTTATTTTTTTTTTTGCCTTTTCTTTTAAGTTCCAAATCTATAAATCAAACACAACTTTAGAATTGAAGATAGAATAGAGAGTAGAACACATGATCCGTGTTCAATCACAAGCACGAGATCGCTTGTCCCGCTTTTGATATCATCCTCTATCTCATATTTTTCATCTTCGCTTGGTATTGGTTACAAAGAACTAACTTTTTGTGTTAAGACTTTTTAACCTCGTTTAGTTTTTGTTTTTGGATTTTTGACTTTTGTGAAAGAAAAGTGTAATAATTACAGTTTAAATGTGACATTTTATCTTATTAATTTATATAATCTATTTTATCTTTTTATATTTTTTTAATCCCAAAATATTTATCAAACGATGACTAAATATATTGATTTTAATGAAGTGATAATGTGAGATAATTTTGAGACAGAAAATAGAACATAGGGTCAAACAGATTATCTGTAGTCATAATCACAAAAATGAGATCATTTGTCCTACTTTTACTATTCTCTATATCATACTTTTTTAACCGTTAATTTTAATAACATGGTAATGTGTTATAAGTATGAAATAAAAGATCAGACAAAAAGTAAAAGAAATATCACAAGATATACAACATGATTTATCAACCGAGTTTAAATTATCTTAAATTGATCATCTTAATTTAAGAGAGCTTTTAGACTTGATAGGTGCATTTTCGTCCACTTAGGTGATCCAAGTTTACTTTTTAGTACTAGTTGAATAGAATATTCATGTAAAAAATTAAGATGATTAATTATGAGTAACTATATGTTTGAATCATATTTGTGTTACAAAAAATAAATGGCTACTTTTGAAATTGTAATTGTTGTCTATTTTTTTTAAAATAAATGAGATTTAAACATATAGCTACCAATCGAATCATCTTAATTTTTTTGCATAAATATTCTACTGAACAAGTCTTAAAAAATGAACGGTTTAAATCCTCAAAGTTGGCCCCAAAATTAGCCCACGAAGTCATAAAAGGTGAATGGTTCGAATAACCAAATTTGATCCCAAAATTAGCCCACCAAACCCAAACACTCTCTCAAATTGGTTAACCAACTTGAGAGAATTCAATCGCTTATCAACCAAACTACTCATAATTCATGAAACTATCTTTAAAGATACAATAATGTTAGGTTTCATGAAAAAATATTATAAAAAGTTTCGTGAAAATTTTTTATCATTTGATTGATGTGTGGTACTTTATTGCATTTATAAGAATCCTGATTAAATTTTTCATAATATTTTTTTCATGAAACCTAATATTACTCTTAAAGATATAATAAAAGTACTCACACACCAACAACGTTAATATCCAAATTAATTCAAAGGGAATTATATTTGAGTTCAACTTTTTAAAAATAATTATAAAATCATAAAAAAAAAATTATAATTATAATTATTAATATTTATAAAATTTATCATTATTTTTTTCAAAAATTACTGATTTGATATTCTCCCTTCATTCAATTGACCAAGGATAATTTTTGTTGAGTTTGACTGAGGCCCAAAAGTCTAGTGGATTAACACACTGATTTCCATGCCCAAACTACATTCAAGCAACAAAAGACCACACATTTTCTCACAATTAACTAACATGCATCATTCCACTCAACCACAGAAAAAGAAATAAATAAATAATTTTTTACTAAAAATTTGTCACGTAAGTGTGGAACCTACACACATGTAAGAGGTTTGATTAGGGCTGAGCAAAGAATCCGTGAAATCCGTAATCCGGTCCAGTCCAGTCCAATCCGATAGGTTTGGATTGATTTTTTGAATCCGTGGTTCGGTTCCGAATTGAAGAATTAAAAATTCGTAGTCCACAGATTGGTTCCGGATTGAACCCTGCGATTCCGGATTGGAACCGATCCGGACCGTATGCAAATAATCTATATTTTTATTATACAACCTCCCTCATAGTATCTTCTCTTATTCTATATAAAACCTAAACTCAAAGCTAAACCCATATAATATCTTCTTTTATTACTTTTGTTTGTTAATTTTTAGTTTTAATTTATAATGATCTAAATTTTTATGGTGAAACCAATTTTCTTAGGATTGTTTAAATTTTAGAACAGTATGTCACTATTATAGAAAAATATTACTTTTGTTTATTAATTTTAGTTTTAATTTATAATGATCTAAATTTTTATGGTGAAACTAATTTTCTTAGGGTTGTTTAAATTTTAGAACAGTATGTCGCTATTATAGAAAAACATGTTGCTATTGTGGAATTAATATAGCGCTATGTTTATGTTTTTATGAAATTAAAGTGTTATATATATATTTTTTGTTATTTAATTATGTGAATCGGGTCCTAAACCCATCCAATCCGTGTTTAAATGGATTGGTTCAATTGGTTCCATGATTTAAACGGATTGATTGGTTTCACTTTTTAGAATCAGAATAACGGATTGGTCCTCGATTTTATCCCAATCCAAATTCAATCCCACCATGCTCACCTCTAGGTTTGATAAAAAATTGATAAATTATTTAAAATTTATAATATTTTCCTTAAAAAAAACAAAAAAATGCATCATGCATATATAAATGCACAATTTTTATACATTAAAATTGTGTTTAGATAAAATTAAATTTGAATATGAATATTTTTTTTAATAGATAGGAGTGTAATTACATTATAAGAAATATTTATATAATCAAACAAATCACCAACCCATAATAACTAAAAAGTAAATAAAGTCTAACAATCAATTTACCAAGTCAAGCTAAACAACCACTAACAATTACATACATACCCCATAATGAGAAAAATAAACCAATCATCACAAAAAAGTATTAAACTTATCTATGTAATAGGAGTCGAACCCAATACCTCACAGCAAAAAAATACTATACAACCACTGAGTCAATTGTCCTAATTAAATATGAATATAAATAGAAGGAAAATAAAAAGATAGCAAAAGTGAATGAAATATAGATTGAATTTCATTTTACTTTTCCCTTTTCATTTTCTTTGTGAAATTTTATTTATTTATTTATTTATTTTACTTTTTCCATTCCATTTCTTTTATTTCCACAAATTTCCATTAAATTCTCGATTCAAAGGTAGTCTAAATATAGTCATCACTAAAAGATAGAAAATTAGACATTACTGTTTTTTTCCCCCTTACAATTGTGAAGAAAAATTAAGAAAAATAAAAGTTACATTAAGGTAAATCTCTAGCTCAAAATTTAAGGCCAACTAGGTTTAATTAATACAAGTAAGAACTTTTGCTTTTGGTTTTAAATCTCCAAACAACAACCTGTTTGGACATGGCCTGAGTATTCTTCTGGTGATTCTAATTTTGTCCACTTGCAATTCTTCAAATCCATCACATAAGCTCTATGAGGTTCACCAATTTTTGCAGAACCAATCACTAGCAACTTACCCTGCCACGTCGTCACATAAGCTGCATTGCACACCTCAGCTGGTAGTCCAGATAGGACTTGCCAGGTGGCATTCTTACAGGCCATCACATTACCGTTGCGACACATGTAAAGCCTCCTTGCATCACTGCCGTCCACACAAGTCCTTGGACACATGGCATCATCTAAGAAGTCCTCTTGTACCGGGTCCCACCGTTGGGTAGTTAGATCAAATGCTTCAGCATCTCTCTCAAAGCGACCTTGGGCGTTCGTGGGGTATCCACTGATGACGTGGAATTTGCCACGATGGAATACAGCCTTGCACTCGTCTCTGCTCTTTTGCCATGTCATTTAATTGAATCCATTCATCTTTTGCCACATCATACATCATTGCTGATTTCAATGCATTTTTCTCGTCATCGTGACCACCCGCAACGTACACCGTCCGATCAAAGTCCGATGCACATCCAAAGAATAACCTATGCCCACCCGGCATATCGGTCCCGTGCCGGCATGTGCCGGACACAAAATTGTAAATGAACACCGACTTGATACCTCCCAAGTCACCGGGTCACACCGCCCATCAGCACCAGCTCGGACCCGACACTGACCAAGTGACAGAACATCGGCAACCCATCGGGAAACCCGCACGGGCGGCAATTCCGACCAATAACCAGTTTCCGGGTCGCAAAGCATGATCCGGTAAACGAGTCGAGCCAAGTGTTTGAATAGATGAGTTTTTCGGGTCGGCTCGACCCGGGCCCGTGCCAGCACAATGACTGACTGGGCCAATCCGGACAGTTTCCGGTGCCGGCGAAACTCCGGTCGCTCAATCTCAGCTTTCCAACCCCTGCAAACTGAGGAAGCCACCGAGAATTGATCGAAAGGTATTCGAATTAGACATTCCAAAGCGACGTCGTTGGGCAGACCCGGAAGGAGCTCCATGAAAGAGTTCAAGCACATATAGATGTATATGTATAGATATTGAGTTTTGAAGAGATGGAGGAACAAAGAAAGAAGGGTGAAGAAAGAAAAGAAGAGAGTGAAATGGGTTTTGTTTTTTTGAATTGGTTTTGATGGGAATTTTTCTTTATGTATATATAAGGAAGAATACAACAATGTTGGGACCCTACTGGGGTGAACCCAGCACCCCCACTTCTCTGTGGAGGTGGGTTGTAAGCGCAAGACAAAAGAAGAAAGAAAAAAAATAATAATAAAATTTTGAGTCAATTAAAAAATAGTGAGGGTATTGGGATCATTCTTACTAGGGTCTAAGTCATTTTTGAGAAGAGTAAAGGTGGAGAGCTTTAATTGTAGGGTTTTTAAAAGGGTTTTAGTGAATGTATATTTAAAAATGGTAGTGTTATATATATCAATTAATGTATTAATGAGTATATTAATATTAGTTATGATATTATTATTAGTTTCTTATTTATTAATTATATTATAAATATTAAAAAAAATTTAAATTATGTCACATTATTAATTAGTATATATGACATTATTTATTTAAAAAAGAATAAAGTTGGAAAGTTTTAATTGTAGGGTTTTTAAGAGGGTTTTAGTGACATAGCAAGGAGTAGAGTTTATATGTTTTGTGATGTGTATGTTTATATTTGTATTTTATTTATTTTTTGTTACATCACTTTAAAAAAAAATTAAAATTAGAATTCTCTAGTATAAAGAATTGTGTTTTGTTTTTATTTGGCTTTTTGATTAGAACATATGAAAGGTGATTTTCGTGGAGATAAGCTTTGGCGTTTGGTGTTCTAGAAAGTTTCGTAGGAGAGAGAAATTGGTTGACAGAGACAGCGATAGAGACAAAGAGTCTTATCTTGTGGGCCGCAGATCAAAGCAATGGCCTTTGTATAAAAAAAATTATTCCAACCATTGTATGGTTGTGCCTTTGGTTGATAAGTTTGAAAAAAAACTATGGACTCTATTTGTATTTATTAAAATAAATTTAATGAATATATTTGGTTTTAATTTTTTAAAAATTAAATTTTTTATTTTTTGTATTTTTTGTTTTAGTTAATATTTTTTAAATTTTAAATAATTATTTTATTTTTTTAGATGCGTCTTATTTAGTTATATCTAAATAGTAAAATATTTATAAAAAAATATTTTGAAAAAATAATAAATACGCAAAAATATGAAAATTATATTAAATTTTCATATTTTTTTTATTTTTTTAGTATTTATTAAATTTTTTTAAAAAATTTCACAAATATTATATTTTTTAAATATATTTATGTTAATTTTTTTAAATATTAAAATAAATCAGTGAAAATAAAAAATAAAAAAATAAAATTTACCGAAAAATATATTTGGAAAATTGTAACTAAACAGAGTGAATATTTTATTGCTCTGCTTTGGGGTACTTTGCTGTGGGTGTCGGTTCTCTAGCCGATGGATGTTCCGGGGGTGTGTTTTGTCCGTGGGCGTTTGTTACAAGGTGTGGAACCTTTACGCTTTTAATTTTTATTTATATTTATAAAAATTTAAAAATTTAAATAAAATTTGTTTTAAAATTTTGATTTATAAATCAGCTGGTCTCGCTTATAAATTTGGTTAAAAATGAAAACACAAAAAATGTGTTTTCATTTTGAGTTTTCAATTTTTTTTTTTTACCACCCAACACTAGCCACCACCCCGCACCATTTTCTACCACCGTCTTCTGCCATCACCACCCACCCTCCACCACCATCTACCACCAGCACCCACCACCTGCCACCACCCACCCACTTGCCACCATCACCCACCCTTCGCCGCCACCACCCACCTACCATCCATCCGCTACCACCCACCACTACCATCCACCGCCTGCCACCACCGCCTACCACCTACCACCCACTTTCCACCACCACTCACCACCCACTAGCCACTACCATCCACCACCAGCCACCCACCCTCACCACCACCTACCACCCACCATCACCACCACCATCACCCACCACCCACTCCGCCCCACCCCCACCGCCACCCACCCGCCACCACCACCCACCACCCACCTACCACCCGGCCACTGCCACCCACCCACCCACCACTCCACCACCACCACCATCCGCCACCCACCCACCACCACCCGCCACCGCCACCCACCCATCAACCATCACCACCCACCACCTACCCGCCACTACCCACCACCATCACCCACCCACCCACTACCACCATCCCCCACCACCCATCACCACCCGCTATCCGCCACCCACCGCCACTGCTGCCCACCGCCACCGCCACCACCCCACCCACCACCACACCACCGCCACACCTACCCATCGTCACCACTTTCCACCACCGTCTTCCGCCGCCACTTACCACCACTTGCCATTTCTCACTCTTTTATATTTTAAAAAATTTCTAAACATTTTGTCAATTACCAAACGCATTTGTAGTTTATGTTTTTCTAAAAATAAACAAAAAATAAACAAAAACCAGTTTATAAAATTTTTGTAAATATAAACAAACGAACGCTACCAAACACACCCTAAGTGTTTCTTTATGTTTTTTTTTTTTTTTTGGTTTCAGGAAAATTCTTCCTACTCTCCTGTAAGTCTAAGGGCAACGTCCTTTGCAGAGATCATTAGGGTGTCCTGTTAGCCATTCCGAGCGCGGAGACTATAGGTATGTTTGGTTTGAGTTTGGGAGATAAAAAGTACGAAAAGTTGTTTGGTTTGGTTTTTTTGGAAAGATGTTTTGGAAAATTATTTTGAGAGAGAGTTTTGGAAAAAGTGATTGATTTGATGTGTATGAGAGAGAGATTTGTTTGGAAAACTTGTTTGGTTTACAAGTTTTGGAAAAATTTGTTTGGTTTGAGTTTTTCTGAAAACTCATTTGTAGAGAAATTTTTTCAAAAATTTTTGGGAAATTCAAACCAAACGAACCCTATAATGTAGAAACTTGCTCCGACCTCCCAAGACAAGCTCTACTTAAGTCAAGACTCGCACAGCGAGAGAGTATTGAATCTACACTAAGTTCTAATTAAATAACTTAAAATCTAATCTCCTAACAAACTATGCTTCGCGTGTTCTTGTCTACATGACTTGGTTTAGCTTTTGGTTGGCTGGTTGAGTTTGCCAACATTGTTGGGATATTCTTTTCAAGCTATCATATTTTTTTTAAAGTCATTTTAATTGATATAATTTATTTGTACCACTTGTATTTTTTTTTTATTTTTTTTTTGAAATATTAATAAATTTTAAAATGTGATTTTGTGAATTATTTAATCTTTCATTTTTTCTTATAAAATTAAAGGTCCTATTAAAGTGGAAATTACATAAAATGATAGTAACTTTTATATTTGGGTTTAATTTTCTAGGGATAAAAGTAAATTTTTCTAAATGTAAAATTACATATTAGGACAATCCACACTATAGAAGTTTTGAATTTTCCCTCATTCTGAAACAAATTCCACATTACTTAACAAAAATGTAACACTCTAATAATATAACATATTAAAATACTATTTGGTGCACTTTTTCAAATATAACAATGTAACACTCCTCATAAACGTAACATTCTAATGTAATACATAAAAAACTTATTAGATTTTTCAAACGTAACACTCTATCGTAATAAAAAAATTTCTTAGTGTACTTTTCTAACATAACACATAACACTCCAAACAATGCAATCTCAACGATCGTAACACTCCAATGTAACACACACAAAATACTAAAAACTCATCAATGCACTTTCTTCCAAACGTAACACTCACAGCTTTAAAATTATACATTTGCTCAAAACTTACTAAGAAATTTTTGTGCTCTTTTGGAATGGTTTGAAGAATCGACATCCATTTTTAGAGTGTTACATTAGAGTGTTACGCTTTGGAAAAATACATTAAAGAGTTTTTTGTGTGTTACATTAGAGTATTATACTAAAGAGATTTTTTTAGTGTTAAGTTTGAAAAAAGCACACTAAGATTTTTTTTTTAGTGTTACATTGAATGTTACGCTTGAGTGTTATAATTTGAAATTATACATTTGCTTAAGGTTCACTAATTTTGTGTTTGGTTAGAATTTGGGAAGGATTTGAAAGTTAAAGGAAAATGTGTAAAATTAAGTGAAATGTAGATATATTTTATTCATATTCCACCTTCACTTTTATTCACATTTCACCTTCGTTTCCATTTTCCTTTCCATATCCTTTTTCAAATCCTCCAACTAAACACAACAGAAAGGATTTTTGTACTCCTTTTAAAATGTTTGAAGAATCTCACATCCTTTTGAATGTTTAAAGGATACTATATTTTAAGTCATTTTTGTATTCTTTTTAAAAATTTCCAAATAAAAAAATTCTATATAAAAATTCATCACAAATTTGATTCCTATAAATTGTGTACCTTATCTTTCTAGCACAAAAGAAAAAAAGAGAAGGAAACATAATAAAAATAAATATATAATTGTAAATCTGATTTCTAAATAATATATTAAATATACCTTTCCAAAATCAATGAGACTAATTGGTCTATAGAAAAATCTTTAGGACTAAATGGATCATCATTCCTTAAAATGGGATTTATAAGTAAATTTTTTTTCTTTTTTCATCAATCTATATCTTATTTTGTCGATATAAAAAAATGAGACATAAATATAAAATAAAGGCATGAGACTTACATAATTAGAGTTCACGTGTGAGGCCCGCTTTTTAGTTTTTATTTGTGTCTTAATCTGTAAAAATTATTTGTGTATTTAAATTTTTCTATGAAAGTGTTTTATAATATTAAAAATTAAATATTAAGTATTTAGCGGCAATGGTTGGGGAGATGGAGGGAGGGCGTGATTGTCATGATGTTTGAGGGAAACTGTAGTGGAGATAGAGGGTGGCAATTAGAGGTGGGCATTCGTCGGGCCAGCCCAAATAACCCTTGAACATAATAAAAGATTTTGTGTCCACTCAACCCTAGTCCGACTCTAATATTGGGCCTCTATATTTCCCCAAGTCCGATTCAAAAAATAATTATAAATCCCAAAAAATTTAAACATTCCATAATTAAATTCAATTACATATTATATTTATTAAATAAATATACTCACATCATTATAAATTGAAAGATTTTATATATAAATTGAAATATTTCTTAAATAAATTCAATCACACACCACCACATATGTGAATTTTAATAAAATCAATAAAAATAAAGTGTAGATCCCAACAAAAAATATATATTTTAATATATATAATTAATTAATTAATTTAATAGCGGTCGATCAAAGGCTAGGTTAGAAATATAAATCCCAAACCTAACCCATTAATATATAGGGCTGAAAATGTTAGTTCGTGACCGTCTTATAAGCTAAAATAACATTCAAGCCCTAAAAATAGACGTAACCGGTGGGGCAACAAGTCGATGCTCACCCCTAGTGGTAGTGATAGTGGTAGTGGTAGTGGCGCGGAATAGTAATAGTGTGGTTATAATAATGGAATGATAAAGGCTATGGTAGTAGTGGCGATGGTAGTGGAGGATTGCGCTGTGGTAGTGATGGTTATATCAAGAATTCACCTTGGTAGTGGCGTGATAGTATGAGTGAAATGATGGCAATGTAGGTCGAACGGTAGTAGAGGTGAAAGTGGTAATGGTAGTAATGTTGAGGAGTAGTGACAATGGCAAGGACAATAGTCATGATAGTAGCAACGACAACGACAAGAGTGATCAGTCACAATGGTACATGTCGATACCCATGCATAAGTAGTTATAAATTCGACATTGATGTGACTATCGTAAGGGCACAACAACCATCAAGTGTGCGCAGAGATGGGAACCATTTTGGAGTCTATTTTGATTATCTAAATCGCTTAGTTTTTGGGGTATGTCAAGAATAACATACCAGAAAATATGTTAACCTGTATCGATAGCATTTTTATCAAAATGAATTTGTATTAAGTTTTATATTTCAAATCACATTTATCATTCAATTTTTTTAGATATAAATGCAATTCAATGAAAAAATTATTAATATCGATTAATTTGATTTTTGCGCATGTTTTACTTAGGAATTGGGGAGCGTGATCACATCACCGCATAGGAGGCCTATGAAGCCCAGCTTCTAAGCCAATGTTGTTCATCCAAACTGCTCATATTGTAAGATTTATCAAGTAGATCATTCATGAAAAAATTTAGATTAATTGAATATTTGTAACTCAAAACAAGACCACATTTATTTGTACAAAATAAACGGGCAAAGATAATTTTGATAATTTATTTTAGACAATTAGAACTTGATCGTGGGGTTATACATGTCCGATTAACTTGAATTTTTTTTATGAATAATATCAACCTTATAATATGAATGGTTTAAATCACTAAAACAAGTTTGGGGCACATCTTCATAAGGCCTCAGAGCATACTTATTGTGTCATTAAGCACAACACGCTTTCCTTATCCGTTTTACTAGATATACTTTAAAAAGTAAACTATTTGAATCATTAAAATATATTCCGAAATATTTCAATGTCTATAAATTTAGTCAAGATTAAATTTTTAGTTATATTATACATTAGATTAAAACAAATTAATTTAAAATTTTAAGTATAGCATTACTCCTTATGTTTGGTTGTCATTGTCAAGAATCCTAAGAGAGAATGAAAAGTTAATTCTGAATTCTCATGATCAGTCATGTGAAAAGATTGGGTAACTCGGTAGCCCATTATTTGGCCTGTATGGCTGTCGAGTTGGTTGATGGTCGGTGTGGATGGAAGAGGTTCCTCCATCTTTGCTTCCTCTAGTTTGGCCAGAAGTTTTGTTTATTTGGTTTGACTATCTAAAAAAAATTCTCACGATTTCAATATTTGAAACATAATAGAGTAGGAATATGATTCCTATTTGCTTACACCATTAAGAATCACTTTCCAAAACTAAGCAAAAAATTGATCTTCACTATTTTTATGGCAATTTTGATTGGTAGCTCAAATCACCTCTCCGAATCCCCTAATTTCCATTTTCAAGAACTGTTTTTTTTTTTTAACTTTTTTTTTTTTTTTCCCAAAATGGCAATTCAGGGCATTCGGGAGCCCTCTCGAGCTCCGTGATTTTCCTTTTATGGTAATCCCATATTTTCAACCAAGTCTTAATCAAAAATATTAAGGGTTGATTTGACATCACTTAGGAAAGTCAAAAAGTCACTAGAAAAAGAAAAAAATTAATACTATTTACTTTCATTTTGACGAAATTTGTCAGATGTAAAAACAAAAAATAAAAATAAAAAACAAGATAAATGCACAAACTGCAGTACCACAAAACTATGCAGCCACAACTTCCCATATATAAATAATAATAAAAAAAAAAGAAAACGTAGCACACTTGAAGCCACACATTCCCATTAAAAAAAATAAAAAAAAAAATTGAAAAGAAATAGAAAGTCAGTGCAATTATGCTGACTGTGTCAGGGAAGGTAATTTCATAATTTTATTATTTTATACAATATTTTAATACACATTTTTTTATAAAAAGTCAAAAAGTTATCACAAACCATCATCTTTTTTTCCACTACTTTTTCATCCAAAAAGTGCACTTATATAATTCATCCCAAACAACCCCTAAATTAGAACTTTATATAAACTTATGGAAAAATTATCATTTAAGGAGGATTTTCAAAAATTATTACACATTAATAAAAAAAATTATAATTATAATTATTTTATTTATCATTTTTAAAATATGTTTTTAACTTTTACTGGTGAATAATTTCCCCTAAACTTATCTTAGAATCACCATAATTTTCTCATGATCACGTGGTATTTTGGATGGAAAAATACTTGGAACTCCAAAAAATTTGTGACCCCTACCACCATCAATTAATTTGTGACCAATTATTATATTATTTTTTTGTTCCTCTCTCTCCTTCTCTCTCACAAATGTATGGGGGTGGGGGTCCTAGAAGTCTGTAACAGGGTCAATTTTGGATCGTGTGTGTCGTAGGGCCACAAATCCCCCCTATTCCCAAGTCAACACATTCCTAATTTTTTTCTTCTGTATTTTTTTTTTTTTTTAAATGATAGGGGCATTCGTTATCTTCTTTAATATTTGTTATTGTTAAAAATGATATTTATCATATTATAAGATTACTATAAAATACCAGAATAATGTTTTAGATGAAAAAATAGTTTTTACTACATCCTAATTGTGTTCATCAGTTAAGACTTGAATAATTTTGTTTACAACACATGTTAGTTGGATGTCACCATAATGAATTAATAATTATTAAAATAATCAAAATTATATGTATAATTTTTAAAAATTCTCTAAGAAAGATTAACCTCGTTATTAGCTAGCAAATAATTATTATTATTTTGGTGCACCTATAATTTTTACATATAATTCTTACTTGAGAAAAAGTTTCTCCACAATCAAAATGAATAGAGTCGCTCAATTGGTCGAGTATGAGGTCATAATTCTAGTGATATAAATCATTCTTATATAGACACTACAAAAATTTAACTTTTGCAACGGTAAAATACCTCACAAATGCTCCAAATGCCGTTTCAAAGTTTTTTTGCGACGGCAAATAACTTTTAACAACGGCAAGTGAGGGGTCACAAAAAGGGCGTTGCTAAAAGGTTTTAGAAACGGCATAATGCCGTCGCTTTTTTTTTTACGGCAAAGCGTTTTTATGCACCGAATTCGCCGTCAGCCATTAATGTGTAAAAATTTGAGATTTTTAGATAGCATTCAGTTACGCGAAATAAAAAATGCCGTCATGAAAGTGTTTTATTGTGACGGTAACTTGTCATTACCAAAAGTTTATTTGAGATGTTGACGACGAATAATCAGTTTCTAAAAGGTTATTTACACAAAGAAATAATATCGTCTCCGAAGGTTTTTAAACTTTTGCAAATATCTTTTATGCATAAAGATTGTTTATGTCGCAAAAACAACTGCTTTTAATGTTTTTTTAAACAGTAGTGCCGCCTCAAAAATAAAAATTAAAATTAAAATTAAAAAAACCTACTATAAAATTATTAAAAATATAAAAATTACCGTATTAAATGAAAATAACTCAAAAATGAACCGATAATTACATAACAATATAAAAATTCCAATATAAAAATAACAATTCATCCATAATTAAAATATTCTTCCATTCATAACAATACATCAAAGAAAATTATCCCACTACATAATGTTGTATAATACATATACAATGTTTAAATACATAATATTGTTCACAATTCAAAATAACGTAAATCAAAAACAAAAGTTTTCGGCTATGATTCTTCCGTAGGTAACAAAAACAAAAATTAATCGCAATCTTCACACTCAAGATTCCACAAGAAGCAAATCGCCATCGGGAAAATATCTCAAAACAAAAAATAAAAATAATTAATGATAATATAATTATGTGTTAATATTTTAATTACAAAAAATAAAAAAATTAACTACTATATAATTACAAAGATAATTAAGTAAATAATTTTACAGACAGAATCCCATTTAACTCCCAAATTGGGAACCCGATTCAAGCCCTGCCTCCTCCCACAAGTCACTGCGCCTAGGTGTAAAAGCCAAGTTTCGCGGCCAATCCGACTGCATGGTGATTTTGAGGCGTTAAAACCTTGAATTAAAGTTTTAAGGAACTAGTTTGCCTAGAGTGAAATCCGCCTAACTCTCAAACCGAAAATGATTGAGTCCCGTCATCTCCCACAAGTCTCTCGTGGTCTAAACGGGTCGTGTATGCGAGTTTGTGCCAAACCGACGCTGCTTGGCAATTTTGAGGCGCTAATACATCGAATTCAAATTTCTTAAGGAACTAGTTTACCTAGACCGAATCCGCTCTAACTCCCAAACCGAAACCCGATTCGAGCCCCGCTTTCTC